>CM035150.1:77017300-78217300 GCA_020205605.1 Panax ginseng | reverse complement strand
ACCTTATGAATTATGGAAAGGTCATAGACCTTGCTATAAATACTTATGAGTGTGGGGTGTCTAGCAAAAGTGATGGTTCCTAAACCTAAAAGGTTAAGATAGGACCAAAAATAATTGATCGTGTTTTCTATTGGTTATGTAAATAAATTAGTGTTTATCGCTTTTTTTGTTCATAAATCTGAAATTAATGATATTCATGTTAATACATTTATTGAATCAAGAGATGCATCATTCTTTGAGAATATTTTTCCATATAATGAAAATAAAGATTCAAATTCAAACAAAAGACCTTTGGATGCTACTACTAATAATCCTGAAAATACAGACAAAGAGTCTGTATTGGATGAACCTAGACGTAGCAAAAGGGCAAGGACTTCAATGTCTTTTCGTCCGGATTTTCTAACATTTTTGTTAGAAAACGATCCTCAAACGTATAAGGAAGCAGTATCCTCTCCATATGCTTCTAATTGGAAAGAAGCAATAAATAGCGAAATTGAGTCCATTATGCAAAATCATACATGGGAACTGGTGGACCTTCCACATGGTTCAAAACCCTTAGGGTATAAATGGATCTTCAAAAAGAAGATGAAAGCTGATGGCTCAATTGATAAATATAAAGCAAGGCTTGTTGTTAAAGGCTATAGACAAAAAGAAGGATTGGATTATTTCTACACTTATTCAATCTACATAAGAATTACATCTATTAGGATGCTAATAGCAATAAAGATCTTTAAATAGGCTTGAAATACATCAAATGGATGTAAAGGCCGCATTCTTAAATGGTGAATTAGATGAAGAAATATATATGGAACAACCTGAAGGTTTCATAGCTCCTGGACAAGAGAGAAAAGTATGCAAACTTGTTAAATCCTTGTATGGATCCTTGTATGGATTAAAACAAGCACCAAAACAATGGCATGAAAAATTTGATAATGTTATGTTATCAAATGGATTTAAAATCAATGAGTGTGAAAAATGTGTTTATGTCAAAAGCACTCAAAAGGAATATGTCATTGTTTGTCTTTATGTGGATGATATGTTAATCATGGGTAGCAACAATGAAGTTATCAACTCTACCAAACGTATGTTGGCAAATAGATTTGATATGAAAGATTTGGGGTTCTTGATATAATATTAGGAATCAAGATTTCTAGAACATCCGATGGAATTATATTATCTCAAACTCATTATATTGAGAAAATACTTGAAAATTTTAATAAGTATAATATAATTCTAAATAAGACCCCGATTGATATAAATCTTCATTTAGCCAAAATGGAGGTAATAGCATATCTCAACTAGAATATTCTCGTATAATAGCAATTTTAATGTATGTCATGAATCAGCATTAGACCAGATATAGCTTATTCAAGAAGTAAGCTAAGTCAGATAATGAGTAATCCGTGTAAAGATCACTAGAAAGCTATTTTGAGAGTTTTGGGATATTTAAAACATACTCAAAACTATGGATCGTGACTATACAAGATATCCAAAGCAGATTGGAAGGATATACTGATGCTAATTGGATATCTGATACTAAAGATTCAAAATTCACAAGTGGATATATATTTACACTTGGTAGTGCAGCAGTGTCTTGAAAATCCTCAAAACAAACGTGTATTGTCAGGTCTACAATGGAATCAGAATTCATTGCTTTAGATAAAGCTCGAGAAGAAGCTTCGAGTGGCTTCGTAATTTTTTTTAGAGGATATTCCAAATTGGTCAAGACACGTGTCACTATATATGTATACATTGTGATAGCCAATCGAATGATTGAATAAGACAGAAATCATTTATATAATCTGAAAGTCACGCCATATAAGACTAAGACATAATACCGTTAGACAATTGCTCTTAAATGGAATTATCTCAATTGACTATGTAAAGTCAAAAGATAATATTGCGGATCCACTTACAAAAGGTTTAACAAGAGAGCAAGTAGAAAAATCATCGAAGGGAATGGGTTTAAAGCCTACTGTTTAAATAAGAGTCCGTGATTTTTCTTAAACAGTACCCCTTATATTCTTCTATAAATAGGATGCTTAGTTAGAATTGAAAACACACCAGAAATTTTCAGAGAATTCTCTTCTATAATCTTGAGTGTATTTCTTTAGAGTTTTAAGAAGCTTTGAGCGTAGTGCAAGTTTTCTTCACGAATATCCTCACCCTACCAGTCGGAATACTCTTCTTTTACGGTAAGGGATATTATTTGTTGTACTCGTAAGGGGTATTATTTCTTTTGTATTCATGAAGAGAACTTCTGTTATTCCATTATTTATTATTCAGTTGGAATAACTTGCATACGTGGGCTACCCTATACTTGGTGAAATTCTTCTGTTATTCCATTCGTTATTATTCTGTTGGAATATCCACGCTCATGCATTTTACGCCGGACCGATTTAGTCTTTATTATTACGTTGGAATATCATGTCTGTGCGTTTTATGCCAGACCTGATTCCATCTTTATTATTCAGTTAGAATATCATGTCTGTGCGTTTTACGCCGGACCTGGTTCCGTTAATTATTATTCTGTTGGAATAGCCTGCATGTACGGTCTATCGCATGCCTGGTGATTTCTTTTGTTATTCCATTCCTTATTATACTCAGTTGGTTAAAGTTTTGACTTCTATACTCTATGAAATTAGTGGAATATCCTTGATATTTACGCTTCATCCAAAGATCTTTTCATGAAAATATTCTTCCGAGCATTCTTGAATTTTACTCTACAAAGCAAAGATCATGTTGACAATTTGGACGTTATTGGTTCTCGGATAAATTAATTATTGAACTTGTTTTATTGAATTCTTATATCATTGTCATCATCCCTCATGTTTATATTTTGTTGAAAGTCATCATTGCCTATAAAGGCATAGATGGACTTGGTATAATTATGACTGTGGATTATTCGATTGTAATCATGACCTTAATGTTACAAATGATGTGTGAAAAAGTCCTCATTGGCCGTGCATCGCATTGATGGACGCTTGTTGGCATAATCGTGACCATTAATGAATACACAAATATTCTTGGCCCGTAGTGCATGGATAATTGTGGTCGTGATACTAAAGAATATCCTCGGGCCGTAGTGTAGGGATGATTCGATGATGTGGATTATTTATTAAGCTGAGTCTCAGCGATAAAAGTCATGAAAAACCTTTTAAATCATTGAAGATAGTAGATTTTATTCTCTACTTGACTCTTTTAATGGATTGCTTGTTTCCGCTGTAGTTAAACTTGATGTTTGTTATATTGTATCAGTTTAACACTATTTAAGGCTAATGATAATTTATTCGTATTATCTTAGTCATAATATTTCATCTTGGGCTAGTTGAGCTCACCCTTTCTTTCACCGCTCTCTTGTGAAATTAGAATATAAATTGGGACGAAAGTGGGAGAACTTGAGTGATGGACGGATGATAGTATTAGTAGTCCTCACTATTTTGTTAAATAGTGTGATAATAAATGTAATGAGGACTTATTCGAGAGTGGATATTGTTCAGAAGACAAAGATTTGTATTAAAACTCACATGCCTCTCTTGTTGTATATTAAAGATTGTATTTGTATTCGCACCATGTATTTGGCGACTAAGAATAGGTGATGTATACCTATTTTTGGGGCATCACAGCTTGGTATCAAAGCTTAGGATATGATCCCCGACTAAGATGTGAGACAAGAACTGTAAGGGGAGAGACGGGGAATTTTTTCGCTAGTATGACCTACCTAAGTTTATTTGGTATTTAATTGGTCGGTCAGAGTATAGGAATAATATGTGATATGTTATTTAACCCTTGTCTTTGTGGCGATTTGAAAACGACATCCGAGAATGTTGAGAATATCAATGGAGCCACATGTGAGACCATTGAGTCTACACAGATCAATAATCGGATAATGTGCATCAAGGCGGCATAATCCTCGTGCAAAAACAACAACACCGACTGTGATGACGAACGATGGAATGTTCGGAGGTTTTATACAATTCATGCAACATCGTGCAAGAGCCGGCTCGGCCCCAAAATGCAGTGGAAACACCGGAAACTCTCCTGGACGGCCACCGCTAAACAGCTTCAAGGAATTTGGGACCACCGTTGTTTATTGGAGAGCCAAAACCACTTAAGGCGGAAGCATGGATAAAGCATATCACCAAGATATTTGATGTCTTAGGATGCTCCGAGGAGCAAAAGGTGCCATTTTCCACCTTTATGTTATGAGGAGAGACAGATTACTGGTGGGAATCAGTAAAACGTACTCAACTTGCCACACTAAAGATGTCTTAGGAGAAGTTCCAAGAACTATTCAATGACAAATACTTTCCCGAAAGTATTCGTCACATGAAAGAGGTGGAGTTCATCAAGTTGGAGCAGAATAACATGACCGTGTCGCAGTACGAAGCCAAGTTTACCGAGTTGTCCCGGTTTGCGTCCCACTTAGTTGATAATAAAGAGAGAATGACGCGGATGTTTTTTAGAGGTTTGAAGCCGGAGATACGCCAATATCTTATTTCTCATAAACCGTGTTTGTATTCGAGATGTTGTAAATAGGGCTCGCTTAGTGGAGCGCGATAACGAGTCAATGCAACCAAGAGAAAGCAAACAAAATGATAATATAATTAAATGAGAAGCGATCATCGAAGCGGTGACAACAAGCGTGGAGGGAATCAACAAAGTGCGAAATGGTAACCACTTAGGTGGTAATCGTGGCCAAAACAATAAGAATGGACATTTCAAGAAGAGGAGATTCAACAATGATGGAAAGACGTCAAAGACCAAAGACCCGTTGTTAAAGAAGGAGAACGACCACCTATCATATGCTTCAAATGTGGAGGGAGGGACACATCACCCAAATCGGGGCGATGCCATCCAAAGCATGTTATAATTGTGGAAAGAAGGTCACCTAGCCCGATTTTGTCGCTCACCAAAAACAAGTTCAGCTAGGATGGAGGCACCAAAGGTCGTCAAAAAAATTCAAAAAGCCAAGAGTGCAAGGGAGAGAAGCGCTTTGTAGTTACCTCCCAAAAGCAAGGAACCCTAACGAGGTCATCACGGGTAAGCTTCATCATAAACTCTAGCCAAGTCTATACCTTATTTGACACTGGTTCTACCCATTCTTTTATTTCTCTCTACTTGCGTTGAACGATTAAATTTGACCGGAGAAATTAGACTTTGACTTATCTGTAGAAACTCCGTTGGGAGAAACCTTCATTACATCCATCGCTTATAAGTCTTGTTTGGTTCAAATTCCAGATTCTCACATTACTTGTTGATCTTATTTCATTAAAAATACTTGCATTTGATGTGATTCTAGGGATTGATTGGTTAACTACTCATCATGCTAAAATTGATTATTTTCGTAAGGTTGTTAGCTTTCATATTCCTAATCAACCTATTATGCGAATTCAAGCAACCAAACCATTAAAATCAATCACTGTCATCTCAAGCCATAAAGCTATTCGCTTATTGAAAAACGGATGTCAAGCTTTCTTAGCTCATGTCACGGATCTAAACAAAAATACGTTAGTTTTGAATGATATTTCTATTGTTAATGAATTTCATGACGTATTCCCTGAAGAACTTCCTGGCCTACCCCTAGAGCGTGAAATTGAATTTTGTATTGACCTTGAACCCGGTACAAAACCCATTTTCAAAGCCCCATATCGAATGGATCCTATTGAACTTCAGGAATTAAAGACCCAACTGCAGGAATTGTTAGACATTGGCTTTATTCGTCCTAGTACTTCTCCTTGGGGTGCTCCTGTTCTATTCGTGAAGAAGAAAGATGGGAGTATACGACTTTGTATTGATTATCAGGAGTTGAATCATGTCACCATCAAAAATAGGTACCCATTCCCACGTATTGATGACCTGTTTGACCAGCCATAAGGAGCCAAATTCTTTTCAAAGATTGATCTTCGCTAGGATATCACCAATTGAAGATTAGAACCGATGACATTCCAAAGACGGGCCGTAACTCGATACGAAAGCATTATGAATTTCTAGTCATGTCCTTTGGATTGACTAATGCTCCCGCTTTGCCTTTATGGATATGATGAACCGAAAGTATTCAAGGAATATTTGGATCACTTTGTGGTCGCTTTTTATTGATGACATCCTTATTTATTCCAAAAGCCGTGAAGATCATGAGCAACACTTGAGGTCGATACTCCAAAAGCTTCGTGAATACAAGCTTTATGCCAAGTTGAAGAAATGCGAGTTCGGCTTGAGGAAGTAGTATTCCTTGGGCACGTGGTATCAAGTCATGGAATATCTGTTGACCCAAAGAAAGATTGAAGCTATTCAAAGTCGAGCAACCTAAATCGAAGGACCAAAATACGTAGCTTTCTTGTTATTTGGTTATTATCGGAGATTCGTGGAAGGATTTTCTCTAATCGCTACTCCACTAACTCATTGACTCGAAAAGATACAAAGTTTCGTTGGAGCGAGGAATGTGAGAAGAGTTTTCAAGAACTCAAGAGGAGACTCATTTCAAAGACATGTTCCGACAATACCATCCGGTTCGGAGGGATTTGTCATCTCAAAAGGATGCTCGGGCAAAGGGTTAGGATGTGTTCTCATGAAACATGGGAAAGTCATAGCCTATGCCTCACGAAAAAACTTAAAGAATATGAGAGGAATTATCCTACTCATGATCTAGAGTCGGGTAATGTTGTCTTCGCACTAAAGATTTGGAGGCATTACTTGTATGGAGAGAAAGTGGAGATCTTTACGGATCATAAAAGCCTCAAATATTTCTTCACTCAAAAGGAACTCAACACGCGACAACGACGTTGGCTTGAACTATTGAAAGATTATGATCATACCATCCAATACCATCCCGAAAAGCGAACGTGGTAGTCGACGCATCGAAAGTAGAAGATCATACGCTGGCACGAAAAGCAATATTGACAACGCAAAGGCCCATTTTGTGTGACTTACAAAGGATGGAGATAGAGTTAAAGACTCCAGGACCCATGTGATGATGGCGTAATATACGAGTAGAATCGACTTTAATTGATAAAGTTAAAACCGCCAAGCTACGGACTGGAGTTCGATACGTATGAGGAAGAAAGTGAAAAGAAGGTGCTATGGGAAGCAAGAATCAATGAAGAAGGAATACTTGAGTCAACTCCTGCACTTTGTGTTCCTAACAACCCTGATTTAAAGTATAAAAATCATAATGGAGGCACACAACACAATCGTTTTGCAATCCATCTAGGAGTACCAAAATGTATCATGATCTTCGACATACATTTTGGTGGGGCAATATGAAGAGAGAGATAGGTTGTTTATTTCAAGGTGTCTAACGTGGTCAACGAAGTCAAGTGAGCATCAAGTACCAAAAGGTCCATTGCAACCACTTGAAATTCCGAATGGAAGGGAGCACATTACCATGGATTTCGCTAACGGCCTTCCCAAAGTTTCTCAAGGCATAGATGCGATTTGGGTCATTGTTGATAGATTAACCAAGTCCGCTTCATTTCTTACCAATACGAGAAACTTATACACTTGAACGCCTTGTTCAGATGTACATAAACGAGATTGTAAGACCGCATGGTATGCCAAGATCCATAGTTTCGATCGAGACCCAAGATTCACTTCACGATTTTGGGTTAGTTTGCAAAAAAGCTATGGGCATGGATTTACGATTTAGTTCAAAGATATCATCCTCAAACCGGACGGACAATCAGAGAGGACTATTAAAACTCTGGAAGATTTATTAAGACTCGTGGTCCTTGACTTCAAGAAAAGTTGGGACAAGTTCTACCATTGGTGGAGTTTTCCTACAACAACAGCTTATCAAGCAAGTATTAAAGCATGGCTCCATTCGAGGCGTCAGTATGGAAGAAAGTGTCGTTCTCCAAAGATGTTGGGATGAGGTGGGTGAAGCAAAGATTATTGGGACCGAATTTGGTACGATGACTACGAAAAAGATTCAAACAATCCGGACAACGATAAAAACCTCACAAGATCGATAAAAGAGTTATGCCGATCTTCATCGAAAGGACGGGAATTCGATATTGGAGATCATGTGTTGTTACGTGTTGCTCCATGGAAAGGAGTTACGAGATTTGGAAAAGAGAAAAGCTTAATCCTCGATTCATTCGCCCATTTTTAATCCTCGATCGAGTAGGGACTATAGCCTATAGACTCGCTTTACCGCTAAGTATGTCTCGTGTTCATAACGTTTTTTACATATCCATGTTACGTAAATATGTGGAAGACCCAACAATATTATTGAGTTAGAACCCATTTAAATAGTGAAGATTTAATGTATAAAGAGGTTCCCTGTTCAAATCTTGGATAAGGAACATATTCTACGCTCCAAGGTTATACCTCAAGTCAAAGTTTTGTGGAAAAACCACGATGTTGGTGAAATGACTTGGGAGTTAGAATCGTAAATGAAGTCAAGGTATCCTTACCTCTTCGATATACCGTGCACGCACCCTAATTTTGAGGGCTTAAATTTCTTAAGAAGGGAGGTCAGAAGACCCCAACTTTTTAATAAAGATGATTTTTTCTATAAATATCATTTTAAATATTATGGAATGAATTTGATATAATATTATAGTTGTGGGTAATATTTATAAATTTTGCAAAAGTACGCAAGTTGTCATATTATCTCGTGACGATTTGCAGACAATCATTAGTGGACCCCACAATGTAATTATCATTTGATCGAGAAAACGATAAAAATATTTTATTGAAAATAACTACGAAAAGTTTTACCGTTAATCTTGTTGAACTACTCCGGTGAGTAAAAGAAAAGAATGTCTGCGGGTTAGCACAAGAAAGCTTTACCAGTATTGATTATCGATGCTTACGTGAGAAGTCACTCGCTTTTGTTCAATTATTGCTATAGTAATTGTTGTAAATTTTGCTTATTATTTGGATTCCCATTTACCCATTTTTCAAAATAATCGGTAGAAAGTTTTTCAGTATATTTATATATACGTATTATACATATATATATATATATAATATTAAAGTGTATGTGGGCCGTGTGTGTAGTGTTATTATTTGGTGATGGTGGGATGGTACTGACCATTTATATAAATAAATATATATATATATATATATATATATATATATGAATGTCAGAAGAAAGGAAAACAAAGTGGGGGGGATTGATTACCCGGGAAATGGGTAATATATATATATATATATATATAAAGTAAAAATTTTGTTTTATATTGATCATTGAAAAATCTAGCACATGCATGAAGCTACAAACTCAGCCCGTGAAAGTTTATTACTGTTGGTCCGTGATTTTTCTTAAACAGTACCCCTTCTATTCTCCTATAAATAGGATGCTTAGTTAGAATTGAAAACACACCAGAAATTTTCAGAGAATTCTCTTCTATAATCTTGAGTGTATTTCTTTAGAGTTTTAAGAAGCTTTGAGCGTAGTGCAAGTTTTCTTCACGAATATCCTCACCCTACCAGTCGGAATACTCTTCTTTTATGGTAAGGGATATTATTTGTTGTACTCGTAAGGGGTATTATTTCTTTTGTATTCATGAAGAGAACTTCTGTTATTCCATTATTTATTATTCTGTTGGAATAACCTGTATACGCGGGCTACCCTATACTTGGTGAAATTCTTATGTTATTTCATTCTTTATTATTCTGTTGGAATATCCTATTCATGCGTTTTACATGGGACCGATTCCGCCTCTTTATTATTCTCGTTGGAATATCTCAGATGTTCGCTTTTACGCCTGGGACTCGATTAGTCTTTATTATTCTCGTTGAATATCCACGTCGCGGCGCGCTTTTCTGTGGGATTTCGCCTCTTTATTATTCCGTTGGAATATCTTGTCTCGTGCATTTTACGTAGGACCGGTTCCGTTAATTATTATTCATTGGAATAACTCGCTCTGTCATTTGGCCTATCGCATGCCCGGTGATTTTTTTGTTATTCCATTCCTTATTATACTCGGTTGGTTAAAGTTTTGACTTTATACTCCATGAAATTAGTGGAATATCCTTGATATTTCAAGCGCTTCATCCAAAGATCTTTTCATGGAAATATTCTTCAAGCATTCTTGAATTTTACTCTACAAAGCAAGATCATGTCGACAATTTGGACGTTATTGGTTCTCGGATAAATTAATTATTGAACTTGTTTTATTGAATTCTTATATCATTGTCATCATCCTCATGTTTATATTTTGTTGAAAGTCATCTGTTGCCTATAAAGGCATAGATGGACTTGGTATAATTATGACTGTGGATTATTAGGGTGTAATCATGACCGTAATGTTTCAAATGATGTGAAAAAAGTCCTCATTGGCCCGTAGTGCATTGATGGATAGTTGTTGGCATGATCATGACCATTAATGAATACACAAATATTCTTGGCCCGTAGTGCATGGATAATTGTGGTCGTGATACTAAAGAATATCCTTAGCCATAGTGCAGGGATGATTCGATGATATAGATTATTTATTAAGCTGAGTCTCAGCGATAAAAGTCATGAAAAACCTTTTAAATCATAGAAGATAGTAGATTTTATTCTCTACTTGAGTCTTCTAATGGATTGCTTGTTTCCGCTGCAATTAAACTTGATGTTTGTTATATTTTATCGCTTTTAACCTTTGTTTTAAGGCTAATGATAATTTATTTCGCATTATCTTAGTCATAATATTTCTTCGGGCTAGTTGAGCTCACCCTTTCTTTCACTTTGTTCTCATTAGGAAATGAGAATATACCGGGATTTAGCCTCGGGAACCGGAGTGATGGACCGGATGATAGTATTAGTAGTCCTCACTATTCTGTTAAATAGTGTGACAATAAATGTAATGAGGACTTATTCTTTGTTTCTGTTTATTGACAATTATCTTTTTTTGTATAACAGAAATGGCATCTACTAGTACCATTCCTGACGTGAGTTTGTCTCATGGAGAGAAGCCTGAAAGGTTCAATGGAATGGATTTCAAGCGTTGGCAACAAAAAATGCTATTTTACCTCACCACGTTGAACTTGGCAAGGTTTCTACAAGAGGACTGTCCTATTCTTGTCAAGGAGAAATTGACAAGGAAAAGGTGGTTGCTTGATTGATGCATGGAAACATGCCGATTTTTTTGCGTAAATTATGTAATGAATGGATTAGACAATACACTATACAATGTGTATTGTACAATTCAAACTGCAAAGGAACTTTGGAAATCTTTAGACAAGAAATATAAAACTGAAGATGCTGGCATGAAGAAATTCATAGTCGGTACATTTCTTGATTATAAAATGTTAGATTCTAAAGCAAATATCACACGTGTTCAAGAATTACAAGTAATTCTACATGATATTCATGTGAAGGAATGTCATTAAGTGACTCATTCCAAGTTGCTGCAATAATTGAGAAACTTCCACCATCGTGTAAAGACTTCAAGAATTATCTTAAGCATAAACGCAAAGAGATGAATCTTTAAGAACTGATTGTGCGACTTAGGATTAAAGAGCACAATCGAGGATCTGAGAAGAAGAGTGGGAAGAATTTCATTGAAGCAAAGGCAAATATTGTAGAACAAAGGTCAAACAACAATAAAAGGAAGCATGAAGGCAAAGAAGCTTTTAAGGCCAAGAAGAAATTCAAAGGCAAATGCTTCAACTGTGGCATCCAAGGACATAAATCAAGTGAATGTCTCAAGCCAAAGAAGTTCAAGAAAGAACAGAAGCCTCAAGCAAATGTGACAGAACTAGAAAAGTTGTCTGAAAATGTTTCAGACATTAATCTTTCTGCAGTTGTATCTGAATGTAATTTGGTAGGAAACCCTAAAGAATGGTACGTGGACACTAGGGCTACTCGCCACATTTGTTCTAACAAATGGATGTTCTCTACTTACAAACCAGTAGAGAATGATGATTAACTCTTCATGGGAAACTCCTCAAGTTCAAAGGTTGAAGGACGTGGAAAGATTATACTGAAAATGACATCTGGCAAAGAACTAACTTTGAATGAAGTGGTTCATGTGCTAGATATCCGCAAAAATCTAGTTTATGGGTCACTACTTAGCAAGAATGGCTTCAAGTAAGTGTTTGTGTCTGATAAATTTGTTCTTACTAAAAATGATATTTTGTAGGAAAGGGCTACATGAATGATGGGCTCTTTAAGATGAATGTTATGACTGTTGTACCAAAGTCTATTGATAATAATAAAATTAATTCTTCTGCTTACTTATTAGAATCTTCAAATATATGGCATGCTAGATTAGGACATGTTAATTATAATACTTTGCGTAGATTAATTAATTTAGAATTCTTGCCTAAATTTGATATTAATCAAAAACAAAAATGTGAAATATCTGTGGAATCAAAAATTGACAAGATTACCCTTTCATTCTGTTGAAAGGAAAACTGAACCTCTAGATTTAATTCACACTAACATATGTGACTTAAAGTTTGTGCAAACTAGAGGTGGGAAAAAATATTTCATAACCTTTATTGATGATTGCACAAGATATTGTTATGTATATTTGCTAAGAAGTAAAGATGAGGCTGTAGAAATGTTTTAACTTTATAAAAATGAAGTTGAAAATCAACTTAGCAAAAAGATTAAAGCAATAAGAAGCGATAGAGGTGGTGAATATGAATCACCATTTGAAGAGATATGCTCTGCTTATGGTATTATTCACCAAACTATTGCTCCTTATTCACCTCAATCTAATGGTATTGATGAACGCAAGAACCGAATATTGAAAGAAATGTTGAATGCTATGTTAAACAGTTCTGGAGCACCCCAGAATTTGTGGGGGGAAGCTTTGTTGTCTGCCAATTATATTCTTAATAAAGTGCCTCATAAGAAAACTCATAAAACACCTTATGAATTATGGAAATGTCTAGCAAAAGTGATGGTTCCTAAACCTAAAAAGGTTAAGATAGGACCAAAAACAATTGACTGTGTTTTCATTGGTTATGCAAATAACAGCAGTGTTTATCGCTTTCTTGTTCATAAATCTGAAATTAATGATATTCATGTTAATACATTTATTGAATCAAGAGATGCATCATTCTTTGAGAATATGTTTCCATATAATGAAAATAAAGATTCAAATTCAAACAAAAGACCTATAGATGCTACTAGTAATAATCCTGAAAAATATGTACAAAGAGCTCAGATTGGATGAACCTAGACGTAGCAAAAAGGGCAAGGACTTCAACGTCTTTTTGGTCAGATTTTCTAACATTTTGTTAGAAAGCGATCCTCGAACGCATAAGCGAAGCAAGATCCTCTCCATATGCTTCTTATTGGAAATAAGCAATAAATAAATAAATTGAGTCCATTATGCAAAATCATACATGGGAACTGGTGGACCTTCCACCGGTTCAAAACCCTTAGGGTATAAATGGATCTTCAAAAAGAAGATGAAAGTCGATGGCTCAATTGATAAATATAAAGCAAGGCTTGTTGTTACAAAAGTCTGAGATAAAAAGGAAGGATTGAATTATTTTAACACTTATTCACCGTTACAAGAATTACATCTATTCGGATGCTAATAGCAATAAGATCTTTAAATAGACTTGAAATACATCAAATGGATGTAAAGATCGCATTCTTAAATGGTGAATTAGATGAAGAAATATATATGTAACAACCTCAAGGTTTCATAGCCCCGGACAAAAGAGAAAGTATGCGAACTTGTTAAATCCTTGTATGGATTAAAACAAGCACCAAAACAATGGCATGAGAAATTTGATAATGTTATGTTATCAAATGGATTTAAAATCAATGAGTGTGAAAAATGTGTTTATGTCAAAAGCACTCAAAAGGAATATGTCATTGTTTGTCTTTATGTGGATGATATGTTAATCATGGGTAAGAATAATGAAGTTATCAACTCTACCAAACGTATGTTGGCAAATAGATTTGATATGAAAGATTTGGGGTCATTGATATAATATTAGGAATCAAGATTTCTAGAACATCCGATGGAATTATATTATCTCAAACTCATTATATTGAGAAAATACTTGAAAATTTTAATAAGTATAATATAATTCTAAATAAGACCCCATTGATATAAATCTTCATTTAGCCAAAATGGAGGTAATAAAGATATCTCAACTAGAATATTCTCGTGATAATAGGCAAACTTTAATGTATGTCATGAATCGTGATTAGACCGTATATAGCTTATTCAAGAAGTAAGCTAAGTCAGATAACGAGTAATCCAGTAAAGATCACTTCGAAAGCTATTTTGAGAGTTTTGGGATATTTAAAACATACTCAAAACTATGGATCAGACTATACAAGATATCCAGCAGTATTGGAAGGATATACTAATGCTAATTGGATATCTAATACTAAAGATTCAAAATTCACAAGTGGATATGTATTTACACTTGGTAGTACAGCGGTGTCTTAAAAATCCTCAAAACAAACGTGTATTGTCAGGTCTACAATGGAATCAGAATTCATTGCTTTAGATAAAGCTGGAAAAGAAGCTGAGTGGCTTCGTAATTTTTTAGAGGATATTCCAAATTGGTCAAGACCGTACATGCCTATATGTATACATCGTGATAGCCAATCAATGATTGAATAAAGACAGAAGTCATTTATATAACGGAAAGTCACGCCATATAAGACTAAGACATAATACCGTTAGATAATTGCTCTTAAATGGAATTATCTCAATTGACTATGTAAAGTCAAAAGATAATTTTGCGGATCCACTTACAAAAGGTTTAACAAGAGAGCAAGTAGAAAAATCATCGAAGGGAATGGGTTTAAAGCCTACTGTTTAAATAAGAGTCATCATAGTGGCAACCCAACCTTGCTGACTGGAGATCCCATGATCTAGGTTCAATGGGCAAACCGAACTATGTAGTACTCAGTAAAGCACTGAGGAGATAATTACTCCTAACCATTCCTAAAATGAGATAAGGTACATCCGCCATGTAGATTTAGGATAATTTACGCTTTTTAATGACTTTTTATATCTTCAAGCACGCTCAAGTGGAGTATTACGCAGATACTTGATAGAAGTCACCTACGTGAGTAAGAAGGGGCCACTACGTGAGAATTTTGAAGGCTAAATTCTATAATATACCACGGAACCAAGAGGGGTTTCAAGGCCAAAATGAACACAAACATGAGAACCAACTATGTCTCAAGAGATATTTTGTGAATTCTATTGTCTTGGTTTACATTTAAAAGTCGATATTCAAAGACATCAAGTTCATCGATTAGCTAAGTAAATCCGATAGATTTTACTAGGCAAGTTCAAAGCCACTAGGCTACTTAAACCGATGAAATATCTTTTTCACACGACTCGAACTAGTGTCCGCATATTCATAACATATTTTACATATTGTAAAGCCAATTTTACATTCATGTGGGGATTGTTTGAATGGTATTTGAAACATTAAATATTAGAGCATTTTGAGGCTCAATTTAATGTGGGATCGACACTCCAAAATGTTTCGGGTCAGGTGGCACCTATACGTTCTCTTCCGTGAGGAGTATAACGTGGTATACTTATTTGTTCAAATCCATTAGGAATTGAATGAGAAAATTGACTTCAAAATCACCTACTTGATATGTTGTCAATTGCATAGTCCCACATAGAATGTGTGAGGGAAAATTGAAGTCTTTATATATGGGATGTTTGCTTTCAATGGGAAGGGCCCCAAGTGGGCACCCCACTTTTGTGGAAGGGAGAGGACTCCAGCTGAGGCTTGGTTCGAACTCACACGCTGCTGCCGCCGTCCGTCCTGGGCTTGCCGAGCCGGAGTTCGTGTTCGGGTTCTAAGCAAGGGTAAGTCATGATATATAACTTTTGGACAAAATCTATTTAATATATTTATCGATTTTGTTTAAGTTATAATAATACTACGTAGTTTTGATGACAAATTGCACCCAATCTGTAATAAGTTTATTCTATAAATAAACAATGTGGCCTCCGCTCCTAAAGAAGTTTTTCCTGCTCCTTCCTCTAAACTTCGCTCGCAAAGAATATTAAATCGCTCCTTTCCTCTAAAGTTCTCGCAGAAGAATATTAAATACGTTCCTTCCCTTCAATTTCCGCCCGTTCCTTCCCTTCAATTTTCGCTTCGCTCTTTGCAAAAGTTGGCTAAGTCTGCAGCAGTATCATTACATAAGAAGTCAGATCTACATGCATCATTAGTGTAATTTCTATTTACATGCATCATTATTGAAAAGTTCGGTACATAAACATAAAGTTGTGTTCGTAGTGTTCTTAATTTTGATGTGCTTCTAATTAAGAACTGAAAATCCGTTTTATCTTGGAAAGCAATTATTCGATTAATCCTTAGCACCTGTGAGGGAATAAATTTGCTTTAAGGAGACTTTGTGAATTCAAAGGACTCGAATTTATTTATTCATATTTTTCCTGTGTTATATACATATAAAATTCTGTTCTGTTTTATTATATTTATATATATATATATATATATATATATTAAATAATACTATATTATACAGATAACAATATCCACTAATTACACTCCTTCGCATCATTTTGTAAACTAATTTTTAAAAACTTTTTTATCACCATACCAACACTCGTTAAAAATATATTTATATTTATTAATTCAATAATATTACGGTGACTGAAAAATTGTTACAAAAAGAAAATACAAAATGATATGTATGACTTTGGTTAGTTATAATTACTGCACTCATCTATGTATATATAATCAATAAATTAAACTTTGACACGTCATTTTGTAAGAGTTATTTGTAAATATAACACAACTCTTATTAATTTCAATCGAGTTAATGACTCAATAACTTCACTCAATTTGGATCACAAAAAATACAGTAATTATATATATTTCAAATATTTACGTCGATTTTTAATACACTTTCCATAATTAATATTTACACTCATAAAATATTTACACAATTAATACACTTTCCATAATTATTTACAATATTAGTGCAATTAGGATTCCTTAATTTAAGGAATTAGTATATGATTCAATTCATAATAATAAGGAAACCTAAAATCAAGGAGAAATAATTGTCATAATTAATAATTCAAATTCAAATATATTGGATCTAACAACAAAAATAAATTCAAATTCAAAAATAATAATTCAAATTCAAATATTCAAAGTTTGGCAACGTCATCTTCCTCCTCTCATTCGCCGGTCATCTTCCTCCTCCCCTTCGCCGGTGAAACCCAATTTCTCGTCTAAAATAAAATAAGAACACTGCATATGAAAGAGAGAGATAATAGAGTGATGTGTAATGTAATGTTGATAACCAAACATGTAAGACCCCGAATTTTATGAAATAAAAGTATTCAATTTTTCTATTTAGTAAATAGTTAAATTGATAAAATTTTAAAGTTAAGGGTGATATGTATAAAATTTTCAAATTTCACAAGTGGTTATAAAATATTCATTTTTGCTCTGTGGGAATATTCGCTTCGTCGTGGAATATTTTTTTGTTTCAGAATATCCGCACGACACTGCCGCAGTACCATTCAGGGCCCCATAATGTAATAAATGGCGCGGATGAAGAAAACGACAAAATTAAGTTTTTATAAATAATCTACAGAATCGCTATCAAGTTAATAATCGTTGAATACCCGGTTGGTAAAATAAAGTAATACGCGTTGTTGCACAAAGAGCATATTACCAGATTAAGATTTTTGAATTATTGATTCTTACGTAAGAAGGTACTACTCTAATAATTGTTACAGAATTACTGCTCAATATTTTATTTTATTGATTCAATAATTGTCTTTCAATTGATATTATATATTATTATTGTTTCAATAATTGTCATCGTGATAGTATTTTCTATTATCGATCAATAATTCAAATTAGTTGAATAATATTATCGATAACATTATTGGCAATGTCTAAAAAGTTCGTCAAGGAGAGGTTTGGTCACCTAATCAAGGCTACCAAGAAGGAGAAATCCTTATCGAAAGCCCTCTCATCCGAGAATCCGCACGGTCACAAGATCTTGTGAGTCTGTAATATTATTTTTGAATAATTAATTATTGATTATTATGATAAAGAAAATATTTATTGTGGATATAGATGGAGAAAATTTTAATGTGACAACTATTGAAAATTAATATTTTATCTTTTTCCGATAAAATAATTCATTTAAATATATTATTTTAATAATATATTAACTGTAATATTTTTACAATGAATGTGGGATATATGAGTATATGATGAGGAGGAAGAGTATTTTGTGGCATTAAATATTTAACATATGTTTTGGGTGCTCTGTGGACACAATTCTTGACCTAAAATTAATTATAGATCGTAAAATCACTCGCTTGTTGATTTTTGGCCAATTTTCATTTTGGAATTTGGAAAAATTTTCTTCCTCAAAAGTTGTAGAGAATGGAATTTCCCATGGAAATTCTCGAAGTTTCAATTTTTTCCGATAAACGGCTATTTTCTATGAATTATTGAAGTTTCAAAAAATAAAATGATTTTTATTAAATTATATGGTGGGACCCACTTTGGTTGGTGTTAATAACATGTAATGCTATATTTTTTCGTAATTGGCATGCTTGGATGGTCGGTATTGGATGGTTGGTGTGTAGAAAAGAAAATAATATTTTATTATTTTAGTCTCTTTCATGCTTCTAAAGATTTTCCTATAAATAGAGGGCTAAGTTAAAATTGAAAACACACCGTAAACTCAAGTTTTTTCTATTTCTCTCTATATTATCAAGTATATTCTTGTATCTTGAGTCGCTATACGGTGCAAGTTCGTTTCAAAGTTATTTCCAATGTAAATACCGCTTCTTTCGAGGTAAGTGGATTTTAAGGGTTGTTATATTTTTCATGTTTCAGTAACTTTTCAGACCTTCAAAAATTCTGGAAAAATTTGAAATGATACTTTGATGAGTTTTATTGATTGTGTCCAAAATGGTGATTTTTGGATGTATAGATTAGAGTTATGGATTTTATGGGAAAAGACTATTTTAAAAGTAACCGCTTATAACTCCTTGTGGTTAACTCCAAAATTGAAGAAATTTTATTGGGAGTACATATATATCATATAAGTATACTCTGTAAATTTCGGAATTTTTGGATAAAAGTACAATTTATGATAAATGTTTAAATATTCATGGTTTTGGCCATTGAAAAATAGTAAATGACTTTTTAAAAAATTCGATAAAAAATATATGTTCAATATAGGATTATATTCTCGCTAAATCCCTTTAAAAGAAATATTTTTAGAACTGATTTGTTATTTTCATGAAAATGGACTAGTTATGAGTAAATGAATTAAATATGTTATGTGAGGTAAGAAAATTAGAAAATAGGATTTTATAGCTTGAGAATCCTATATGAGGTATATGCAGATTTTTGATGAGGATTTTGGTTATTGGTGATGAAATCTTATGAGTTTGGCATTTTAGAATGATTAAATGCATTATTTAGTAAAGTGTAAACAATTAAAATAAATTGTTTATAAGATTAAAAAATATTATTCTTTCAATATCATTATACCGAAATATTGGTATGGATTTTATTGTGAAATTTTTACCTTTTTTGAGTCGGGTTTATTTATTCATGAGATACTACTCACGAAAGTTACTATTCATGAAAGTTACTATTTACGGTTACTATTCATGAGTTACTATTCATGACAAAATTGGTTTCTTTTTCTAACCAAATTATAGTTGATTTATGAATATTACTCTCGAGATTAAAACTATATATTGATTATATTGATTTTATTATCATATATAACATTTTTATAACCTCGATGTTGAAATTCTCTTTCACCGGAGTGTAAAGATGGATAGATTATTGGTATGATCATGACTAGGTTCTCTTTGGCCAAGAAGTGAAAAGTTGAATTGTGGATCGGTATGATTTGACCATTGAATTTATAATTGAATATCTTTAGCTTATGCAAAGGTGAATTAATCAACATAGTTATAATTATTGTTTATATAAATTTTGAAATGATTATATATTTCTTTGAGATATTAATATATTTGGCCTCAGTAATGCAGATGACTTGTTGTTGAATATCTTTGACATGTAGTGCAAAGATGAATCTGTTGATGAATATCTTTCGCCCAGTAGTGCAAAGATGAACTGTTGATGAATATCTTCGCCCAGAGTGCAAAGATGAATTTATTAGTTTGATTATGAATATGAATCGTGATTTGGTATAACCATGATCTTTGATGTTTCGTGTGATGAAAATTATCTTTGTCCCGGATGAGAAAATGAATTTAGAACAACAATTACAATTATGAAGTTATTCATATGATTGTGGATGTGAATTGTTGATTGATGTTACAGGTGAATAAAACATTGTTGGTGGACTTTTAACATGAAGAAGATAATAAACTTTATAGTCTATTTGACTCTTCTAATGGATCGCTTCATTCACGCAACTATGGTTGAAAAGTTTTATCATCTACCATATGTTCTAAATCTCCGATGACATCGATGAAGACTATTGATAATTTATTTATCTTTAGTCATAATATTCTTTATCGAAGCTAGTTGGTTTCACCCTTTTGCTTCACAATTCCTTTCGTGTAATAAAAGTGTAGGCCGGGTCGAGTGGGGATAACAGGAACAGTAATCAGTGGTCTATAGTGTTGAGGGTGAGGCAAACCCAACGTTGGAAGGGTGTTTTGTCACTATCATACAAGATGTCTAATGACATACAACCTCGTATCATCATAAGACAAGGATGTGCTCATCCACTTGCCGAGTATATATAATGAGCACTACCTATATAATCTTGGTGTTTGTTTGAAGTATAATTTTCAATTAGAGATAGTGGAGATAATGATATGTCAAGAGAAGACTTACCATTGGGAAGAATATGATAGTAATCTTCTTGTTTTTCTTTAGGGTCTATTGGGTCAACCAAGGATAATTTCGTGGCCATATGATATCTATCATAACCTGCAGACGCATGGTCTCCCATGTAACGGAAGGTTTCTTGAGCACTTCCCAAAGAAATTAGTTTCTAAAACAGCTTTTGACTATACCTTTATGTAAGGTGTCACTTTGAGAGTGTCATTCACTCATTGGGACATGTGTCACATTTGGTATATATTTGTATCCAAACTCACAAAGATATGTGTTGTTGTATTTTGTACGACAATTGTTGTAATAAAGTTGTAGTTATTTTCTGCACTCATGTATTTGGCGACTCGTGAATGGGTTAGATGGAATGGACCTATTTTGGGGTTGTCACATTTGGTATCGTAGCTAGGATATGATCTCCCAGCGAGATCGGGAATAGAACTAGGAGGGAGAGATGAGTAAATCCTTCGCTAAAGTGTGTCCTACCTAAGCTTATTTGTTGGTTAGTCATAATATCGGGATATTATGTGATATGTTAATTTGATCAATTAACCCTTGTTTTGAAGTCAGATTCTAGAATGATATCTCAAATACGTGAGATGAGCATTGGAGAAATTATGATGACAGGGAAGATGGAATCAAATGAAAGCAAGGTATTCTCAACTCTTTGAAATACTGTATGTAAATTTCGAGGACTTAAATTTCATAAGGAGAGAGATTGTAAGACCTCTAATTTTATGAAATAAAAGTATTCAATTTTTCTATTTAGTAAATAGTTAAATTGATAAAATTTTAAAGTTAAGGGTGATATGTATAAAATTTTCAAATTTCACAAGTGGTTATAAAATATTCATTTTTGTCGTGGAATATTCGCTTTGGTCGTGGAATATTCTTTTTTGTTTGAATATCCGCACGATTTGCCAAGCAGCCCATTTTCAGGGCCCCATAATGTAATAATCATTTGGATGAAGAAAACGACAAAATTAAGTTTTTATAAATAACTACAGAATCGTTATCAAGTAACAATCGTTGAATACCCCGGTTGGTTAAAATAAAGTAATACGCTATTGTCGCATAAAGAAGACACCAGATACACAAAGATTTTTGAATTATTGATTCTTACGTAAAGGGCACTACTCAATAATTGTTACAAAGAATTACTGCTCAATATTTTATTTTATTGATTCAATAATGTCGCGTTGATATTATATATTATTATTGTTTCAATAATTGTCATCGCATAAGATTTTCTATTATCGATCAATAATTCAAATTATTTGAATAATATTATCGATAACATTATTGGCAATGTCTAGAAAGTTCGCCTCAAGGAGAGGTTTGGTCACCTAATCAAGCGCTAGAGAAGGAGAAATCCTTATCGAAAGCCCCCTCATCCCCCGAACCGCCACGGTCACAAGATCTGAATTCAGAATATTATTTTTTGAATAATTAATTATTGATTATTATGATAAAGAAAATATTTATTGTGGATATAGATGGAGAAAATTTTAATGTGACAACTATTGAAAATTAATATTTTATCTTTTTCTCGATAAAATAATTCATTTAAATATATTATTTTAATAATATATTAAATCAGAATATTTTTACAATGAATGTGGGATATATGAGTATATGAGGAGGAAGAGTATTTTTGTGGCATTAAATATTTAACATATGTTTTGGGTGTTCGGTGGACACAATTCTTGACCGAAAATTAATTATATAGAATCGAAAATCACTCGCTTGTTGATTTTGGCCAATTTCATTTGGAATTTGGAAAAATTTTCTTCGCAAAGTTGTAGAGAATGGAATTTCCCATGGAAATTCTCGAAGTTTCAATTTTTCCGATAAACGGGCTATTTTCTATGAATTATTGAAGTTTCAAAAATAAAATGATTTTTATTAAATTATATGGTGGGACCCACTTTGGTTGGTGTTAATAACATGTGGGTCGCTATATTTTTTCAGAATTGGCATGCTTGGATGGCTGGTATTGGATGGTTGGTGTGTAGAAAAGAAAAATAATATTTTATTATTTTAGTCTCTTTCATGCTTCTAAAGATTTTCCTATAAATAAGCTTAAGTTAAAATTGAAAACACACCGTAAACTCAAGTTTTCTCTATTTGTCTCTCTATATTATCAAGTATATTCTTGTATCTTGAGTGTTGCTATATACGGTGCAAGTTCGTTTCAAATTATTCCAAATGTAAATACCGCTTCTTTTCGAGGTAAGTGGATTTTAAGGGTTGTTATATTTTTCATGTTTCGTAACTTTTCAGACCTTCAAAAATTCTGGAAAAATTTGAAATGATACTTTGATGAGTTTTATTGATTGTGTCCAAAAATGGTGATTTTTGGATGTATAGATTAGGAGTTATGGATTTTATGGGAAAAGACTATTTTAAAAGTAACCGCTTATAACTCCTTGTGGTTAACTCCAAAATTGAAGAAATTTTTATTGGGAGTACATATATATCATATAAGTATACTCTGTAAATTTCGGAATTTTTGGATAAAAGTACAATTTATGATAAATGTTTAAATATTCGATGGTTTTGGCCATTGAAAAATAGTAAATGACTTTTAAAAATTCTGATAAAAATATATGTTCAATATAGGATTATATTCTGCTAAATCCCAGAAAAGAAATATTTTTAGAACTGATTTGTTATTTTTCATGAAAATGGACCAGTTATGAGTAAATGAATTAAATATGTTATGTGAGGTAAGAAAATTAGAAAATAGGATTTTATAGCTTAAGAATCCTACATGAGGTATATGCAGATTTTTGATGAGGATTTTGGTTATTGGTGATGAAATCTTATGAGTTTGGCATTTTAGAATGATTAAATGCATTATTTAGTAAAGTGTAAACAATTAAAATAAATTGTTTATAAGATTAAAAAAAATATTATTCTTTCAATATCATTATACCGAAATATTGGTATGGATTTTATTGTGAAATTTTTACCTTTTGAGTCGGGTTTACTTATTCATGAGATACTACTCACGAAGTTACTATTCATGAAAGTTACTATTTACGGTTACTATTCATGAGTTATATTATTCATGACAAAATTGGTTTCTTTTTCTAACCAAATTATAGTTGATTTATGAATATTACTCGAGATTAAAACTATATATTGATTATATTGATTTTATTATCATATATAACATTTTATAACCTCGATGTTGAAATTTCTTTCAATCGGAGTGTAAAGATGGATAGATTATTGGTATGATCACGACTAGGTTTCTTTGGCCAAAAAGTGAAAAGTTGAATTGTGACCGGTATGATCATGACCATTGAATTTATAATTGAATATCTTTAGCTTAAGTGCAAAGGTGAATTAATCAACATGGTTATAATTATTGTTTATATAAATTTTGAAATGATTATATATTTCTTTTCGAGATATTAATATATTTGGCCTGTAATGCAAAGATGACTTGTTGTTGAATATCTTTGACATGTAGTGCAAAGATGAATCGTTGATGAATATCTTTGGCCCAGTAAAAAGATGAATCGTTGATGAATATCTTTCGCCCGAAAGGTAAAAGATGAATTTATTAGTTTGATTATGAACATGAATCGTGATTTGGTATAACCATGATCTTTGATGTTTCGTGTGATGAAAATTATCTTTGTCCCGATGAGAAAATGAATTTAGAACAACAATTACAATTATGAAGTTATTCATATGATTGTGGATGATGAATTGTTGATTGATGTTACGTGAATAAAACATTGTTGGTGGATTTTTAACATGAAGAAGATAATAAACTTTATAGTCTATTCGATTTCTTCTAATGGATTGCTCATTCCAATGCAACTATGGTTGAAAAGTTTTATCATCTACCATATGTTCTAAATCGACGACATCGATGAAGACTATTGATAATTTATTTATCTTTAGTCATAATATTCTTTATCGAAGCTAGTCAGGTTTCACCCTTTTGCTTCACAATTCCTTTCTGTGTAATAAAAGTGTAAATGGGTCGAGTGGGGGATAACAGGAATAGAATCTGGTAATGGTCTATAGTTGCTGAGGTGAGGCAAACCCAACGTTGGAAGGGTGTTTTGTCACTATCATACAAGATGTCTAATGACATACAACCTCGATCATCATAAGACAAGGATGTGCTCATCCACTTGTCGAGTATATATACTGAGCACCACCTATATAATCTTGGTATTTGTTTGAAGTATAATTCTCAATTAGAGATAGTGGAGATAATGATATGTCAAGAGAAGACTTACCATTGGGAAGAATATGATAGTAATCTTCTTGTTTTTCTTTGGGGTCTATTGGGTCAACCAAGGATAATTCGCGGGCTATATGATATCTATCATAACCTGACGCATGGTCTCCCATGTAATGGAAGGTTTCTTGAGCACTTCCCCAAAGATATTAGTTTCTAAAACAGCTTTTTAACTATACCTTTATGTAAGGTGTCATCATGCGAGGTGTCATCCACTATTGGGACATGTGTCACATTTGGTATATATTTGTATCCAAACTCACAAAGATATGTGTTGTTGTATTTTGTATGCACAATTGTTGTAATAAAGTTGTAGTTATTTTCGTACCATGTATTTGGCGACTTTTAATGGGTTGGATGGAATGGACCTATTTTGGGGTTGTCACAAAACATTCTTAAAAAGGTAACCAAATTTTTATACCAAGGTAACTAAACATTTATATCAAGGTAACCAATCTACCTCCACACCTGCAGTATGAATTGGTTACCTTGGTCTGAAAGTTTGGCAACCAAATGCGTGAAGGTTTGGCTACCAACTGCATCACATTCAAAATAAATTGGTAACTTAATAAAACTGAATTGGTTACCTTGGTATGAAGGTTTGGATACCCACTGCATGAAAGTTTGGCTACCAACTTCATCACGTTCAAAATAAATTGGTAACCTAATAATACTGAATTTGTTATCTTGGTATGAATGTTTGGCTACCAACTGCACTATGAAAAAATTGCAGGTGTGAATGACATGCTTATCAAATTGCTAAAAAAAATACTCATAAACTTCAATGTACCATAAAAGGGAAAAACATGCTCCTGGATGATGTTATTTTGCATTAGATGGTTTCATAAGAGATGGTGGAAAAATTATGAAGAATCATTAGGAACCAATCGTGATTGTTCCCCCTTTAATATTGCCCTGTATTTGATAAAAACAAAAAGAAGACCAAAATCATCTCTCATCTTCTCCCCTTCTGATCACACTCTCCAATGTCTCCCCTCCATCGGACATTTTAATCTTTTCCGGATGGATCTGAATCCTCCCACCTTTGTGCACCGAACTCTCCAAACTCTCACTGTACATACACCGAAACCACCCTCTTCCGTCATGGTTTTCGGTGACAAAGAACTGCTATAGAGAATACCAAGTGGGGAGACCTTTGTGAGAAAATGATAAAAAGCTTTGACGGTGTCCATGGCGCACAACCTTAACATAACTGCACCAGTGTTGTAGAGTTTGAATGTTTCAGTCTTTGAATTAAAGAAACGAAAAAAAGAGGAGAGAGAAAGTAAATCAATACTAATCCCCTAAATTAAGGAATCCTGATTGCATACTAATTTCCTAAATTAAGGAATCCTAATTGCACTAATATTGTAAATAAATATGAAAAGTGTATTACTTTTATAAATATTTTATTAGTGCACTATTGTTGTAATTATTTTAAAAAATATAATTGATCCTAAATATTTGGTTGTAATATCTATTTTGTGGGTTCAAATTTTTTACATCAAGGCTGGACTTACCCAAAATAAGCATTAGGCTAGACTAGCCCGAAATCTACTCTACTACTTATTTTTCGTAGATACTACTACTGTATCAATCAAAACATATATATATATATATATATATATATATATATATATATATATTCTAGATCTTAAACTTACCTTTTATCCAACATACCTTGTATACCCCTCTTTAGCGATGCATCGGACGACGGTTCGGTCCGTCGCTATATATAGAACCATCGTCTTAGCTTTTAGCGACGGACCAAACCGTCGCCCGTTTCGTCGATAAAGGGGGGTATGTTAGTCGATAAAAGGGGTATGCAAGGTATGTTAGATAAATGGTATGCTCTTAATCCTTTCTATATATATATATATAATTCAGAAGAACATACAATTGAATTAATTTGATTGATCATAAAATTAGCATATAACTAACAAAAATAATAAATCTACATTAATTGAAATGAATCCCAAGCCAAGAAATGTGTGTGTGTGTGTGTGTGTGTGTGAAAATGGAGTATGTGTCTTAGACACATACTCCCCATATAGGCCTGAGTATATATGTTCAAATCAGGCTTATATGACATGATCGATCAATAAAAATACTCCACTTTTGTCATATATTTCATACATTACACTAGATAGATATCATATTTATGAAATATGATTCATATTTTAATGGTGAAATAATAGACACGCAAAACTTAAAATCTCATGTTACATGTTAAAGAGCGTGAAAGTTCGAGAACTTGTACAAAGTAATAAGAAAGACTATTGTCAACTCCCACTAGACCCTAACCTAATAATTTGGGTTGTTGTTAGTTTAGTTTCATCCCAATTAAAGTCCAACTAAATGTAACTCTTAAATCATTTCATTTATCATGTCTTCTTCTCCTAGCTACAGCCAGAGGATACCCACATAGTTGGTGGGAAAATTAGTACTCTATGTCCCCACACGCCCCCACCCCACCCCACCCCCCACCCCCCCACGCCCCCGGCCCCCACCTCACCCCCAAAAAATTTATTTATTTTTGAATTTTTGAATTTTTATTAAATCCTTCTAAATTTTCAATATGATACACTGGATTTTAAAAAACAAACACCATAATGATGTTTGTTTACATTTGAAAAACATACACCCTAATTATGAAAAATTGTTGAGATTTGAATGTGCAAAATCATGATATGTTATTAATGGAAATTTATTAAGAGTTCTCGTTTTGAAAAGTTTGACTACATCATTATCTAAATTAAGCATTCACCACCTCTCTAGATTAAGGGGATATTTGTTTACATTTGAATGATCAGTATGAATCTGACCGAATAAGTCATTCAAATCGTTTGTTTTATAATTTTTAAACTCTGAGTGTGTAAGTATTAACTAAAAAACTATGGTTAAATCAGTAAGAAGTAGTTAGAAGCGGATCTGCACTGGGGGCAGTCATGAGACCCGCGCCCCGAGGAATTTTTTAAATTTTTTGTATATATATGGGTACCTAATTGCATATTTGAAAAAAAAATACATTCATAATAACTAATATTTTATCCATCTCACTAAATGAGTTTTATTTTTGACTTCTTAAAATTAATTTTCAAATTTTAAAACTATGAAAATTAATTTAATTTAGACAATATAATCATAAATATTACGTTCTCTATTCTACAAATGAATCTTCTTTTAAATATATATATATATATATATATATATATATAAATTCCTGTGTGTGTGTGTGTGTGTGTGTGTGTGTGTGTGTGTGTCACCTATGCCATCTTTACAAAATTCCTCCTAGCATTGAATTAATTAGTGTTAGTGAGTGACGGTTGAAGTAATAAAACCTAGGCTTCAAATATAGGTGATATGTTGCTTTTACAAGTGAGACATGCATATATAGTGAGCTCATTTACTTATATATAGTGAGTTCATTTATTTATATATAGTACCAACCCCCACACTTCTCCTACTTCCATTCAACCTTGCTACCTTGGTGTTTCTTAATTTCACTTATTCTCCAATGGCTGACTTCCATTTCTTCCATATCTTCATACTGCTTTCTGTAAGTTCAAAAAATGCCATCTGTTATTTTTCTCTAATTAATATTTCTTCCGTTCCAAAATTAAATATATATTTTTAATCTGTTCAAAAAATTAAAAATCAATTTATATTTATAGACCGTAACATGTCGTTTCTTATATTTTACAAGTACTGAATATTGTCATAAATATTATTACTAATTAACAACCGTTAACGATATATTTGGGGGGAAATTAAAAAATCTTAAAAGTCGTCGTTATATAAATGTATTTTTAATTTTGGATGGGAGGGAATAATAATATTAGGGGTGTTTGTTTGTTTGTTTGTCGTTAATTATATATGATGTGTTTTAATTATTTTTTGTTTTCAATTAACTTTTCTTAGGTAGTATTTGTGGCAAGTCATGCAGCTCTACCATCTTCTGAAGATTACTGGAAATCTGTGTTGCCAAACACTCCCATTCCTAAAGCTGTCAGGGACCTTCTTCATTACTCAGGTTTAGTTTTCTTTTCATTGAAGCTTTATATTATATAAATATACATGAAATGGCATTCACAATTTTACGGAACTGTTAGAATTAATTTAATCACCTTATTTACAGGTTCAATAATTATATAGTTCATAAATATTATTATTAAACTATTCTATAAATAAAATACTTTTATGGATAAGAATAATATATAATCACCATAAACCATCACTGCACTTGGCTATTATTTTTATATCTAACATTTTTATTTATAAGAATAATATATAATCACCATAAACAATCACTGCATTTATAAAAATAAAACACTTAGTGTTTGATCACAATTGTCGTCTCAAGAATTCTATACACACCTACAAATCCATCTTAAAATTGAGAAATACAATTAAAAACTTTCACCCTTAAGTTCAATAAATCGTAATTACATATAAGATGTCTTCAACTAATTCATATAATTTATTTTATTTTATTATATGAAATAACACAATTCCAATATAATTAATTTTAACAAGGACAACCCAAAACAAAATGAAGATCACTTAAATTGGGATAAGAGTAATATAAGCTAGTCATGTAGAAGGGGACATAAATTTGCTCAATTTCTTACTTGTAATGAATTAATAGAGTGATTTACATCACTTAATTTGTATATAACATGATTCATATCATATTATGTATTGTGATAAATTTACGTCGAATTATAATTATGGAATTTATTTATACATAAAATTGGTATGAATTATAATACCAAAAATCGACGTAAACATTCGAAAAATATATCATTTTTCATCACATATTTTGAAAAATATGAAAATTTAGACAGTGAAAGTATTGGTGAATAAAATACTCAATATTCTACAAGACTATAAGATTAAAACCAAAACTTGTTGATGATCGTATTGATAAAGAATAAAATCACAACCAAAAATAATCACAAAAAGAAATCGAAAGAAAAACAATCACACAAAATACAAAAATTATGTGGTTCGCCCAAAGTTCGAACTGTCAGCAAAAAATCAGTCTCACTATATTTATAATTTCGTATATAATACAATGTAATGTCTCCTCCTTGTATAATAAACTATTTTTGGGTAATTATTTTGCAATCACCTCTAAACCAAAGTCGAATCAGACTTCATCAATAACCCGCCCGTATAACTTTAGAGAAAAGGGCAATTAAGTGATAGTAGTATAATATAACTTCCATTTTGTCATTGCAGAATGGACAGAAGACGAGAGCACTTCTGTCGATGTAGGTAAGGGTGACGTGATCGTCGACACAGGGAAGGGGACACCGGAAGGAGGAGGCGACGGCACCAAGGTGGACGTCGGAGGAGAAGGCGTCGGAGTTGACACCGGAAAGCCCGGAAAAGAAACCAATGTTGGGGTTGGCAAAGGAGGAGTATTTGTTAACACAGGCCACAAAGGAAAGCCTGTTATTGTTGGAGTACACCCAGGCCCAAACCCATTTAACTACTTATATGCTGCTAGTGAAAATCAACTCCATAATAATGACCCAAATGTAGCACTCTTTTTCCTCGAAAAAGACTTGCAACAAGGGGAGACTATGAACTTGCATTTCATCAAAAGCACAAAATCATCCGCTTATTTCTTGCCCCGCCAGGTTGCCGAGTCGATTCCTTTTTCATCCGACAGATTTCCTCAAATTCTGAACAAATTTTCCGTAAACCCCAACTCCGTGGAAGCTGAAATTATGAAGGAGACGATTAAAGAGTGCGAGGAGCCTAGAGCGCAACTTCTTTGGAGTCCATTGTAGATTTTAGTACCTCAAAATTGGGGGGAAAAGTTCAGGCAATCTCGACGGAAGTTCAAAAAGAAACTGTTCTACAGAAGTATAGGATTGTTGGTGTAAAAAAGATGGCGGCTGACAAATCTGTTGTGTGCCACAAGCAGAATTATGCGTACGCAGTGTTTTACTGCCACAAAACGGACACCATCAAGGCGTATTCAGCTTCATTGTCGGGCGGCGCCGATGGGACAATAGTTAAAGCTGTAGCGGTATGCCACACGGATACATCAGAGTGGAATCCGAAACATTTGGCCTTTCAAGTGCTCAAGGTTAAACCTGGAACTGTTCCGGTTTGCCATTTCCTTCCTGAGGATCATGTTGTTTGGGTTCCCTACTAGATCCTAATTTGCAGATATTGAAGTCTTTGTGCTTTGTTTTTTTGGTTCTCTCCCAGTTTCCGACAACCAGTTAGGCCCCTAATTTCAGCTACGGGGGGAACTCTTTGTTTTTATGTGGTGTTATTTTGATGTAACAGAATAGAGTGCTTGTGTAAACAATATCATGTACCATCCTATTTATGTACTATCTGCAGCCTTTTCATATAGGGTTGCATATATCATAAAGTTTGATTATTATAAGAATTATGCTTTTATTTGATAGTATTTCAAAAAATTATTTGATATCTTGGGTTTTTACCATTATCAAATGCTTTGATTTTGGTCCCTGAATAACCAAGGAAAGTGACTTGATCATAATCATTGAATATCAATGAATAAATTACAACTTAAATAAAATAAGTAAAAATTAAGAAAACATGTGCATGAAAATCAAATGAAACCATTACAAGGTTCTTGCTCCCAATATGACCAAAATCAAGAAGAGAAACCTTAACTGGAGACGGCTACTAAACACAAATTCATGAATAAGATGACATTTATGTAGATTTCTACTCTTCCCAACCTTCAATAATGTCATTTTCAGTACAAGTGAACATCAGCACACAACATTTAAGTTAGAACTTGATAAGCCTAGAAAAATAAACATTCTCCAAAACTACTCTTTTTGGCCATTTTCTATATGCTCTATTCACTACAATTCCTTGCGAGCAAAACCTCCCTAAGACCTACTGCTGTTAGATTAGCACACCTGAAATACCTTTTTCCTAGTCATACGAAAGTAACAATACGACCCACAATTATGAGATAAGTGTAACCTAGACAAAGAACAGAGCATCAATCTCTCCCGTCTTACTGACGTTGCTGGTACCTAAATCTCACAAGAACCAACATGTCATACAACAATAAACATAACAAGCCGCAGATGGACAGAAAAGATAATAAAGAACAAGAGCATCCAATTGTTAACTCATTGTTGTTTGGGTTAAACTGGCGTGCATAAATGATAAACTCTATTGAGAGCAACTAAGCAAAGAAGTAGAAATAACAAGTAACTATATTCCATTCTCAAAATACAGCAATAACTTTCAAAACTGCAAAAAGCAAAGATCTTGATTGATAATGGGGTAACACCCCAACAAACAAATGCCTAACGACATTTTCCAGACTACAATTGTACTTATGATGCTGCGGCAGTTCCTTTGTTTCTTGGAGTTGCTTGAGTACCTAAGCAGACAAAAGGAAACAAACAACCAATTAAATTAAATTACAATCATATGCAACAGATACAAATAGCAAGTAAAGCAAAATGAATAATAGTTTACCTTCTCTGAAGTTGGTCTTGAACCTTCGGGGAACATGACGAAGGTACCTCATACGACCAGTTCCAGTGGTCTTCCTTCGGATAGCCTTCACACTCCAGTTATCTGAAACCAAAATCAACACAAGAAAAGAGATTAGCAAAAACAATCTACATAATTTATTTTACTGAAACTGGGATATCAGTTGCATAAAAGCCTATAAACAGTTTCACAATGTAAAAGAATAAATTAACATTGCTGTCGTGATCCATAGAAATTAAAAACATCAAAAAAAACATCAAAAAGACCAATATTAGCAAAAATGGCAAGATTAGGTGTATTAGGATACAACAATTCACCCCTCAATCTTCATCCCACCCCATTTTATCTAGCATGGAAAATACGGCAGTACTTGGGAAAAACAAAATCATTAAATAGCTTATTCAATATTTACCTTCCCTGTTAAGCATTGGTTTTTGTATGATAAAGTCCAGAATTCCTTCGCATAATATAGTTGATACTCAATATGTACGAAGGTGTATTGGTTGCTTATATGTGACAAGCATGTCGTGCATCCTAAAATGGGTGGGATGCAAATGGCATAGAGGGTATCATTTCGTGGCTATACTTGTAGAACAAATGAAACAAATGAGATTACATGACCATGTTAGAAGTATACACTCAGAGTTGCTTCCATAAACTTAATGAACACTCTGACACTCTATGCTCAGATCCAGCTTAAAGCTTTTCATAAAATGCAATACAATTGAAAATCCCTCCTATGACTTACTAGAAAGATTACAAGTGATATACTTAATTAGAAAACTAGATACACCATGTTTACTGAAATTAACAATAACACTAAAACCAAAATTGGAATTTTTGTATTCCCAGGCAGCATTTTTTATTTGGTTCAAAGAAGAAATATGAAAATTTTCAACCAAACATTACCGTTCACAAGAATTAAATATAAAGTTATAGTACCCTTTTTATGTTTTATAACTAAACAATCCTAAAAATGAAATTGAGGTAAACTGAGCAGATACGAAAATAATTACGAAGTATAATTGATTAATCCAATTAATCGTAAATGTGAGAAATATAGAGAGATTACATTTGCGAACACGGGCGGCCGGAAAGGCGCAAGCAGAGCAGCGACTCTTCTGGAGGTGGAAGCTCCGGCGGCCGCACCTCACACACAGTGTGTGTGTTTTGTTCCTCCTCTTTCCAAAGCTTCCTGTTCCTTTCCCAGCCTTCCCCTGTAGAAATAACCATAAAACTAATTTTTTTATAAAATTAAAACAATTCCTATATCATTACAACATCATCATCCTGTATACATATATTTAAACATCAAAAACAGTACCATTTTGTGAAATGTAGATGAAACACAGCACTAGCTCCGATTTGTTTTCGCAGAGAAATTGAATGATTGAAATCGTTATGGTATTTATAGTTGGACTGAATTAGGGTTTATCTGAGACTGCACCGGATCATCCGGGACACGGACTTGTGTTTTTGGGATTTATTAGGCTTTTTGGGCCATTCGACCTAGCCCATTTTTTTATTGCAGCTTAAAGTATTGGTAAATACAGTAAAACTTCTATTTAGGAATACTCTATATAAAAATAACATCTATAATATTATAAAAAAAATTAGTTCTAATTTGGGTCAGTTATAAATAGAAATAACCTCTAAATTATAATATATTATATACATTTTAAGTCCCGTATTATGAAACTATACATCTATATAGTAATAATTTCATATATATATATATACCATCATAAAATGTAATAAAAACTAGTGGTTGGACAATTTTGTTATTATGGAAAAATTCTAGTTTTATAAAATATTAAACTTTTTTTTAGTTGTTTTAAAAAAAAATCCAAAAAAAAATGTCCGCATTTTAGTACCATGAGGGAGTCCTTACCTGATCCGAACTCTATATATATATATATATATATGAGAGAGAAAATATTAATTTTAAAAGACTACATTTTCTATAAAAGACTACATTTCCTATAAAGAACTATATTTTCTTATAAAAGACTATTTTTAAAGGGCTACATTTTCTTATAAAAGACTACATTTCCTATAAAAGACCATATTTTCCTATAAAAGACTACATTATGGAGTTCTTATTGATATTTTTGTTAAAGTGGATATTTTTGGGTGTTTGAAAAATATTTTGTACCAATACCTCTATTTAATAATAACTTCTCAATTAGAATACAAATAGTTTGATCCCAAGTCTATTCCTAAATACTGGTATGTTTCAATTGATCTCTCCTTTTCTTTAAAAGACTCACGTAGGTATAATTTACTCCCTCTATTTCACAAAAATAAAAAATAAAAAGTTATTTATTTTCATAGTCAATTTGCAAAATATAAAATTTAATTTACGAAATGATATAATTTAAATTTTATTTTATTTTATTTGAATTAAATTAATGCAATAGTTAATATAAGACACTACTTAATTAATAATTACTTCCTCTGTCCCAAGATAAAAGTTTGACTTTTTACGCATATTAAGAAAGATGATCAAATAATAGAATTGTCCATATTTAAATTCTTATTTAATTGAAGTTGTTGGCACATGACTAGTGATGCTCCATAAATATACATAGAGTAAAAATATAACAATTAATACTAAGGGTATTATTGGCAAATTATTATAAAAATAGATTATTTAAGATAATTAGACATTTAACTTGGGACTAACTAAAAATGAAAATAAGGATAAAATTCAAATGTGACTCATTTTGTGGAATGAAAGAAATAATAAATTTAAGAATATTATGTCATTGTATAATATTATTAATGAAAAATGACTCTTTTTTCGACACCAAAATCGTACTCCCTCCGTTCCTTAATAGTATAAGTTGTTTTAAAGAAATACTATTTTTGTTCCTTAATATAAGTCATTTGAGAATTTCAAGTAAATATTAATTACTTAGTTTCCAATATTACCCCAAGTATTAAATGTAACTTTGGTTCTCTCACTATTTTCTGTCCAATAAATAACAATCTCTTCTTCCAATACAAAGGCAATATAAACAATTGATATTATAGTTAATGTTATACAATTATTTTCTTAATACTTATGCACAACTCTAAAACAACCTATATTAAGAAACTGAGGAAGTAATTGTGTAAAACAAATTAATTGCATCTTTCCAAATTTTTTACTAATTCGTGTAGTAGTATAATCCATATTTACAAAACTAGTTTAAGTGAAAAAGCCACCACCATTTTTTGACTGCTTTGGATGGATTTGCTCACAAGCAAGACTAGTTAATAATATCAAATGCATCAAGTTTGGCACCCGCAGAAACAAGAGAAATGACTTGATCATAATCATTGAACATTACAATTTAAGACCAAAAATATCCAAGGCAATCAAGTGAAACCATGACAAGGAGCTTGCTTGTGTGCAAAACCACCATATCCACAAGACTAAGTGACCAAAATAGTTATAAAATTACAATACTACCCTTCTAAAATTCATTGGAAAATATGAAAGAGAAATAAATTGATATTTAATATATAGATAATATGAAGTCATTAATGCTTTCTTGAAATCTACAAACAAGTAAAAAAAAACAAATTTCACCCTCTAAAACGACAAATAAAAAAAACAGAGGGAGTACTATTTTGACTTTGTAAGCTCACCTGCAGAACTAATTAAGCAGACCACCTTATACATTTTTTTCTTAAACAATTTGAAAGTAACAAAACAATTCACAATTATGACAAAACCGACAAACTAATAATAAGAAAGAGCCTAAACAAAACATCAGTCTCCCCCAGCTTACAGACACATTACTTGTAACCAATAAGTCATACAACTGAGCAAAGAAGTAGAAATAATAAGCAACTATATTCTAAATAACCTTCAAAATTCCAATAAGCAAAGGCTTTAATTAATATCAGGTAACACCGAACAAACAAAAAGTCTAGTCATTTTTCAGACTATAATTGTCCTTTTGAAATTTAAGCTGTTGCTGCAGCTCCCTTGATTCTTGGAGTAGCTTGAGTGCCTATGCGGACAAAAGGCAACAAACCAATTGAATCAATCAAAACTAAACTACAAGCATATATGCAACTGATACAAATAGCAAGCAAAGCAAAAGGAAAATTAGTTTTACCTTCTCTGAAGTTACTCTTGAACCTGCGTGGGACATGACGAAGGTACCTCATATGACCAGTTCCAGTGGTCTTCCTTCGGATAGCTTTCACGCTCCAGTTATCTAAAACCAAAATCAACATGGACAAGAGATTAGCAAATACAGTTTTTTATTTATTGAAACTGGGATATCAATTGCATAAAACAGTTTCACAAGGTAAAAGATAAAGACTAACATTGCTCCTCGTGATACACAGAAATCAAAAGCAAAAATGGCAATATTAGATGTAAGGTGTATCAGGATGCAATCGTTCACCCGCCATCCCATCCCATTTTATTTGGATGGAAAATATGGCAGACTTGAGAAAAAAACAAAATGTTAACCAATTTCTTCTATATATACCCCCTTCCCTGCTAAGGGTAAGTTTTTGTTTGATAAGGTCCGCAAATCCCTTTGTAACTGTAATATAGTTGACAACTCGATATGTACTGAAGGTGCATTGATTGTTTAGCTTCACGAGTATTTCATGCATGGAAACCATGCCATGTAAATGGGATGACTGAAGGAGTGCTATATTCGTAGAACATATGAATCAAAGACATTTGAAGAAGACAGTCAGAGGTGGCTCAAATACCATACAACTAAAAACCATAAATTAAGGACCACTGCCACACTTAATGTTAGATCCAGCTCATAGTTTTTGTTTGACAAAAACACTAATGCAAGAACTTTTTTCTAGAAGCAAAAAACTCAACTAAATCTTCCTCAAAGGACATCACCTAGGACTACTAAAAAGGTTACAATTAGGAAATTAAAAAACTAAAACTTAACAAAACAAATGAATAAAACACACTGTTTGGCTGAGGCAAAAAACACAATTACCCCACTGTGTTCATCGACTTGTAAGCATTGAACCCTGTACTTTAAAAAATGCAATTAACCCACTGTGCTTTAAAAAAATGCACGTTAAGAAATTGGACCAATTTTCCTACGTGAATTTTGGAAGAAAAAAAAACAAGCCATTTTCTACGTGACTTAAAATTAAGATTGCCATTTGAAAGCAAGAGCATCAACAACTCCATCAAAACTATCAAACCTGAAACTCACCACATCCACGCCCACCCCCACCCCCCACCCCCTCAGCTCCGGCAGCCGCGCTGCCACCACCAGTCTCGGACACCTCTTCCTCACCGTGATCCAAATCCAAACCCAACCCCCCCTAACCCCTTCCACCTCCCCAGTACTAGTAAACACAATTGCATCCAAAACACACCCTTCTCACTCCTGGCCACCAATTCCTCCACACACTGCGCCCCTGCCCACCGCCCGCATTACCACCCACCCGTTCAAAGCCAGATCCCGTAAAAATTCCAGCACCACCGTCGGTTTTTCCAGCCCAATTACTAACGGAACAGGGCACAAAACTTTCCTGCCCCTTCCGAACCCGAGCGATTACACCATTCGCAACCGGAGGAATTAAAACCCAAATTCTCTTCAGGTTTGTATAGAGATTTCTAATGAAGGAATCATTTAGAAGCTCTGAATCATTCCCAAGACCTGAGATCGTGAAAGTTGGGCCAATTGGGGATAAAGGAGAGATCGGAGAGGAGGGAGTCGATCGAGGAGTCTTAACAATAGGGTTTTTGATTTGGAAATTTTAAGAGGAAGAAGAAGCACACGACTGATCATTCTTCACTCTTGTTTTGATTTGGTTCTGTTTTTTATTTTGTTTTGTTTTTTGTTTTTATGTTTAGTTATTAATAGGTTTTTAATATTTTTACTGGTATGTTTCTTTTATGATTAAGCCTAAATTTAATGATTTCATTGTATTAATATTAATATTAATTTTCAAAATAAAAATATTAATTAAATGAAAAGAAAAGAGATAAAGGAAAAGAAGAAATTATAAAGAAAATGAATTAAAATATTTATTTTAATTTTATTATTATTTTAATCATTTTTTTGCCACATAATTAATGATTTTATTTTTTTTATTTTTTGTGTTGCCACATAAGAAAATAATGAATTTTTGATTATTTTTTTTCAATGTCACGTCTGAAAATATTTGATGTGAGTCCAAGAAATTGGACGGAATTGCATAATTAAGAATTTTTAAAAAGCAGACAATTGTATTTTTCTTAAAGTACACTGGCTCAATGCTTACGATTAGAATTGTAGGTGCTTTTTGCCGTGTGGCTGATGAACAATTAACACAATTTGAACCAAAAATAGGAAGATGTTGACCCCATGACAGCATTTTTATTGGGTTTGAGGAAGAAAATAGAGTATGAAAAATTTCTGCAAAACATTCCAATCATTAAGAATTTTATTGGGTTTGAGGAAGAAAATAGTGTGAATTTTCCGCCAAACATTCCAATTATTAGACTAAAATAGATTCTAGTGGGCAGATTGTTATTTTTACGACTAAACAAACAAAAAACATTAAATTGAACAAAACTAACCAGATACCCGAAATTAATTTTTAAAAAATTCAATAAATTGTGGGTGGAAGAGATCAAAAGAAAAAAGAAATGAAACTGCAGAAAACTGAACAAATACCAAAAATAATAAAAATTCAATTCAATAAATTGCAGATGGAAGAGAGACTATTATTTAAATATATAGAAAGAGAGAGAAAGAAAGATTTACATTTGCGAACACGGGCGGCCGGAAAGGCGCAAGCAGAGCAGCGACTCTTCTGGAGGTGGAAGCTCCGGCGGCCGCATCTCACACACAGAGTGTGTGTCTTGTTCCTCCTCTTCCCGAAGCTTCCTGTTCCTTTCCCAGCTTTCCCCTGTAAATATAACCATAACCAAAAATCACTCCTAAATGATTACAGCAAATCATTAACATATAGCGAGCGAAAGGTACCATTTCGCGAAATGTATATCAAACCCTAACCCTAGCTTCGACTGTCGAGCAGAAAGAATGGAAATTTAGTCGTTATGCATTTATAGTTAGATTGAATTAGGGCTCTGTAGGACTTAATTGGGCTAATTGACTCCTATTTTGGTTTGATTATTCTGTTTGGACCTGATCTGAGTTTGCTTTTAATGGGTTTATGCTGTGCATACCCATTTTCCGATATATATATAAATAAATAAATAAAGTTTTGGGTATGAAATTGATATTTTCATAAATAAATTTAATAGTTTCAGAAACCCCTCCTAGTAAGTGGGGTCCTTCACCTCATGTTGTAAAACTATCAAATTTATTTATGAAAATATCAATTCTCGGGTATATATGATTTTGGTCTATTGTTTAATTTTTTTATTGTAATATAAAAAAATATTTTAAGAAACAAAAAATTTAAAGATAAATTGGGTTTAAAATAAAGAGAGAATTAGAAGAAACCTGATTTAATTATGTGAGATGGATTAGTAGAGACAAAATAGGAGTTAGAGAGATTAAGGAGAGATAAAATACCAAACCAAATTATATCGAGTAAAATATAATGACACCCTCTCTAGATAAGTATAATAACACTCACCTTCCCTCTAGTTTCTTAAGTAACAGTTAGTACTCCTGCAAGTTTTTAGGGTTGACTAAATAGATAAAGTTATATATTTACCCTTGTATTTTATCAAATTTTAATTACTAAATAATATATATATATGTGTGTTTAATTATCTTTTTTTAATACAATACATTTTAATTATAGTTTTATTTGTAATTAAAACTATCTCATTTAAATTGTTGATAACTTATAAAAAACTAATTTAGTTTGATTAACACATATTTTTGGATAAGTGATACAAATATTAAAAAAAAAATAAAAAAATTATTAATGAAGCCATTCTAATTAGAGTGATTGAGTATATTGATAGTTTAGTTTTAATGCTTAAACAACAAAAAATATTATTTGAATTTTTAGTTTTATATTATAATTTTTATATGTTAAATTTTATTGAGTATATATAAAAATTGGGATGTTTATGATTTTGATTACATTTTTTTAGTATCTGATTGACATTGTTTTTATGCAATGTTAAATAAAAAAAAATAGAATTATATTTATTACTACCTCTATTTTGTAAAAAAATTCTTTTAATATATTTTTCTTTTTTTTTTTGAGTAACAACATTTGTCATTTTTACTTGTAAATAATTATGTTTAAGTGTGACTTATGTTTAGTTTAATATATGAAAAAATAATTAATATAATTTTTAATACTTTTTTATATGAGTAATAAGATTCGTTTAAATTGTAATAATAAGTTTGTTTTACGTAAATTTTAATATTTGAAAAAAATAATTATTATTTTATTCGTTAATTTGTAATTTTTATGTATTAACATTATACTTTTTAATTACAAAAAAATATATTTGAATATATATCACGTAAATTTTAATATTTGAGAAATTGAATTAGTAAAAATTGTATGACTTTATTTTCCGATAAAATGAATATTTATTATTATTTGACTTTTATGTTATTTATTGCACAATTTCATAATTTAATTAATTAGATCAAGTAAAGTAAAAATTATGATATACAAATTTATATTTAGTGGAGAAATTAAACATTATAACTTGAAGGGTGTATTAGATATTATATTAAAAATATTTTTAAATATTAATTAGTCAACCACTCTGGGAAAAGTGAATGTTACATATTATAGATTAGAGAAGTCGATTGTTACTTGAAAAACTAGAAGGGTGGTGAGTGTTATTATGATTATCTATAGGGGATGTCAATGTATTTTACTCAATTATATCATGTGAGTTGTGACACAAAATCACCAAAGTGTAGAGATTAGTTTATTAATTAATAAAGTTAAAAAAAATTAACTTGAAGGATATATATATATATATATATATATATATATATCAACAATATAATAAAATATCAAATTACATTTTTTTTAAAAATTATACTACTTAATATTATAAATTAATTAATCAGTGTTGATTTCAATTATATTATTTAAAATTATAAAAAATTATAGTATATTAAATAGAACTGAAGGGAACCAAGTCCGAAAATTTGTAATACAACAGTTTCCCCTACGTGTGTGTGTATCAATTTAATAAAATACAAATGATTTTGAATTTTTCGCTCACCCTAATAAATCATCTAGGTCGTCCAAAGTTTGAAATAAATCCTACCGTTCATGTAGTGCCGGAGGCACGGGACACAACTAATATATATATATATATATATATATATATATATATATATATATATATATATATATATATATATATATATATATAGTGACGTAACATGTCAAGTAAGCATTTCTTCCCGTAAGCATTTCAATTTTCAAGTTCACGCTCTTACAACATACTACCTCCATTCCTTAATATAGGTCGTTTTAAAGTTGTGCACAAGTATTAAGCTAATGATTGTATAACATTAACTATAATATAAATTGTGACGCCCCCAAAATAGGTCCATTCCATCCAACCCATTCTGAGTCGCCAAATACATGGTACAGAAATAACTACAACTTTATTATTACAACATATAAACTATGAGTTTAAATACGAGATATTGCCATCTGATAATATCCACACGCAAATAAATCCCCATCATAATTATTGATACATTATTTTACAAAAATGGTGAGGACTACTAAACAACTCTCAGTAAGACCCCAACTTATTATAAATAAAATTGAATTTTTCTTTATTCATTATTCTAAATTAATAAGGGTTAATTTGATATAATTCTTTGGTTATGGGTGAAATGTGCAAAGTTTACAAAATAAGCAAGTGGTTATAAAATATTCATTATTGCTTGGGAATATTCGTTTTTGGTCGTGGAATATTCTTTTTGTTCGGGAATCTCAAATTTACAATGTACAGCCATCATTAGCCCCATAACTTGGAAAAGCGGTTGGATGAAGGAAAACGACAAAGATTGAGTTTTATAAATAACGACGTAAATTATTACCAATTAACAACTTTGTTGGGTTACTGGTGGTTAAAATACGATGAATCTGGCGTGGTTGCATAAAGAAGACGGTACCAGACGCACATGATTGTTGAATTATTAATCCTTACGTAAGAAGGCACTACTCAATAATTGTTACTGAGAATTATTGTTTCATTATTTTATCTTATTGATTCAATAATTCTTTGATTGATATTTATATTATTATTGTTTCAATAATTGTCATTACACATAGATTTTCCATTATCAAATCAATAATTCATATTATTTGAATAATATTATCGGATAACATTATTGGCAATGTCTAGAAAGTTCATCTAAGGAGAGGTTTGGTCACCTAATTGCTTTCATACCATGTATTTTTGGCGATTTTCGAGAATGGGTGTTGTATACCTATTTTGGGGCGCACAGATTGAAATATCGAGCTTAGGGATATGATCTCCGCGGAGATCGGGGAATAGAACTAGGAGGGAGAGACGAGTAAATCCTTAGCTAAGGTGTCCTACCTAAGCTTATTTGTTGGTCGGTCATAATATAGGATATTATGTGATATGTTAATTTGTTTAATTAACCCTTGTTTTATGGCAAGATTTAAGAATGGTCTGCGAGAAGCGTTAACAATGGAGTTTATGAGACCGTGAGACGCCGCAGATTCACCAACGAGGAGAAACGCGCAACAGTGGGGCAATGTTCCTCCTGTGAACAACGCCACCTGAGCAAATGATGAACGCACGGGATGTTTAGAAGCTTTTTGCGTTCATGCAAAATCGATATGAGGAGACTCGTGTAACAAAATACGGGTGGAAATGATGGCACGTACTATCACAAATGACCAAGCGCTTTAAGGAGTTGGGACCACCAGATTTCCATGGAAAGCCGGATCCGATCAAGGCAGAAACGTGGGTCAAGCAAATTACCAAGATATTCGATGTCTTGGGGTGCACGGAGGAACAGAAGGTTCCATTCGCCACCTTTATGTTTCGTGGTGAAGCAGATTACTGGTGGGAATCCGTGAAGCGTACCCAGCCAGATGCACTTAACATGTCTTGGGAAAGATTTCAGAAACTGTTCAATGACAAGTACTTTCCAGAAAGTATTCGTCATATGAAGGAGGTAGAGTTTATTAGACTCGAACAGAACAATATGACGGTGTCTCAGTACGAGGCAAAGTTCGCAGAGTTATCCAGGTTTGCACCTCATTTGGTGGAGAATGAGGAACGAATGACGCGTATGTTTCTGAGAGGTCTAAAACCAGAGATTCGTCAATACCTTATCTCTCATAAATTTTCTCTGTATTCAGATGTTGTCAACAGGGCTCAGTTATTAGAGCGAGATAGTGAGTATACTCAACCGAGGGGACCACAATCGTGGTAGTCATCGAATGATGATAACCAAATGAGGAGGAAAGAATACGGACAAAAGCGGTAACCACTCGGTGGTAATCGTGGACATGATAATAGGAGAGGTGACTCAGTGGAAATTTTGAAAGAGAAGATTCAACAATGACGGAAGATATCAACTAAGAAGACCAAATTTCCAACAACAAATGCTAGGGGAGGAGAGCGACCACCGGTTAGATGTTACAAATGCGGGAAGGAGGGACATATTAGCCCAAACCGTCCCACGACAATCCAAGGTATGTTACTGTTGTGGAAAGGAAGGCCACATCGCTCGAGATCAGACATTATCGCAAAACCAAGTTCAAGCGAGGAGTGGTGATTCCAAGGGTCACATCCGGATAAGTCGAAATCGGCGGGTTTCTGGAAGAGCGTTTGTCGTGGATCGACAAAACGTGAGGAACCCAAACGAGGTGATCACGGGTAAGCTAATCTTGAATTCTTGCGAAGTTTATACCTTACTAGATCTTAGGTTCTACCCATTCTTTTTCTCTCCTACTTGTGCTCAACGCTTAAACTTGACGACTGGAGAAATTAGATTTTGATTTATCTGTTGAAACTCCGTTGGGTGAAACCTTCGTTACATCTACAGGTTTATAAATCTTGCATGATCCAAGTTGGCACTATCACATTACCCCATTGATCTTATCTCTTTAAAGATACTTGCTTTTGATGTGATTTTAGGAATTGATTGGTTAACCACTCATCATGCCAAAATTGATTGTTTTCGTAAGGTTGTTAGTTTTCATATTCCTAACCAACTTTGTCATACGAATTCAAACCACTAAACCACTAAAATCGATCCACCATCATATCAAGCCACAAAGCTATTCGTTTATTGAAAACGGATGTCAAGCTTTCTTAGCCCATGTTATGGATTTGAATAAAGACAAGTCGATTTGAATAATATTTACGTGGTTAAAGAATTCACGATGTATTTCTGAAGAGCTTTCCTTGTTCACCCCTTAACGTGATGTTGAATTCTTTATTGACCTTGAACCGCATACAAAGCCCATTTCTAAAACCCCATATCGAATGGCTCTATTGAACTTCGAGGAGTTAAAAGTCCAACTACAGGAGTTATTAGACATCGGTTTCATTCTGGTCCCAAGACGCTCCTTGGGGTGCTCTCTGTTTTATTCAGTAAAGAAGAAAGACGGAGTATGCGACTTTGTATTGACTATCGAGAATTGAACCATGTCACCATCAAGAATAGGTATCCGCTACCTCGCATTGATGACCTGTTCGACCGCCATAAGGAGCGTAATTCTTTTCAAAGATCGATCTTAGATTCGATATCATCGGTCAAGATTAAAAGCGAGGATATTCCAAAGACTGGCATTCAGGACTCGATACTGGGCATTATGAATTCTTGGTCATGTCTTTTGGATTGACTAATGCTCCGCCGCTTTCATGGATATGATGAACCGTGTATTTAAGGAATATTTAGATCGGTTCATTGTTGTCTTTATTGATGACATCCTCATCTATTCCAAAAGCCGTGAAGATCATGAGCACCATTCGTCTGGTACTACAAAGACTTCGTGAACACAAGCTTTATGCCTGTCAAGAAATGCGAGTTCGGCTTCGAGGAAGTAGCATTCCTTGGGCACGTGGTGTCAAAACAAGGAGTATCTGTTGACGGCGAAGATTGAAGCAATACAAAGTTAGAGCAAATCAAGTCGAGTGGATCAAGACTGTGACTTTCTCGGGCTTATTTGGTTATTATCGGAGATTTGTGGAAGGATTTTCTCGAATCGCTACCCAGATTAACTCGGTGACTCGGAAGGATGCAAAATTCTTATGGACCGAGGAATGCGAGAAGAGCTTCCAAGAGCTCAAGAGGAGACTCATTTCTAAGACTGTTTCGACAATACCATCCGGTTCGGATGGATTTGTTATCTACTGATGCTTACGGAAAGGGGTTAGGATGTGTTCTCATGCAACATGGGAAAGTCATAGCCTATGCCTCACGACAACTCAAAGAATATGAGAGGAATTATCTACTCGTGATCTAGAATTGGCGTGATCGTATTCGCATTGAAGATATGGAACACTACTTGTATGGAGAAAGTGGAGATTTATACGGACCATAAAAGCCTCAAATATTTCTTCACCCAAAAAGAACTCAACATGCTGGCGCAAATGACGTTGGTGGAGTCTGTTAAAAGATTATGATCACAATATTCAATATCATCCCGAAAAAGCGAGCGTGGTAGGTGACGCGATGAGTAGAAGATCATATGCATGCACGAAAAGTGCAATATTGTCAACGCAAAGGCCCATTTTATCGACTTACAAAGGATGAAGATAGAATTAAAGACTCTGTGGTCCCACATGATGATGGCGAATATCTGAGTAGAAGCAGAAACTTTAATCGATAAAGTTAAAGTTTGCTCAAGTTACGGACACGGGGTGATGCGTATGAAGAAGAAAGTGCAAGAAGGAGATATTAGGAAGCAAGAATTGATGAGGAAGGAATACTTGAGTCAATTCTAGACTTTGTGTTCTAACGATTCGACTGAAGCATAAAATCATGATGGAGGCACACAACACCCCGTTTGCAATCCATCACGGAAGTACCAAAATGTATCATGATATTCGACATACATTTTGGTGGAACAATATGAAGAGAGAGATTCATGGAGTTTATCTCAAGATGTTTAACTTTGTCGGCGTGTAAGGCGAGCATCAGTGCCAAAAAGGTCCATTGCAACCACTTGAGATTCCGGAATGGAAATGGGAACACATTACTATGGATTTTGTTCTGGAGTCTTCCCAAAGTTTCTCAAGGCGTAGATGCAATTTGGGTTATTGTTGATAGATTAACCAAGTCGCCCATTTTTACCGAATCGCGAGACTTATCCTCGAACGTCTTGCTTTCGTATACGTGAATGAGATTGTACGATTGCATGGCATGCCAGTATCCATAGTTTCGGATCGTGACGAGATTCACTTCAAGATTTTGGGTTAGCTTGCGAGAAAGCTATGGGCACGGATTACGATTGATTCGAAAGATACCATCCTCAAAGCAGACGGACAATCGAGAGGACTATTCAAACCCTTGAAGATCTATTAAGACTCTGTGTCCTAGATTTCAAAGGAAGTTGGGATAAGTACCTACCATTGGTGGAATTCTCCAACAACAACAGTTAGTTATCAAACAAGTATAGGCATGGCTCCATTTGAGGCGTTGTATGGGCGAAAAATGTCGTTCTCGATATCTTTGGGGGACGAGGTGGGAGAAGCAATATTGTTGGGACCGTAATTAGTACGCATGACTACAGAAAAAAATCCAAATGATTCGACAACGTATTCAAACTTCATAAGATCGACAAAAGAGTTATCTTGATCTTCATAGAAAGGGCGTGGAGTTTAATATTGGAGATCATGTATTGTTACGTATTGCTCCATGGAAGGGAGTTACAAGATTTGGGAAAAGAGGAAAGCTCAATCCAAGGTTTGTTGGTCCATTTGAGATTCTCGAGGAATAGGGAACGTAGCCTATAGACTCGCGTTACCTCCAAGTATGTCTCGTGTTCACAATGTATTCCACATATCTATGCTTCGTAAATATGTGAAAGACCGAACCACATTATTGCATTAGAACCGACGCGAGATAGCGAGAAGATTTAACATACGAGGAGAGATACTGTTGAGATTTTGGATAGGAAAGAGCATGTCTTACATACGAAGGTTATACCACAAGTTAAGGTTTTGTGGAGAAACCATGCAATTGAGGAAATGACATGGGAGTTAGAATCGGAGATGAAAGCAAGGTACCCTCACCTTTTCGATATACCAGGTACGTATGTCAATTTCGAGGACGAAATTTCATAAGGAGGGAGGTTGTAAGACCCAACTTATTATAAATAAAATTGAATTTTTCTTTATTCATTATTCTAAATTAATAAGGGTTAATTTGATATAATTCTTTGGTTATGGGTGAAATGTGCAAAGTTTACAAAATAAGCAAGTGGTTATAAAATATTCATTATTATCGGGGAATATTAGTTTGGTCGTGGAATATTCTTTTTTTGTCGGGGAATCTAAAATACGGACGGCCTTGATCATTAGTGGGCCCCATAACGGGAAAGCGGTTGGATGAAGGAAAGCGACAAAGATTGAGTTTTATAAATAACGGCGTAAATTATTACCAGATTAACTGCTTTGTTGGGTTACACGGTGGTTAAAATACTGATGTCTGGCGTGGTTGCTTGTGATAGCGCGGTATTGCATGATATTGTTGAATTATTAATCCTTACGTAAGAAGGCACTACTCAATAATTGTTACGATAATTCTTGTTCATTATTTTATCTTATTGATTGATAATTCTTTGCATTGATATTTATATTATTATTGTTTGATAATTGTCATTACTGCGATATTTTCCATTATCAAATCAATAATTCATATTATTTGAATAATATTATCGAGATAACATTATTGGCAATGTCTAGAAAGTTACATCTAAGGAGAGGTTTGGTCACCTAATTAATTGCGCAGTAAGTGAGGAAATCCTTATTGGAAAGCCCCTCTTCTCCTGAGAGCGGCACGGTTGTCGATCTTGTGATTACGTAATATTATTTTGAATAATTAATTATTGATTATTATGATAAAGAAAATATTTATTTTATGTGGATATAAATGGAGAAAATTTTTAATGTGACAATTGTTGAAAATTAATATTTTATCTTTTACGATAAAATAATACATTTAAATATAGTATTTTAATAATATATTAACTGGTGATATTTTTATAATGATTGTGGGATATATGAGTATATGAGGAGGTAGAGTATTTTGTGGCATTAAATGTTTAACATATGTTTTGTGTGTCGGTGGACACAATTCTTGACCAAAAATTGATTAGTACGTAAAATCGTCCAGTTTATAGATTTGGTCAATTTACATTTGGAATTTGGAAAAATTTCTTACGCAAAGTTGTAGAGAATGGAATTTCCCATGGAAAGTCGTGAGTTTAATTTTTCTGATAAACGAGCTATTTTCTACTAATTATTGAAGTTTCGGAAGATAAAATAATTTTTATTAAATAATGGGTGGGACCCACTCTTGTTTGACAACATGTGAAATTTCTTTGGAAAATTATTTTCAAGAGTGGCATGCTGGTCTTTGATGGCTAGCATGCGTAGAAATTTGATTTTTAATAATAATAATTTATTAATTTAGTCTCTTTGGCGTTTAACATTTTCCTATAAATAGAGGGCTAAGTTAGAATTGAAAATCACACCCGAAACTAAGTTTTCTCTCTTTCTCTCTAAATTATCGGCGTATTCTTGTGAGTATACTTTGAGTGTTGCTATACGGTGCGAAGTTTACATCGACCTATATCTAGAAATTCGATCGAAATACGGTTATTTTGAGGTAAGGGATATTATTTTCTTCTTAAATGATATTTTTTTTCTTGATATCATTATGCGAAGTATTGGTGAACTTTTTTATCAAATTTGGAACTTGTTGTGTGGGGAGGTTCTTATTCACGTATCTGCTTATTCACGATATATCGACCTTTATTCACGAATCTGACCTTATTTCGAAAAATAAAAATTTTTCTTTTTGTCAAAATATCTAATACGGATACTAGCTTTGATTGTATCCATGTTTTGATCATTCTTGAATTTTACACCAATATGATTATTTTGAAGTATTTTTGGACATGGGTAAAACAAAGTACGAATCCTTAATCCTTAATCCTTGTCATTTTGTTTCCTTTGGATTCGTTTCTTTAAAAATGTTTTCATCATCCTCGGTCCTAAATGGTGATATAAATGAATATCTTTGGCTTTGTAGTGCAAAGATGAGCGATTAAGCGATGAATATCTTTGGCACCATAGTGCAAAGATGAGCAGTGTTGAGATGAACATGACCAATTGGTGATCAAATGAATATCTTTGGCACTGTAGTGCAAAGATGATTAAAGATGTATATTGATTGTTATTACGAGGATAAACTATTGATGATGGACTTTTAAACCTTAGAAGAGGCGGTAGAATTCTTTCTCTACGTGACTCTTCTAATGGATTCTTTATTTCCATTGCATTTGTTGATCTAAAACTTGTTGTCTATTGTATTTATTAGATTTTTCCTGTTGAAGACTAGCGATAATTTGTTGTATATTATCTTAGTCATAATATTATTTTCTTTGGGCTAGTTGAGCTCACCCTTTTCCTTTTTGTTCCATTTTTCTTCTCGGGAGGTGAGAACATAGCGAGGATCGAGCCGGGGTATGGAGTGATGGTTCTAGGAAGATGTTTTTACATGTCCTCACTACTTACGTAAAATAGTGTATGAATAATTAATGAGACCTTATTTGGGTGTGTATATTATCAGAAGACAATATTTGTATTCAAACTCACGGTTGTATTGTCGTTATTCTACACGACATCTGTATTGTCAAAGTTGTAGTTTGCTTTCTATACCATGTATTTTGGCGATTTCGAGAATGGGTGTTGTATACCTATTTTGGGGGGCGTCACTCTCTCTAGAACCTTCATTCCATACCCCAGACTAGTAATCGCTACATTCTCGTCTCTCGAGAAGAAAAATGAAACAAAAAGAAAAAGGGTGAGCTCAACTAGCTTGATAGAAGAATATTATGACTAAGATAATATACAACAAAATTATCGTTAGTCTTCAACAGGAAAAATCTAATAGAATACAATAGACAACAAGTTTTAAATCAATATTCGCAATGAAATAATAATTCATTAGAAGAGTTAGTTAAGAGAATGCAAACTACTATCTTCTATGTATGAATTTTAAAGTTCATCGTCTATTTTTTTATCCCTGTAACATCAATCAATATATATCTGGGATTAAATATTCATCCTTGCACTACAGGCCAAGGACATTCACCAGTTGGTCATGTTCATCTAAACACCTATTCATCTTTTGCACCACGGGCCAAAGATATTCATCGAAATCATTCATCTTTGCACTCTGGGCCAAAGATATTCATCATAAATCATTCATCTTTGCAGCTACTGAAGCCAAAGATATTCAATATTATCATCATTTAAGACCGAGGATGATGAAAAATATTTTAAAAAGCGAATCCGATTGAAACAAAAAGACAAGGATTAAGGATTAAGGATTAAGTACTTTGTTTTATCCACGTCAAAAATACCTCAAAAATAATCATAATGGTGTAAAATTCAAGAATGATCAAAACATGGATACAATCAAAGCTAGTATCCACAATAGATATTTTTGGGCGAAAAGAAAAATTTTCATTTTCGATGAATAGTCTTGATATTCGTGAATAAGATCAGATATCGTGAATAGTCAGATATCGTGAATAGTCACTCCGACACCAAAAGTTCCAAATTTGATAAAAAAAAAAACTTCAGATCAATATTTCAGCATAATGATATTGAAGAAATAATATCATTACGAAAAAAAATAATATCCCTTACCTCGAAAGATCAGTACTTCTAACTGGAATACTGGATATAGACTATATCTTGAACTTTCACCATATAGCAATACTCAAAGTATACTCAAAATACTCACAAGAATAAAATTTCGATAATATAGAGAGAAAACTTCAATTACGGTGTGATTTTTAATTCTAACCCAAGCACTATTTATATAGAAATTGCTTAGAACACTAAAAAGCAGAAAATTTATTATAATAATAATATATAAAAATTTTCTACGCCCATTCTTAGAATCTGAAAATCTGAATACAAACCACATGATCCCTTCTAGAAGAAGTAAAAAAAAACGTTTTTCATAAAATAAATAATTAAAACTTCCAAAATCAATTATTTTGAACTTGAACTTCAATAATTCATAATAAATAGCCCTTTTGTCAGAAAATTCGAATCTCGCGAGTTTTTATAGGAAATTCAATTCTCTACAACTTTGCAGAATAAAGTTTTTCCAAATTCCAAACAGAAATGGACCGAAATCCACAAACGGGCGATTTTACAGGCTATAATCAAATTTCGGTCAATAATTGTGTCCACTAACACACAAAATATGTGTTAAACATTTAATACCACAAAAATACTCTTCCTCCTCATATACTCATTCATTATAAAAATATCACCGTTAATATATTATTAAAATAATATATTTAAATGAATTATTTTATCAGAAAAAGGTAAAATATTAATTTTCAACAATTGTCACATTAAAAATTTTCTCCATCTATATCCACATAAAATCAATATTTTCCTCATCATATGAATCAATAATTAATTATTCACAAATAATATTACGTAATCACAATATTGACAACCGTGCGGTTCCTGGAAGAGGGGCTTTTAATAAGAATTTCTCCTCACTCAGCCGCAATTAGGTGACCAAACCTCTCCTTAGACAGAACTTTCTAGACATTGCCAATAATGTTATCTAATAATATTATTCAGATAATATGAATTATTGCTTCGATAATGAAAAAATCATGTAATGACAATTATTAAAAAACAATGACAATATAAAATATCAACGGCAATTATTGAATCAATAAAATAAAAACACCGAACAATAATTCTCGTAACCATTATTGAGTAGTGCCTTCTTATGTAAGAGTCAATAATTGGTGCAATACTGGTAATCTTCTGCGTGCAACAACGCCAGACATCGTGTTTTAACCACGGGTATTCCAATGATTGTAAACCAGAATAACTACTGTAGTTATTTTTAAATAACTTATATTTGTCATTTTCTTCCTCCAATCGCTTTTAGTTATGGGGCCCACACACATGGTCATTGCTACTGTCTTACAAATATTCCCCGACGATCACGAATATTCCACGACCAAACGAATATTCCCCTTAACAACAATGAATATTTTATAACCACTTGCTTATTTTGAAATATTTGCGATTTTACCCATAACTATCCACATTAATCACATCAACCCTTACTATTTCAAAATAATAATTAGAGGAAATTAAATTTCATTTATTAATTATTTGGGATCTTACAACCTCCCTCCTTATGAAATTTTGTCCTCGAAATTGGACGTGACGTACTGATGTTTGAAAAGATGAAAATACCTCGCTTTCATTTCCGTTTCCAACTCCCGTGTCATTTCATCAATAGCATGGTTTCTCCACAAAACTTTAACTTGTGGTATAACCTAAAGACATAGGACATGTTCTTTCCTATCCAAGATCTTGATGGTACCTCCTCGTGACGTTAAGTCTTGGCTATCTCTCGTCGGTTCTAACTCAATGACGTGGTTGGGTCGTCCACATATTTACGTAACATCGACACGTGAAAAGCGTTATGAACACGCCGTCATACTTGGACGATAAGAAACGAGTCTATAGGCCATAGTTCCTATTCGATCGAGAATGAATTAATAAATCGAAGGTTTGAGCTTTCTTCTCTTCACCGATTCTCGCTTTTGAAATAACAACTTTTTGAACCTCCTTCTTCAAATTCATCAGCTCCGGTGTGTAGCTTGAACAGCTTTAACTTTATCGATTATACTCGTATATCATCACGTGGGTACCTAGAGTTTTCATCTCCATCTCTATTATTTGTAAATTATACGAAATTAGTCCTTGACAATACGTACTCGTACTTGTATACGATCTTCTACTCAACACGTCAGCTACCACATTCGCTTTTCCAGGATGGCATGGTTAGAACATGTGCTGAAATGAGTCTCCTCTTGAGTTCTTCGAAGCTCTTCCCACATTCCTTGCTCCATTCGAATTTTGTATCTCTACGAGTCAGCTGCGTTAATGGAATAACGATTCGAGAATATCCTTCAATGAATCTCCGATAATAACCAATTAAGTCTAGAAAGCTACGTATTTTGATTACTGACTTAGGTTGCTCTCAATCGTGACTCATATCCCAATCTTGGATAAGACGTCACAATGACACCTATCGGTTTACTCCGCATTTAATATGGCGTCCCCTACGGAGAATCGGCCGGTGCATTCCACAAAGAAAGTCACCGGATAAAGGCTCGGTACCAAATTCTATAGTTGAATTTTTAACTCTCGAAGTTCAATAGAGCCATTCGATATGAGATTTTAGAAATGAGTTTTGTAATAGGGTTCAAAGTCGATACAAAATTTAATATCGAAGCTTTGGGAGTAAACCAAGAAATTCTTCAGAAATACGTCGGGAAAAAATCAATAACAACAGGAATATTATTTAAATCGACGTGTCTTTATTCAAATCCATAACATGGACTAAGAAAACTTGACATCCGTAATAAACGAATGACTTCATGGACGATATGAAAATGTTTGACTACAATGGTTTGATTGCTTGAATTCGAATAACAGGTTGCTTAGGAATATGAAAACTAACAACCTTACGAAAACAATCAATTTTGGCATGATGAGTAGTTAACCAATCAATCCCTAAAATCACATCAAAAGCAAGTATATTTAAAGGGATAAGGTCAACAGGTAAGATAAGGGTGCCAACCTGAATCAAGCAAGATTTTTAAACAGTCGATGTAATGAAAATTTCTCCTAACGGAGTCTCTACAGATAGGTCAAAGTCTAATTTCTCCGTAGTCAAGTTCAAACGTTGAGCGTAAAGCAAGAGAGATAAAAGGATGGGTAGAACCCCAGATCTAATAAGGTATAAACTTCGCAAGAATTTATAATTAACTAACCTGCTAACTTCGTCGGGTTCTCGCATTTTGACCGGTCACGACAAACGCTCTTCCAGAAGATTGACTTTGACTTTTTCGGGACATCCTTTTAAGTCACCATCCTCATTGGACTTGGTTTCGCTCACCGCATAATCTCGGCGATATGTCCTTCTTTTCCACAATTATAGCATACCTTAAGCTGTTGAGCAAATAATGATATGTCTCTCTCTCCCAAGATTTGTAACATATACGACCGGTGGTCTTTCTCCTCCTTAGAACCGATTCCACATCGGGCAATCGTCGTCTTCACATGGTCGTTGTTGAATCTCCTCTTTTAAAATCTCCTCCCGACTCGCTTCTTTTCTATTTTCATGGCCACGATTACACCGGAGTGGTTACCGCCTTTGTCCGTATTCTTCTTTCTCCATTTGGTTATCGTTATTCGATGATCGCTATCTTCTTGGTATGATCCTGGTTATGGTCCCTCGGTTGAGCGTACTCGTTATCTCATTCTAACAATGAGCCATGTTGACAACATCCGAATAGAGAGAAAATTTATGAGAAATGAGATCTCGACGTATGTCGGGTTTCAAACCTCTCGAAACATCCGCCATACACGTTCCTCATCCTCCGCCAAATGAGGTGCAAACACGGATAACTCCGCATGAACTTTTCCTCGTCTTTGGGACACCGTCATGTTATTCTGCTCCAGTCTAATAAACTCCACTTCCTTCATATGACGAATACTTTCAGGGAAGTACTTGTCATTGAACTGCTTCAAACGTCTCCCATGACATCATGCCGAAATTTGGATGGGTGCACGCTTCCGTGATTCCCACCAAGAATCGCCTCGTTCACGGAACATAAAAGTAGCGAATGGAACTTTCTATTTCTCCGCATCCCAAGACATCAAATATCTTGGTAATTTGTTTGACCCACGCCTCTCGCCTTTAATCGGATCCGGCTTTCCCTGCACTGGGTGGTCCCAACTCTTTGAACTACTTGGCTGTGACCACCCGTGAATTGCTATCATTTCCTCCTCAGATTTTGAACACGAGTCTCCTCGTCTAATTTTGCATGAAGCGCAAAAAGCTTCTAAACATCCGTGCGTGCGTCGTCTGCGCTTTCGGTGGTGTTGTTTACAGAGGTACATTGCCCACTGTTGCACGTTTCTCCTCGTTGGTAAGATGAGCATCTCCACGGGCCTCATTCACTCCATCGTTAATATTCTCGATCGACATTCTCAAATCTCGTCATAAAACAAGGGTTAATTAAGGAAATCAATATATCACATAATATCCCTATATACTAACCAACTAACAAATAAGCTTAGGTAGGACACACTAGCGAAGGATTTACTCGTCTCTCCCTCCTAGTTCTATTCCCCGATCTCCGCCAGAGATCATATCCTAAGCTACGATACCATTTGTGGCGCCCCAAAATAGGTCCATTCCATCCAACCCATTTTGAGTCGCCAAATACATGGTATGTAAATAACTACAACTTTATTATTACAACATATAAACTATGAGTTTAAATACAGATATTGCCATCTAGACAATATCCACACGTAAATAAATCCCCATCATAATTATTGATACATTATTTTATAAAAATGGTGAGGACTACTAAACAACTCTCTCTAGAACCTTCATTCCATACCCCGACTAGTAATCGTTACATTCTCATCTCCTGAGAAGAAAAATGGAACAAAAAGGAAAAGGGTGAGCTCAACTAAACCAAGAAGAATATTATGACTAAGATAATATACAACAAAATTATCGTTAGTCTTAAACAGGGAAAAATCTAATAGAATACAATAGACAACAAGTTTTAAATCAATATTCGCAATGAAATAATAATTCATTAGAAGAGTTAAGTAGAGAATGCAAAACTACTATCTTCTATGTATGAATTTTAAAGTTCATAAATCTATTTTTTTTATCCCCGTAACATCAATCAATATATATCCGGGATTAAATATTCATCCTCGCACTTCTGTGCCGAGGACATTCACCCGGTTGGTCATGTTCATCTAAACACCTATTCATCTTTTTTCACTGCCATAGATATTCATCGAAATCATTCATCTTTTCACTACTGAGCCAAAGATATTCATCATAAATCATTCATCTTTGCACTACAAAAGCCAAAGATATTCAATATTATCATCATTTAAGACCGAGGATGATGAAAATATTTTTAAAAAAACGAATCCAAAGTGAAACAAAATGACAAGGATTAAGGATTAAGGATTCAGTACTTTGTTTTATCGCGTCCAAAATACCTCAAAAATAATCATAATGGTGTAAAATTCAAGAATGATCAAAACATGGATACAATCAAAGCTAGTATCCACAATAGATATTTTGGACGAAAAGAAAAATTTTCATTTTTGATGAATAAAGTCAGATTCGTGAATAAGATCAAGATATCGTGAATAAGTCTTGAGTATACGTGAATAATAATTCGACACCAAAAGTTCTAAATTTGATAAAAAAAACTTGAGATCAATATTTCAAAGATAATGATATTGAAGAAATAATATCATTACGAAAAAAATAATATCCCTTACCTCGAAAGATCAAGATTTAACTGGAATCTTTGGATATGTACTATATCTTGAACTTTCACCATATAGCAATACTCAAAGTATACTCAAAATACTCACAAGAATACGCCGATAATATAGAGAGAAAACTTCAGATTCTCGGTGTGATTTTTAATTCTAACCTAAGCACCTATTTATAGGAAATCGCTTTAACAATTCAAAAAGCGAAAATTTATTATAATAATAATATATAAAAATTTTCACGCCCATTCTTAGAATCTGAAAATCTGAATACAAACCACATGATCCTTCTAGAAGAAGTAAAAAAACGTTTTTCATAAAATAAATAATTAAAAATTCCAAAATCAATTATTTTGAGCTTGTAACTTCAATAATTCATAATAAATAGCCCTTTTGTCGTAGGAAAATTGAATCTTGCGATTTTTTATAGGAAATTCAATTCTCTACAACTTTGCAGAATAAAGTTTTTCCAAATTCCAAACAGAAATTGACCGAAATCCACAAACGGGCGATTTTACAGGCTATAATCAAATTTCGGTCAATAATTGTGTCCACTAACACACAAAATATGTGTTAAACATTTAATACCACAAAAATAATCTTCCTCCTCATATACTCATTCATTATAAAAATATCACCGTTAATAAATTATTAAAATAATATATTTAAATGAATTATTTTATCAGAAAAAGATAAAATATTAATTTTCAACAATTGTCACATTAAAAATTTTCTCCATCTATATCCACATAAAATCAATATTTTTCTCATCATATGAATCAATAATTAATTATTCAAATAATATTATTAGAATCACAATATTGACAACGAGCGGTTCAAGGAAAGAGGGGCTTTCAATAAGAATTTCTCACCTGTGGCATGATTAGGTGACCAAACCTCTCCTTAGGCGTAACTTTCTAGACATTGTCAATAATGTTATCTAATAATATTATTCAGATAATATGAATTATTGCTTCGATAATGAAAAAAATCTTGTGTAATGACAATTATTAAAACAACAAAGAATATAAAATATCAATATGACAATTATTGAATCAATAAAATAAAACACCAAACAAGAATTATCGTAACCATTATTGAGTAGTGCCTTCTTATGTAAGAGTCAATAATTGGTGCAATACTGCATCTTTCTGGTAGTGTAACGCAGACATCGTGTTTTAAACCAACCGTATTCCAACGATGTAAACCAGAATAACTACGCCTGATTATTTTTAAACAACTTATATTTTTGTTTTCTTCCTCCAATCGCTCAACATGGGCTCCACATATGGTCACGCCAACTTGTTGCATTTAATATTATTCACAATAAACTAATATTCTGAATATTCACCATGACGAATATTCCCGACAACAATGAATATTTTATAACCACTTGCTTATTTTGAAATATTTGCGTATTTTACCCATAACTATCCACATTAATCACATTAACCCTTACTATTTCAAAATAATAATTAGAGGAAATTAAATTTTATTTATTAATTATTTGGGATCTTACATAAATTATCTATATTGCCCTTGTATTGAAATAAAAAATTGTTATTTATTGAACAAAAAATAGTGAGAGAACCAAAGTTACATTTAATACTTAAGGTATTATTGAAAACTAAGCAATTAATACTTACTTGAAATGCTCAAACGACTTATATTAAGGAATAAAAATATTTTTTTTAAAACGACTTATATTAAGAAACGGATGGAGTAATAAAGAAGAAACCCTTTCATGAAATCTCTGTTTTTTTTCAGCAAAATCTCGAACCAAGTGAAATAAAATGCAAGAAATTTCCTTTAAATGGATTGGAATAACTCAACAAGTTCTATCATATATAAATTTGAACGGCAAAAAGCACCTTTACTCCCTTGTGGTTGTCGACTTGTAAGCATTGAGTCATTGAACTTTAAAAGAATGCAATTAACCCACTGTATTTTTTAAAAAAATTTAATCAGGCCATTCCGTCCAACGGACGTTAAATAAATTGCCCAAATTTCCTACGTGGCTTAAAAAGAATAAAAGGAAATGACATGTAAATGGTGAGGTGGCTTGTCTTCAACCTTCAGCCGGATCAACCCTGACCCGTGCACATAATAAACGGGTCAAAAGCCATAACTCTCTTGTTTTAATTCTAAATAACACAAATAATATATCAAAATTTCACTATCAATTAAATCTATTACAACATGTTATTCATTTCACAGAAGTAAGTAAAAAGATCAAGCAGATCTGGCCAGATATAAACTAATAGAAATGTTCCACTTGTGAGTCATGAATCCAAGTTCAATTAGTTTGTATTAGATAAATCAATTTGTCTGATTTTATTTTTTTTCTTTCTAGATAAGATCCTCAAGTCAGATCTATCTGCCAAGTAGGGTGCGATTCAAATTCTTCATCACCGATGCTGAGTAATTTTTTCCTAATAACTCGATCCATTACGCAAGCAGACTTAATAAAAAAAACCTAGCCTAATGTTCATCCGTTTTCCACCATCAGTAACTACATCAACATCATGAAGCCCAACACCAAGAAAAATGAAAAGGAAATTTGCATCATAGATCTGAGTCGATCACGCTAAGATCTGTTTCATCTTCTTCTTTCTCTCATTGTTTTTTTGTTGTATGAAGAAGAAAATTGTTAAGAAGAAAGAATTAAGAAGAGTCAAACTTTAGGTCTTGTTATGAAGAATGAAGAAAGAAGATGGTGGTGGGATGGATGTGGGTCTCCTGTTATGAAGAACAAAAGAAGAGATGGTAAAATTGTTTTACAAAACAGAAAATAGAGAAAAGATGTGATTTTCGTGATTTGGTTCTCTCAAATTAGTCAACTTTCTTTAATCTTCTTTGCCTTTTACTAATCTTATTCAGAATTTTTGTTTTAAGCTTATTAAAAAATGATTTTCCAATTAAAAAAAATCATAGTTTGTTTTATTTTTGATTTTGTATTTTTTTTAATTTTGTTGAAGAATTACATGTATTTGAAAAAAGTATATGTATTTTGTTTATATATGTATTGGCCTTGATGCACACATAAGCAAATACACAAATAAATGTTTTTTTTAAAGCCAAGTAGGAAATTTGAACAATTTATTTAACGGCCGTAAACAAAATTGGACGGAATGGCCCGATTAAATTTTTTTTTAAAAACATAGTGGGCTAATTGCATTTTTTTTAAGTTCAATGACTCAATGCTTACAAGTCGACAACCACAAGGGGTAAATGTGCTTTTTGCCAAATTTGAACCATAAGATGGGATGCGACAGCTTGGGTTCGGTTCCAATGTAAATCATTTCCTTACATAACATACTTGCATTAGTATCTCCAAATCTGCATTACTAGTAGTATCTTTCGGACCAGATTAAAACAAACTAGTTCCCCAAGTAAATATAGTATAGTTAGCCAAGATCTTTACTCTATCAATGTTTGCTTATAAGCATAAAAAAACTGCAGGCAGGCAGGAAGTCGCTTCAACGTCCAAGAAACTCATTTGCTGGAGGAGATCAAACTAATTAGTGCAGAGGAATACCACCACAGGAATACTCAACTTCCTGAAATTGAATAAGGTTCTGATTGTTAGCATTGCCATCAAGTAGCAACTATAAAATGATTTTCTGAAGTTAAGAAATCAGAGATACAAATAACAAAATTAGTAGAGCAAGATTTGTCAAGTGTATAAACATTGCAAGACTCGCGTAAAAAAAAATTGAGAAGCTGAACTAAAATGACTTTATTGGACAATACATCCCATTAAATTGAGAAGTTGAACTAAAAAGACAAATTTATTGGACAACACATCCCATTTGAGGTTTAAAGTACCTCTTTGTGCGATTTCAAAAAATTCCTTCACATATGATGATAAATTTGAGTAGTCCCACCATTCACTGGAATGATTTCATGGGTATATCATTCATATATATATATATATTACTGTTAATAGTCATCTATTTCACATTCCTCTATTCTTCTAGAACTAAAGCTATAACTACATTTGGGTTCCTAAGGTCAGTACTACAACACCGTCACCTAGACCTGAGCCTCTTCCTGTTGAGGCTTCAACTGTCAATGAAGATTGGACTGATGTTAAACTTCCTAAATCTGCCACTACTGCTCAAATCCCAGTCACTTCTGAGAATGATCCCCCTGTTATTTCAAACTCTTTTGCTGCAATCCAACACCTGGACAATGAGGACTGCCCTGTTCCTGATGGTGAAGCATCTCCCCCTCCTGCTGTCATTTCAAATTCTGACAGTCTGACTGTGAAGCTACTCCCATCAATGATCCTCTTGTAAGTAAGCTTAAACTTGTTGATGAAAAGGAAGGTAGAGACCTCAAATCTAAGGCTACAGATGGTGGTGCTGGGATTCCTGCTCCATCTTTAATTTTAGAGTAAGCCAAAACAATGACTTTCTCTTTATTACGAATAAATCAAAGATACTTAAAAGAATTTAGAGTTCAACAAATCTTGCAAATATATTCTGGAATTTAATATTGCATGATAGCGATTAACTTGAACGAAATTCACAACTCAAGAAAATTTTACCAAAAGCAAAAAGATGCTTAAGGTTTAGGAACTTGCAATTGACCTACATCATTATTGGCCAAAAATATTAATTTATCATTTCTTCATTTTTAATAATTTTATTCTTAATCAATAATTACCCAAATTCTTAATTCAAAATTTATCGGGTATCACAATTATAGCTTAATTATTACTTCATACTATTTTCGTGATTTAATTCGTCAAATTATATATATATATATTTTTAGTGAATTTCCTCAATTCATTTCTTAAAACACTATACGAGTCTATTACTTACTATCTTTATCCTTTTTCTTCAGCTTATCTTAAGGTTATGTCCTAAGATATTCTTTCCTAAGGTTTATAACTTACAACTCTAATACCAACATGTGACACCCCCATATACTACAGATATGGTGGTCACTACACACTTCTCTACCCAATATCTACTAGTTATATTACATATTCACTAGTATGTTACATAATTTACATCAAGTACATAAATACAACCCAGGTCTTTAGCTAATACTATCTACATACATTCTTTAAATTTTATTCGATTTATACCTGGCATGATTTATATGCAATTCGTTTCCTTATCCTTTCATAATCCTCATCCTTCATCTGGAACTCCTTAACTCTATCCCATAAAGTCAAACAAATCTCCATTGCATACAACTTCTCGGAAAATTCTCCTAAACTTCATCCTTCTATATCCAGTTTCTCAAATTCTTTTATCAACTCATCATGCACTGTTAATTTCATCAACTTCACCTGCTTCTTCCGGCTCAAGGCATCAACCACAATATTTGCCTTACCCGGATGATACAAAATTAGTAGAGCAAGATTTGTCAAGTGTATAAACATTGCAAGACTCGCGTAAAAAAAAATTGAGAAGCTGAACTAAAATGACTTTATTGGACAATACATCCCATTAAATTGAGAAGTTGAACTAAAAAGACAAATTTATTGGACAACACATCCCATTTGAGGTTTAAAGTACCTCTTTGTGCAATTTCAAAAAATTTCTTCACATATGATGATAAATTTGAGTAGTCCCACCATTCACTGGAATGATTTCATGGGTATATCATTCATATATATATATATATATATATATATATATATATTACAGTTAATAGTCATCTATTTCACATTCCTCTATTCTTCTAGAACTAAAGCTATAACTACATTTGGGTTCCTAAGGTCAGTACTACAACACCGTCACCTAGGCCTGAGCCTCTTCCTGTTGAGGCTTCAACTGTCAATGAAGATTGGACTGATGTTAAACTTCCTAAATCTGCCACTACTGCTCAAATCTCAGTCACTTCTGAGAATGATCCCCCTGTTATTTCAAACTCCTTTGCTGCAATCCAACACCTGGACAATGAGGACTGCCCTGTTCCTGATGGTGAAGCATCTCCCCCTCCTGCTGTCATTTCAAATTCTGACAGTCTGACTGTGAAGCTACTCCCATCAATGATCCTCTTGTAAGTAAGCTTAAACTTGTTGATGAAAAGGAAGGTAGAGACCTCAAATCTAAGGCTACTGATGGTGGTGCTGGGATTCCTGCTCCATCTTTAATTTTAGAGTAAGCCAAAACAATGACTTTCTCTTTATTACGAATAAATCAAAGATACTTAAAAGAATTTAGAGTTCAACAAATCTTGCAAATATATTCTGGAATTTAATATTGCATGATAGCGATTAACTTGAACGAAATTCACAACTCAAGAAAATTTTACCAAAAGCAAAAAGATGCTCAAGGTTTAGGAACTTGCAATTGACCTACATCATTATTGGCCAAAAATATTAATTTATCATTTATTCATTTTTAATTATTTTATTCTTAATCAATAATTACCCAAATTCTTAATTCAAAATTTATCGGGTATCACAATTCTTCAAACTATATTCGTGATTTAATTCGTCAAATTATATATATATTTTTAGTGAATTTCCTCAATTCATTTCTTAAAACACTATACGAGTCTATTACTTACTATCTTTATCCTTTTTCTTCAGCTTATCTTAAAGTTAAGGTTTATAACTTACAGCTCTGATACCAACCTGTGACGCTCCCATATACTACAGATATGGTGGTCACTACACACTTCTCTACCCAATATCTACTAGTTATATTACATATTCACTAGTATGTTACATAATTTACATCAAGTACATAAATACAACCCAGGTCTTTAGCTAATACTATCTACATTCTTTAAATTTTATTCGATTTATACATGACATGATTTATATGCAATTCGTTTCCTTATCCTTTCATAATCCTCATCCTTCATCTGGAACTCCTTGAAACAAATCTCCATTGCATACAACTTCTCGGAAAATTCTCCTAAACTTCTTCCTTCTATATCCAGTTTCTCAAATTCTTTTATCAACTCATCATGCACTTTAATTTCATCAACTTCACCTGATTCTTCCGGCTCAAGGCATCAACCACAATATTTGCCTTACCCGGATGATACAAAATTTCACAATCATAGTCATTGATTAACTCCAACTACCTTCTTTTATCTCATATTTAATTCCTTTTGCGTAAAGATATATTTCAAACTTTTATGATGTGTATATCTCACATTTTTCTCCGTATAAATAATATCTCCAAATTTTTAACATAAAAACCACTGCCGCTAACTCCAAATCATGTGTAGGATATTTTTTCTCATAATCTTTCAGTTGTCGAGATGCATACACAATAACTTTTCCATGTTGCCCTTTATGTGAAATTAATATAAATGAAAACCACTAGAGTAAAGAAATAAATACTTAATCTCAAGAAAACTTTTTTCACACTTAGTCCAAACAAATTTCACCGAAAGGTCAAATTGATTAATGTACCGCTATCTGAAAAATCTTGAATGAACTAGGATTAATCTAAGAAAAAATTTATTACCGCTTTACCTTTGTGGACTTGAAAGAAGTTCACCCAACAGAATTCACACAAAAGTAGAAATTTTTCTTTTTCCGTAATTATACAAGTTCTCCTTCAATGGACCATAGCAGCCAGCAAAATATTGATTACCCGAATCTAGACAACTAGCAAATAAAGGCATTAATCTGAAAATAGATAATGAAAAAACCAGTAATGTTGAAAGGTTCACCCAACTTACAAAAGTAGAGAAAGAATTATACAAGTCCTTCATTAAACGCCTATTAAATCTAAAATAGCTAAACCTTGAAAGGCACCAATCGCCAACGCCCTATCCCAAAGCAGTTGAAAGAGGAAGAGGTTAAGGGTTGTTCTAGGGATTGCGGACAGTACTCAAGATAGTGCCCTTAGCCATTTTATGTACATTAAAGTTTGCTAGGAATTTGAGAGAACCACTGGGCTTTATAAACAAAGATTTGAGAGGATCGAAATTTATGAAGCACCGACAAGGATACGTGATATGGATACGACACAAAACGCGATACGTGATACGGTTTTTTCAAAAAAAAATAGGATACGATACGTTGGGGATACATTGAATTCTATATACATTTATGGATACAGATATCTCTATAACAAATAAACTATGCTACATAACCATATAAAGAAGTAGTTAACTTCAAAGTTTTAGTTCATTTAACATAGTACCCACCTATTATGACATAACCAAAAGGTAGGAGCTTAACATTTCGCAACAAATATCATCATTTCTCCTAATCCTAAGACTTATTTACTAGCATCGAATTTATCATTACATAGGCAAAAGAAAGGAGTACATTACATGAAAAAACCATAATCATATTCAAGTCATTAGACACAATAGTAAACTAAAAACAAGATCAAGCAAGCTAGTATCATCGTTGGACAAGCCACAACATAACATCTGAATCCCCTTGCATATCAAGTTGTATCCTTAAGTACCCGGAAGTAATCGTAAAGTACCCACAATCTTTAAAGTGTCCGGAAGTGTCCGAAATTAAACAGAATAAAAATAATAAAGTTGGAGTATCCGAGAGTATTGATCACGTATCCGGAAGTATCCGTGGAGTATCAGTGTCCAACACGAATACGTTGACTTGCACCAAACCTACTAGGGACTCAGACTTCCTAATTGGAAACAACTGACTCTACCTAAAGATCTAACATATACTCAATAAAACCATTTTAAATGACCTGAAAATGCATAAAATAATAAGATATACCCATGGGTCACTAGACTCGATACATGTAACCACGACTAATCAAAAGAAAACGAAAACACCTACGACCTGTCTAGCAGAATCAAAATTCACCAAAATTACATGTCAAGTAAATGAAAATTCACCAAGAGGTGTCCAACCTCTAAAGTGACAAGAAAACCATATAAAGGTGGTTAGCAATTTAATAAAATAGGTTAAACCAAGAGAGAAGATTATGAAAGATCCAAAGTAGGCACCACCTTGAAGTCTAGCCAGTTTTGAAACTTTCAAGCTTTTCAAATAACTTTTTAAAACTTTTGAATTTAATGAGATAAGAAAGATTCCTATAATATGTGAGACATAACTCATGGTTGTGCATCTTAATTTAAAGATCTATGAGACTCGTGATCACTTTGTCACAAAAAATACAAACTCCAGATTTTTGCTTATGCTTATTTAATCGCTGTGGTGTCCCAAGATAAAAGAACATACTACCAGCACAAACGTGTCAATTTATTAAAAAGGTGCACGGAGCTTAAGCCTCCTGCAAGGAAGCTTAAACTTGAAAATCTGTGAGCTTTAAAGTCTCTCAATTTACGTTTTGGGAATCCATTTAATTCAATAAATACAATCCACAGTTACATTATTATTTTTGTAAGAGCAAAGACACATTATTAGAGAAACAAATAATGCTGCTTGCAGTTTGGTACAAGAAACAAACCTGAGCAGGAGGTAATGATGACACCCAATCTGATGCATGGGTCGGAATAAGACCCAATGTGTTGAGCTGCCAACACAAAGAAAGTTTGAAATGAAGAAACCATTCGTCATAGATCCTAATATTTAAAAAGAACTTGTATACAAAGGCAAATATTTACCCACCTTCCACACACCGAGTGCTAGGCCCCCCAAGTTAAGCGCAATGAAGAGTAGTTTCGGCCCAAGGAGGTCCACTCTGCTATCCTTGTAAGGCTCAAAAACTACAAAACAAAGTTTAATGATGTCATGCATGGAAATGGCAAGGTGTCTACAATTGCTAAACGTGTGAAAACTATATCGTATACTACAGATTAACATTATTATGTAAACTTCCTATTTTGACCACTTTCAATCTAGATTGATTACCACTAGGAAGAGAAATGGGATGGGATGGGATGGGGCGGGAGCGAGGGATTACACATCCCACCCTCATCCCCGGTCTTATAAAAATTCCCAATACCCGCCTCATTCCCCACGGGGATTAAAACTTAACAACAATCCCCATCCCCACGGGGAATTTATATCATCGTAGGATTAATATTTTGTGACTTTTTTAAATAAGAAATTCAATTTTAGTTACATTTACAATAATACATACATGAAAATTAATCATATTTTAGCGCATAGATGATAAAATTAAGAAAAACAAATAATGAAAATATATATACACGCACATACACAAGGATATATGTTTTAATTATGTAATATATAATATTATAAATATTAATTTAATTAATATATAACTATTCGGTGGCAAGGGCGGGACGAGGGAAGCAAATATCATCTCTTCCCCATCCCAAAAATAATATTCGGTGATTCCCCATCCCGGTCAGAGTTAAAATCACCGCCCCCATTCTGTGCGGGGCGTGGGGATCACCGTGGGGACGGGACAAACTGTCATCCTAATTACCACATAGTAACAGTTCATAATCAAACAATATTTTGTTTTGATATTATCAACGAGATGTATAAGCACCTGGCTCAGAAAGGAGGTGTTCATTTCATGCAAGACAACAGACAATAGCTTTGTCAAAGGCTCTGAAAGATGGGAGAACAATATCTGAGAGAAAAATGTGAGTGTGTGAATGTGAATGTGTAACCGCATGCCGACATCCAACAATATTCTGATATAATGACTACTATCTGTTTTCCATTGGATACCTAATCTATGATTATCAAGATATTATGAGATACCCCCACTCGCAACCAAGGAACCATGTTTTTCTGACCTTGTTCTCCTTTGCCTTATTATAATCAGATATAGATAAAGAAGACGCAATAAAAAGAAGTATAGTAGTTGCAACTGAGAAGTTCATGTCACTCTGATTCGCACCTTTCCCAACCCCTTGAAGTGCACTTATGGGCTGCCAAAGAGCTGAAAATGTGATACCAATGCTAAACAAATGCACTGTGCTTCCAGCCATCCACATCATGAAGCCCATCATTAGCAAATTCTTGAAAGGGGCTTGTGCCACTTCCCATGCTTTCTGCTCAGGAGAAATCATAGTTATTGAGGTTAGTAATACTAACTATTAAGCATTGTCAGGAGTCAGATTTCCTCAAAGTACCAAAAAAGTGTAGATATATAAAAAGTTTCAGTTATCAAAGAATTGAGAGCTAACCAATATACCAAAATGCAAACACATTAAGCAGACATCTCAAGTTATATAAAGTTTGGCTAAGTTTCTCTTAGCATGTAATCTATCTGCTGGCATTGCACCGTAGAATAGTAAACTTGAGAGACATGTTCTAAAGTTTAAGTGATTCAGGTAAAATAGTTTTCATGCATTCTTAATAAGTGATAGGTCAGCTTGATTTTCAAAAGACAAAGGCTCAAAAGAAACCATGATGTACTACATATCTATTATCCTCAGACAAGAACATAGCCGGTTGGTCCCCATTAATAGGGGATAATGGATATTGGGGATGCTAGACCATTTGAACAAAATGGATACATCTAAATTCGAATATTAATCAGCCTGAGCGGCAAGCCTTTACTACAACTCGCAATTATACTAAGATTATTATGTTTTCTCAAGTTTTTGTTCTCTAGTTAGCTCAAATTGTTTAGAATTTCAGCCAACTCTTTTGATAAATTAAAGTGCACTTTAGAACAGATGCTGAAAATCTTTAAATCTTTATTAACTTTCTTTGACTAACATTAAGAGATTGGTCCCCATAAGCACTTTTTTCAGAGGGCATACATTATTTGTTCTTTCTTAAAGAATATCTTTGTTTTAAGAGTCATTGCAATGACATATAAACATAGTTCTCAAGATAAAGTTTCAAATTTCTTTCTAATGTGCAAGCAAACAATTAAATGTGGCAACATTAGTTCTAAATATGCTTCGTAGGCAAAATGAACAAGATGCCATACGGTAATCCAATTATCAATTACAAAGGTAAGTAGGTAGGTAGGTAGGTACAGAGGTAGGTAGGGAGAGAGAGAGTTTATTTGTGCTTTACTGAGGAGTATATGATATAATAGGTAGACAGTAGAAGGTTTGGATTATAATAAGGGAAAAAACACAAAATTGTATCTTATGCCAATCATTATCATCAATTTTCATGACATAAAAATAGAGAGCTACTAAATATTAGGCTCTAATTGACATGCAGAATCAGAATTGAGTTGAAGACTTAAAGTTTGAACTTTATCAGTATTTCCCAATTCGGGATGTCTCAAAAATGTCGCTTTTAAATTCCAATATACTAACATACTACGCTAAGGTTACCTTTCTACAATTAGAAAAAGTTTGTGGACCATGTCACTTGATTTATTTTCAAACTTAAAGGGAATGGAATCAATTGAATAAGCTGGTCCACCTTATATTTCCTTGAAAACTATATACGAAGATAAGTATGACATACATTTTGGGACAGATGGATTTTTTAATCTAAGTATTTCATTCGTTTAAAATTTCAATTCAGCACCTTAGACCTAAAAGTGGATTTCTGTTAGTTGAACCAAAAACTATAAGTGCAAAACTAGTTGTAGAATTATAATGCCAATTGTGATGGTACTTTAAGTGCCAGAATTGGTATAAGGTGTGCAATTCCAATTCTGATCAACTATCTACCCCAATATTTTTTTCACTTAGAGCCTTCTTCAGTCTTCAGCTGGTAGAAGATTGAATGATTCAATTTTTCATTATTTACCTGACTCTCTGAAACTAATAACAGAAAGGAAAAGTTCACTCATTCTAACCAAAATGCCATGTTTCATCTTTATGTATGATGTATGAAGTTTAAGATATACCGACTGCTTAAATACTAATACTCTTTTCCTCAAGATTGGACTTATTTGCTTAAGAATAAGTGTATTTGGAAGACTACATTAATTTATGATAGCTAAATGTGCTGTCTTAACGTCATTACATACATGTCAAAAGAATGATGTTTGAGAAGATACTAATTTTAGAACAGAGGAGTTAGAAAGTTGGCTACAATAAAGCATATAATAATTCTAAGTAACATGATTATATGACCCAATCAAAAGGCTACACTTTGAGCCAATATGTTTCACCATCCCCCAAAAGCGTGCCTCTAGAATCCAAATCCAATCAAAAGCTTCCAACTACAGAGAATCTTATACAAAAATTGTGCTTCAAATTAGATTTTTGATACACTCAAGATACTTTCAAAGGCGTGATGAAAGCATAGAAAACCTTCGTTAGATTTGCATGTGATCAGAAATTTCTTCTGGTGCATATTCAATGCATTCTTTAAAGAGCATTTTAAATTCAGTAACAAATAGTTTGTGTATGTGAAATCTCAACTCAAACTGATGCCTGAAGAAGTAGAAGAAGGGGGTGAAGGGGAAGCTTGAAGAAGAAGATGAAGGGGATGTCTGAGAAGAGATGAAGATGACCGTAGAAGAAGATGAATGGTAGAAGGGGCAGTGACACTGATGAGTGCTCCAACGGATAGAAGTCAGAACGGTGAAAAAAAAATTGATCACAACGGTAATAAAATGATCAGAACGGATAGAACTTGAAAATGTGAGATCGTAAAAAATCTATAAATATGTACAATAATTCAATATATTTTACCATCTCTCAATCAACTATTCCAACCTTTAGCAATTGTAAGTATTTTATTAATAATAGTTTATATTTTTATTATATTAATTTTTGTTTTTTTATTGATATCTCTCTAATTTATTTTTTAGATGGAAAATCATGGTCCTTCGATGTATTTTTCTTCATTATTATCTCAAGATTTCTCTCTTGATGATCCAAATTTGTTGGACGAATTCTCAACTCAAACTGATGTACCAATTCACTCCCAAAAATGAGTCCAATAAAAGAACAGGATGAAAGGGAATTACACAATTGATGAAGATGTCCTTGTTTCTAGATGGCTTAATGTAAGCATGGATCCAATTCAAGTAAACGATTAGAAACATGGAAGATATTGGGAAAGAGTTCATAAATACTTTCATGAATACAAAAATTTTAAGTCTGAACGCAATTCGACTGCTTTGACAAAACGTTGGTCAACAATTCAACTCACGGTGAACAAATTTTGTTAAACGGTGTAAGTGAACAAGATAAGGTATTTCAATTTTTTCATGTAAAATTTTATTAAGTTTATTCTTAATAGTTTATACTTAATACTTTGTAAATAATTTTTAAAATAGATATGTCAAGCATTAGAGATGTTCAAAAGTATCCAAAAGCAACCATTTGGATTTATGCATTGTTAGAGACTATTAAAGGATGCACCGAAATGGAGAACATATAATAGTGGAAAAAAACAAAAGAGTACTAAAAAGTCATGTCCAACAGCATCTTCTCCATCAACCGTAGAAGAAGTAAGTTTGGGTGAAGACGATGGTATTGAAGATAAAAGCTCTGCAGAAGACCAATGGGAAGAAAGACTTCAAAAGCATTATTTAAAAAGGGCAAAGGAACCGCTGATACTAGTACACCTTTGGAATTGAGGTTCGAGAAGTTTGAGCATCAGATGAAATTGAACCAACAAAAGAGACGAGAACATGGACATAATATATTTTCAAGAGCAAGTGAAGTTGAATATCAAGAAAGCACAAGTGGATGAAAAGATCATGATAACCGACACCACTAACATGGTGCCCGAATTAGCTAAATATTACAAACAACACAAGAAAGAAATCATGAAAAGAGTGAGCGCCGCATTCGAAACCTTCTCCGAAATAAATACGGGGGTATGTAGAATGTTTAACAAAATAATCATGAAAAAGTTGATTATGACCTTCATGTCTACCCCGATCAATGGTAATACGACCTTGCACAGAACCATGATGACGTGATGTATGCCTATTGATATTTTGACATTTAAAATAACGTATTTAATTGGAAGGTTGAAGTTGAGATGAGTGAATATGAGAGACTGGATGTGTAGAGGTAGTTTGTTCTTTAAAATATTGCCGTTGGAATATAGTCCATCAAGGATTGAAGATTAAAGGATCATATGGACTAAATATAGCCCATGGGACCAAAAGCAAAATATCCAAAATAAAAACCCTATTGCAGAAAGAATATCTTATATACTCAGATCCCACAATTTCTAACTTAATCCAATAAAATAAAAGAAGGAAAAAAACACTGATAAATATTTCAAGGGAAATTGAAGAGAACGAAATTCACCTTAGCTTTCCAATTAGCTTCTGAATCCTTCTTTTGGCGGCTCAGGGTCGAATCATCCTACAAAACAAATAATACAATTACATCAAAATCTATACATGAAAAAAATACATAACAAACAATCCATAAATATATGTATTAGAAATAGAAAAACCTGATCTTGAGAAGCACGAGAGAAACCAGGAGGATCGGGGATGTTGCTAGAGGAATGAATAATTGAATTGTCAGTGAAATCGATAGCCCATCTTCGTCCCGCCACCATTTCGGAACTCACTGTGTAGTCTGCGTACAGATCGTAGAGCTTGGTCACTAATTTGTATTTCTATTATTATTATTATCTAATAAATTTGTGAAATAGTAAATTTCAAAAATATTACAAAATTATTTAACTTAAATATTAAAAAACTACGATAGTTGTTAAATTATTACAAATATGGTTTTTCTACTAATTTTAGTTTTTACTAAATAATACAACTATAAAAATATACAAAATATATAGTACTACTAATTACATTATTTACTCTCTCTATTTTAAAATAAAAAATTAATATTAACTTTTTTGAGTCGTATTTTCAAATTCATAGTAAAATTTTCACCTATATCCTATGTAGTTATTTTTAATTTATAAATTAATATAAATGTATTTAGTGTTTAGTAAATAATACAATTATTAAATTATAAAATGTGTGTATATATATAGAAGAGAGAGAGAACTATTAATTACATTATTTAATCTCTCTATTTCAAAATAAAGATTAATATTAATTCTTTTAAGTCGATTTGAGATATTTTCAAATTCTTCATTTTTATAAATTATTTCAATAATTAAAACTTTAAACTATCTATATAGTGGTCTGATTTTCATTAATGCTATGAAAAGTTTACTACAAGATTTAGAATTTTCAAAAAAATTAATGTTCATTCACTTCAATTTTAAATTATAAAATATCTTAAATTGATTTTTTTAAAAATTGAACTTATATTTTATTTTGAAATGAATGAAGTGTTATTTTTTTAATGATGGTTTGATGCTTAAAAAATCTAATGTAATATTTTTATTTAGGGGCAATGTAATAAAATAAATATTTTTAAAGTTTGTAAACTCCTCAAATAGGACTCGCACCATGTACATGTTAGTGACCTATTAAATAGTGATTTACTACTCTTTTTGTCATTAACCAATTGTCTTGTTTGAAGCACGAGTTATTTTTTAAATAAGAGTATTTTTATTTTTTAATTTATTTTATTTAGTAATTATAAAATATATTTTTTGAATTTTAAATTGACTTACTACTATTTATTTTGCTTAAAAAATAAATTACTACAAATCACGTACAATTATCTGTGACGCCCCCAAAATAGGTATACACGACCTATTTTGAGTCGCCAAAATACATGGTACATAGACCTGACAAAATTTGCCCAAGCCCGCGGGCAGGGCCGGCCCGTCCGTCAAAAAACGGGCTTAGACAAAAAACTGGACCGTTTTGGCTAAGCAAAAAAATGTCAAAAATTAGTCATAAATCAACCTAGGCCCGCGGGCCGACCCGCCCCGCCTGGCTTGCTAAAAATCAAGATTTGGGCTTAACTTTTTTAGCCCGTCAAAACCCGAACCATTTTGGTCCGACCCGTTTGCCAGGTCTAATGGTACATAATTCAAATACAAACTTCCTTATACAACTATCGTGCAAAATACGACAACACAATAGCTGAGTTTTAACACGAATATTGTCTCATAGACAATATCCAAACTCAAATTAAATATTCATTACAATTATTATCACACAATTTCATAAAATAGTGAGGACTACTATGGCAACCATCTCGGGTTAAATGTTTTTTCAATTAATGTACTATATGTCAACTTAAAGATGGATAACTGAACTTTTCTTTCTTACAGTCAACTGACTAAACTCGATTTTTCTAACACAAAGTTAAAAAAACGTTAAACTAGTTTGACTGTTAATGAAAAGATGAGTTGGCGTATTGTTAGGAAAGAAAAATTCCACCTTGATCATGATTTGACAAACCAACTGATGATGTGCTTTATTAACTCATTTATAGAAAAAATTTATTAATAAAAAAACAAAATTCAGTTTTAAAATTTATTAATAATAAATTTTAATAAAATAAAATGCAATTTTTTTAATAAAATAAAAAAATACATTTTTTAATTAAAATTCAAAAAGCTGACTTTTTTATAATAAAAATTAAAAAATGCAAATTTTTTAATAAAAATTTTATTTTATTTTATTAAAAACAAATAAACAACGCCTCTCTCTTTTCTGTCACAACAACGTAGTTTGATTTTAAAAAATAAAAATAAGTATTTTTAATAAAAATAAAGACGCATTTTTTTAATAAAAATAATTATTTTTAATAAAAAAAAGCGCATTTTTTTATATTAAAAAAATACTGCATTTTTTTATTAAAAAAATTATTTTTATTAAAAAAAGTGTGTTTTATTTTTAAAAATATTTTTTAAAAACCAAACTGCGTTGTTGTGACGGAGAAGGAGAGAAGGAGCGTTGTTTGGTTTTTGTTTTTTCTTAATAAAATAAAATAATAATTTTTATTTAAAAAAATATCTTTACGTTTTATTTATTTTATTGAAAAAGCTGTGTTTTTTTATTATTAAAAAACTACATTTTTATTTTTATTAAAAAAACTGTGCTTTTTATTTTTATTAAAAAAACTGCGCTTTTTTTATTAGAAATAATTATTAATAAATTTTAAATTTTAAAACTGAATTTCGTTTTTTTATTAATAAATTTTTTTGATAAATGAGTTAATAAAGCACATCATCAGTTGAATTGCCAAATCATGATCAAGGTGGAGTTTCTCTTTCCTAATCATACGCCAACTCATCTTTCCGTTAATAGTTAAACTAGTTTAACGGTTTTTTTAACTTTGTGTTAGAAAAATCGAGTTCAGTAAATTGACTGTAAGAAAAAAAAGTTCAGTTATCCATATGTAAGTTGATATATAGTACAGTGACTGAAAAATTATTTAACCCCAACCATCTCGGACTGTCACTCCATTCTACGACTAGTCTGAGCTATATTCTTATTTCCTGAAGAGAACAATGAAAACAAGGGTTAGCTCAACTAGCCCAATAAAGAAATATTATGACTAAGATAATGCATAATAAATTATCGTTAGCCTTTAACATTGTTAAACTGATAGAATACAATAAACAACAAGTTTAACTGCAGCGAACAAGCAATCCATTAAAAGAGTCAAGTAGAGCATGATATCTACTATCTTCTACGATTTAAGAGTTCAACATCAATATTTTATCTTTGTAACACATTTCAATAATATTCCACATCTCCGAATTATCCATGTACTACGGGCCAATGATATTCGTTAGTATCACATCCATGAATTATCCATGCACTACGGGCCAAAGATATTCATTATTATCACATCCAAGATTTATCCATGCACTACGGGCCAAGGATATTCGTTAGTATCACCAGTGTAGACACTCAAAATTTTCTACACTTTCATCGCGACATCGAGAATGCAGATTCATCTTTCGAGAGATAATCACGGAAGGCAGTTTACATCCGATCCGGATACTACTAGGAAGTTCGGATCTCAACCGAAGCATACACAGAAGAATGTGGTTCCAACGGAGATAACCCCGAGGCATGCAGTTCTAATACCAGAAATTCCACTAGAGATGACCGATTAATCTCGGAGATAACCCCAAGGTATCCAGTCTCATTTCCAACACTGGAAATAGCAGCTACCAACCTTGGAGATAACCCCAAGGAGTGCAGTTCCGGCGATAACCCCGAAAATGCTTGTTTTAAGTGCAACCTTGACACTCACACCGAGGCACTCAGGACCATACTCGAAGATAACACCAGGAGGACATGTACACCTTAGAGATGATACTGAGGACCTTCAACACTTGTAGCAGTCCAATCTCAGCAATAACCTTGAGCAACGTCTGCTTTACCAGCCCAAACCGGTGATAACTCCGGTGAGGGGCAAATTCATCATCTCGCCAACTTAAGGCCACATCACGTTGTCTTAACATCTCATACATACATTTCTACACAACGATGTCCCACAAGAATCAAGGAAAACCAATCCCGAGTGACTATTGTGCAGGGTAACGAATATAATTTGAAGCTTGAAGACCGGAGGGCACCGTCCCATCTTCATAACTTCGTACAACCTCTAATCCCATGCCATTATACAACTCTCGACAACGGAAGTCTGAAATAGGTCCTATATACCTCAGCCGGATTCCAGGATTGCGATTCTAAAAGTTCGAGCGGACATTGCAATGCCTACGTGCACGTACTGCGAGACGACAAGACCTGAGAAACCCGGGTAGCCTCAGGTACACCTGCGGCTCCCCCCTCTATAAATAGAGGGCTTGGGGTGGCCATTTTAAGAAAAGAAGGAGGCGAGGAAGCTCTGTCAAATTTGCTCCATACTTACAATATACTGAGTGTTTTCTCATTTTATACACTTGTGAGCTCACATATAGCTACTTTTGTACCGGCGGGAGCCAAGTTTCATCCACTTTAAAGATATAGAAGTCTTCTTTGGCAGCCCACTGTAAGCCTTCTCACACACTTTAAAGCCTTTCTCTTCAACTTTGCACACACCCTTCTTTACGTTGAGAGTCGTGTGTTTGCCCGGACTTCGATCCGTGGTTTTATTTCAGTTTGTATATACATATATATTTATATATATGGACTAACATTATCGAGTTATGCCTCGATTGAGCCTTATATATATATATATATATATATATATATATATATATATATATATATTTTCGTCCCACACAGAGTTTACTTACGTGGTGGTTGATCGATTTTCTGACTTTCTTTCGTTTACGTCCTACGGAGTTTACTTACGTGGCGAGTTGATCGCGTTTATAGCTTTATTTATGTTTCGTCACTTTGGAGTTTCCTCCGTGGTGGTTGATAGCTTTTACAGCTTTATTTACATTTCTGATCCCTCATGGAGGTTGTGACGCCCCCAAAACAGGTATACATCACCCATCTTGAGTCGCCAGATACAAGGTACTAAATACAAATACAACTTAATTATACAACGATGCGTGTAAAATACGACAAAACATAAGGTTGTGAGTTTTAATACAAATATTGTCATCTAGACAATATCCACACTCAATGGAGTCCTCATTACATTTATTATCACACTATTTCACGAATAATGAGGACTACTAATGCACCATATATATGATCATCACTCTTGTTCCCAGACTAGTCAAATTACGTTCTCATTTCACAAGAGAAACGGTGAAAAGAAAGGTGAGCTCAACTAGCCCAATAAGAAATATTATGACTAAGATAATGCGAGAATAAATTATCATTAGCCTTCAACGAGTGTTAAGCGATAAAATATAATAAACATCAAGTTTAGCTGCGATGAACAAGCAATCCATTAGAAGAGTCAGTAGAGAATAAAATCTACTATCTTCTATGATTTAAAAGGTTTTTCATCACTTTTATCGCTGAGACTCAACTTAATAAATAAAATTGAATCATCCCTGCTCCACGGCCAAGGATATTCATGTAACCATCAATGGTCATGACTATATCAAAAAATCCATGGTCATAATCATACCAACAATTGTCCACCAATGAACTACAGGCCAATGAGGACTTTTACCACATCATTCGTCACATTACGATCATGATTATACTGAATAATCCCTGGTCATAATCATACCAAGTCCATCTATGCACGTAAACCAAAGATGACTTTCAACATAATATAAGCATGAGGATAATGACAATTCAATAAAACAAGTTCAAAGAATAAATTTTAAAGATTTAAAAGTTAATTTATCCTGAACTCAATAACGTCCAAATTGTCAACATGATAGTGCTTTGTGAAGTAAAATTCAAGAATGCTCAGAAGAATATTTCCATGAAAAGATACTGGATGAAGCGCAAATATCAAGGATATTCCACTAATTTCATGGAGTATAGAAGCCAAAGCTTTAACCAACTAAGTATAATAGAATATATGAAACTGTAAATGGATTTTTGCCCGCCATGCGGTAATCCACATAGACAGATCATTTCCAAAATTTAATAAGGAATAAATACGAAGGATCATTCACCATACATGTGGTAATCCACACAGACAGGTTATTCCAACAGAATAATAAAGAATGGAATAACGGAAGGATTCACCATGTAATGCGATAGAAGATGCGCACATATAGGTTATTTCAAATGAATAATAAATAATAGAACCGGTCAAGCGTAAGCGCACGAGACGGGATATTACGACAAAATAATAAATAATGGAACCGGTCGGGCGTAAGCGCATTGAGATAGGATATTCGGCGAGTAATAATAAAAGAGCGGAATATTAGAAGAACTTCACCATGTATGCGTCTCAGATAAACAAAAGTTATTCCAATGAATAATAAGAATGGAATAACAAAATTTCTCTTCATGAATACGAAAGAAAGAATACCCCTTATGATTACAACAAATAATATTCCCTACCTTAGAAGAAACTGGATATTGGAGTAGTGAAGTAGCAGAACACTTTTCTTCTTTCTCTCTATAGTTTCTCTCTGTAGTTTAAATGAATTAAGTAAGAAATAATGAAGGAATGAGCTTTATTTATAGGAGAATGGACTGAATAGTAACTAATTCATGAACGGTCCAGATTGATTTATTTTTAAACAGACGGTCCATATTGGTTTACTATTAAAACTTAAAGCAACGGTCCATATTGATTTACTATTAAAACTTTAAACCAGCGATCCATATTGATTTACTATTATAACTTTCCACCAGCAGTCCATATTGATTTCTTATTATATCTTCAACCAACTATTCGAAAAATTAGCACATCTCCTCATGGAATAATATTGTACCCAAAAATGATTTGGACCGAAAAGAAATATATCTTACGGGTGAATAGTACCCCGTGAATAGTAACTCGTGAATAGTAACTCATGAATAGTAACTTATGAATAGTAATTTGTGAATAGTACTCCGACACAAAAAGTGCCCCGAATACCCAATTGAACAATATAACCTCCAGACATCAATTATTATCGAAACAAATATCAATTTCCACTAACACAAATAATTCCAGCACAATGGAACTATAAAATTCATCTTTAATCAACACGAACTTATTCATCATTAATATTATAATTCACAATATTTAACAACCGTGTCGCTCCCCGGAAAGATGGGGCTTTCGATAAGGATTTCTCCTTATTTGCGTAGCGTGATTAGGTGACCAAACCTCTCATTCGATGAGAACTTCAGACATTGTCGATATTTCAAATAATAATATGAATAACTTTGTCGTCTCAATTATTGATTTAATAATATAACATATTATGAAGATGATCTTTATAACAATAATTGAATCGATAATATAGAGAGATATGATGCAAAGCAATTATTGTAGCAATAATTGATTATAACCGAGTGACTTCTCACGTAAGCATCAATAATCAATACTGGTGTGCTACTACGCAACCACGCCAGTATTCTTTATCTTTTACTACTAGGGTAGTTCAACAGTTTTAACGTGAATAACACCTCGTCGTTATTTTTATAGAAAGATAATTTTGTCATTTTCTAACTACGACAAAACTTCCATTGTGGGGGTCCACCAATGATTGTGCCGTCGTACAATATTCCCTGTTAAAACGAATATTCTCCGACCAATCGAATATTATATAACCACTTGCTTACTTTGTAAAATTTATAAATACTATCCACAACTATAACATTATATCAAATCCACACCATAATATAAAAAAATTATTTTGAGAAAATTAAATATTTATTCATAAAATCCGGGGTCTCATAATCTCCCCTCCTTATGGAATTTCGCCCTCAAAATTTACGTACGTACCTGGTATGCTGAAGAGGTGAGGGTATCTTGACTTCATTTCAGATTCTAACTCTTGAGGTATAACCTTTGAGTGTTGAATACGATCCTTCTTATCCAAGATTTTAACACGTATCTCCTCATACGTTAAATCTTCTGCTATATCGTTTAGTTCTAATTTAATAATGTGGTTCGGGTCATCCACATATTTACGTAACATCGATACGTTAAAAACGTTATGAACACGCGACATACTTGGCGGTAAAACGAGTCTATAGGCCACACTTCCTACTTCATCGAGGATTTCAAATGGGCCAATTAAATCGAGGGTTGAGATTTCCTCTCTTCGTCGATTCTTGCTTCTAGAATAAAGCCCTCTTGAACCTTCTTAATTCTTCACATTCATCAGCTCCGGGTGTGTAGCTTGAGGGGCTTTAACTTTATCGATTAAAGTCGATTCTATTCGTATATTCGTTATCTTCACGGGGTTCATATATTCGCACTTGTAAACGCATACGATCTTCTACTCAACGCGTCAGCTACCACGTTCGTTTTTCCCACGATGGTATTGAATGATATGATCGTAATCTTCAACAGCTCGAGCCAACGTCTTTGGCGCATGTTACGTTCGTTTTTAGTTGATGAAATATTTGAGGGTTTAGGAAATGGGTTTTGTATTGGGGTCAATATAAAATTCGATTTCACGCTCTAGGGGTAGGCTAAGAAGTCTTCAAGAATACGTCAGGAAATTTATTAACAATAGAAATATCATTCAAAACTGTGACTCTCATCCAAGACTTGGATATCACGTCACATTGATACCTATCAACTTGCCACCATTATTCACAACGTTCCCTACAAAAAGTTCAGATTCAGTGCATTCCACACAAGGAAGTCACCAGCGAAAGGCTCAAGTGTGACGCCCCCAAAATTAGGTATACATCACCCATTCTGAGTCGCCAGATACATAGTACAAAATTCAGATACAACTTCATTTATACTAATGTTGTTGGTATCGTATAGAATCGACCACGATTAAGCTTAATGAGTTTTAATACAAATGTATGTAACTCTCATAGTGCCTCGACCACAACCTTACAATGGTACTTTACATAAAAGTATAGTCGAAGACTGTTTTAGAAATTAAAATATTTGGGAAGTGCTCAAGAAAACCTTCGTACATGGGAGGCCATGCGTCAGGTTATAATAGATATCATATGGCCGCTGTAATTATCCTTGGTTGACCCAATAGACCCCAAAGAAAAACGAGAAGATTACTATCATCTTCTTTCCAATGGTGAGTCTTCTCTTGACATATAACTATCTCCACTGTCTCCAAATGAATATTATATTTCAAATAAACTCCAAGATCGTATAGGTAATGCCCGTAGATATACTTAGCAAGTGGATGCGCACAACCCTGTCTTATAATAACACGAGGTTGTATGTCATTAGACATCTTGTGTGATAGTGGCAAAACACCCTTCCAAAGTTGGGTTCACCTCACCCTATTTGATTCACCAAATATAACTACTAAATGATGTATAGAATACAACACACTTTTCTATCTTTGTTTAGGGAGAACCTCCATGTACTAGAGACCCTTTGTTTTATTCCCTGTTATCCCCTTTCGACCCGTGACACTCTTACCAAGAACACTCTTATTACACGAAGGAATTGTGAAGTAGAAAGGGTGAGCCTAACTAGCCTAAAGAAAGAATATCATGACTAAAGATAATTAAATTATCAATAGCTTTCATCAATAATAAATCGGAGATTTAGAACATATGGTAGATGATAAAACTTTTCAACCATAATTTAAATGAACGAAGCAATCCATTAGAAGAGTCAAATAGACCATCGGTTACATTATCTTCTCCATGTTAAAAGTCCACAGATAATGTTTTATCCTCGTAACATCAATCAACAATTCACATCCACAATCATATGAATAACTCATAATCATAATTGTAATTCTGAATTCCCTTTTCGCACCCAGGACAAAGATGATTCTCATCACCTATCTTCACCTGAAATATCACAAATCATGGTTATACCAAATCACAATTCCTGCTCATAATCATACTAATAAATTCATCTTTGCTCTACAGGCCAAAGATATACAACTGTAAAACCAATAATGCTGAGACTCAGCTTAACAAATAATCCACATCATCGAATCACCCCTGCACTACGACCAAGGATATTCATTAATATCACATCCATGAAATATACATGCACTACGGCCAAGGATATTCATTATTATCACATCCATGAATTAATATTTCATTCTTTGAGACTCATTTCGATAATTAATCCACATCATCAAATCATCCTTGCACTACAGGCCAAGGATATTCTTTAGTATCACGACCACGAATTATCCATGCACTACGGGCCAAAAATAATCGTGTTTTCATCAACGGTCCTGATCATGCCATAAAATAATTCATCTTTGCACCATTGGCCGAAGAGAATCCATAGCCATAATCATACCAAAAATTGTCCATCAATGCACTACGGGCCAATGAGTACTTTTTCATTAGTATCACAATCACAAATTATCCATGCACTGCGGACCAAAGATAATCGTGTTTTTTATCAACGGTCCTGATCATGCTATAAAATAATTCATCTTTGCACCCTTGGCCGAAGAGAATCCATAGCCATAATCATACCAAAAATTGTCCATCAATGCACTACGGGCCAATGAGGACTTTTACCACGTCATTTGTAACATTACGGTCATAATTATACTGAATAATCCTTGGTTATAATCATAACAAGTCCATATATGCACTACAGGCCACATATGACTTTCAACAAAATATAAATATGAGGATGATGACAATGATATAAGAATTCGATAAAACAAGTTCAAGAATTAATTTATCTAGAAGGCGATAACGTCCAAATTGTCAACATGATCTTTGCTTTGTAGAGTAAAATTCAATAATGCTCGGAAGAATATTTTCATAAAAAGATCTTTGGATGAAGCCTGAAATATCAAGGATATTCCACTAATTTCATGGAGTATAGAATTCAAAGTTTTTAACCAACCGAGTATAATAAAGAATGGAATAACAAAAAGAAATCACCATGCATGCGATAGATCGCACATGCGAGTTATTCAACAGAATAATAAATAACGGAACCGAGTCCGGTGTAAAACGCATGAGACATGATATTCCAACGAGAATAATAAAGAATGAAACCGAGTCCAAGCGTAAAAGCGCCGACAAACAAGATATTCAACGAGAATAATAAATAACGGAACCGGTCCCGGCGTAAAAGCGCATGTGAGACAGGATATTCCAAGAATAATAAATAACGGAACGAGTCCGGCAGATAAAAGCGCATGATAGGATATTCCAATGAGAATAATAAAGAATGGAATATTAGAAGAATTTCACCCGTATATGCGATTACTTTGCATAGGCGGTTTATTCAACATAATAATAAAGAATGGAATAATGTAAGAATTTCACCAAGTATATGGTAGCAGCGTGATCTGAGTTATTCCAGCGAATAATAAAGAATGGAATAATGAAGTTCTCTTCTTGAATACAAAAGAAATAACACCCCTTACCGTAAAAGAAACTGGATATAGGAGTAGTGAAGTAGCAGGCTTCTCTTCTTCTATAGATTTTCTCTCTATAGCTTCTCTCTATAATAATCGCTTTAAAGCTTTTGTGAATTGGTGAGAAATGAAGGAAGAATGAACTTCTATTTATAGGAAATATAGTTTCGATAATTGCACGTTTTGGGGCTCGAAAAATTACAGTACAATACCTCCAACTTTTCTTTCATTTTTAACTTAGTCATGCAAGTATTATCAATCTTGCACCAACTCCCCTAATAGTAAATAATGTGATTCAATAGTACACACATGTGAACAAATAGTTATATAAGCATGTGAATTAGTAGCAATTAATTACTCATTTATCCGATAAATTATCCGATTTATCAATATAACCCCTAGACATCAATTATCATCGGAATAGATGTCGATTTCCACTAACACTAATAATCCCAACACAATGGAACTATCAAAATTCATTTTTAATCAACACAACTTATTCATCATTAATATTATAACTCACAATATTTAACAACCAGGTCATTCCCAGGAAAGAGGGGGCTTTCCGATAAGGATTTCTCCTTATTGGCACCCAATTAGGTGACCAAACCTCTCCTTGACAGAACTTCTAGACATTGTCAATATTGCAAATAATAATATGAATAACTTTGTCGTCTCAATTATTGATTTCATAATATAATATATTATGCAAATGATATTGTGACAATAATTGAATCAATAATATGAGAGATATGATCACGGCAATTCATGTAGCAATAATTGAGTATAAGCGAGGTGACTTCTCACGTAAAGCATCAATAATCAATACTGGTGTGCTACTATGCAACCACGCGTATTCATGTACTTTTAACATCGGGTGTTTCAACGATTAACGGTATTAAAACTTCCGTAGATTATTTTCATAAAGTATTTTTGTGCGTTTTCTCAATCCGACAATAATTCCGTTAATGGGGTCCACCAATGATTGTGCCTTTGTACGAATATTCCTGTTAAAAGCGAATATTCCCCGAACCAATCGAATATTATATAACAACTTGCGTACTTTGCAAAATTTATAAATATTACCCACAACTATAACATTATATCAAATCCACTCCATAATATAAAAAAATAAAAAATTATTTCGAGAAAATTAAATGTTTATTCATAAAATCTGGGGTCTCACATCAAGGCTCTTTACTTATGGCTTAATATAACAGTGATTGACTTTAGTGGTTTGGTTGCTTGAATTCGCATAATAGGTTGGTTAGGAATATGAAAGCTAATAACCTTACAAAAAGCTTGATGAGTAGTTAACCAATCGATTCCAAAAATCACATCAAAGGCAAGTATTTTTAAAGAGATAAGATCGACAAGTAACGTGAAACTGTCGATTTGAATCAACAAGATCTATAAACAGAGGAGGTAACGAAGGTTTCTACTATCGAAGTTTCAACCAATAAGTCAAAGTCTAATTTCTCCGAAGTCAAATTTAAGCGTTGGTATGCAAACAAGAGAGATAAAAGAATGGGTAGAACCGGTATCTAATAAGGTATAGACTTTGCAAGAATTTATAATTAACTAACCCGTGATAACTTCATTCGTGTTCCTTGTCACAAAAAAATGCTCTCTTTTAAACTATCGATTTTGACTCGTCGGGGACATTCTTTGGCGTCACCATCCCAGCTAGACTTGACTTCACTACATGACAAAATCGAGCTAGGTGACCTTCTCTTCTCCAATTGAAACACGCTTTGGATTGCTGCGTATAGTTTGGACGGATGTGTCCCTCCTGTCCGCATTTGAAACATACGACCGGTGGTCGTTCTTCTTCCTTTGAACCAGGTGATGGTGTTACTGTCTTTCCATCATTATTGAACCTTCTCTTCTTGAAATTTCCACTTCTATTATCTTGGCCATGATTTCCACCGAAGTGGTTACCATTCTTGGCATGATAATTTCCCCCACGATGGTTATCATTGTTCCGATGGCCGTTGCCACCGGTACGATTATTATCATGTTGTTAGTCGTTGCCTTTTGGTTGTGTTGACTCATTATCGCGCTCCAATAACTGAGCCCTATTCACAACATCTGAATATAAACAAAGTTTGTGAGAAATGAGGTATTGACGTATATCGGGTTTCAAACCTCTTAGAAACATTCGCGTCATTCGCTCCTCATTATCGACCAAATAGGACGTAAACTGGGACAACTCGACAAACTTAGCTTCGTACTGCGCCACGGTCATATTGTTCTGCTCCAACTTGATGAATTCCACCTCTTTCATGTGACGAATACTTTCAGGAAAGTACTTGTCGTTGAACAACTCTTGGAACTTCTCCCAAGACATCTTGAGTGCGTCAGGCTGGGTACGTTTTACAGATTCCCACCAGTGATCTGCCTCTTCACGCAACATAAAGGTGGCAAAGGGAACCTTTTGCTCCTCGGAGCATCCCAAGATATCAAATATCTTGGTGATCTGCTTAACCACGTCTCTCGCTTAAGCGGTTAGCAGCTTTCTCAAAAATTACGGTGGTCCCGGCTCCTTGAATCGCTTAGCGGTGACCAAGTGGGTTGCCATTGTTTCCACCTGCATTATGAACAGGAGTCTCTCTCGCCTGATGTTGCATGAATTGCATAAAGCCTCTGAACATCCCATCGTTCATCATTTCATCGGTGTTATTGTTTACCTGAGTATTATTGTCTTCCTGTTGCACATTATCCTGGATATTGATCGTTGGTGACTCAACGATCTCATGTGCTTCATTGCTTATCCCAATATTTTCGCATGCCATTTTCAAATACTGCAACAAAACAAGGGTTAATTAATATGTCACATATTATCCCTATACTCTGACCGACCAATTAAATACCAAATAAACTTAGCTAGGTCATACTAGCGAAAGAATTCCCCGTCTCTCCCCTCCTAGTTCTTGTTTCACATCTCAGCCAGAGATCATATCCCTAAGCTTTGATACCAACTGTGACGCCCCCAAAACAGGTATACATCACCCATCTTGAGTCGCCAGATACAAGGTACTGAATACAAATACAACTTAATTATACACGATTGTGTAAAATACTACAAAACATAAATTTGTGAGTTTTAATACAAATATTATCATCTAGACAATATCCACACTCAATGGAGTCCTCATTACATTTATTATCACACTATTTCACAGAATAGTGAGGACTATTAATGCACCATATAGGATCATCACTCTGTTCCCCGACTAGTCCCAGCTACGTTCTTATTTCCTGAAGAGAACAGTGAAAGAAAGGGTGAGCTCAACTAGCCCAATAAGAAATATTTTGACTAAGATAATGCAGAATAAATTATCATTAGCCTTCAACGGTGTTAAACTGATAAAATATAATAAACATCAAGTTTAAGCTGCGGTGAACAAGCAATCCATTAGAAGAGTCAAGTAGAGAATAAAATCTACTATCTTCTATGATTTAAAAGGTTTTTCATCACTTTTATCGCTGAGACTCAGCTTAATAAATAAAATTGAATCATCTCTCCTCTACGGTCAAGGATATTCATGTAATCATCAATGGTCATGACTATACCGAAAAATCCTTGGTCATAATCACACCAACAACTGTCCACTAATGAACTACAGGCCAATGAGGACTTTTACCACATCATTCATCACATTACGGTCATGATTATACCGAATAATCCCTGGTCATAATCATACCAAGTCCATCTATGCACGTAAACCAAAGATGACTTTCAACATAATATAAGCATGAGGATAATGACAATTCAATAAAACAAGTTCAAGAATAAATTTTAAAGATTTAAAAGTTAATTTATCCTGAACTCAATAACGTCCAAATTGTCAACATGATACTGCTTTGTGAAGTAAAATTCAAGAATGCTCAGAAGAATATTTCCATGAAAAGATACTGGATGAAGCGCAAATATCAAGGATATTCCACTAATTTCATGGAGTATAGAAGCCAAAGTTTTAACCATTTGAGTATAATAGAATATATGAAAAGCGTAAATGGATTTTCGCTTCGCCATGCGGTAATCCACGTGAGATGATCATTTTCACAATTTAATAAGGAATGAATCTGAAGGATCATTCACCATGCGTGTGGTAATCCACATAGATAGGTTATTCAACGAATAATAAAGAATAGAATAACAAAAGGATTCACCGTACGTCTTTATAGATACGCATGACGAGGTTATTCCCAAATGAATAATAAATAATGGAACTAGGTAAAGCGTAAGCGCATAGGCGAGGATATTACGGCGGAATAATAAATAATGGAACCCGGTCCGGCGTAAGCGCACGCGACAGGATATTCAACGAGAATAATAAATAATGGAACCGGTCCCGTAAACGCACGTATTGTGACGAGGATATTCAATAAAATAATAAAGAGCGGAATATTAGAAGAACTTCACCATGTATGCGGACTTGAGATAAACAAAGTTATTCAAAGAATAATAAGAATGGAATAACAAAAGTTCTCTTCATGAATACGAAAGAAAGAATACCCCTTATGAGTACAACAAATAATATTCCCTACCTTAGAAGAAACTGGATATTGGAGTAGTGAAGTAGCAGAACACTTTTCTTCTTTCTCACTATAGTTTCTTTCTCTACAGAGTTTCAATGATTTAGTAAGAAATAATGAAGGAATGAGCTTTATTTATAGGAGAATGGGTGAATAATAACTAATTCATGAGCGGTCAGATTGATTTACTTTTTAAAGCAGACGGTCCATATTGGTTTACTATTAAAACTTAAAGCAACGGTCCATACTGATTTACTATTAAAACTTTAAACCAGCGATCCATATTGATTTACTATTATAACTTTCCACCATCGGTCCATATTGATTTACTATTATATCTTCAACCAACGGTCTTCAACCAACGGTCTAAAAAATTAGCACATCTCCTCATGAAATAATATTGTACCCAAAAATGATTTGGACCGAAAAGAAATATATCTTACGGGTGAATAGTATCCCGTGAATAGTAACTCGTGAATAGTACTCTGACACAAAAAGTGCCCTGAATACCCAATTGAACAATATAACCTCCAGACATCAATTATTATCGAAACAAATGTCAATTTCCACTAACACAAATAATTCCAGCACAATGGAACTATAAAATTCATCTTTAATCAACACGAACTTATTTATCATTAATATTATAATTCACAATATTTAACAACCAGATCGTTCCCAGGAAAGAGGGGGCTTTTCGATAAGGATTTCTCCTTATTGGTAGCGTAGTTAGATGACCAAACCTCTCCTTGATGTAACTTCTAGACATTGTCGATATTGCAAATAATAATATGAATAACTTTGTCGTCTCAATTATTGATTTAATAATATAACATATTATGCGAGATGATCTTTTGTAACAATAATTGAATCAATAATATGAGAGATATGATGCGAAGAATTCATTGTAGCAATAATTGAGTATAATCGAGTGACTTCTCGCGTAAGCATCAATAATCAATACCAGGTAGTGTATTTCTTATGCGAACCACAGCGTATTCTTTTACTTTTTTTACTAGGGTAATTCAACAGTTTAACGGTAACACCTCCGCCGTTATTTTTATATGAAGAAAATTTTGTCATTTTCTAACTATGACAAAACTTCCGTTGTGGGTTCCACCAATGATTGTGCCGTTGTACAATATTCCCTGTTAAAACGAATATTCCCCGACCAATCGAATATTATATAACCACTTGCTTACTTTGCAAAATTTATAAATACTATCCACAACTATAACATTATATCAAATCCACACTATAATATAAAAAAATTATTTCGAGAAAATTAAATATTTATTCATAAAATATGGGATCTCATAGAGGTGCTTCGTGGTTGGTGATCATGTTTGTATATATATATATTTATAGTTTTTATATATATACCTGCTTACTGTTTTCATACAAATTGCGGTATCATGTGAGCCTAGGAATCATGTGATCACATATTCAGCCTATTGATTCTAGATTCGGTTTCCGTGATGGACATTTTCAGTTGTAAGCAGCTTGTAAATTATTCTGCGGTGTTTGAATTTCCTCATATGGTTTTTATACCCACAAGGAAATCGGCATTGTACATTATTTTCTTATAGATGTTTCGCATCTCGGAAATAAAATCAATCAAGCCGAATACTTAATAAAATAGAAGTGTAAAAGGTCTCAATTACTATTGAGCAAAAGGGTTTGAAAAACTTCTTTTATAAAACATCACTGCCATATCTTGCTAAAATTGAATTTTTACATAAATTCAAACCACATCTATATAAGGTGTGACGAGGCCTCGCACCACTTCCAAATAAATGACACATTGACCACACACACACACACACACATTAGGATAATAGTTTCTTTAAAAGAGGCGGTCGTAGTGGTAACACGGATGTCGAAGTGCCTAACACCTTCCCTCCGCATAATCAAGTCCCCGAACCCTAATGAATCTCGGTTTCACCGACCCGTTTATCAGTGTCATATCACTGGGTCAATGTGCAAACCTTTTCTCGGTTGTGTTGGTACAACCATTTAAAAAACCAACTGGCGACTATTAACAGTCCATCGTCGACATTATACATGTCGGACCTTTTTCACTTGTTTTTTCAAACAAATCACACCTAAATATGAGAACACCAAAGAACAAGTAACGAAAAAGAGACAACTGAAAATCCTGACGTCGACAACCAGTGGTCATGATCATGCCAAACAACAATTCATCTTTGCACCCTTGGCCAAAGAGAACCCATGATCATGATCATTTCAACAACTTTCCATCAATGCACTACGGGCAGATGAGGACTTTTACCACATCATTTGTAACATTACAGGTCATGATTATACCGAATACCGATACATAATTCCTGGTCATAATCATACCAATCAACAGTCCATCTATGCACTACGGGCCAAAGATGACTTTCATCACAATATAAGCATGAGGATGATGACAATGATATAAACATCAATCAAACGAAGTCAATGATAAATATTAAATATTTTTAATTTATCCAGAGTTTAAAAAATGTCCAAATTGTCAACATGATAACTGCTTTGTGGAGTAAAATTCAAGAACAATATTCATGTATCAAAAATATTTTGGACAGAAAAGAATCAATTTTTCGTCGTGAATAAATACAAACTTAATTATACAACTGTCGTGTAACATAAGCTGAAAGTTTTAACACGAATATTGTCTCTTAGACAATATCCAAACTCAAATGAAGTCCTCATTATAAATATTATTACACTATTTCATAGAATAATGAGGACTACTAAAGCAACCATCTGGACCGTCACTCCATTCCCCGACTAGTCCCAGCTAAATTCTCATTTCCTGAAGAGAACAATGAAAGCAAAGGGTGAGCTAAACTAGCCCAGTAAAGAATATTATGACTAAGATAATGTAGAATAAATTATCGTTAGCCTTCGACAGTGTTAAACTGATAGAATATAATAGACAACAAGTTTAACTACAACGGAACAAATAATCCATTAGAAGAGTCAAGTAGAGCATAATATCTACTATCTTCTATTATGTAAAAGTTTATCATCAATTTTACCGCTGAGACACAGCTCAATAAATAATCCACATCACTAAAGTATCTATGCACTACGAGCCAATGATATTCATTATTTTCACATCCACGAATCATCCATGCACTACGGGCCAAGGATATTCGTTATTATCACCAATGGTCATGGCCATGCCAAACAACAATTCATCTTTGCACCCTTGGCCGAAGAGAACCCATGGTCATGATCATACCAACAACTGTCTATCAATGCACTATGGGCCAATGAGGACTTTTACCACATCATTTGTAACATTACAAGCCCTGATTATACTGATACATAATCATAATCATACCAATCAACAGTCCATTTATGCATTACGGGCCAAAGATGACTTTTATCACAATATAATCATGAGGATGATGACAATGATATAAGCATCAATCAAACAAAATCAAGGCTAAATATTAAAGAATTTTAAATTATTCAGAGTTTAAAAATTTCCAAATTGTCAACATGATAACTGCTTTGTGGAGTAAAATTCAAAAATAATATTCACGTATCAAAAATAATTTGAACAGAAAAGAATCAATTTTTCGTCGTGAATAGTACCCCAGGTGAATAGTACCCCGTGAATAATACTTCATGAATAGTAATTCGTGAATAATGTTGTACGTATGAATAGTACTCCGTCATGAAAAGATTAAATTTAACAAGAATGTTCAAAAAAATATTCTTGTGAAACGATACTAGATGAAGCGCAAATTTCAAGGATATTCTACTAATTTAAAGGAGTATAGAAGCAATACTTATCAAAATGAGTATAGAATTCGGAATCTGAAACGAAATAATATTACTTACATACTACAGAGTATGTAAGAAAATATTATTTCTTACGATACTGAACAAAATAACATCCCTTACGAATATTGAACGAAAATAAATTTCTTACGAATATTGAACAAAGACAGTATCCCTACGAATATTGAATGGAAATAATATTCCTTACGAATATTGAACGAGAATAATATTCCTTACGAATACGAAAAATAATACCTCTTCGAATATGAAATAAATAATTTCCTTTACCTTAAAAAGAGAGTACTTTTGGCTGGTATATCGGAGTTATTTTTGAAGAAAACTTATATTATTTTCTACACTCAAAGTTTTCTTAAACTCTAAATAAATACGATCAATATTATAGAAGAAGAATTTTCTGATTCTGGTGCGATTTTCAATTCTAAACTAAGCATCCTATTTATATGAGAATGACATGATACTATTTAAATTAGAAATCACGAGCTGCATAGTGAAAATTCATACGAATTCACAAGCGTCGGCTGAATTTTTATTTTATTTTATTATGCAGTACTATGCAACACTATGCAACACTATGCAAACAATAAAATATAATATATTATATTTCTCATAAAAAACAAAACTTATATATATATATATATATATATATATATATATATATACAACTCGCGGCTTTGGATTACCCCCCCTCCGTGACCTTTTGATTAAATATATATATATATAATACTTATATATATATATATATATATATATATAAAATAAAACTAAGATAACTTTCAACTGATAATTTTGAAAAATGGGTAAGTGGGGTCCATATAATAAGCCAAATTTATAACAAATACTTCATAAAATACCCCTCTATTTATCTCAATTCACTTGGCTTCACAAAATATATTTTTAATAACATTTATTTATCATTTATAACTCACAATATTAACAACCAGATCATTCACAGGAAAAAGGGAGCTTTCCGATAAGGACTTCTCCTTATTGGCACGCAACTAGATGACCAAACCCCTTTCTTCGACAGAACTATTGATATTTCTAAAAGTAAAAATGAATTGGTATGAATAATTAGACTTGCAAAATATGATTATGGGTTGATTTTGGTTTACAAAATATGGTTATGGTTTCATTTAAAAACTAAAACTATATTAACTAATTTTTATATGAGTTGTATGGGTTGGAACCATATAGTTATGGTTCAAATATAGGTCGATCCATATTTTAAATTCCAAACTTACCTTTATTATGATCCAATTAAATACATTATTATTACATCTATCATATATACATAATCACTAAACATTTTATTTTTTTTATACATAACCATTGAATATTAATTTTTTAGGGGTAGGGGTGTGGGGGGGATAATAATCACTAAATATTTTTTTAGGGAGTGTCGGTGTATACATAATCAGTAAATATTTTTTTTAGGGTGGAGTAATGGTGGGGGTGAGGGGTGGGGTGTATACATAATCAATAAATAATTTTTTAGGGGTAGGGGTGAGGCAGATGGGATGGGGCGGGGCGGGGTGGGGGGTGTATACATAATCAACCTATTTTTAGAGTGGGGGTGGGGGGTGTAAATTTTTTTGAATCTGGGGTAGAAAGAAATTTTGATTTTGATTTGTAATGAGATATGAGTGGAAAAATGGTTAATCAGTTTGGACCTATATTTTTTTAAAAAAATATGATTCCAAACCTTAACCAACTTAAATAAATAAAATAGTTAACTAACCTATTTGGTTTTAATTATTATGAATTGAACAAACTATATTTTCAAGTCTATGAATAATCATGGTAGAGACTAAGCCTGACAAAATATGGTTATGGGTTGGTTTTGGTTTTCAAAATATAGTTATGGTTCCATTTAATAAATAAAACCATATTAATCATTTTTAATATGAGTTGTGTGAGTTGGAACTATATGGCTATGGTTCAAAACCATATTAACCATTTAAAGATGTTTTGACTTTTAAACAAAACTTTTGAAAAATAAAATTTTGACCGTCATAATTAAATTAATTAAGTAATAATATGATATAAAATTTATTAATATAAATAATAAAATGCTAAAAACTATACTAATAAAATTTTAAATTGAAATTATTAATACCCTTCCATATTTAAATAAATTTTCAAAATTATTAATAGAAAGGTTAGATCACATTCAAAATACACCATAGTATAATTCTTTTGTAACCAGAATACTAGAATTTACATAATGTGACACATACATAACAACATTTTAAATTTTTTTCATATTCTTTAAGTATCCAAACACACACACTCAAACAAATATATATATAACAACAACGTTTATTTTGATTTAAATCACCATTTTTTTGAATATTTATTTATTTTGATTTAAATCACCATTTTTTTCTTTATTTTTTTTTCATATTCTTTACGTATCCAAACACACATACTCAAACAAATATATATATAACAACAACGTTTTATTTTATTACCTGAAAAAGTAAAATTCAAAAGATTTGGATCATGAAAAAAATATAAAACTTATTTTTCTATATTGAAATAATCTATCTTGCCCGGGGAATCCACAAATTTCTGTGGATGAACTTAATAATCTTAAAAACGTTGGGCAAATCCAGAAATTTGAGGGCCACTATTTTGCTTGCGTTACAAGGATGAGAAAAGAACTTTTCAATTTGGATCGGAATAAAATATGGGTTAAAAAATAGTTAATCGGTTTAGAACTATATTTATTTTAAAAAATATGAATCCAAATTTTAACCAACCTGAATAAATAAAAATGATTAACCAATTCATTTATTTGGTTTCATTTAATATAGTTTGCCCCAAAAGTTAATTAGACCTTGTGAAAATGGTGGAAATATCAATTCCGTTAATAAGCTAAAGCCACTTTTAACCCACCAATTTGATGATGCACCGGTGGGTTTTAGCATTTGAGGTATTCTCATTCAGCCGATGGTCGCATATCAGAATGGTCGGGCCAAAGATCCGTCCGTTTCCAGTTATCCACATTTTGTTCTTTCTCTCTCTAGAAAATTAGAAAATCCTACACCATTTGTAGACATTTTTCCCCCTGCAAATCATCCTCATTTTCAAATTTTTAAAAGTAAATTCTCAATCTTCAAGTAATCAGAAAAGAGAAGTAAAGTAGAAGAGCCCTCGATTTTCAATTTTTGTGTGTTAGAATTCTTGGAGTAAATTTGTAACTCAAATGATCTGATTCAATACAAAAATTCAGATTTTAATATCAATTTCTTGTTTTCCTGGGGAATCAACCAGTGGGAGCCTTTTTATGTGGAAAAATTCTATGCACTGAATCAGCAATGAATAAGAAGAAGAACTGAAGAAGAACAATGCCCAGGAGGAATAAGTTGACGTTAAAGCTAAATTTGACCTTCACCTTGGCTTGTTAGTGCATGGCTACTCCTCAGCACCGCTGCGTTTTTGGTACCCAGCTCACTCTTTATCTTTCTGCTTTCACAAAAGTCGAATTTGTAAATTTGTGGATTTGTTTTATAATAGTTAATTTGCAAATAATTATTAAGTGATTGCTAGAAATTATGCAAGCCCTATATTTTTTCAAGGTTTGAGTTCAGCAGGTGTTAGATTTGATTTGTTTTGGCAGTTGGGAATATACCATATGATGCTACTGAAGAACAGCTTATTCAAATCTGCGAGGAGGTTGGTCCTGTGGTATCATTTAGGTCAGTTTTTTAGCCACAAGCTCTAGATTTTTTTTCCGGTTTTGTTTGTTTGTAGTGTTGGCATATATACATAATTACATTAATTGTGACCCATTTGAGTAGTTAAAGCGTGAATTGAATCCATTTTTTGTGCCTAATTTGGATACAATGTACTCATTAGAATATTGCACAAACATATTATGTGAGAATGACTGAATGAGTGCTATCAGCTTTTGAAGCTTGAGATGAATGCATGAGGTGCAGGATTGGGCGCTGACCAATATTAAACTTCTTCCATATGATTTGATACTTGGCAAGTGTAAAGTAGGAACTGGGATCTTAAGTGAGATGAAGTAGTGTCCTTATATGTTCCCGTCCTTTTTGATAGGTAATTTTGGGTCCAAGTATGGAAATAGAAACGAGTGACGTTGAGGTTATTCCTCAATGTCTGTGCCATTTCTTCACCCCTTGGGGTTGCAAATTTATATATTGAAAGGTTCCCTGTTTGCTTTAATATTTAAATTGGAAAAATGTGGGGTAAGGATGGGTTGAATTCTTTTGTCCAGCACTATTTATTTAGAGCTATTGCCCCTATAGTAACAACATTTCGGTAAACAGAGGTGTGCTGACATTTTCTAAATTTGAGAGGGGTAGAAGGAGAAACGAAGCTTTTTATATTTGTACATATACACATACAATTATATTGAGAGAGAGAGAGAAAGAGAGAGTATACATGTCACAAGGATAATCTAGCTTAGTTTGGAGAGTATACACATTATATAATCAATGCTTGAATTTTGTGAAGCATCCTAAAGCTGGAAAAACCTGCACATTGTGTCCTTACTCCTTATTCCCCATAGGCCCAATGTACAAGCTTCTACATACTCATGTTAGATTGCATGTAGGTGCCAATTTAGCATTATAATGTGTTAGATGCTTATAGTTTTGAGACTTCATACTCGAACTATGACAAGTAAGCATACATAACCTTGATTATTAATAGTCACTAGGTGAATGGTAATTGTGAAACTTGCTTATCTACTTGCTGATGGTGATCATGGATATGGTTGGAGCATGATGACTGTAGCTGTTTCATGTCTTATTTTCTTCATTAAAATTTATTTTTGGAAGGAATAGCATTCTATTTTTTTTTGTAAATCTATTATAGTACCTGTCAAGCATACCTCAATTGAATGTATGACTGTTTTTCTGCTGCCCCTTATTCAGATTAGTTATTGATAGAGACACTGGAAAACCAAAAGGTTATGGATTCTGTGAATACAAGGATGAAGAGACAGCTCTAAGTGCTCGACGCAATCTTCAGGGTTATGAGATCAATGGCAGGCAATTACGAGTTGATTTTGCCGAAAATGATAAAAATGTTGACAGAAGCCGGGAACAGGTAGGCAATTTCTTCTTCTCCTGCTGCTGGTTCTCCATCATTATCATTGAAGTATTGTTCTTTAATTTGATGTCTTGCTGGAGCCACTTTATAGGCCATTTGATACTTAAATTGACTGTGAATGTATTATGAATTTATGTATAAAGGAAACTTCTCTTTGATTGCAAAAACTTCATCTAAAATTGAGATAAGGTAATTTTTTTTCTCAGTAGAATGTTGAAAACTATGCTTGTGGGTATTGTAATTTAACTGTAGCATAAAAAACATCTTAAAAACTCTAAATGGTAATACACATATTATCATGAAAATAAATGTATCCCATCATGATCCCAGGTGGGATCAGTAGCCTTCTTTTGCTTCATCTTTAAAATCCAAATAGTAATCACGGTCAACTCAAAAACCCAACCACCAACTTCAGACAACAACGCAACAAACAACTCAAACAACACTTCAACTTCAAGTATTCAAATAACCAAGAACCTACTAGCAACAACTAACTAGTATAAATTACATTGTATTTAAGAATTAATTGAATTAAAAACTATCTAAAAAGCGTACAAGTTCAAAAAATTAGTTTCATTTTGACTTGATATTGTTATGTTGTGATTTGATATGTTACGACATGTATTATGAATATGGTAAATCATTAGAAAATAAATATATCAAGATCAAGGTTTGGGTAGTTATTAAAAAAAAAAACTTTCTTTAGACCCAAATCTTGGGGAACTTTTGGACTCCACATCAAATAAATCAAATCCCATCCAAGAATAATAATCTTATTAGATGTAGAAGTAGTTGAATCCCATCCAAGAAAAAATAAGATGCAAAGCTAAGGCAAAGCTTAAAGGCTCTATACCATTTGTTCTAAAACCATGTTTCATGCCACTATCTCAGCTCACTTTCTTTGCTGTATAAAGTTTTTGCTCTCCATATTTTCTCCTGTCTTGAGGCTTTTTTATTCCACCTAACTTTATTTTGACCCAAATTCGGTACTTCCATTTCTCAACTAAGAAATGCAGACCCATATTACGTTCTCATTTCTGGAGATTGGAGTATCTTAGAGCTTTTAAGATGACATCTTACCATAGAAATGCAAGGTAGGAACCAAATTTTATTGTAAAAAATTGTAGACTTCTTGGTCAATAAACTTGATAAATCTTGTTACTTGATGGGAAGATGCTGGTAAGAGCTAAGAAAAGCACCATGTTAATTCTTGTACACTTAACTCGATGTGCTTGATCTTTCGTTTCATACCATTACCTGGAGACCTGATGTGATTCTCGTCGAGTAAGAAGGTGTTTAATTTCATTTACTATCAGCAGCTTAGTATATAACGATTGCTTTTTTATTTCTTTCTTTTTGCAGGGTCGTGGTGGACCTGGAATGGTCACGAATGTTGGTTGGCTTACTCTCACTCTCTTCTTAGGAAACCTTGCATAGATTTTTGTTTCCCATTTGATAAATTATGACCTTTTATCCTTTGATTACGGTTGTGCTACAGATCCTCAAAAACAATTTGGGGGCCCAGCAGTACGTGCGGATTCCGGTGTCCACCAACCAATTGATCTCCCAGTAGCTATGACTGCTGCAAACGTCATGGCGGGAGCTCTTGGTGGTGCTCAGACCGGAATCAAGTCAAATCAAAATGGTTTGCAAACTCAGCAAGGGTTGGGCACTGATCCTTTGACTCTTCACCTGGCCAAATTTTCAAGGAACCAGCTGAATGAGATTTTATCTGAGCTGAAGGTAAGTGTATTTTAGGTAAAGTTCAGATGGCCTGTATGGACAAATTTAAATGCTCTATTCGTTTACTGATGGTAGGTACTAGCTACAGAAAACAAGGAACAAGCGCGCAAGCTACTACTCACATTCCCATCGCTGTCTAAAGCAGTCTTCCAGGTGATCTAGACTTAATTTTTTTATAATTAAATCCTCTTTAATTCTCTTAGTAGTGCACATAGTCATTCTAAATTGGAATTTAATCCTGGAGAAGCAAGAAAAAAGGTTGTATTTTGTAACAAAGCAAAAGATAAATATTTACTTTTAAGATAGTGAGCGTTGCGCTTACAAATTTCCCTAAGAACATAAAGGTTGCACACTTCCAACGCATCTTTACCGTGCACCCTCCCTCTAAAGGCATGGAACCAAGTAAGGTACATATCCCCAATCTAATCGGAACACACCCATTCCTCCATGCACCAAATATATTGTTTCTGAATCCCTTTGTAAACACAGAAATCTATTTTGTTGGAAACCAACCTTCTCATTTGATCACAAAATCTTATTCGCTTCCCTTAGTTGCAGAATATCTCATGGTACCAGTCTTAATAATTGTCATCACGACTCCACAAGCTTTTCTCCATTATGAATATCTGTATCCTTATCACTCATCGTTCACTTACAATAGGTTAACTCTTTCGCCGCTTCCATTCTCAAATCTCCAAAAACCTGGTCCTTTCATGGACTTGTAAATTATAAAACCATTAGTTCCAGAGTCCAGACTGACCTTCTTCATATTAAAGCTTAATTTACATTTCTGCAGTAGTTGGTATTCTTCCCTTGCTGTGAAAATTCCCATGTCCAATATCTGAGAAATTAGTAAGAATAAACTCAACTTTTGATTTTTTTAACCATAAGCAATAAAGCTCTCTCTTTCTCTTACACACACACACGACAGAGAAGATAATAAAACAATAAAGGGATGATCCCTCCATTGGTCCGCAAACTATAGTGTTTTTTCACGTTTGGTTCTCCATAAAAAAAATTCGCCCAATTGGTCCCCCAACTTACAAAAAGTTACAATTGCTGTCCAAACTCCAAATCATTAAAAACAGATAGAGAGGTCAAATAGGTGACATTAAAGCCATATGTGTGATGCACCTGCACATAATTTCAGCAGTATAATTCTCTGTTCACACTTGAAACTTGTCTCACCTCAACTCGTCAAGGGCATATAAAAAGAAAAAAAAAAAAATCTCCACCTCTCATTTGGTCTCCACCAATCACCACCGTCCCTCCTCCATGGCCACAACACAGCACCATCTCCGCATGTCCTCTCCACCACCACAACATCACCACAACACAACATAACACAACACAAACCCTCTCCACGGCCACATCAGCACCACCGCAGGTCCGAAGCATTCTATTCATCATCTCTCACTCAACACCTTCCATAACCACCAACGAATACCTAGCCACCGCCCATCCTTGCTACACCATTTTCTCATACTTTGCTACCACAATCTCTTTGTCACCCAAGCTCTGAAAATATGAGAGTGAGATAATGGAATCCATCAGATGAAAACCATCAGAGTCATCACACCGGACGAAAAGGGAGGTTGAGTATGGAGGAGTAAGAGTGAGAGAACTGATCAATCTGCCGAACGAAATCCAACTGCACCCACAGATTCGCTGCCTATGCTTCCCTGAACTTCTTCTTTAGTCTGACTTTGGTGTCGTATCTGAAAATTGTGTGAATCACGTTTGCTACAAGGGAGATCTCAAAGAATATGGGGCATAGGGAGAGGAAGGAGACTATACTTTCTTTTTCCTTTCCTGTTCTTTCTTTTCTTTCTTTTTCATTTTAGTTCTTTTTCTTTAATGTATGTTATTTCCTTTTTAATTTTCAAACATACTATTATACCCCTCTCACATAACTAACTGAATTAGGTTATTCATTCTGTTTTTGACGATTTGGAATGATATTTCATCTTTTCTGTAAGTTGGAGGGACCAATTGACGGATATTGTTGTTCGGGGATCAAACGTGAAAAAACACTATGCTTTGGGAAACAATGAAGGAATTATCCTAACAACAAATTTTAGTTCAGACTTCAGGTAGTGTAGTTTCACTCAGTTCTGAGTGAACGGAAGGAAGAAATAAATGTTCATTTTTTTCTCATTAGATAGGGGGTTCCTTTTGATTTTGATTCATTTCTAGTTCTTAACCTTCTTGATTTCTCCGTAGGTTTATATAACCCCTAATAACATATATTTCTTGTGCTATGATCTGTATCTTGATTATGGTATAAATCTGATTGTAGCATTGTAATGATAAAAACATCTTACAGAGATGAGTTTTACTGTGCTTGCAGGCGCAGATGATGCTAGGAGTTGTTACTCCACAAATGGTATGATACTTAACCTTAAACGTTTGTGTTATATTGCTACCAGTTATAATTTTTTGTGGAATACATGGAATTATAGTATAGACAATTGAGCTTGCTTCAACTTTTTAGTTGCAGATGCCAAATATTCGACAGGCTTCTGGTTCTCTTATACAGCCTTCCTTAGATGCTTTACAAGGTCAACAGCCACAGGTTCAAACTCTTCCTGGGTTACCCCCTCTTGCACAGAACAAGATTCAGTTTGAGTCGATGCCCAAGTCACAAGAAAGTGAAGTTCTTGTTGGTCATCCAAATCCACTGTTTCATAATCAGTATACTATGCTCTCTCAACTTCCTACACAGCCGCCTCAAGTTCAGCTTCCTATCCCAGGCCAGAACAAATTTCTTCAACAAGGTCCCTCGCTCGTGTTGCCCGGAGTATCAACAATTCCGTCAATACGCCCACAGCAAATGATCAACATGTCCATGAGACCACAAATACAGGTGACAACTTCCTCTTCTATGAAGCAACAAGTGCAACCTCCTTTGCTACAACATCCAGGCCAGGTTGGGACTCCAAAACTGGGGCATAATGGGCAGCTGATTCCTCCTCATGGAAACCTTCAGCCATCTACTTTGGTACGTCCACCATTATCACCATTATCTGATCATAAATTTAGGTGCCAACTTCACTTTTCCCATAAGTTTACAAAATAAGGAATGTGTTCAAATTTTTTATGCATCTAGTCGAAATGTGTTGTCACCCTTAGACTAGCTATACTTTACTATAGTGATTGATTTTAGTTTATTTTTTAAAATCTTTTCCTTCTAAAAATGATTGTGCATCCCCATCATGGACATTAATCTTAGATTCACAAATAATATTTATAAGCAGAAAGAGCAATTGATAAGGTAGACAAGAATGTAAAATAATTTTTACTTCGTTGGAATCACGTTGGAATACTTGGCTTTTACTGGGATCATATCATTGTCAAGTTACTTTAAATCTTTGAAGCGCATATAGTATGCACTTTAGAAGAAGTCAGTTGTATATATCAAAATTAAAAAATCTTGAAAGAAATTCAGGTACATGATGGAAATGGGAAATGATCATCAAAGATACAAATAAATGTCAGGGAGAGAATTGAATTTTCTTACAATACAAGAAATTAAGAATTTAAAATGCCGTTTTGAAAGTGTAATTTCCTGAAAGTTTGCTCATTATCTGAAATATAAATCTTTATTTATTAATTTCCTAGAAAAGAATTTATGTCAATTTCTTTCCTTTTCTTGTCTTGACGCATTCTGAATCAGTTTTGTTTTGCAAACTAGTTTTTATGCTCGGTAATTATTACTGTTATTTGTACTCACCTGTACAAAATTGTTGAATGCATGGATTGATGGTTTCTTCTTGGATGTTTGGTTACTTTATATTATAACCTGATGTTGATTTTTTTTTTGTGTTTGGGCGATTAAGCTGAAAAGTAGTAATTTAATGTTTGATAGTAACACTTGAGCCCAAATTTGATATAAGCTGTATATGAATGTCATTGAGGAATTAATTAATCAATTCATCCCGCTGTATCCATGTTTTTGTTTTTCAAAAGTTGCATATTTTGTCTTCCATATCGTGTAGTGCCCGTGTCCTTTATGGTTGTAATTTAGCAGTTTCCTACCTTGCACGTCATCAGGAAAAGCTAAACATCTGTTTCTTAATGTTTGCTACTGGAGAAAATAGCCTTTATTGGCTATAGAGTTTTTGGTTTTGCCTGATTGTTCTAATGGCTCCTTTAATAATTTAGTAAATTGTATTTCTCTTCAGACAAAGTATAAAAGAATATTCTATATCTATTCCTGTCAACAGCCTAGCTCCTCAAAATTGTTTGGCATTCCAAATTATGCAAACACAGAATCTGTTAGGCCTCCCCAAGTTACTAATGGTTCAACTTGGGTCCGTGAAGTTGAAACCTATCAAAGCTTGCCTTTAGGTTTATCGGAGAAGGCAACCATGGTCCATGACAATCCAGATCCAACCATCCGCTCTTCAAAACTGGTGAAATTGAATGATGGAAAGGCTACCTCCTTCTCGACTGTAGATGTCAAGGTTTCTACTTCTGTATCTGGATCATCTCAAGTTTTTGGCACGTCCGCAAACCAAATTCCTAAAGCAGAAGAAGCCTCGAGTTCTATAAACCAAACTTCTCAGGTAAGTTGATCTCATTTTCGAGATTAATATTTAGCATCTATATACCTTAAACTTATCTGCAACCCTTCATGCTTTTGTCTTTTGATCTCTCAAAACTATATGGTTGCCATTGTAAGCATGTGTGGTTGCTTAGTGACAGGTCCTTGTCAATATTGCATGTAATGATTCTGGAATGCTATTGCAAACTAACTTTCTGATGAATTTTCTGGTCGATTGTTGTTTAATTGGTTTCCTGTAAGGCATGCCAGAGTGGCAGAGTCCTGTGTATTCAAGTCTAAGCTATTTAAATTGTCGAGTCAGTTGATCATTCGGAAATGATGTCAACAATTTAGCTATGAAACCTGCAAGTTGAATAATCGCCAAGTATGAAAAGAGAATCCCACTAATGAAAAACATCAATGTTTGATATTAATGCACCAAATAGTGAAATCCAGCATTTAGTTTTGGCAAGACTTGACGAAAGCATGAGCAAGTGTAATTTGATAATATTTATTCCTTCAATTATCAAGTTAAATATTTTTTACATATTTACTTGGTGCAATGACATAATGCTTACCTGCATGCAGCTTTAATAACGTGGTACTAAATCTTCTGTTTTCTTATTTCATTGTTGGGAACAATTTGGATAGATCGAGTTCACTTAAACTGAACTACTGTTATAACAAAGTTGTTTTACTGTGTTTGAATAATTGGAATCAGTAATAACGAGAGGGATTAGGTAAAAATGGCATAGTAAACAACGAAGTCTTAGCTGAAATGTGGAAGAAGCCTGAGGTTTAACAAATAGCTACTATTCTTATTCTCACTTTAGGTTTAGAGTTATTGAAAAAGACCAACAGAATAGTCAGAATGGTCTGTAGAGAGGATTCTTGCAATTTGTACAGGAGTATGACGAAACTGATTGTAGACGATTCACAAGTAGTTGGGACTTGGGACAAGGGTTCAGTTCTTCATTGGATATTAGCCAACACACTTGTAATATTATGCATACATAAGGTTATATTATGAAGCAATGGTGTATAATAGTTTGTATATGCAGCAGAACTATTATTAAAATCATGACGCTTACTTTGCAAATGATTAAACGAGTGACCCAAAAACAACTGATCTCTGCTGGATTGCTGAGTAGCTACTTTGGCCGAAAGGTATTCTCTCCCTTAGCCTTTTGGAGCAAAAACCGAGTTGGACTGTAGAGAACTCTTCAATGAAGCTCCAGTAGTCTTACAGTAGCTCATTTGCATAAAGACAAGTTATGAATCAGTCTCGAGATGGAAGTGTGATACGTTTAAGTCACTTGCTAAGTATAAAGCTTTGTGACAATTCCAACAATCTGCAATAACATTGGTGGAACATACTATATTAACTGCAAAGCCCCCACAATTAACATCCTAAAAAATCGCTGTGCTTGCCTCTCATTTGGGATATAAAGCAATGCCTTTTATGCAAAACTAGTTGGGTGAAGCTGAAAAGGAATTCCATATGTAGGCGTAAAAGTAGAAAGGAAAAAGGAGAAAAGTAAACAAATAAAATAAGAAATAACTACAAGAACATATATATATATATATATATATATATATATATATGCAACTACGTAGTGAATTTAAAGGGTAAAAAATGGAAGAAATATGGGGAGAAAAAAGAGAGAAATAGAAAACAAAAAATTTGAAAAAACTTACTCGGCCTCTAATATGCGGATTCACTCCATTCGTCCTGTCAAATCTTGTCCAATGTTATATTCGTCTCCTTTAAGTTTATTTTTACCAGTCCTCCAAGTAATTTTGGTCTTCCCTTCCCCATTATATCTTTCTCTTGATCGAAGACTCGTCTTTCACCGTTGCATCTTTTGGCCGATGACACCGTTGCATCTTTTGGCCGATGATGAATATGGATATGACCAAACCATCTAAACCGTATTTCTCTCATCTTCTCCTCAAGAATGCTGCACCAACCTTCTTTTTGAATATCCTCCAACTTTGTATGGCGACAAATCCATCTTTCTTAACATTCTTATTGCATCAACTTTCGTCTTATTTACATGTTGCTTCTCGGTCACCCAACATTTATCTCCACATAATATTGGTGGTGAACTTTCCCATCAACTTGGACGGAACTTTACCATTCCAACACCCCCAATTCACCACGACACTTCATCCAACATGTTCCAGTCATATGGCTTTTTGCAAAGGGTTCACCTATGAAACTATTTTATTTTGTATGTACTACCTCCTTCCAGCAAAGGTGGTCACCAAGTCTTGCCAAAACTACATATACATTATATAATCAAACTATCTTTGATATAGTTGATTATGGTATACATATTCAAGAACTCACTCACTCAGTCTTGTTGAGTAAATTTTCATATCCTTAATATATGAATGAATATGAATTGCGTTTAGTCCTAGTATCAGTATTTCAAAAGTTTTGTAAAATATAAAAAGAGAAAGAACGACTTTAATTACGATTCATTAAACTGAACAATAAGTACCTTTGAATAGGCTTACACTGATAAATATATAAGGAAACATAATCATATCAATCCCAATTGATACTAGAGAATATTCTAAATTGATAGTCCATAATTGTTGCTAAAATTATGGGCTCACTCCATCTCTTCCAACACCCCCTTAAGCTAATAGACGACAATTTTGGAAAAAGTGTATCATCTTGTGGTTTGTTATCTTATACCTTGATATTGTACTGTTACATTAATTCATCACTAACAACAAAAGAAACTTCGTTTTCGAAAGAACTCCAAAATATTCACGTCATGTTAAGAGAAGGCTAAGGGACAGGAACACAACAACTCAAATGTAACCAATAATAATCATTCTTACAAACTGTGCAAGATGTTTATTCTTAAGAATTGTCACAATCTAGCCAAAGAATGAGGAGTGGAATGTAGTAAAGTTAATAAAATCCCCATTACCGTTAGAAAATCATATGACCAATAATTAAAACATTAAAAAGACTTCCTCTTTCAAAAACTCAGAATCCTTGGCACTTGACAATTAAAGTCGGATTTTTAAAATCCCTCTCAATCACGTAAATAGGGATCAGATAGTCTTCCTCGCTGGTTGGGGACGCACCCCTTTCTCTAACATCAAATTCACTGATAGCGGTCGATTAATGAATGGCTGGAGCTGCCTTAATTGTTGAATTATATTTTCCATTAACTCTCGCCACTGGCTATCAATGGCTCAATTTCTTTGATGTTGGTTTAAGGTTAATTTAAGATGAGAATTTTTGTAACACAAACTAGAAGTACTTTGACAACAAATGATTAAAAAATAGATAATGTCCTCCAACGATTATGTGCCATCCACAGAGGAAATGTAATTCTTTAGGGACACCAAGATTGACTTAAAGCTCTGATACCATTTCATAAAATATAAAAGAGACAAATTGACTTCAATTACTTGATCCATTAAATCGAGCAACAAATGCCTATAAATATGCTTACAATAAAAATCTTATATGGAAAAACAATAATATCAATCCTAAATGATACTAATCAAATATCCTAATTGATGCTAGAAAGTATTCTAAATTGATAGTCTATAATTGTGGCTAAAAGCATGCGGTTAATTTATATCTTCGGACAAAAAGATCAGTGTAACTTCTTTTCATTCATTTTATTGATTTCAGCTATCGGAAAAGAGAATACAATCTTTCTTGTCATTAATAAAACTAAAATACAAATTGCAACCTAGACTTTACTTACTCGTTGAGGTTTGCAACCCATTTTAAGGTGTCAACTTGCACCTCAGACATTAAGGTGTTTACTTGCACCCCAAAAATTGCCTTTTAGAACATGTTCCACCCTCCGGGTTACGAGTTGATCAAAATTGTTATAAGATATGATATGGTTTCCATAATTATAGTTAGTCATATCCCATAATTATTGTGTATACATAGTTGTAATTAGAGATTACCGTAAATATACTTGTATATATAAACCAATGTAATTAAGAAGAAATTATAAACCTAAACTCTGAGTATTCTTTTCTACATGATTTCAGAGCTTGATCCTTATTTTTTAGAAAAACACTGTTCGTCGACACTGTTTATCGGCACTGTTCATCGGTTCTGTTATTAGTATTGAGATTCCCACCGCTTCTTTGGCATAAATTCTGGTTCTAAAGTGTAGTACAATTAGTTAATATCCTTTGGAAAGTTTATTCTCCTTGGTATATATTGTATCTACCTATTATATGACGGAACAAAGTAGTGCTAGTCATAGTTGTCACGGCGTCGCCTAGGCGATATAGGTGTCCAGGAGATGGAGAAATGGCACGACGAGAGGTCGACGTGAGGTGGAGTTGCTAAGGCGTGTCTCAAGGCGTCGCAAGGCGTCGCCTCATCTACCCTTTGACCATTGATCCATTGACCCATGAACATAATACCCATGACCCATCAATTAAAAAAAAGGAGAAAGGGAGTGGCAAAAAACCCTTATCTGCATAATAGACTTCAACTCACAGCATATCGTTCAAGGCTTCAACCCATCGTAGGCTTCGCAACTCGAGTGCTCGACTTCATCGCGAGTCGCGACCCATCAATTCGCAACAAGGAGACCCACCGCAGCTTGACTTCTTCGCGACTCCATTGCGACTTCTTCGTGACTCCATCAGCGACCAACCACCACAAACCACCATCACAAACCTAACCTTCTCTCACACACATGTTTTTCTTATTCTTCCCTTCTTGCTTTTCTTATTATGCTTTTATTTTTTACTTTGTTTCTTACTTTTTTCCAATTTCTAAATAAAGAATCATCTTTTTTCTTATGGAACAAATAAAGAGAAGGTTTGAATAAATAAAGAACTTTATATATTTTATCTATATATGAGAACAAATAAAGTGACAACTTTAATTTAAGATTTTCTTAAAAGTCAATTTTTTTTTTATAAACAACTAAAAATATATATATATGGAACTTAAAATATATATAAGTTGTTATATACATTTATACATATATTATATATTATATAGTATCCAAATCACGCCCAATATATATATATATATATTATATAATAAATTTTTTATATATACAATATATATAAAAGATTTTATCGTGTCCAGAAGTCCGGAATCCATTTAGTATTATATATAAACCAGTCAAAAGTTCTGAACCATTTATTTTGATGAATGATTTGTTATTTTGGATCAATTTTGTCTTATATTTTCTATTTGAGTGTATTTTATTTTGGATTGTTATTACCAAGTATTTACGTAATTGCGCTTTAAATGTTATTCTATAGTGTTATGTTTTGGGTTTTAATGTATATGAAATTTTATTGCCAATATACTTGTTAAGTAATATAAATAATATATAAATTACACATTGTAAACGATTTGTCGCCATACGGACGCCATGACGGTCACCTAGGTGCCGCCTAAGCGTCCATGCGACAGCTACCGCCGTGACTCGCCGTAGCGCCGTGACAACTATGGTGCTGGTAGTGGGGTTCATAACAGTAGTATGGGACAACAAGTCATTAGAAGCCATGCCCTTAATTCAACATTGGTTCTCAGAACCTTCAAACTGGATGGAACCAACTATTTGGCATGGTCTCAAGCGTGCTGTATGTTAATTGAGGCTAATCGTATGCAACACTTCATCAATGGAACAACTACTATGCCTGAAAAACCAGGTATGGCCCAAGAAGAATGAAAATCTGATAACTCTATGGTGAAAATATGTAATTTTAATTCAATGGAACCGAGTGTGCGGAGTAGTTACATGTTTTTAACCACTGCCTATTAGCTTTGGGAGGCTATCTTTCAATCTGTTTATGGTGATATATCTAAGGCATATGGCATTCGTAAAAGAATCCGTGAGCTGGGTCAAGGGGAGAAGACTGTGGCACAGTATTTTGCGGAGATTAATGCTCTTTGGCAGGAGCTTGATCATTATCTGGTTTTTTCAGCCAAATGTACGGAAGATGCAACATCTTATCAAAAATTTGTTAGTGAAGATTAAATTGTTGATTTCTTTGCTAGTTTGAACATAAAGTATGATCAAGTTCGAGCACAGTTGATTGGTCAGACACCTTTTCTATCACTGCGAGAGACTCATGCTAGAGTCCAACAAGAAGAAAGTAGACGTCGGGTGATGGTTCTAAATTTAAATCCCGTTGACTGATCAGTCATGGTTGCTTCGTATCCTAAGCCTTGTGTTGGGTAAATTCTAGATACGCTCTACACGCAAGTGTACGTGGTCAACAAGTAATATAATGATGAGAAGAGTATCGTTCCCACATAGACAAGTATGAAATTTAATCTAACAATTACCAGTTTTATATTATTTCAATTTTATTAAACTATTCAAATTAATGATTATAATTATTAAAAACTAAAAAAAATCAAAATCAAAATAAATCAACACAACTAATAACCGTAAATTCAATCAGATAATGGAGAATTTGGTTTACAATTTCACTTTAAGTTTCACTCTGATTATCACACTTTTTTCCAGTTTAATTTACTATCTTAGTTCATTAATCAAGAACACTCGAGTAGAATTAGCCATCTCTCGATGCACTAATACCGTATTAACTTAAATTCACAATTTGATAGAATTAAGCCAAACACCCTAATTAACTAATTCACTATATCTCTATATGAATTCAAATCAAATAAGGTTTAAATTACAAGTTCTTTATGCGATTACATGCGATGTTAGGTATATCTCTATCCGAAACATTCATCAAGAAATCCATCAAAACGCAGAATTCAACAACACATACTATTGTAATTAGGTCTCGAGTCCATACAAATCTACATAAAATTGGTGATCAAGCAATTCATAAGTTAAGTATAAATCACAATAGATAAACTGAATTAATAGTATTATTAAACTGAAATTAAGGCATGACAATCATTGTTCAACACTAAAGATCCATTGCAAGCCTAATTAAGAATTTAGTTCATCATAAATAAATTAAAAACTGAATAAAGTAAAGAATTTATCATCCCAATTACAAGAACTGAATTGAAAGACTAGGAACAGTAATACACCACCCTTGTCCTTACTCCAAACTGCAATCTTCGTGATCTTGACCTTCAACTTTGTTCCTCCAATGTTCTTCAGAAATTAGGGCTCAAATTGCTAATTGATTGATTGATTGTTCCAGTCTCCGTTTTTTCTAGCATAAGTCATGTAAAACACTGATAAAGACGACCAAAACCAGTCCCAATCCAAGCCAAAGTTGCCTTGTTCCACCATCTGCAGTATTAGAATCGTAGCCCAACTCTTTCTTTCTTTCCCCGTACCCCCGCCTTGGCGGGGGTCAAGATTTCTGCAGGACTTCTGTTTTCTTGCTCGCAGTGCTGATTTCTTGCCACAACACCACCAATGTACCACAAATACTACGTCATGCAACCTAAACACAAAACAAAACAAAAACAAGTAAAACTGTACAGAAATAGACAGGATCAACACTGTTTTAAGTCTAAATAGGAACCGATTCGTAGGTATAAAACCCACTCATCACCTCGCTTCTCCATTCAGTCTCATGTTGAGAAGGAGTCCCACGAATGTGACTACTGTGGGGAAAAGAATCATATCAGGGATCTCTGCTTTAAGCTTTATGGGCATCCTAAAGGGCGTGGAGGTCGGTCTGGTCGTGGATCCCAAGCCTATATGTCTACTACACCACTTCTTATTTGATGCATCTAGTAATTCAGAAACTATTACTGCACTCACTCCTGATAAAATCTCAACTTTTCAGAAATTATGTTCCAAACCTACTTCTCATTATGCCCAGTCAGGTATACATTCTTGTGCTTTTCATGTTTTATCAACTTGCCCTAGTTGGATCATAGACACATGTGCTTCTGTACATATGACCGGGTCCTCCAACCTCTTTACTTCATACACGCCTTGCTCTGTAAAAGACAAGGTTCGAGTAGCTGATGGTTCCCTTTCTTCTATCTCTGGGAGTGGTTCTGTAGTTTGTACTCCTTCATTAACATTATCATCTGTTTTTCATATCCCTTCATTTACCGCAAATTTATTATCTGTCCAACATCTTTCTGAATCTCTACATTGTTCATCAACTTTTTTCCCAACTCATTGTGTTTTTCAGGACTTGGTAGTGCAGTTGGTGGTCTCTATTATTTAGATGTTCCCTCGTCTAAGATGTTCTCTACTCAGGCTCTTCACTCTACTTCTGACTCCAACTTGACCTCTTTCCATCAATGGCATCGACGTTTGGGACATCCTTCTTTTTTAGTATTAGTCTTTATTTCCATCTTTAGTTAAGCAATGTAATAAAACTCAGTTTTTGTGTGAACCATGTGAATTGGGTAAACACAAACGTTCTACTTATTTTTATTCTACTTATTAACGAGTCTTTTATTATATTATACATCTCGATGTGGGGTGGGTCAGGTTGTTTCCCGTTTTGGTTTTAGATGGTTTGTTAGCTTTATTGATTGTCATTCTCGTGTCAGTTGGATTTATCTTCTGCGTTCCAAACATGAGGTGTTTAATTGTTTTCAAGAATTTCATAAAATGATTTAAACCCAATTTGCCGCTAAAGTCAAAATTATCCATAGTGATAATGGTCGTGAATATAGTAATAATAATGTCTTTGCATCTTATATCTCTCAGCATGACATCATTCTTCAAATCTCCTGTGTCAAAACTCCAGAACAAAATGGAGTGACGGAAAGGAAAAATTTACACTTATTAGAAGTAGTCTGCACTCTTATGTTTACTATGAACACACTTAAATTTCTATGGGTAGATGTTTTGACTGCTACATTTCTTATAAACCGTCTTTCTTCTAGAATTCTTGGGAACAAAAGTCTCATCTCTTTTCTCCAACACATGACAAGTCCCTCTTATTTGCCTCGAGTTTTTGGTTGTGTGCTATATTCATGATAAATCTCCCACACTAGGAAAATTGAATCCCAAGGCTCTTAAGTGTGGTTTCATCGGTTATTCTCCAACCCAAAAGGATTATAAATGTTATCATCCTCCTTCAAACAAAGTATTTGTCACTCGGAATATAACTTTTTGGGAATCAGAACCTTTTTATTTTTCTTCCCTTCTCCTCAGGGGGACGATGTTATTAATGAGGAGAAGTTTCTTTTTAAGGTTGGTTTTACAAATTCTACTATACCATCTTATCCTATAAATTCCTTTCCTACTCCTGTTGTTAGTTTCTGATACATCTACACAGGGTGAGTCACAGTTACAAGAGTCATATGCTAGATAGAATGAGTCTGAGTTGAGGACCTATGTTCGAAGAGGGAAGAATAAGGTCACCATTTCTGCACCACTACACCAATCCTACTCAGAACCTAGTCTTGATAATGCTAATGATGAGAATCCTAATCCTACTTGTTCTTATGATGATACTGACCTTCTTATTGCTCTTAGAAAAGGGGTTAGATCTTGTAATCAATATCCTATCTCTAATTTCTTAGCCTATGATAAATTATATGCATCCTACCACTCCTTTGTTTCTTCTTTGTCCTCAATATCTATTCCTCAGGGGTGGAGAGAAGCAATTAGTGATGAGAGTTGGAAACAGACTATGATAGAAGAGATGAATGTCCTGAAAAAGAATGATACATGGGAACTAGTTACTCTTCCTTACGGGAAAAAACCAATTGGTTGCAAATGGGTATATACAGTCGAACATAAGCCAGATATGATAGTTACTCAAAGCCAAACTAGTTGCAAAAGGGTATACTCAGACCCATGTGATTGATTACCAGAAGACATTTGCTCATGTGACGAAAATGAACTCTGTTCGTATCATAATCTCATGTGCAACAAACTTCGGTTGGGATCTTCAACAATTGGATATGAAAAATGTGTTCCTTCATGGTGACTTGGAGAAGGAAGTATACATAGAAATACCCCCTGGTTTTGCTTAATCTGCCACTAAGGGTTAAGCTGCGAAAGGCTTTATATGGTTTGAAGCAATCTCCCAAAGCTTGGTTTGTTAGATTCCACAAAGCAATAATGATAAGATTTGGGTACAAGCAGAGTTGAGCAGAGTCGAGCAGATCATACTTTATTTGTCAAACAGATAAAAGGTAAGACTACCATTTTTATTGTTTATGTTGATGACATTGTGGTGACAGGGGATGATAGAGAAGAGATAGTTAATCTCAAAGCAAGTCTGACCAAAGAGTTTGAGATCAAAGATCTTGGTCTTTTGAAATATTTTCTTGGTATTGAAGTTGCAAGACCTTCCAGTGGAATTTTTCTATCTCAAAGGAAATATGTACTTGATCTTTTAACAGAAACTGACATATTGGGATGTAAGCCTACTGATTCTCCTATTGAAGTTAATCATCATCTAGTAGGTAACACATGACCTATTGTTGGGACGATTGATATACCTTTCTCATACTAGACCTGATATATCTTATGTTGTGAGAATAGTGAGTTTGTATATGCATGATCCTCAACATTGTCATATGGAAACTGTCTATAGAATTCTGAGGTATCTCAAGTCTGCTCCCGGAAAAGGCTTATTGTTCGCACCACATGGTCATATTAGAGTTGACGTATTTTTTGACTCATATTGGGCTCTATAAAGGATCGTCATTCTACTTCGGGTTACTGTTCATTTGTTGTAGGCAATCTCGTTACTTGGCGCAATAAGAAATAATCCGTGGTAGCAAGATCCAGTGCTGAAGCCGAATATCGAGCTATAGCCTTGGGTATATGTGAACTAATGTGACTTCAAATATTGCTAGAAGATTTGGGTATTACAACTAATAGGCCTATGCTGTTATTTGTGATAATAAAGCAACCATTAGTATTGCAAACGACCCAGTACAACACGATAGAACGAAGCACATTGAGATTGACACACTTCATTAAAGAAAAGTTAACTAGTGGTTTTATTTGCTTACCTTTTGTCAAAACAGAGAATCAACTTGCTGATATTTTGACTAAGGATCTAAGTATTAAGATATTTCATCCATTGTGTTTCAAGTCAGATATGCGAAATATCTATACACCAACTTGAGGGGGAGTGTTAGAAGATATGATATGGTTTCCATAATTATAGTTAGTCATATCCCATAATTATTGTGTACATATAACTGTAATTAGAGATTGCCATAAATATACTTATGTATATAAAACAATGTAATTGAGATGAAATTAAGAAGGAATTATAAACATAAACTTTGAGTGAGAGTTCCAATTATGCAACTTTTTAGGGGTAAAATAGGACTAGCATATTAAAATAAACTGAAAAAATTACAAATGGTTACAAAAACAACATTTACAAAAAATAAACCCCAACTCCCAAATCCCAAACTTAAACCCTAACTTTTATCCTTCCCTCCCTTTTATCTTCATTTCTTTCTTTTCCTTAACCACTAACATCATATTTTTTTCCTTCACCATTACACTGTAGCACCACCACCAGCATTACAATAGCTCAACCATCTTCGTAGCACCTGCACCTCAACCATCACCCTTAGAAATCTAATTGGCATTCAAGAAATCAAGTAAATCACCACCACAAACTCCCAAACACAACGTTTTGGATGAATTCTGATCTAAGTTTATACCAATCTCCTCCAATAATAGCAATTATCAAACTCAAAATGGGTTCCTCTGTTATGCTTCATACAAAGTTTGATGGGAAGACAAAGGGGGAGTCACTACTACGACAAGGATGAGGCAATGAAATGATAGTTGCGAGGCTGATGAAAGGGACGGCCGTTATGGCTACCAATGGAGTCAATGTCTATAGATTTTTTATGGAGATTGTTTTTTTGTGCTAGGTCGATGATGGATTTTTCATATCCAAATGCCCCCTTGGGTGAAATGAGCTCAAAAGAGCTTTAATGGATGATTCAAAAAAAAATACGGAGGAACTAAAAAGATAATCCTAGTTGAAAATATATACAAACAATTGGATGTGTTGTGGTGGAGTTATTGGCATGCACCGTTGTACCTGGTTGATCGTAAGTGGCTCCAACTCCCTCATCAATCTACACCCTGCTCCCTACCACCATCTAGAACCTATCACCACCATTGAGGAAAATAAAACACACTGCCAGAACTGTAGGGTTTACTATTAATGCCAAGAAAAAGAAAAATCAGAAAAAGAGGAGAAGAAGAATTTTAGAGTTCATTGATACTTCATTCTCTGACTGGATTTTCTGGCAAGGCTTTTTCTTGTGATTTACTGATGGAGACCGTGACAGTGGGTTTATTGATGATGAAAGAGGTGGTGAACTGTGGTGGTTTAAGGAGGCGATGGTGATGGTGGTATACTGATGAGCGGCGGTGGGTCTGTTTTTATGGTGAGTTAGGTTTAGGGTTTTGGTTATGGGTTAGGATTTGAGAAATGGGTTACATTTTCTTAATATTTTAAAAAAAATTTATGTGTACCTATTTTGAGTTATCAATTAGGGGAGCATCAGCTAGGGTGTTTCTTGCAGGAGTGCTAACTTCTGTTTGAATTGCACCATTAGCTTTATGACATGCACCGTTAATGTTTTCTAAGGTTGCTACGCAGAATGCCTCATACAAAGCCGACCCCCTTTTAATATGAAAATATAATGTATAAATTTATTTTTGCAAGCCTTAAAGTCCCTGCCAAATGCAACTATAAAAGTTTTATTTTTATTCTTACTTTTATCCTTGGTCATTGTTTTAAATGCATTATTGTTTTGTTCTGGTAATTGTTGCATAACATTGTTGGATATGGCACTCATGGAAATTCTTTGAAAGGCAAGAATCAAAAAAATTTATGTGGCTGAACAAAATATCTCTCATTTCCCCCTCGAACAGATTCTTATTTTTGGTTTCCAAGGGAATGTTCTTATGTTTGAGGAGGGGGCACCAATCCTTTGAATCCGGTACCAACGAGTATCATTCTGCCCAGAACAACGTTCTCTTTCAGGCATTTCAACCAATTGAAACGACCCTGGATAGCTGCTTTTGCCAAAACTCGAGCAGTATCTTGAAAACTTGTTGCGGATATGAAACTTTGAGTATTCATGCTTTTGTTATTCCCAATAAGATGGCTTGGTAACAGATCTCTTCTTCTTCTTCCAAAGTGCGCCCCATTCGTTCCGCTCGCAACAATCAAATAATTCTCAAAAATCATATCTTGTATAACTACTTTTGTGGCATTGATTTTGAAAAAATGACTGATTACTTTATTTTTGCTTCTTGATTTTTATGGTTCACAGACGAACACTTGGGTTAGTGCGAACTATTACCAAAGCATAGGTTTCCTAAGATGATGGGCAACTAAAGTTCTCGTATATTTCTTGATATCATTGCCCTTCTTTCCGTTTTTGCAGCTTCCTCCTGAGGTGGAGTCTGCCTTACTGCAGCAAGTGTTAAATCTCACACCAGAGCAGCTAAGTTCTTTGCCCCCAGATCAACAGCAACAAGTCATTCAGCTCCAGCAAATGCTCCGGCTTAGCTGAGAAACTGGAGCTATATTGCACTAATGTTTCTGCTCTATTTCAGATTTTCCCCAACACTTGTAAAATGATTTCATATAGAAGATATAGTTCAGGATACTGAATGCACAAGAATTACATCATTCATGTAACAGATGCAATCTTTTTGTTAGCTAGAGTGAATGAAACAAAAAGAGGAATTTTAGCCCTTGTTTTTCACCAAATATTTAGTAGTATGGTTCCATTTTGAGGTTTTAGTAGTAAAATTTTTGTACTATGACTTCTTTTTCATTGATTTGTGTACATGGCTCATTTCATTAAAGGGAACTCATATTTTCACATGAAAAAACGATATTTTCACATGATCTCAATAGTGAGTGGGTCTAACATTCATGTGTGAGATTCGCGTGAAAATATCATTTTTCATGCGGAAATATCATTTTCTTTCTTTAAATTGTGCTTATGGCTCCATTTTCATTGAGTTATGTTTCTCTTTTGCACAATGTGTTGCCATTTTTTCCCTCCTTACCTCAACTTGTATGAATCTTTTCAAGTTTTGAAATAACATACTCCCTCGTCCGTTCTTTAACATAAGCCGTTTTAGAGTTGTGCACAAATATTAAATAAATAATTATATAGTATTAAATATAATATTAATTGTCTATATTGTCCTTTGAAAAAATAGTGTTATTTATTGGGCAAAAAATAGTGAGAGAACTAAAGTTATATTTATTATTTGGGATAATATTGAAAATTAAGTAATTAATGTTTTCTTGAAATTCTCAAACAACTTATATTAAGGAACAAAAATAATTATCTAAAACGACTTATATTAAAAAACTGATGGAGTAGTAAAATTTTAGTTGTGTACTGGGTGTATTCGAAATTAAGAACACAGTAAGAGTTGTTTGTGATATAAACAGGGTTAAGAAGCAAAAAGTATTTGATAAATTGATTTTAAAATTGCTTAAAATTACTTTTTATGAAAATAATCAAAAGCTCTAAATTGGAGTTTTTGATTATATGCCAAATCTAATAATCATGTTGGACCAAGTATATTACTAATCTATCCTTATTTATTTTAATAATTCCAACCATTATTCATATTAACTTTTCAAAACATTCCTTTTTAGTAATTTACGCTTGAAATAAGTGATTAAGAAAATTTTTTATACCAAACATTTTCCACTTCTTACTAATTTAAATATTTTTTATTTACCGAACACAAACTATTTTGTTAAAATTGATTATAATTAAAATAAGTAATTATATTTTTTAAGCGATCCCAAACATATAGTCAAAATAAGGATATTTGAGATGCTTGAATATTTGAGTAAATGCTTTACCCCCCCCTCTCCACGCCCCACCCCATATTGTCCAAAATCAGTTGCATATTAATATAAAGAGAAGAATCATAAACACTAACAATTTTATAATATTGGATATTTATAATTTCTAAATAAACTCGTTTATACCGTTGAAGCGGTTAAAATGAAAAAAAACATACTCATACTCATGTTAATATTTCAAACAGATAAATTGTCAAATATGAGCCCAAGTGCAAATTAGGATTCATATGATCTAATTGAATTAAATACACAATTATAATTTTACGACCTCATTAAATGTATAAATTAGGGTTCGCATATCTTAATTGAATGAAGACGAAAAGCCGGAAATAAATATACTAGATCCGAGATAAGTCTGCACATGTCCCGAGGCAGAAGGTTCGTGGAGACGACTCGTTTTGGGAATTGATTGAGGGATTGAATTGGTGGCTAGAAGGACATGACGATATAAGCATTATTCTAACGACTAAAGGGTATTTTTGGAATTTCTCTGAAGATATTTTCCTGACATGTGACTACTTAAAGTTTCAGAAAACTCTATAAATACCTCTTCCATTCTATGAAGGGAGAACCCTTTTTTGGGACTATTTTGGGACTTGAGGCTTGGACACTCTCACTCAAAACACTCAGGACTTGGGCATTCTCTCAACTCGAAACACTCAAGAAGGCTCTTGAAATTCCTGCTACCCTAACACAGTTTTTGAATTCTAGGAGTTCTGCCACGTGTCATTGGAGTAATCGCTTACCTGTTCTTCTCCCCTCTTCAATCAATCAATTAATTCTGTGTTCTTCGTGTATTTCTCTCCTCCTCAGCCAATACGAAACTCTAACTAGCAAGACACGATTTTCTTGCCCACATCAAACAACTTTACTCATTTAGTGTTTAGCTTCAAACAATTTTTTTTATTCAGCTCATTAGACTTTCTCAAATATTCATACATTTTAATTCAATTTTATTAAGCAAATGCTAAATTACATATTTTTAAAATTAACAAGCAAAATTATTCAAAATAGTTCATAGAGTTAAAAGTGTATAGACATTTAAATATTTCATACATACAAATTATCAACATTTAGAGAGTATCAGCATATTCAAATTCCTTAGCCATTCAGAATTTCTTATTCATTTTTATCAAACAACCCCTAATATATACATATTAACAATTACCTATGATATGTATTAATTTTAAAATTATACCAATTATATTTACTCCTAATAAGAGTCTATATATATTTTGTCACCATATATAATTTATTAAAAATAAATAAAATTAAAACACACTTTTAATATGCCTCTTTATGTTCTCAATAAATAAATAAACATGCTTCTTTTTTTCACATTTAACGGTACTAGACTCTCGTACAAAGTACAAACTCCTTATATATATTAGTATAAATTATGTGAGATAAAATTAAAATTTTATAAATTTAGAGGATTAAAAAAATTAAATTAAAAAGACAAAATAATAATATATCGAAATTCAGATAAGACACATTTAGAAGGGGGGTTGAATAAGTGTGGGAACAAAATATGACCAATTTTTAAACTTAAAACAAACCAATGAATTCAGCCTATTATATTAATGAATGCAGCTTGCTGGATAAATACAACCTACTGAATTGAGTCTTAGATTTTTATTGTTCAATGAAAATAACTTGCTGAATTTATAACTTTGTAAAAATACTTGGTGTTAATAAATTTTCTTAAAACAAAGAAAATATCGAAATTTTAATTATCAATATAATTAAATAACTTTTCTAGGCAAATAAAGTAAAGTAAGTAATAAAATGAACACCAAGATTTTTTTACGTGGTTCAGCTATTACCTTCTATAATAATAGCCTAGTCCACGCCCAATACCAACTAGTATTGGAGACTCACTTTATTTCTTTAAATCGACTCTTTTTACATAACATATTCTTCCAAGATTTGAATTACAAAAATTCACTTGAGCACTTTTGCTCCCTGTGCACCAATGCACTCCTTAAGCACCTATGCTTCCTTGAACCTGTTTGTAAACAATACTTAATCCACCCGGATTAAATTCCTTTAGACAACACTTAGTTTAAATAAGAAGATTACAAATATAGAGGTCTAATGATCAAATTAAATAACCAATTTAACAATGCAAGGCTCAACTAATGTATGCAATGATCAAAGAGTAAAGAGATATCACCAATTTAGTACTCACGAAAATTCGCTGAAAAACAATTTAAATATTAATTGCACAACAGCTGGTATAATTGCACCAAGAATAATAGAACGACTTTTCAAGTATAATAGAATGACTTTTAATACTTCTTCAACTTATTTCGATAAACTGAGCATTTTCTGCCACATTCTTTCTCAGGACGTTTTCATCTGTCAGTTTTAGGAGAGGGTCTTCAAGGAAGCAGAGCAACGAATTCCATAACTGGTTGTTCATGTAGGTTAAATGAAGTTCTATCTTTAGTACCCATGATGGCTGGGTCCTACTGACTTAGTTATATATGACTATCTAAATTTTCAGATATTTTGGATCTTCATATAAAATGACATCATTATTTCAATATAACAGATGCACATATGATGATTGTTAATTAACCAACTCATCTAAAAGTTTAAGCTGTTAGATGGAGGGACCAACAATGTATATCATTCCAAGACCTTGCACACCCAGAGCTCTGATACCATGTTAAGTAACCAACTCATCTAAAAGCTTAAGTTGTTAGATGGAGGGACCAACAATGTATATCATTCTAACAATGATTAACTTAGATAATTCGCTATATAAGTGTGTGTATGTTTGTGTGTGTGTGAATATTATTTCTCATAGAACATGTGTGGATGACAATTCTTTTCTTTTTGGTTGGTATTCCTTTCGCTTTCATTATGGTATATGATTTAGAAATTCCACAAAGTAATGAACACTCTATTACTATTACCTGGTTGATTCGTTGAGTTGATTAAGTTCTACGACTCTTCGAGGTACTGCTATAGTTTTGGATTTATCAAAAACTTGGATCATTTTTGTGTGACATTTAATTCTATGACATATCAAACTTAGTCAGCAAAGGTGAATAACTAAAAGTACTTAACTTAAGCAATCTCTTTAAATTTCATAATAGCAACATCTTCAATCAAGAATGAAGTTAATCACTATTACTAATTTTTATTAAGAGTACTACATCCAAGGTAGAAGACAGATCTTCCAACTTCAGAACTGGCTTTGTCAAAATTAATCTCTGACAAGAGTTCAGTCAAGTTCATATGATAGATAATGAATTCATATTGAGATTTTCACTTTTCATCACAAAGATAAGAATAGATTTTCTTAGTGCATATACTTCGTATATCTTATTTGAAGATTTATTTTCAACCTCAAACTTGGATAGAGAGATAATTCTTCGCAAAGTACATCAAGGTTCTGCCCGCAATTTCTCTCCTTCCTTTTGAAGTATAAATTGTGTCTTCAATAGAATACTAGAGCATTTTAAGGTTAATGCAACACATACCAAAATAATATAGAGAGCAATTCTTAAATCATCAGTGCACATACTTTTAAGAGAAGCAATGTCATTTACCTTACTGATGTCAATCTCTTGACATTCAGTGGTCTAGCTTGAGCCATTTCATTTTGTTATTGAAATGGATCATCCAATCTTGATCTTAGAATTTCTAGAAAGATCATCTTACCTTGTCAGATATACTTTTAAAATTGAGCCCATCTAGCACATCCCTTGCTTTTAGTATAGAGGAAGATATTTTGACATCCCATATTTTTGTCATAGCCCGTGAGAACCTCAAGGTTCAGATTTTTGTTGGGATAAGTATTTCCACTTCAACCAGATTGTTTAAGAAGCACTTTGAGTCTTTCATTAGCCATTGATCATTTCTTCAGAGAACAAAAATTACTTAGACTAAAATTTTGCTTTTGATCAACTTCTCAGACTCCTTTGGCAGAGATGCAGATTCTAACATCGTCGAGTATATATTCTAAGAATGTATTCCTAAATTCATGTAGCTCTGGCTGCATCTTTACTTCCCTATAGATGGATAGCTTGATTTGTTGCCATATCATTATCTTGGTAGACTTATATGATAATGGCAATAACTTTGTTTTATGTGCATAAATCAACTATGGATAGCATCAAGCAAATCATTTTCATTTCTTTGTACATACCTGCACATGTAGATTTCAGCATGTGAGTTTTTCTTATCTTAGAAGATGTATTTGACTTTCATTACTTTGTTTAGAACTGGTTTCTGAGTAATGTCTTGGATCAACTCAATGTATAAGTGTAAGATCCCAACTATTATGAATAAAGATTAATTTTTCTTGAAATATATTTTTGAATATTATGGTGTGAATTTGATATAATGTTATAGTTGTGGGTAATATTTACAAATTTTGCAAAGTAAGCAAGTTGTTATAAAATATTCGATTGGTCGGGGAATATTCGTTTTAACAGGGAATATTCGTACGACGACACAATCATTGGTGGACCCCACAGCGGAAGTATTGTCATTGTTAGAAAACGACATAAATATCTGTTTATAAAAATAACGACGAAAGTTTTACCGTTAAACTGTTGAAATACCCGGTGGTAAAAGTACAGTAATATGTGTGGTTGCATAGTAGCACACGGTATTGATTATTGATATTTACGTGAGAAGTCACTCAGTTATACTCAATTATTGCTACAGTAATTGCTTCATAATATCTCTCATATTATTGATTCAATTATTGTCATAGTATCATCTGCATAATATTTTATATTATTAAATCAATAATTGAGATGACAAAGTTATTCATATTATTATTTGCATTATTGTGATGTCAGAAAAATCATCGAGGAAAGGGTTTGAGTCACCTAATCATGCATGAATAGGAGAAATCCTTATCGGAAAGCCCCCTCTTTTCTGGGAATGATCTGATTGTTAAATATTGTGAGTTATAATATTAATGATGAATAAGTTCGTGTTGATTAAAGATTAAATTGTTGATAAAAATATTTCCATTGTGTTGAGATTATTAGTGTTAGTGAAAATCGACATTTATTTCGATAATAATTAATTTCTGGATGTTAAATTGACCAAACGGGCAATTAATCGGATAAATGAGCAATTAATTGCAATTAGTTCACATGCAAATTATTGTTGGTTCACATGTATGGAACTATTGGTTCACATGCATGTACTATTAGGGGAGGTGGTGCAATATTGATAATACTTGCAGGACTAAATTAAAAATGGAGGTAGAGATGAATGTACTATACTATAATAATTAGAGCCCCTAATCGTGTAATTATCGAAACTATGTTTTCCTATAAATAGAAGTTCATTCTTCTTTCATTCTCACCAATTCACTAAGACTCACAAGAGCAATTATAGAGAGAGAAGCTATAGAGAGAAAGAAGAAGAGTATTATGCTACTTCACTATTCCGGTATCCAGTCTTCTTCTAAGGTAAGGAATATTATTTTTGTTCAGTATTCATAAGAAATAATATTTTTTTTTTCATACTTTGTAGTATGTAAGTAATATTATTTCGTTTCATATTCCTAATTCTACACTCATTCTCTTAAAGTATTGCTTCTATACACCGTGAAGTTGGTAGAATATCCTTGAAATTTAGGTTTCATCTAGTATCGTTTCACAATGATATTTTCTTAACATTCTTGTTAAATTTTAAGCTTTTCATGCCAGAATACTATTCACAGGGTACTATTCACAAAGTACTATTCACGGGATACTATTCACCCGGGATACTATTCATGACAAAAATTGATTTCTTTTATGTCCAAATCATTTTTGATACAATATTATTCTTGAATTTTACTCCACAAAACAGTATCATGTTGAAAATTTTGACAATATTGAATTCTGGATAAATTAAATTACAAATCTTTAAAAATTTATCCTTTGCTTTTTTTAATTGAATTATTATATCATTGTCATCCTCCTCATGCTTATATTGTGATGAAAGTCATCTTTGGCCGTAGTGCATAGATGGACTGTTGATTGGTATGATTATGACCAGGGATCATTCGGTATAATCATGACCCATAATGTTACAAATGATTTGGTAAAAGTCCTCATTAGCCCGTAGTGCATTGATGGACAGTTGCTGGTATGATCATGACCATTAGTGATTACACGAATATCCTTGGCCCGTAGTGCATGGATAATTCGTGGACGTGATACTAATGAATATCCTTGGCCCGTAGTGCACAAATAAGTCAGTGATGTGGATTATTTATTGAACTGAGTCTCAGCGATAAAGTTGATGATAAACTTTTTAAATCATAGAAGATAGTAGATATCATGCTCTACTTGACTCTTTTAATGGATTGCTTGTTCCGCTGCAGTTAAACTTGTTGTTTATTATCAGTTTAACACTGTTGAAGGCTAATGATAATTTATTCTGCATTATCTTAGTCATAATATTTCTTACTGGGCTAGTTGAGCTCACCCTTTTGCTTTCATTGTTTTCTTCAAGAAATGAGAACGTAGCCGGGACTAGTTGGGGAATGGAGTGACGGTCCGAGATGGTGGCTGTAGTAGTCCTCACTATTTTATAAAATAGTGTGATAATAATTTTAATGAGGACTCCATTTGAGTTTGAATACTGTCTACTAGACAATATTCGTGTAAAAACTCTCAGCTACGTTTTTATCGTATTGTATAAGGAAGTTTGTATTTAAATTCTGTACCATGTATTTGGCAACTCAGAATGGGTGATGTATACCTATTTTGGGGGCGTCACAGTTGGTATTAAATCTTGGGGATATGATCCCTGGCTGAGATGTGAGACTAGAACTAGGAGGGGAGAGACGGGTAATTCTTTCACTAATAAGACCTACCTAAGTTTATTTGTTATTTAATTGGTCGGTCAGAGTATATGGATAATATGTGGCATGTCAATTAACCCTTGTTTTATGGCAGTGTTTGAAAATGACATCCGAGAATGTTGAGATAAGCAATGGAGCACATGAGATCGTTGAGTCACCAACGATCAATACCAAGGATAATGTGCATCAAGAGGGTAATAATCCTCAGGAAAACAACAACACCGACCAAATGATGAACGATGGGATGTTCAGAGGCTTTATGCAATTCATGCAACATCAGGCGAGAGCGAATCCTGTTCAAAATGCAGGTGGAAACACTGACAACTCTCGGATGGTCACTGCTAAGCAGTTCAAGGAGCTGGGACCACCGGAGTTTGTGGGAAAGCCAGAACCACCTGAGGCAGAGATGTGGATAAAGCAGATCACCAAGATATTTGATGTTTTGGGATGCTCCGAGGAGCAAAAGGTTCCCTTTGCCACCTTTATGTTGCGAGGATAGGCGGATCATTGGTGGGAATCTGTAAAACATACTCAGTCTGTCGCACTAAAAATGTCTTGGGAGAAATTCTAAGAACTGTTCAATGACAAGTACTTTCCCGAAAGTATTCGTCACGTGAAGGAGGTGGAGTTCATCAAGCTAGAGCAAAACAATATGACCGTGTCGTAGTACAAATCTAAGTTTGCCGAGTTGTCCTGGTTTGCATCCCATTTGGTAGATGATGAGGAGCGTATAACGCGGATGTTCTAAGGGGTTTGAAAGCCGAAATACGTCAATACCTCATTTTTCACAAACTTTGTTTGTATTCAGATGTTATAAATAGGGCTCAGTTATTAGAGCGCGATAATGAGTCAACCCAACCAAGAGAGAGCAGCCGATAAAATGATAATATCAGTGGCAGTAGACATCAAAGCAGTGACAACAAAAGTGGAGGGAATCAACATGCCAGAAATGGTAACCACTTTGGTGGTAATCATGGCCAAGACAATAGGAGTTGAAATTTCAAGAAGAGGAGATTCAAAAATGATGGAAAGACGCAAGACCAATCAGAAGACCCCAACTTATTATAAATAAAATCGAATTTCCTCTAATTATATTTGTGAATAATAAGATATTAATTTGATATAATTCTCTGGTTATGGGTGAAATGTGCAAAATTTGCAAAATATGCAAGTGGTTACAAAATAATCATTGTTGTCGGGAATATTCGTTTGGTCGTGGAATATTCTTGTTGTCGGGGATATTATAATGCAGTAGCGATCATTTATTGGGCCCCATAATGTATGAATAAGCTGTCGCCGGATGAAGAAAGCGACAAGCTTGAATTTTTATAAATAACGGCGTAGTTATTACCAATTAACATCGTTGGAATACCCTATTGGTTAAAATACGATGAATATGGCGTGGATGCAAGTATTGATGAATTATTGATCCTTACGTAAGAAGGCACTACTCAATAATTGTTACGATGAGTTCTTGTTTAATATTTTATTTTATTGATTCAATAATTGTCTGCGTTGATATTTTATATTATTGTTGTTTCAATAATTGTCCTTTGCACAATATTTTCCATTATCGGATCAATAATTCATATTATTTGAATAATATTATTAGATAGCATTATTGGCAATGTCTAGAAAGTTCGTCAAGGAGAGGTTTGGTCACCTAATCGCTGCCAATAAGGAGAAATTCTTATTGAATACCCCTCTTTCCGGGAACTACGGTCATCATAAATGTGATTCTCGTAATATTATTTGTGAATAATTAATTATTGATTCATATGATAAGAAAATATTTATTTTATGTGGATATAAATGTTGGATATATTTATTGTGGTTAAAAATGAAGGAGTTAATGTTGAGGTGTTTTATCAGTATTTTTGTCGGAATGAAGGTATTAAAAATTAAACTAGTGTTTTTGAGATATATTGTGTGAGTTATAATTTTTAATCCGACCATTGGATCGTTGTAATTTTTGGATATGTTATACATATATAAGTTGAGTATATGTCCACAAATTTTAAACCTTAATAAAAAAGCATTATGATTTGTTATGAATTTTAAGAGGTGAGTGATTCAGAAATTAGGTTTATAAATGATTTTGGTGGAAAATTCTAGAATTGAGTGGGCCCCACTTGTGGTTGGTGAAGAAATGTGCTGAATTTATTTCAAATGTGGTGGGTGGGAATAGTAGCGAGTAAAAGCCATCAAAGGTTTGGTCAAGTCTCGCTAACATTTTCTTATAAATAGAGGCTAAGTTAGAATTGAAAATCACACACGTAAACAAGTTTTCTCTCTTTCTCTCTCTAGATTATTGAGTGTATTTTGTGAGTATTTAGATACTTTGTGAGTTTACATTCATCGATTGCAAAGTTTCCTTCAAACCTTATATCGATATTCATATCGTAAATCTTGATATTTTGAGGTAAGGGATGTTATTTTCTTCATATATGATATTATTTCTTCAATATCATTACGCCGAAGTATTGATCCTGAATTTTATCAAATTTGGAACTTGTTGTGTCGGGGGTTTCTTATTCACGATACGACATTATTCACGATATCGACACTTTATTCACTTAATACGATTAATTATTCACCGAAAAAATGAAATTTTCTTCTTTTTGCCCAAGATGTCTATTATGCTTACTATCTTTGATTGTATCCATGTTTTGATCTTTATTTTTGAATTCTGCTTCAAAATTGGTATTTATGAAGTATTATTGATCTTGGATAAACTTTTATACGAATCCCTACTATTTGTCCTTCCGTTTCACTGGATTCGTTTTCTTTAAAATATTTTTCATCATCCTCAGTCCTAAATGATGATATTACTAAATATCTTCGGCCTGTAGTGCAAAGATAAATGATTAACTGATGAATATCTTTGGCCCGTAGTGCAAAAAGATGAGCAGTGTTGAGATGAACATGACCATTTGGTGATACAAATGAATATCTTTGGCTCAGTAGTGCAAAGATGAATATTTGATTAAAGATGTATATTGATTGTTGTTACTGTGGATAAAATATTGATGATGGACTTTTAAATCTTAGAAGATAGTAGAACTCATTTCTACTTGACTCTTCTAATGGATTCTTCGTTCATTGCAGTTGTTGATCTAAAACTTGTTGGCTATTATATTATATCGATTTTTCCTGTTGAAGACTAACAATAATTTGTTGTATATTATCTTAGTCATAATATTCTTTCTTTGGGCTAGTTGAGCTCACCCTTTTCCTTTTTGTTCCATTTTTCTCGAGGAGGTGAGAACATAGCGAGAACTAGTGGGATACGGAGTGATGGTTCTAGAAAGATGTTTTAGCAGTCCTCACCATTTTCAGCAAAATAGTGTTTGAATAATTGTAACGAGGACTTATTTGAGTGTGGATATTGTCAGAAGACAATATTTGTATTTAAACTCACAAGATGTGTTGTCGTATTTTGCACGACAATTGTATTATTGAAGTTGTAATTTGCTTTTCGCACCATGTATTTGGCGACTCGGATGGGTGTTGTATACCTATTTTGGGGGGCGTAACGATTGGTATCAAAGCTTAGGGATATGGTCTTTAAGCGGAGATCGGGAATAAAAAATAGGAGGGGAGAGATGAGTAAATCCTTCACTAGTGTGTCTTATCTAAGCTTATTTGTTGGTCACCATAATATAGGATATTATGTGATATGTTAATTTGTTTAATTAACCCTTGTTTTTATGGCAAGATTTAAGAATGCCCACTGAGAACGTTAACAATGGAGTGTATGAGACTGTTGAACAACCTTTAGTTACAAACCAGGAGAACGTGCAACATGAAGGCAATATTCCTCCTTTAAACAACACTACCAAGCGAACGATGAATGATGGAATGTTTAGGAGCTTTTTGCAGTTCATGCAAAACCAGAAGAGGGAGACTCGTGCACAAAATACGGGTGGAAATGATAGCAATGCACGGCTTGTCATAGCCAAGCAGTTCAAGGAGTTGGGACCACTAGAATTTAAGGGAAAGCCGGATCCGATCATGACGGAAATGTGGGCCAAGCAAATTACCAAGATATTCGATGTCTTGGGATGAAAGGAGGAACAGAAGGTTTCATTCGCCACCTTTATGTTCCATGGTGAAACTATCTTGGTGGAGTCTCTGGAAGCGCATCTACCACCGCACTCAAGACATGTCTTGGGAAACATTTGAAACTATTCAATGACAAGTACTTTCACGAAAGTATTCGTCATATGAAGGAGGTGGAGTTTATCGACCGAACAAAACAACATGGGTGTGTCCCGAAGACGAGGCTAAGTTTGCGAGTTATCAGGTTTGCACCTCATTTTGGTGAAAATGAGGAACGAATGACGAGGATGTTTCGAGAGGTCTAAAGCGAGATTCGCAATATCTTATATCTCATAAATTTTCTTTATATTCGGATGTTGTAAAAAGGGCTCAATTATTAGAGCGAGATAATGAGTATGTTCAACCGAGGGACCACAACCTGTGGTCATACCGGTGATGTTAATCATCGAGCGATGATAACCAACGAGGAGGGAGAAATACGAACAAAGGCGGTAACCACTTGGGTGGTCATCGTGGCCATGATAATAGGAGAATTGAGTCAAGTGGAAATTTGAAGAGGAGATTCAACAATGACGGAAGACATCAACAAAGAAGACCAAAGACCAACAACAAATTCTAGGGAGGAGAACGATCCGCCAGCTTAGATGTTACAAATGTGGGAAAGAGGGACATATCATCAAATCGTCCACAATAATCCAAGGTATGTTACAACTTGTGGAAAGGAAGGCCACATAGCTCGGGAATGTTTTGTATAAAACCAAGTTCAACGGGATGGTGACTCGAGGTCTGTCCGGATAAGTCAAAATCACGGTTCTGGAAGGCGTTTGTCGGATCGGCTAAAACGCATGAGGAACCCGAACGAGGTGATTATGAGTAAGCTAATCTTGAACTCTTGCGAAGTTTATACCTTACTAGATACCCTGGTTCTACCCATTCTTTTATCTCTCCCGCTTGTGCTCAACGTTTAAACTTGACTGGAGAAATTGGACTTTGACTTATCTCGTTGAAACTTCGATTGGGTGAAACCTTCGTTACATCTACATAGTTTATAAATCTTGCATGATCCAAGTCGGCACTATCACATTACCGTTGATCTTATATCTTTAAAGATACTTTTGCTTTTGATGTGATTTTAGGAATTGATTGGTTAACCACTCATCATGCCAAAATTGATTGTTTTCGTTAGGTTGTTAGTTTTATATTCTAACCAACCTTTGTCATACTAATTCAAATAACTAAACCACTTAAATCAGTCACTATCATATCAAGCCATAAAGCTATTCATTTATTGAAAAACGAATGTCAAGCTTTCTTAGCCCATGTTATGGATTTGAACAAAGACAAGTCGATTTGAATAATATTTACATTGTTAGAGAATTTTACGATGTATTTCTCGAAGAACTTCCGGCCTACCCCGTAACGTGATGTTGAATTCTTTATTGACCTTGAGCTAGGTACAAAACTCATTTCTAAAACCCCATATCGAATGGCTCCTATTGAACTTCAGGAGTTAAAAGTCCAACTACGAGGAATTGTTAGACATAGGTTTCATTCGTCCCAAGTACATCTCCTTGGGGTGCTCCTGTTTTATTCAGTAAAGAAGAAGAGCGGGAGTATGCGATTTCAGTATTGACTACCGAGAATTAAACCATGTCACCATCAAGAATAGGTATCCATTACCTCGTATTGATGACTGTTTCGACCAGATTCTAAAGGAGCACAATTCTTTCAAAGATCGATCTTTGTTCGGATATCATCACCAAGATTAAAAGCGAGGATATTCCAAAGACCGCCTTCGTAACTTCCAGATGGGCATTATGAATTCTTAGTCATGTCTTTTGGATTGACTAATGCTCCCCGCCGCTTTCATGGATATGATGAACCGTGTGTATTCAAGGAATATTTGGATCAGTTTGTTGTTATCTTTATTGATGACATCCTCATCTATTCTAAAAGCCATGAAGATCATGAGCACCATTTGAAGCTGATACTTGAAAGGCTTCGTGAAAACAAACTTTATTCCAAGATGAAGAAATGCGAAGTTTAAGCGAGGAAGTAGAATTCCTTGGGCACGTGGTGTCAAAACATGGAGTATCGCTCGTCGACCCGTGAAGATTGAAGCAAGACAATGTTGGGAGCAACCAAAGTCGGTGGCCAAGTTCGTAGCTTTCGGGCTTAAATTTGGTTATTATCGGAGATTTGTGGAAGGATTTTCTCGAATCGCTACTTCGATTAACTCGGTTGACTTCGGAAGATACAAAATTTATATGGAAGCGAGGAATGCGAGAAGAGTTTCCAAGAGCTTAAGAGAGACTCATTTCTAAGACTGTTTCGCAATACCATCCGTGCAGATGGATTTTTTATATACAACGATGCTTCAGGCAAAGGGTTAGGATGCGTTCTCATGCAACATGTGAAAGTCATAGCCTATGCCTCACAACAACTCAAAGAATATGAGAGGAATTATCCTACTCATGATTTAGAGTTGGCAGCAGTCGTATTCGCGTTGAAAATTTGGAGACACTACTTGTATGGGGAGAAAGTGGAGATTTATACGGACCATAAAAGCCTCAAATATTTCTTTACCCAAAAAGAACTCAACATGCGGCAACGACGTTGGCTTGAACTATTGAAAGATTATGATCACACTATTCAATATCATCCTGGAAAAGCGAACGTAGTAGCTGACGCATTGAGTAGAAGATCATATGTGAGTACGAGTGCGATATTGTTAATGCAAAGGCCCATTCTGTATGACTTGCAAAGGATGGAGATAGAATTAAAGACTCTAGGGACCTACATGATGATGGCGAATATACGAGTAGAACCGACTTTAATCGATAAAGTTAAAGCTGCTCAAGCTACGGACGGAGCCGATATCGTATGAAGAAGAAAATGCAAGAAGGAGCTATTCCAGAAGCGAGAATCGATGAAGAAGGAATACTTAGATTCAACTCCAGACTTTGTGTTCCTAACGATTCTGACTTGAAGCATAGAATCATGATGGAGGCACACAATACCCCGTTTGCAATCCATCTCAGGAGTACAAAATGTATCATGATATTCGGATATACATTTTGGTGGAACAATATGAAGAGAGAGATCGCGGAGTTTTTCTCGAGGTGTTTAACTTGTCAACGTGTAAAGGCGGAGCATCAAGTGCCAAAGGGTCCATTACAACCACTTGAGATTCCAAAATGGAAGTGGGAACACATTACTATGGATTTCGTTACAGGTCTTCCCAAAGTTTCTCAAGGCATAGATGCGATTTGGGTTATTGTTGATAAATTAACCAAGTCTGCCCATTTCTTACCTATACGTGAGACTTATTCCCTTGAACGTCTTGCTCGCATGTACGTGAATGAGATTGTGAGATTGTGAGATCGCATGTACGTGAATGAGATTGTGAGATCGCATGTACTTTCCCGAAAGTATTCGTCATGTGAAGGAGGTGGAGTTCATCAAGCTAGAGAAAAACAATATGACCGTGTCGCAGTACAAATCTAAGTTTGCCGAGTTGTCCTGGTTTGCATCCCATTTGGTAGATGATGAGGAGCGTATAACGCGGATGTTTCTAAGAGGTTTAAAAGCCGAGATACGTCAATACCTCATTTTTCACAAACTTTGTTTGTATTCAGATGTTATAAATAGGGCTTAGTTATTAGAGCGCGATAATGAGTCAACCCAACCAAGAGAGAGCAGCCGACAAAATGATAATATCAGTGGCAGTAGACATCAAAGCAGTGACAACAAAAGTGGAGGGAATCAACATGCCAGAAATGGTAACCACTTTGGTGGTAATCATGGCCAAGACAATAGGAGTTGAAATTTCAAGAAGAGGAGATTCAATAATGATGGAAAGACGTCAGCACTAGTTGTAAGACCCCAACTTATTATAAATAAAATTGAATTTTCTCTAATTATATTTGTGAATAATAAGGTAATAATTTGATATAATTCTCTGGTTATGGGTGAAATATGCAAATTTTGCAAAATATGCAAGTGGTTATAAAATAATCATTGTTGTCGGGGAATATTCGTTTGGTCGTGGAATATTCTTGTTGTGCTGGAAATATTCGATGACGGTGCGATCATTTATGGGCCCCATAATGTAATAACTGCATCGGATGAAGAAAATGACAAGTTTGAGTTTTTATAAATAACGGCGTAGTTATTACTGCTAACACTTGTTGGAATATCAAATTGGTTAAAATACGTAATATGCGTGGATGCATGATGATTGATGAATTATTGATCCTTACGTAAAAAGGCACTACTAATAATTGTTACAATGATTTATTATTCAATATTTTATTTTATTGATTCAATAATTGTGCGTTGATATTTTATATTATTGTTGTTTCAATAATTGTCACTGCACAGTATTTTCCATTATCAGATCAATAATTCATATTATTTGAATAATATTATTAGATAGCATTATTGGCAATGTCTAGAAAGTTCTGTCAAGGAGAGGTTTGGTCACCTAATTGCGCGCCAATAAGGAGAAATTCTTATTGGAATACCCCCTCTTTCCTGGGAACGGCCTGGTTGTCATAAATGTGATTCTGTAATATTATTTGTGAATAATTAATTATTGATTCATATGATAAGAAAATATTTATTTTATGTGGATATAAATGTTGGATATATTTATTGTGGTTAAAAATGAAGGAGTTAATGTTGAGATGTTTTATCAGTATTTTTGTCGGAATGAAGGTATTAAAAATTAAACTAGTGTTTTTGAGATATATTGTGTGAGTTATAATTTTTAATCCAAATTGTTGGATCGTTGTAATTTTTGGATATGTTATACATATATAAGTTGAGTATATGTCCACAAATTTTGAACCATTAAAATGAACGTATGATTTGTTATGAATTTTAAGAGGTGATTGATTTGAAATTAGGTTTATAAATGATTTTGGTGGAAAATTCTAGAATTGAGTGGGCCCCACTTGTGGTTGGTGAAGAAATGTGCTGAATTTATTTCAAATGTGGTGGGTGGAAATAGTGAAGAGTAAAGCCGTGAGTTGCAGTCAAGTCTGCTAACATTTTCCTATAAATAGAGGGCTAAGTTAGAATTGAAAATCACACCGTAAACAAGTTTTCTCTTTCTCTCTAGATTATCGAGAGTGTATTTTGTGAGTATTTAGATACTTTGTGAGTTTCTATTCACCATTGCAAGTTTCCTTCAAATTTTTATATCCGATATTCCTATCGTAAGATCGATATTTTGAGGTAAGGATGTTATTTTCTTCATATATGATATTATTTCTTCAATATCATTATGTCAAGTATTGATCTCAATTTTTATCAAATTTGGAACTTGTTGTATCGGGGTTACTATTCACGATACGGAACTATTCACGATATCTAAGACTATTCACTTAAATACGACACTATTCATCAAAAAATGAAATTTTTTCTTTTGTCAAGATGTCTATTATGGTTACTATCTTTGATTGTATACATGTTTTGATCTTTATTTTTGAATTCGCTTCAAAATTGGTATTTATGAAGTATTATTGATCTTGGATAAATCATATATCTAATCCTACTATTTGTCCTTCCGTTTCAATGGATTCGCTTTTCTTTAAAATATTTTTCATCATCCTCGATCCTAAATGATGATATTACTAAATATCTTCTTTTGTAAGTGCAAAAAAGATAAATGATTAATCGATGAATATCTTTGGCGTAGTGAAAAGATGAACAGTGTTGAGATGAATATGACCAACTAGTGATCTAAATGAATATCTTTGGCCAGTAAATGCAAAGATGAATATTTGATTAAAGATGTATATTGATTGTTGTTACAGGATAAAATATTGATGATGGACTTTTAAATCTTAGAAGATAGTAGAACTCATTCAAATGCAAATTTGGGATGGAGACACCAAAGGCCATCCCAGACAAGTCAAAGCCAGCAGTTCAAGGGAGAGCATTTTTCGTGACCTCCCAAAAAGCGAGGAACCCGAACGAAGTCATCACATGTAAGCTAATCATAAACTCTAGCGAAGTCTATACCTTATTTGATACAGGTTCTACCCATTCTTTTATTTCTCCTACTTGCGCTCAACGTTTAAATTTAACTCCGAAGAAATTAGACTTTGACTTATATGTTGAAACTCCGTTAGGAGAAACCTTCATTACATCCACTATTTATAAGTCTTGTTTAATTCAAATCGATAACCGCACGTTACTTTTCGATCTTATCTCTTTGAAAATACTTGCATTTGATGTGATTTTAGGAATTGATTGGTTAACTACTCATCATGCAAAAATTGATTATTTTCGTAAGGTTGTTAGCTTTCATATTCCTAACCAACCTATTATGTGAATTCAAACAACCAAACCACTAAAGTCAATCACTGTCATATCAAGCCATAAAGCTATTCATTTATTGAAAAATGGATGTCAAGCTTTCTTAGCCCATGTCATGGATTTAAACAAAAATACGCCAGATTTGAATAATATTCCTATTGTTAATAAATTTCCTGACGTATTCCTTGAAGAACTTCATGGCCTACCCCCGGAGCGTGAAATCGAGTTTGGTATTGACCTTGAACCCCGTACAAAACCCATTTCTAAAGCCCCATATCGAATGGCTCCAATTGAACTTCAGGAGTTAAAGATACAACTGCAGGAATTGTTAGACATCGGTTTCATTTGTCCTAGTACGTCTCCTTGGGGTGCTCATGTTCTATTCGTAAAGAATAAAGATGGAAGTATGCGACTTTGTATTGATTATCGGGAGTTGAATCATGTCACCATCAAGAATAAGTATCCGTTACCTCGCATTGATGACCTGTTTGACCAATTGCAAGGCGCCAAATTCTTTTCAAAGATCGATCTTCGTTCTAGATATCACCAGTTAAAGATTAAAACTGATGACATTCCAAAGACTGCTTTCAGAACTCGGTACGGGCATTACGAATTCCTAGTCATATCTTTTGAATTAACTAATGCTCATGTTGCCTTCATAGATATGATGAACCGAGTATTCAAGGAATATTTGGATCATTTTGTGGTTGTCTTTATTGATAACATCCTCATTTACACCGAAAGCCGTGAAGATCATGAACAACACTTGAGGCTGATACTCCGAAAGCTTTGTGAAAACAAGCTATATGCCAAGTTGAAGAAATGCGAGTTCTGTCTTGATGAAGTAGCATTCCTTGGGAATGTGATATCAAATCACGGAATATCTGTTGACCCGACAAAGATTGAAGCAATTCAAAGCTGGGAGTAACCTAAGTCACTGACCGAAGTACGTACTTTTCTAGGCTTAGCTGGTTATTATCGGAGATTCGTAAAAGGGTTTTCTCAAATTTCTACTCTATTAACTCAGCTGACTCGAAAAATTACAAAATTTGGTTGGAGCGAGAAATGTGAGACGAGTTTCCAAGAACTCAAGGGGAGACTTATTTTAGCATCTGTTCTGACAATACCATCTGGTTCAGAGGGATTTGTCATATACAGCGATGCTTCAGGCAAAGGTTTAGGATTTGTTCTCATGCAACATGGGAAAGTCATAGCCTATGCCTCACGATAACTCAAAGAATATGAGATGAATTATCTTACTCATGATCTAGAGTTGGCAGCTATCATTTTCGCGCTTAAAAGATGGAGGCATTACCTATAAGGGGAGAAAGTAGAAATCTATACTGATCATAAAAGCCTCAAATATCTCTTCACCCAAAAGGAGCTCAACATGCAGCAACGACGTTGGCTTGAGCTGTTAAAGATTACAATCATACCATTCAATACCATCCTAGAAAAGTGAACGTAGTAGGTGACGCATTGAGTAGAAGATCATATGCAGGTATGAGTGCGATATTGTCAATACAAAGGCCCATTTTTTTATAACTTACAAAGGTTGGAGATAGAGTTAAAGACTCTAGGGACCCCATGTGATGATTGAAAATATATAGAACCGAATTTAATTGATAAAGTTAAAGTTGTTCAAGCTACAGACCTGGAACTGATGTGTATGAAGAAGAAAGTGCAAGAAGGTGCTATTCCGGAATCAAGAGTCGATGAAGGAATACTTAGAGTCAACTCTAAACTTTTTGTTCCTAACGATTCTAATTTGAAGTATAAATCATGATGGAGGCGCACAACACATCATTTTTAATCCATCCTGGGAGTACCAAAATGTATCGTGATCTTCGACATACATTTTGGTGGAGCAATATGAAAAGAGAGATCGCAGAGTTTAACTCAAGGTGTCTAACTTGTCAACGTGTCAAAGCGGAGCATCAAGTGCCAAAAGGACCATTGTAACCATTTAAAATTCCAGAATTGAAGTGGGAGCACATTACCATAGATTTCTTTATTGGTCTCCCCAAGGTTTTTCAAGGCATAGATGCGATTTGGGTTATTGTCGATAGATTGACCAAGTCTGTTCATTTTTTACCTATACGAGAAACATATTCACTTGAAAGTCTTGCTCGTAAATACATAAATGAGATTGTAAGACTGCATGGTATGCCAGTATCAATAGTTTCTGATCGAGACCCAAGATTCACTTCATGATTTTGGGTTAGTTTGCAAAAAACTATGGGCACGAATTTATGATTTAGTTCGGCATATCATCCTCAAACGGACGGGCAGTCGGAGAGGACTATTCAAACTCTTAAAGATCTGTTAAGATTTTGTGTCCTTAACTTCAAATGAAGTTGGAACAAGTTCTTGCCATTAGTGGAATTCTCCTACAACAACAGTTATCAAACAAGTATTGGCATGGCTCCATTCGAGGCGTTATATGGACGCAAGTGTCGTTCTCCAGTATGCTAAGATGAGGTGGGTGAAGCAACGTTGTTGGGACTAGAATTGGTACGCATGACAACGAAAAAGATTCAAATGATCCGACAACGTATAAAAACCTCACAAGATCGACAAAAGAGTTATGTTGATCTTCATCGAAAGGATGTGGAATACAATGTTGGAGATCATGTGTTGTTACGTGTTGCTCCATTGAAAGGAGTTACAAGATTTAGAAAGAAAAGAAATCTCAATCCTCGATTTATTGGCCCATTTGAAATCCTTGATCGAGTAGGAACTGTAGCCTATAGACTCGCCTTACCGCCAAGTATGGCTCGTGTTCATAACGTTTTTCACATATCTATGTTACGTAAATATGTGGAAGATCCGAACCACATTATTAAATTAGAACCAAATGAGATAGCGGAAGATTTAATGTATGAAGAGGTACTTGTTAAAATATTGGATAAGAAGGATAATATTCTACGCTCCAAGGTTATACCTCAAGTTAAAGTTTTGTGGAGAAACCACGATGTTGAGGAAATGACCTGGGAGTTAGAATCTAAAATAAAATCAAGGTATCCTCACCTCGTCGACATACTAGGTACGTACCCCAATTTCGAGGACGAAATTTCATAAGAAGGGGAGGTTGTAAGACCCCAACTTTTATGAATAAAGATTATATTTTCTCAAAATATATTTTTGAATATTATGGTGTGGATTTGTTATAATGTTATAGTTGTGGGTAATATTTACAAATTTTGCAAAGTAAGCAAGTTGTTATAAAATATTCGATTGGTCGGGGAATATTCGTTTTAACAGGGAATATTCGTACGACAACACAATCATTGGTGGACCCTATAACGGAAGTATTGTCGTAATTAAAAAATGACAAAAATATCTTTTTATAAAAATAACAGCTAAAGTTTTACCGTTAAACCGTTGAAATACTAAATTGGTAAAAGTAAATGCGATGTCGACTTGGTTGCATAAGTAGCACTACAGTATTAATTATTGATACTTACGTGAGAAGTCACGCAGTTATACTCAATTATTGCTACAATAATTGCTGCATAATATCTCTCATATTATTGATTCAATTATTGTCATAGTATCATCTGCATAATATTTTATATTATTAAATTATTCACAGGATACTATTTACAAAGTACTATTCACAGAGTACTATTCACTCAGTGACTATTCACCCGGGATACTATTCATGACAAAAGTTGATTTCTTTTGTCCAAATCATTTTTGATTCAATATTATTCATGAATTTTACTCCACAAAGCAGTATCATGTTGACAATTTGGACATTATTAAATTCTGGATAAATTAAATTATAAATCTTTAAAAATTTATCCTTTGCTTTCTTTTAATTGAATTCTTATATCATTGTCATCATCCTCATGCTTATATTGTGATGAAAGTCATCTTTGGCCGTAGTGCATAGATGGACTGTTGATTGGTATTATTATGACCAGAGATCATTTAGTATAATTGTAAGACCCCAACTTTTATGAATAAGGAATAATTTTTCACGAAATATATTTTTGAATATTATGGTGTGGATTTGATATAATGTTATAGTTGTGGGTAATATTTACAAATTTTGCAAAGTAAGCAAGTGGTTATATAATATTCGATTGGTTGGGGAATATTCGTTTTAACAGGAATATTCGCGACGACAGACACAATCATTAGTGGACCCCACAACGGAAGTATTGTTGTAGTAAAAAAAGCATGAATTATCTTTTTATAAAATAATAATGGCTAAGGTGTTACCGTTAAAAACCTATTGAACTACCCATTAGTAAAAAAGTACAATAATGGCGTGGTTGCATAAGTAAGCATTACCAGATTGATTATTGATGCTTACGTGAGAAGTCACTCAGTTATACTCAATTATTGCTACATAATTCTTGCAAGATCATATCTCTCATATTATTGATTCAATTATTATCACAAAGATCATCCGCATAATATGATATATTATTAAATCAATAATTGAGACGACAAAGTTATTCATATTATTATTTGCAATATTGACAATGTCTAGAAGTTCATCGAGGAGAGGTTTGGTCACCTAATTACGCTACCAATAAGGAGAAATCCTTATCGAAAAGCCCCCTCTTTCCTGGGAACGACCTGGTTGTTAAATATTGTTAATTATAATATTAATGATAAATAAGTTCGTGTTGATTAAAGATGAAATTGATAGTTCCATTGTGTGAGAATTATTAGTGTTAGTAGAAATCGATATTTATTTCGATAATAATTGATGTCCTGGGGGTTATATTGACCCAATCGAATTATTCGGGGCACTTTTCGTGGTGTGAGTACTATTCACGGGTTACTATTTACCCGATTACTATTCACTCTAGTATTGTTCACTCGGGTATTTGGGACACTTTTCTTGTCAGGGTACTATTCACGGGGTACTATTCACCCGAAAAATATATTTCTTTTCGGTCCAAATCATTTTTTGGTACAATATTAATGCATGAGAAGATATGATAATTTTTCAGACCGTTGGTGGAAAGTTATAATAGTAAATCAATATGGATTGTTGGTTTAAAGTTTTAATAGTAAATCAGTATGGACCGTTGCTTTAAGTTTTAATAGTAAATCAATATGGACCGTCCGTTTAAAAGTAAATCAATCTGAATTGTTCATGAATTAGTTACTATTCAGTCTATTCTCCTATAAATAGAATCTCATTCCTTCATTATTTCTTACAAATTCACTGAAACTCTAGAGAAAGAAACTATAGAGAGAAAGAAGAAAAGTATTCTGCTACTTCACTACTCCAGTATTCAGTTTTTCTAAGGTAAAGGGTATTATTCTTTCGTATTCATGAAGAGAGTTATTTTCTTTCAATACTCGTAAGAGGTTGTTATTCCATTCTTTATTATTACATTGGAATATCCATGTCTGCAAGCGGATTACGCGATGACCTGGTTCCATTCTTTATTATTCTCATTGGAATAACTCGTCTGCGTATGGCCTATCGCATGCCTCGTGAATTTCGTTGTTATTCCATTCTTTATTATTCTCGTTGGAATAACTCGTCTTTCATGGCTCTATCGCATGCCCGGTGAATTCTGTTGTTATTCCATTCTTTATTATTCTCGTTGGAATATCCTATCGTGAGGATTACGCATTTACCTAGTTCCATTCTTTTATTCATTGGAATAACCTCGCCTACATCTTGATTACATCGACGCTCGTGAATTCATTTGTTATTCCATTCTTTATTATTACATTTGAATAACCGCATGCATGCGGATTACGCACGCCTGGTGAATTCTTCATTATTCCATTCTTTATTATTCGTTGGAATAATCATCACGTGGATTACCGCACGGGCGGCAAAAATCCATTCGCGATTTCATATATTCTATTATACTCGGTTGGTTAAAGTTTTGGCTTCTATACTCCATGAAATTAGTGGAATATCCTTGATATTTGCGCTTCATCCAAAGATCTTTCATGGAAATATTATTCGAGCATTCTTGAATTTTACTCCACAAAGCGAAGATCATGTCGACAATTTGGACGTTATTGAGTTCGGGATAAATTAACTTATAAATCTTTAAAATTTATTCTTGAACTTGTTTTATTGAATTGTCATCATCTTCATGCTTATATTATGTTGAAAGTCATCTTTGGCTTACGTGCATAGATGGACTTGGTATGATTATGACCAGGGATTATTCGGTATAATCATGACCGTAATGTGATGAATGATGTGATAAAAGTCCTCATTCGTTCTGTAATTCATTGGTGGGATGATTGTTGGTATGATTATGACGAGGATTATTAAGATAGTTATGATTATTGATGATTACTTGAATATCCTGGTGGTGGTAAGTGGATGATTCAATTTTATTTATTAAAATTTGAGTCTCGGCGATAAAGTTGATGAAAAACTTTTTAAATCATAGAAGATAGTAGATTTATACTTTACTTGACTCTTCTAATGGATTGCTTATTCCGCTGCAGTTTTTGATCTAAAACTTGTTGTCTATTATATTCTATCGGTTGTTATCTTTGTTGAAGGCTATTGATAACTTATTCGCATTATCTTAGTCATAATATTTCATCTTTGGGCTAGTTGAGCTCACCCTTTTACTTTCATTTGTTCTTCTGTGAAATAAGAACGTAAATGGGACTAGTCAGGGGGAGAGTGATGGTCCTAGATGGTGCATTAGTAGTCCTCTCTATTCCGTGAAATAGTGTGATAATAAATGTAATGAGGATTCCATTGAGTGTGAATATTGTCTAGATGACAATATTTGAATTAAAACTCACTGCCTATGTTTTGTCGTATTTTACACATTTTGTTGTATAATCGATTTGTATTTATATTCGAAGACCTTTGTATCCCATGCACCCAAGATGGGTGATGTATACCTATTTTTGGGGCGTCACAATAATCATGACCCGTAATGTTACAAATGATGTGGTAAAAGTCCTCATTGGCCCGTAGTGCATTGATGGTATGATCATGAACATTGGTGATTACACAAATATCCTTGGCCCTTAGTGCATGGATAATTCGTGGACGTGATACTAATGAATATCCTTGGCCCATAGTGCACAGATAATTCAGTGATGTGGATTATTTATTGAGCCGAGTCTCAGCGATAAAGTTAATGATAAACTTTTTAAATCATAGAAGATAGTAGATATCATGCTCTACTTGACTCTTCTAATGGATTGCTTGTTCCGCTGTAGTTAAACTTGTTGTTTATTATCAGTTTGTTGAAGGCTAACGATAATTTATTCTGCATTATCATAGTCATAATATTTCTTACTGGGCTAGTTTAGCTCACCCTTTTGCTTTCATTGTTCTCTTCAGGAAATAAGAACGTAGCCGGGACTAGTCGGGAAATGGAGTGACGGTCCGAGATGGTAGCTGTAGTAGTCCTCACTATTTTATAAAATAGTGTGATAATAATTGTAATGAGAACTCCATTTGAGTTTAAATATTGTCTACTAGACAATATTCGTGTAAAAACTTTCAGCTACGTTTTTGTCATATTGTATAAGGAAGTTTGTATTTAAATTATGTATCATGTATTGGGCAACTCAGAATGGGTGGTGTATACCTATTTTGGGGGCATCACAGTAAACTTTATGTTCGTGAGAACCTGCTCTGATACTTATTGATTACTTATTTGAATAGATCTTTAAACTTCTTTTGTAATTATTTATTTAAGAGTTACCAAATAATTAATTAATCAAGATTATCTATACGCAATGGAATATAAGTTTGAAAAACTCCCCTTAAAGATTTACTCAGAGATCTTAGTTGTTATATGAATGATCAAACACATGACAGATATAACAGTTATATATTGTAGAATGTAAATTGTAGAAAGTAGAAGACACGAGAGGTTTTAAGTGGTTCGAAGACTAAATAACTCCTAATCCACTCTTCTACTTAACGAGCAGGATATCCACTAAGGATATAGGCCCATCAGACCATTTACATCTGAAATCCCTAGGATTCCTTTGAGTCATAAAGTCTCGACATCGAGTCACTTAGACTCGGCAATTCGGTCACTAATGACCATGATCCACCGACCACAATTCGGTCCTCAAGATCAGGATTCGTCGACCCTTCTTCCTGTTTTGTAGAAGTTTTTGAGGTTCTGCTAAGATGAATTGAATGATCTTTATCTTATGGTACTTAGCATCATTGTTAAACTCTATTGTTGAAGCTTGATTTCTTCTGATTATCAGCAACTACTCATGATCAATATTGATGTGATGTTAAGCTATTCACTTGAGCTCTTTATCTTTTGTGCTTATCAGCATTGAACAATCTTAGGATCGTAGACTTGTGCTCTACGTCTTCAGCTAGTTGAATCTGAGTATTTATGATGAAGCGTATAGTGGTGCTTTGAGGTTTGCCTTTTGATATGCCACTTTCACTTCATCAGCATCAATTGCATGGCTTCTTCATGTTTGGATCTTCAATTCTGTCATGTTCTCCACTTTCTTGGCTCTATGGCTCTGGGTCATTTTCTTTGGAGCTTCCTAGTTATTTTAGTCTTTGGCTCTGTGGCTCTGACATTTCTATATACTGATCAACTTCTTGTAACCTAATGAGTTGCTGCCAAGATTAACTTTTAATCTCATTCCCTTTTGGGCTTGGCATCTTTGAACATTTATGTTCATAGAGTTTACCTTACTCTACATTTTCTCTTGTTCAACCCGATGATCATTTCTGATGATGATTCTTCTTTTATATTAACATTCAGTGTTCATCATGATCTTCTACTTTTGAATGATGTTGTCTTTTATACTACTATGAATTCTTCCCGTTGAGAAGTATCCTTTGGAGCATTTAATGCTTAGATACTTAGATATCTCTGATGCTGACTTTCTGAGGCTCTCTGTCAGCGTACTTTCTGACTTAGGACTTATTACATCAATCAATATCCTTTCTAGCTTTTCTAACATCTTACTTTTGGCTAACTAGTCAGTAGATATACCTTTATTTTCTTTTAAGAATATATCTTCTAATACCTTAAGATCATCTTCTTGCAATGTTCCATTTCTCAGTCTCATTGTCAGACCCGGCATAAACTCTGCGATTTGCTGTTATAAGAGTCATAAGATTGAGCCTTACGATCGTTTTGACTTTTCTATTCTTGGATCCTTTTAACTGTTGATAGTAGAGTGAGGAATGTCGTAGTCTTATATATTGCATCCTCACTACTAGTACAACCTTATCTTTTTTTTTGCTTTTTGATTGTTTGATAATACTTAGATTTACATATCTGACTTTTCTTTGTTTCTTTGATATTTTAGCTGACTTATGAAGTCGATAACATTTTTCCTGAGTGAGTTGTTCTTCTTTGTTCTCAAATACTGGCTACTCCTATACGAAGTTCTGATTGCTCTACGATCTGTTATGAGTTCTGAGAATAGGTAGAATATCCTTGCAATTTTTACCTTTAGATTTTTCCTGGAGATCTCTTATTGTGGAAGATATACTTAGATATTATAAAAGTATATTCTTTTGTCATATGTTGCTTCTTGAATAAACTTTACTTTATATCCATGCCACAAACTGAGCTTGGTGATCTCATCTGATTCGTATAATCAGCACTTCTTATTTTGTTTAACTTTTTTTAGGCTAGCTTTACGATCTTGATCTTACTGAACGATCTTGGAGTGATTTTCATATACTGATTTCATTCAGTGTCTACTTGGAGTATTCTACAATCACCCTTTACTGAACAACCTTTACTATGTGATACATTGATTCATTTAATAGGTTGATCAATTTTTCCAGATGATGTTTAACATCTTCGTCGACTCCTTGTGCAGCTCCATGTTGACCTTGTAATTTTGAGATCATTTGTTCATCTTACGAACTGATTCTCTTTTTGTGAGATGAAGTGAACAATGCGATATTCTGATGATTTGCAAACATAGTTGTCTCTGCGAAGTATCTCTATACTTTAAACTGGCAGAGTAACTTTACGATCATAATTTTCTATCATCTATACATTAGATCAATTTCCATAAGATCAACCTAACATTGTTTGATCTTTATAATTGAAGTCCTTGTACATCAATTCTTTTGAAGTACTTTTCAAAATTTACTTTTACAAATATACATTAATAAACTTTTCACTTTAAGCATATGTGTGACGCCCCCAAAATAGGTATACATCACCCATTCTAAGTCGTCAAATACATGGTACAGAAACAAATACAACTTCATTAGTACAATTGTCGTGCAAAATACGACAACACATATACTATGAGTTTAAATACAAATATTGTCTAATAGACAATATACAAACTCAAAAGGAGTCCTCGTTACAATTATTGATACACTATTTTACAAAAATAATGAGGACTGCTAAAACAACTTTCTAGAACCATAACTCCATACCCCGGCTAGTTCCTGCTATATTCTCATCTCCTAAGAAGAAAAATAGAAAAAAGGAAAAAGGTGAGCTTAACTAGCCCAGTAAATAATATTATGAGTAAGATAATATACACCAATTTATCATTAGTCTTCAACAGGGAAAAATCGATGTAATATAATGTATAACAAGTTTTAGATCAACAACCGCAATGAAACAACAATCCATTAGAAGAGTCAAGTAGAGAATGAATTCTACTATCTTCTAAAATTTAAAAGTTCATCATCAATATTTTATCCTCAGAACATCGAAGAAAATAATATCATTTACTTAAGAAAATAATATCCCTTACCTCAAAAGAACATTACTTCCTACCAAATATCATGTATATAAGGTCAAGGAAACTTGCAATCTGAATAAAGAACTCACAAAGTATCTAAATACTCACAAAATACGCTCGATAATATATAGAGAGAAAGCTTATGATTCTAGTGTGATTTTCAATTCTAACTAAGCACCCTTTTTATAAGAAAATACTTAGAACGCCATAGCAGACTAACCTGCTACCTGATCGCTTTACCTACTACTATTCACGCCCACCACTTTTGAAATAAAATTTCAGTACATTTCTCACCAATCAAAAGTGGGGCCCACCCATGTTTTTAATAAAAAAACATTTATTTTCAAAACTTTAATAATTCATAATAAATAGTTCTTTTATTAGAAAAATTCGAAACACATGTCCATTCCATAGGAAAGGAAATTCTCTACAACTTTGTAGATTTAAGTTTTCCCAAATTCCAAATGAAAAATGACCGAAATCCACATACTGACGATTTTTAATACCTCAATTCCGACAAAATACTGATAAAATACCTCAGCATTAATTCCTTCATTTATATCCACAAAACAATATCCATCATTTATATCCACATAAAATAAATATTTTCTTATCATATAAATCAATAATTAATTATTCACAAATAATAATACAGTAATCACAATTATGACAAATCTGTGTCGCTCCCCAAGAAAGGGGGCTTTCCGATAAGGATTTCTCCTTATCATGCAAGCAATTAGTGACCAAACCCCTTCCTAGACATGTAACTTCCTTAGACATTGCCAATAATGCTATCTAATAATATTATTCAAATAATATGAATTATTGATCCGATAATGGGAAATATGGTAAATGATAATTATTGAAACAATAATAATATAAATATCAACGTAGCAATTATTGAATCAATAAAATAAAATATTGAATAAGAATTATCAGAATAAATTATTAAGAAAAGTGCCTTCTCACGTAAGAATCAATAATTCAAAAATAATGTAATCATTCACGCAGTGCTAATTTGCAACCACGCCAGACATCGTATTTTAACCAACCGGTATTCCAACAAAGTTGTTAATTCAGAATAACTACGCCTGTTATTTATAAAAACTCAAACTTGTCATTTTCTTCATCCGACCATTTTCCATTATGGGGCCCATAAATGGTCGCTACTGGCCGCATTTAATATTCCCCTCAAACAAGAATATATTCCACGACCAAACGAATATTCCCCACAACAATGAATATTTTATAACCACTTGCTTATTTTGCAAAATTTGCACATTTCACCCATAACCAAAGTATTATATCAAATTAACACTTTATTATTCAAAATAATAATTAGAGGAAATTCAATTTTATTTATAAAAAGTTGGGGTCTTACAACCTCCCTCCTTATGAAATTTTATCCTCAAAATTGACGACGACTTGTGGTGTTTCAAAAGGTGAGGATACCTCATTTTCATTTTCGATTCTAACTCCTGTGTCATTTCTTCAATAAGATGGTTCTTCCACAAAACCTTAACTTGTGGTATAACCTTGGTGCGTAGGACATGCTCTTTTCCTATCCAAGATCTTAACAGTACCTCCTCAGATGACGTTAAATCTTGGCTATCTCGTCTCGGTTCTAACTCAATAATGTGGTTTGGGTCTTTCACATATTTACAAAGCACATATATGTGAAAACATTATGAACACGTAGACATGCCGAGAGGTAACGCGAGTCTATAGCCACATTTTCTATTCTATCAAGAATTTCAAATGGACCAACAAATTATGGATCGAGCTTTTCTCTTCCCAAATCTTGTAACTCCCTTCCATGGAGCAACACGTAACAATACATGATCCCCAATATTAAATTCCACGCCCTTTCGATGAAGATCACATAACTCTTTTGTCGATCATGTGCCATTTGTATACGCTTGTCGGATCATTTAGATTTTCTATGTAGTTATGCGTACTCAATTCGGGTCCCAACAACGTTGCTTTCTCCCACCTCATCCCAAAGATATCGAGAAGCGACACTTTCGTCCATACAATGCTTCGAATGGAGCCACACCTATACTTGCCTGATAACTGTTGTTGTAGGAGAATTCCACCAATGGTAGGTACTTATCCCAACTCCCTTTGAAATCTAGGACACGTAGTCTTAATAGATCTTCAAGAGTTTGAATAGTCTTTTTGATTGTCCGTCTGCTTCGAGGATGGTATGCCGAATCGAATCATAATCTGCGCTCCATAGCTTTTCGCAAGTTAACCCAAAATCGTGAAGTGAATCTTGGGTCACGATCCCAAACTATGGATACCGGCATGCCATGCAATCTCACAATCTCATTCATATATACGAGCAAGATGTTCAAGGAATAAGTCTCTCAGATAGGCAAGAAATGAGCGCATTTGGTTAATCTATCAACAATAACCCAAATCGCATCTATGCCTTGAGAAACCTTTGGGAAGACCCATAACGAAATCCATGGTAATGTGTTCCCACTTCCATTTCGTAATCTCAAGTGGTTGCAATGGACCTTTGGCACTTGATGTTCCGCTTTACACGTTGACAAGTTAAACACCTCGAGATAAACTCCGCGATCTCTCTCTTCATATTGTTCCACCAAAATGTATCGTCAAGATCATGATACATTTTGGTACTCCCAGATGGATTGCAAATGGTGTGTTGTGTGCCTCCATCATGATTCTATGCTTCAAGTCGTAATCGTTAGAACACAAGTTCGGAGTCGACTCAAGTATTCCTTCTTCATCGATTCTTGCTTCTCGAATAACACCTTCTTGCACTTTTTCTTTTCATACGATCGCCTCGTGTCCGTAGTTTCGAGCAACTTTAACTTTATCGATTAAAGTCGGCTTCTACTCAGATGTTTGATATCATCACGGGTACTTGAGCTTTTAACTCTATCTCCATCCTTTGCAAGTCATACAAAATGGGCCTTTATGTTAACAACATCGCACTCTGCATTCCGCATATGATCTTCTACTCAATGCGCCACCTACCACGCTTTTTTTTCCAGATGATATTCGATGGTACGGTCGTAATCTTTCAACAACTCGAGCCAACGTCGTTGCCGCATGTCGAGTTTCCTTTGGGTGAAGAAATATTTGAGGCTTTTTATGATCCAGATAGATCTCCACTTTCTCCCCATACGTAAAGGTCTCCAGATCTTCAACGCAAAAAACGATCGCCGCTAACTCCTGATCATGAGTAGGATAATTCCTCTCATATTCTTTGAGTTGTCGCGAGGCATAGGCTATGACTTTCCCATGTTGCATGAGAACACATCCTAACCCTTTGCTCAAGCATCATCAGAGATAAAAATCCATCCGAACCAGATGGTATTGTCGTAACAAGTGCCAAATGAGTCTCCTCTCGAGCTCTTGAAACTCTTCTCGCATTCCTCTCTCCATACTTAATTTTGTATCTTTCCGAGTCACCGAAAGTTAATCTGAGTAGCGATTCTAGAAAATCCTTCCATTTAATCTCCGATAATAACCAACTAAGCCCGTAAAGCTACGATTTTGGCCACCGACTTTTGGTTGTTCCTAACTTTGTATTGCTTCAATTTTCGACGGGTCAACAGATACTCCATGTTTTGACACCACGTGCCCAAGGAATGCTACTTCCTCAAGCCAGAACTCGCATTTCTTCAGCTTGGCATATAGCTTGTTATCACGAAGCCTTTGAAGTACCAGCTTCAAATGGTGCTCATGATCTTCACGGCTTTTGGAATAGATGAGGATGTCATCAATAAAGACAACAACGAACTGATCCAAATATTCTTTGAACACACGGTTCATCATATCCATGAAAGCAGCAGGAGCATTAGTCAATCCAAAAGACATGACTAAGAATTCATAATGCCCGTACCGAGTTCTGAAGGCAGTCTTTGGAATATCCTCAGTTTTAATCTTCAAACCGATGATATCCGTAACTAAGATCGATCTTTGAAAAGAATTGTGCTCCTTGAATCGGGTCAAAAGTCATCAATGCGAGGTAGCTGGATACCTATTCTTGATGGTGACATGGTTCAATTCCTAGTAGTCAATACAAAGTCGCATACTCCCATCTTTCTTCTTCTTACTTAATAAAACAGAGCACCCCAAGGAGATGTACTAGATTTAATGAAACCGATGTCCAACAACTCCTAGTAGTTGGACCTTTAACTCCTCAAGTTCAATAGAGCCATTCGATATGGGGTTTTAGAAATGGGCTTTGTACCGTGTTCAAGGTCAATAAAGAATTCAACTTCACGCTCGGGGTAGACCGGAAGTTCTTCAGAAATACGCCAGAAATTCACTAACAATGTAAATATTATTCAAATCGACGTGTTTTTGTTCAAGTCCGTGACATGGGCTAAGAAAGCTTGACATCCATTTTTCAATAAACGAATAGCTTTTTATGGCTTGATATGACAGTTGATCGACTTTAGTGGTTTGGTTGTTTGAATTCGCATAACAAAGTTGGTTAGAATATGAAAACTAACAACCTTATTTAAAATAATCAATTTTAGCATGATGAATGGTTAACCAATCAATCCCTAAAATCACATCAAATGCAAGTATTTTCAAAGAAATAAGATCGATGGTAAGTAATGTGATGGTACCAACTTGGATCAAGCAAGATTTATAAACAAAGAGATGTAATGAAAGTTTTCCTAACTGAGTCTCAACAGATAAGTCAAAGTCTAATTTCTCCGAGTCAAGTTCAAACGTTGAGCACAAGGAGAGAGATAAAAGAATGGGTAGAACCCCAGATCTAATAAGGTATAAACTTCGCAAGAGTTTATGATTAGCTTACCCGTGATCACCTCGTTTCGGGTTCCTCACGATTTTTGGGGCAACCACGACAAACGCCCTTCCAGAACCACCGACTTTCGACTTGTCCGGATGCCTTTTTGAGTCACCATCCTCGTTGGACTTGGTTTCGCTACAAGACAATCTCTACTATATGACCTTCCTTTCCACGCTTATAACACACCTTGGATTGTTGTGGGCGCTTCAATGATGTGTCCTCTTCCCAGATTTATAACAAACGACCGGTGATCGCTTCTCCTCCCTGAAAGAAATAGCTTGATGTTCAGGCCGACGCCTTCACGCGTTATCATTGTTGTACCTTCTTTTGAAATCTCCCCCCACTCGCTTCTTCTACCATCATGGCCACGATTACCACCAGAGTGGTTACCGCTTTTGTCCGAATGTTTTCTCCTCACCGTTGTCATCATTGTTCGATGATCGCCGCCACTTGTAGATGATTCTCGTTGTGGTCCCCTCATTGAACATACTCATTATCTCGCCTAATAATTGAGCCCTATTTACAACATCCGAATATAAAGAAAATTTATGAGAGATAAGATATTGTCAATCTCGGTTTTAGACCTCTCGTAAACATCCGCGCCATTCGCTCCTCATTCTCTACCAAATGAGGTGCAAAACCTCGATAACTCGCAAACTTAGCCTTCAGATCGGGACACGCCATGTTGTTTTGTTCAGTCTAATAAACTCTACCTCCTTCATATGATTTAATACTTTCGTGAAAGTACTTGTTATTAAACAGTTTCTAAAACGTTTCCCAAGACATGTTGAGTGTGGCAGTCGGGTCGGTACGCTTCACGATTCCCACCAAGAGAATGCATTTCACCATGGAACATAAAGGTGGTAATGGAACCTTTGTTCCTCCGCATCCCAAGACATCAAATATCTTGGTAATTTGTTTAACCCACATTTCGCTTTGATCGGATCCGGCTTTTCCACACAAATTCGTGGTCCTAACTTTCGAATCGCTTGTTGTGACAAGTCGCATGATCGCTATCATTTCCACCAGATATTTTGTACACGAAGTCTCCCTCGCCTGATTTTTTGCATGAATCGCAAAAAGCTTCTAAACATCCCATCATTCATCATTTGTTCTAGAGTGTTGTTTACAGGAGGAATATTGCCTTTTGTTGCACGCTCCCCGGGTGGTGATTAAAGGTGTTCCACGGCCTCATTCACTCCATTGTTAATATTTCCAAACCGCCATTCTCAAACATCGCCACAAAACAAGGGTTAATTAACAAATTAACATATCACATATTAACCATATGCTCCGATCGACCAACCAAATAAGCTTAGGTATGACACACTCAAATAAGGATTACTCTGCCTCTCCTCCTAGTTCTATTCCCCGATCTCCGCCAGAGACCATATCCCTAAGCTCGATATTAAACGTGACGCCCCCCAAAATAGGTATACATCACCCATTTCGAGTCGCCAAATACATGGTATGTAAACAAATACAACTTCATTAATACAATTATCGTGCAAAATATAACAAACATATATAATCGTGAGTTTAAATACAAATATTGTCTAATAGACAAGATTCAAACTCAAAAGGAGTCCTCATTATAATTATTGATACACTATTTTACAAAAATAGTGAGGACTACTAAAACAACTTTCTAGAACCATCACTCCATACCCCGCTTAGTTCCTCGCTATATTCTCACCTCCGAGAAGAAAAATGGAACAAAAAGGAAAAGGGTGAGCTCAACTAGCCCAAGAAAAAGAATATTATGACTAAGATAATATACAACAAATTATCATTAGTCTTCAACAAAAAATCTGATAAATATAATAGACAACAAGTTTTAGATCAACATTCGCAGCTGAAAATAATAATTCCATTGTAAGAGTCAAGAGAGAATGAATTCTACTATCTTCTAAGATTTAAAAGTCCATCATCAATATTTTATCCTCGTAACATCAATCAATATACATCTTGAATCAAATATTCATCTTTGCACTACAAAGCCAAAGATATTCATTCAGTATCACCACTGGTCATGTTCATCTCAACACCTATTCATCTTTGCACTACGCCAAAGATATTCATCGCTTAATCATTCATCTTTTGCACTACGTGCCAAAGATATTCAAAGAATATCATCATTTAGGACCGAGGATGATGAAAATATCTTAAAGAAAACGAATCCAAAGTGAGATAAAAGATCAAAAGATTGGGATTCGTACTTTTAGTTTATCCAAGTTCAAAAATACCCATATAATAATCAATTGTGGAGCAAAATTCAAGAATGAAGATCAAAACATGGATACAATCAAAGATAGTAACCATAATAGACAACTTGGACAAAGAAAAGAAAATTTTCATTTTTTCGTGAATGAATGAAGTGTCAGATTCGTGAATAAAGGTCGATACGTGAATAAAGGTCATACGTGACATACGTGAATAAGGTCGTATACACAAAAAGGTAAGGTAAATTCCACAATAAAATTCATATCAATATTTTCAAAGATAATGATATGAAAGAAAATAATATCATTTACGAAGAAAATAACATCCTTACCTCAAAAAGAACAAAGATTTTCGATCGAAATATCGATATAATGTCAAGGAAACTTGCAATCGAATAAGAACTCTCAAAGTATCTAAATACTCACAAAATACGCCGATAATATATAGAGAGAAAAAAAACTTGATTCGTGTGATTTTCAATTCTAACTAAGCACCCTATTTATAGAAAATGCTTGTAACGCCAAAGTAGACTAAATTAATAAAATAATATTATAATTTTTTTATCGCTATGCACTATTCAAATTTCACCACCATTTTTGAAAAAAATTTCAAAGACATTTTTTCACCAACAAAAGTGGGGCCCACCCATGTTTTTAATAAAAATATTTATTTTCAAACTTCAATAATTCATAATAAATAGCCCTTTTATCAAAAAAATATGAAATTTTATGTCCATTCCATAGGAAATTAAATTTCTACAACTTTGTAGATTTAAGTTTTTCCAAATTCCAAACAAAAAATGACCTAAATCCACATATACTGACGATTTTTAATACCTCCATTCCGACAAAATATCGATAAAAACCTCAAGATTAATTCCTTCATTTATATCCACAAAAAATAAATCCATCATTTATATCCACATAAAATAAATATTTTCTTATCATATAAATCAATAATTAATTATTCACAAATAATATTACGTAATCACAATTATGACAACCAAAGTCGCTCCTGTGAAAAAGGGGCTTTCCGATAAGGATTTCTCCTTATCATGCGCAGCAATTAGGTGACCAAACCCCTTTCCTGACATGTAACTTCCTTAGACATCGCCAATAATGCTATCTAATAATATTATTCAAATAATATGAATTATTGATCCGATAATGGGAAATATCGTGTGTTGACAATTATCAAAACAACAATAATATAAAATATCAACGTAGCAATTATTGAATCAATAAAATAAAATATTGAACAAAGAATTATCGTAATAATTATCGAGTAAAGGCCTTTTCACGTAAGAATCAATAATTCAAAAATATGTGTAATACCGTGTGCTATCAGGCAACCACGCCAGACACATCGTATTTTAACCACCGAGTATTCCAACAAGTTGTTAATCAGAATAACTACGCCGTTATTTATAAAAACTCAAACTTGTCATTTTCTTCATCCGACCATTTTTCCGTTATGGGGCCCATAAATGGTTGCAGTCATCGCATTTAATATTCCCCGACAACAAGAATATTCCACCACCAAACTAATATTCCCCAACAACAATGAATATTTTATAACCACTTGCTTATTTTGCAAAATTTTGCACATTTCACCCATAACCAAAGCATTATATCAAATTAAACACCTTATTATTCACAATAATAAATAGAGGAAATTGATTTTATTTATAAAAAGTTGGGGTCTTATGCAACAAATTGTGATAAGGAGTCCGGGATCAAATCTTGGCTCAACTCTCCATCCATGATAAAATCTTGTTGTCCCAATTATTCAATCAGATTGATCATATTTAGGACATGTGTCTGCACTGTAGTGTCATCGGTTATTCTTGATCAGAAGAGCTCTTTAGATATCTGATATCTAGCTAACCTACTCTAGTCACCAAACAAATCTTGAAGGTGCAACAATATACTAGACGCATCCATTTTCTCATATTGACGTTGTAACTCATTACTCATAGATGCCAACATGATGATGCACTGAGCCACCTGTGCATCATCTTGCCACTTTCTAAAAGTAGCAAGCTCTTCCTCAGAGGCATTTTCTACAACAGTTGCAGAGACTTCTGTGACGAACGAGATTTTTGTAATTTAATTTGAATATTTAGTTAATTAAATAAATATTTTTCGATGATTTAATTATTGGGTTAAATAAATATTCGATGAAATTGTGGTAGATTAATTTAATTAAATGTGTTACATTGATTAAATTGATGTAGAATAATTTTATAGTGCGAAGTCATAATTTATTTGGAAGTATTAAATTAAATGAGTTGTTTAATAATTGTAATGTGTTCTAATTAATTAAATACTTAATTAGAGATTTACTGAGAATATAAATTATGTGCCATATTTAATAAATGAGGATTTTAATTATGTGATGATATGATTTAATGGGTAAATTTGTCTTTAATTTAATTGAATTTAGATAATATTATTTAATTTATTAAAGTATGACAAATAAACTATATAATAAGTGAGTTAATTAAAATAAATTGGAAAAGGAAATTAATGTACAAGCCAAACATGGCCTTAAGAACATGGGATCAGTTAAGCCATGATGCGCTTAACTGATACCCATGTTGTGCCAGTTATCTGTGCGCGCATTATATCAGTCTTGTGAGAAAAATGAGAGAGATTGATAGAATTGAAGAAGGAATTGGAGAATTAAGGAGTTTCTTCCACTCTCTAGTAATCTTAACAGAGAAATTAAGGGTAATTCCTTAATCTAAACTTTTAATTTACGTACTTAGAAACTTTTCATGAAAATTAGCTTTTAGCTTTTTGTAATTGGAATTTTATGAGTAATTGTTGAAAAGTTGTTATAAATTGTATATATGCATGAATAATCTTATATATGATGTTTATAAACGATTTTGGGTGAATTAATCCATGTACTTTGGTTTAAAAAGGGTTTTTTTAAGTTTATAGTAATAATATATGATTTTGAAGTCAAAATCTAAGTTTTGATTGTTTATTTGTTAGAATAATAGATGTTTATGTTGTTTAATAGATGTAATATGTTATATGTGGGTTGAAAACAATTTTTGGTATGAATTGATTCATGAAACCATGTTTTACAAAAGAAATTTGAGTTTTGTTATAAATATACAAAAAAAGCTTATTTTAGAATCAAATTTAGTGTTCAATCCATGTTGAAATATGTAAATTGACAATTGATTATGTTAATACGTTTAAATACGAAAATAACGTGTGTTATACGAACTGATTTGGTCAAGAAACGAGTTCGTGGTGTGATGATTCGCTAGGAATGTCTAAAATGAATTTTTCTAGCAAGAATAGTGAGATTATGTGATTTGATTCGAGTAATTGCATGATTTAAGGTGTTAAAACATGTTAGTAACATTGTATGATTTGTACTAGTTTAATTTGTATTTAATTTGAATTATTTGGGCTACGAACTGTGAAAATCGCGAAGTGCAGAAGCTAAGTCTGTGTGACCTCGCCCTAGCGGGCGTCCAGAACATTTTACCCCTCCCTAAGCAGGCTTTTACCGTGAGGCATTTCTTGACTAAAAAGCCATGCCCCCTAAAGGTGGCGAAATCAACCAATTTCAGTTTTTGTCATGTACGATCCAGTACATGTTGGTTTAACCTAGTCTAATGAACATAATAATGTGTTGGACATGTAATAGGATGTCATATCAAATTGTTAACATACATGAGATGTAATTATGTGGTAATTTGATAAGTTGTATTAAGACTAAACGTTATGTCCATGAGAAGATATGATGATGATTAAACTTAAGATGTGAGACTTCAGTCTTGTATATGAAATTGATGGTAATGGGCAAAACTTAAACTAAGTTAACAAGTTGTATTAAAAGAAGTAGGGGTGAGCATTCGGTTATTAACCGAACCAAACAAGGAATTCGGTTATAACCGAAACCCAAAAATATCATGTTTTAGATATCCGAACAAGTAACCGAAATTTCTAATAACCGAAAAACCGAATAACCGAATAGGTTATTCGGTTATTCCGTTAATAACCGAATTTAAGCATAACCCATAAACAGTTCAGTTCAGAATGACCATCTGCCTCTTGCAGGATCTCATCAAAATGCGTTAAACCCTGAAATCAAGAAAGAGAAATGTATACATCATTTTTCCACAACACAATGAGAAGAAATCAACATATTATTAAACCTGCACACAAAAGCAGAAGAAAACTCGTTCAAGGCATCAATATAAAACTCACTGCTACGTTCTCAATTTTTGCAAAAATTTGAGTCTGACTTATGTGAGACCCCAGATTTTATGAATAAAGATTTAATTTTCTCGAAATATTTTTTTAAAATTATGGTGTGGATTTGAGATAATGTTATAGTTGTGGGTAATATTTATAAATTTTGCAAAGTATGCAAGTTGTCATATTATATTTGATTGGTCGGGGAATATTTGTTTTATCGGGGAATATTCGATGCAATGGCACAATCATTGGTGGACCCATGCAATGGAATTATTATTTGATTGAGAAAATGACAAAAATATTTTATGAAAATAACGGTAGGAAGTTTTACCGATAATATCTTTGTTGAACTACTTTCAGTAGTAAAAATACAATGAATACTTGTGGTTGCATAGTAGCACATGGTATAATTATGACTTACGTGATAAGTAACTCAGTTTTGTTGGTATTATTAATGTAATAATACATAAAATCTTTTTATATAAAACATAATACTTTTATAAAGTTATTCTATAAATAGAATATATTATATTCTATTATGCATAGTGTTGCATATTATCTGTGATAGTGTTTTGCATAGTAAAATCTTTTTATATAAAACATAATACTTTTATAAAGTTATCATTTTATTAGACAATAATTAGAATATATTATATTTTATTATGCATAGTGTTTGCATAGTAAAATCTTTTATAAAGTTATTCGTTTTGTTAGATTATAAATAGAATATATTATATTTTATTTAAAAGATTTTGTTTTAAATATGGACCGTCAGATTAAAGTAAATCAATCTGGATAGTTCATGAGTTAGTTACTACGCGATCCATTTTCTATAAATAGAAGCTCATTCATTCATTATTTCTTACGAATTCTTTGAAACTCTAGAGATAAACTATAGAGAGAAAGAAGAAAAGTGTTCTACTACTTCACTACTTACTATATCCAAGACTCTTCTTTCTAAGGTAGGGATATTATTTGTTGTACTGTAAGGGTATTCTTTCTTTCTTATTCATGAAGAGAACACATTATTCCATTCTTTATTATTACATTGGAATAACTTTGTATACGGATACCCTATACTTGGTGAAATTCTTTTGTTATTCCATTATTTATTATTATGTTGGAATAACCTGTTTATGCAAAGTACCGCATACATGTGAAATTCTTCTAATATTCCGTTCTTTATTATTCTGTCGGAATATCCTCGTGCAACGTTTCTTTGGGACACAGTTCCATTATTTATTATTCTCATTGGGAATAAACATCATCACGATCTATCGACGTTTTTGTGAATCCTTATGTTATTCCATTCTTTATTATTACGTTGGAATAACTTTTGTCTATGTGGATTACCACATGCATGGTGAATGATCCTTCGTATTCATTCCTTATTAAATTGTGGAAATGATCTTTTTACTGGCGGATTCTGGCATGGTAAAGCGAAAATCCATTTGCAATTTTATATATTCTATTATACTCAAGTTTTGACTTCTATACTCCATGAAATTAGTGGAATATCTTTGATATTTGCGCTTCATCCAGTATCTTTTCGTGGAAATATTCTTCTGAGCATTCTTGAATTTTACTCTACAAAGAAGTATCATGTTGACAATTTGGACGTTATTAGTTCCTGGATAAATTAATTCTTGAACTTGTTTTATTGAATTATTATATCATTGTCATCATCCTCATGTTTATATTATGTTGAAAGTAATTTGTGGCCTGTAATGCATAGATGGACTTGGTATGATTATGACCAGGGATTATTCGGTATAATCATGACCGTAATGTTACAAATGATGTGAAAAAGTCCTCATTGGCCCGTAGTGCATTGATGGACAGTTGTTGGCATGATCATGACCATTAATGAATACACAAATATTCTTGGCCCGTAGTGCATGGATAATTATGGTCTTGATACTAAAGAATATCCTTGGTAGTCAGTCTGCAGGGTGATTCGATGATGTGGATTATTTATTAAGTTGAGTCCCAACGATAAAAGTGATGAAAAACCTTTTAAATCATAAAAGATAGTAGATTTTATTTTCTACTTGACTCTTTTAATGGATTGTTTGTTAAATTACGATTAAACTTGATGTTTGTTATATTTTATCGCTTTAACATCATTGAAGGCTAACGATAAATTATTACGCATTATCTTAGTCATAATATTTCTTCTTTGGGCTAGTTGAGCTCACCCTTTCTTTCTTTTTCTCTTAGGGAAATGAGAACGTGAACATTTGGGGACTAATCGGGGAGCAGTGATGGTCTAGATGGTGCATTAGTATTCCTCACTATTCGTGAAATAGTGTGATAATAATTGTAATGAGGACTCCTTTTGAGTTTGTATACTCTCTAAGTAGGCAATATTTGTATTCAAAAAGCACGGTTTTTATGTTTTGTCAGTATTATAATGCACAGTTGTATTATTAAGTTGTATTTGAATTCTGTACCATGTATCTGGCGACTCAAGATGGGTGATGTATACCTAATTTTGGGGGCGTCACAACTTAGATCACCCAGCTTAGATAAATATTCACGGGACATGTGGAATTGATTGATCTGACTTAAGATCTTTTTTTACATTACAATTTATTTACGGCGGTTCGGCGGATAGATCGACTTAAGATCTTACATTAACAAAAAATAAAACCAAAGGAATTGATTGAGAGTTGAGAGATTGGCCGTTCGAGATGAAGGACTTGAGAGATTAAGAGTTTGAGATCTTACTCTTGAGACTTGAGAGATTGAGAGTTCGAGATGAAGGACTTGAGAGAGGCCGGGCCGTCGATAATCGAGATCTGAGATTTGAGACCGAGAGCATTGAGATCCCGAGAGTTGAAGTCTTGGAGATCCGAGAGCCGGAGCATTAGATTTGAGGCCGGTGTGTTTTCTTTGCTTTGTTCAATTGTTCGGACTTGAGAGAGAAAGGGTGGGCTATAGCAAGGAGTATACAAGTAGTGCATAATTAAGGCTTTATTCGGTTATAATGTTGTTTCAACTTTGCAAAGATCTATTCGGTTAAACCGAATAACCCAAAAGTAAAACCCTTACAAACTAACCGAAAACCGTAAAATTCGGATATAACTGAAATGTTAAAAAAAACCGAATTATCAGAAAATTTCGGTTCAATTATTTCGGTTTGGTTCGGTTATATCCGCTTTTTGCTCAGTCCTAAAAAGAAGGAACTAAACCTATAAGGTCAATATGAAGGTAACTAATGAATGTTGTGATTGCATGTAATGTGTAGGACGTTGAGGAATTGAATTGTAACTATATTTGTAGCTTGCACACGAGGCAAGTTTCTAAACATTATTTCTTTATATAAAGCAAGTTCTTTATTCTATCTTGTTTATTATCATTTAAGTTCAAGATTTCATATTAGATGTTATCATTCTTTAAAAGCATGATTCCTGTTATACAATACTTATTCGATTGTATACCTCTTGAGTTTTATTATTCAACTTGAATATTAATTATTGTTGAACCCTATAAGACCAGCGAACCCTTATTGATTCAACTAGCCTATAGTTGATGAACGTTCTAAATTTTAGAATTATTGTTGAGCTTATCCAAACTAAACTTCCTTTGGTGCGGACTCTAATGTCAAACTAAGATGAACAACCATGTTATAAGGAATTACTTATGCTTTAACGTTAAGATATTTTGCACAGTATGGTACTAAGGGCTGATCCCCCTAAGTACGAGAAGAAAAGTCCATAGTTTTATGACTGTTAAAGGTTTTAAGTATAAACACTTGACAACCAAGAACATAGTTCAAGGTCTTATGACCCTCAGAAGTTCTTTTGATTCTTGTTGTTCATTCTTGATTCAAAAGTCGAGTTTCTTATTTCAGAAGTCTTTGATTCACTCGCATGTTATTATTTTATTGTTATATTATTATACTTGTGGGAAATCGTGCTCACTCTTGCGTAATAATAACATTGCAGTTAAGAACGAAAGGTTCGACGAGCCTTCTACTAGCAAAGGCAAGGGCAAAGTCAACAAGTGATGAAGACTTGTTGTTTAATTGATGTATTTATGTTTCAGATTTATGTTAATTTTGTGTAAGACTTAATATTTGTTTATACTTTCGCATTTGAGATTTAAGGTTAGTATGATCTGGGATTGATGTATTTACATTCAGATGTTGTAACTCCATAAGGAGAGGATTTATTTCTATCTATTTATGGTTTTTATTTATTATGGGTAGATAGACACATGATGTTTGTACAGTGAACACCAAATTCCATGGGAATTGAAGTACCCGGATTTGGGGGTGTCACAACTACCGTATTAAGGACATAAGATAGCTTTTTAACCGTAAGAACTATTCTCAAATTCCTTAACCAATCTATTTAATTCGGCCCGGTTAACTTATTAGCATCCAATATGCTTCATAATGTTAGTAAATTTAGACATTGTAAAATTCTATGAAATTTGTAATTTAACAACATTAGTATGCATTCATTATTAATCACTAGATTAATTTAGGTTTTTATTAAAATGGTGTCTCCCACTATTTTCTTCAAACTATATAACCCTTTATATATACAGTTTGGCATATTTTGTATTTGTTACTTTGTAAAATCTGTTTAGTGAGAAAGGATCCAATTGCAATAAATATATAGTCTTGTATGTGCACAACAAACTACATATTTATTCAAAAGGTAGACAACTCTTGTCAATTACGTCTCTATGTAATTCCTTTATTATTTTGCCTCTTAGATAATAATGGTTATGTGTACGCACATCCAAACTAAAATTATCTAAGTTAAGTTAGACCCAACATTTCCATATATGTGAAGGAAAAAATACAGCACTTCTGTGTGCACAACAAAGCGGTATTGTTCAATTCTTTATAAACATCGAATGTAATAAAGTAACATCTCAAATATTTAATATAAGCCTTGTGTGTGCACAATAAACTCATATTAAATACTTAATACTCTATCGTTTTACCATGCTAGAAGACTACGTTCAACATTCTTAAATGTATTTAAACGCAATCAACTTAATATATTTTCTTTTGAGGGTTTTGTTATTAATTGTCTCATCTTGTTTTAGCAGCATATAAAATATATATATATATATATATATATATATATATATATATATAGAAATAGACGTTATATTAAACATACATCAACATGTATAATAATATATTTACTATATAATTAACATGCACATATAGAATACTATATTCTACCTTGGATGATTGTGGAGTTAATTCTAATGTGGTTCACTAGAGCCACTATAAACCAAAAGGTCAAACCCAGGGTGCAAGAATAAAATTTGAAAATAACTATTACATTAAACCCAAACTTCATTACAAACGGGTGTTCAATGCTCATGCTCTTCTGCTCCAATTTCTTAAGTAATTCTACAAAATCCTATTACAAACTATTTTTATATAAAACCGAAATCTTGATCATCAGTCAAGAGGAGGTACATAGAACAAAGATAGAATTTATATCAAAAAATTAGATAGGCGGGGTACGCAGAACCCATTTATGAAAACCACATTCATTTAAGCATCCATTAAAATTAAATCCAATCGCATTGTTGAATGGTCCATAATCTTTATTATCATACATATCACTATATGCATCAATAAAATATTCATCTCATGGAAAATAAACATTTAATATATATATTGATATCATTTAATGGGCAATTTTAGTTGGCATAAAATCCAATTTCAAGTTCAAAATAAACTCCTTTATTTTAACTTTAAAATTGTTTGAAAAACAAAATATGGAATCCAATTCGTTATCAAAATAAACTCATTTATTTTAGATAACATGAAATCCTATTCCATATCAAAATAAACTCATTTATTTTAGATAACATGGAATCCTATTTCATATCAAAATAAACTCATTCATCTTAGAAAGCATGGAATCCTATTCCATATCAAAGTAAACATATTTATTTTAATCAAAATTCAAATTAAAATAAACTCATTTATTTTAATCCAATTATTTAAATTGATGAAATAAGACAAACGAGCTGACAGACAGGAGCATCAGGGTCGCGACGCTCAAGCGCTAGCGCCACGGCCCTCGTGTTGTCTAATTAGTTTTTGGGTTTTTCTAAATTGCAATTTTTTCGTCCTAAATCAGATTTTTAATATTTTGTTCCAACAAAAATGATTAAATACTAATAATTATGCCCAATTAAATTATTTTAAACACATATCAACGTATATATTGAATGAAAACAATTAAAAATTCACATAAGGATTACTCTGATACCACTATTGGTTTGCAGAAACAATACATACATACAATCAACATTATAAAATAGCGGAAGCATAACATAAATTAGATTTAAATTTTCAGTCAATAATCACCTTATGCAATATTATTAATTGAGAAATGATAAAAGATATACATTTGAAGATGATCAACTCCTTGGTGTAATCTTCAAGCTCTAATCTTTTACTCCTTCGCGTTTCTATAATTTTTCGGATCAAATGTTCGTTAATCAACGTGTGCAACGCCTAAAAGGTTATCCACCAAGAGCATATTGATTGAAGAAGTAATATTTAGGTTCTAAAAGAACTTGGGTGGCTAGCCCTAATTCTCTCTCTCCTAACTCTTTAAGGTTTTGAGAATACTTCCAAAATAGCATTAGACTATCTCATAATAAGACTCCTCTTATTTATAGACTAACCTTCCCTCTTAAACTGCGACGCCTCCAAAATAGGTATACACAACCCATTCTAAGTCGCCAAATAAATGGTACATAATTTAAATACAAATTTCGTTTATATAATACGACAAAACATAGCTGAGAGTTTTAACATGAATATTGTCTCGTAGACAATATCCAAACTCAAATAGAGTCCTCATTACAATTATTATCACACTATTTTATAGAATAGTGAGGACTACTACAGCCACCATCTCGAACAGTCACTCCATTCCCCGACTAGTCCCGGCTATGTTCTCATTTCCTTAAGAGAATAATGAAAGTAAAGGGTGAGCTCAACTAGCCCAGTAAGAAATATTATGACTAAGATAATGCAGAATAAATTATCGTTAGCCTTCAACAGTATAAAAATGGATAGAATACAATAAACAACAAGTTTAACTACAGCGGAACAAGCAATCCATTAGAAGAGTCAAGTAGAGCATGATATCTACTATCTTCTATGATTTAAAAGTTTATCATCAATATTTTATTCATTAGAATACGACCTAATAATCCACATCATCGAATTATCCATGACTACGGGCTAAAGGATATTCATTAGTATCACATCCACAATTTTCCATGCACTACGGCCAAGGTTCGTTATTATCTCCAATGGTCGTGATCATGCCAACAACTGTCCATGAATGCACTACGGGCCAATGAGGACTTTTACCACATCATTTGTAATATTACGGGTTATGATTATACCGATACATAATTCATAGTCATAATCATACCAACAACTCATCTATCAATGCAGACGATACTATTTAGAAAATATAGTATACATCACCTTAATTCTTCACGAGAATTCAACAAAATATTATGATTTTACTATACAATATACATGGTACATAATCAAATAAAAATACAATCTATTTTAATATACAATAAGAGAGTCCCCCATGAGTTTTAATACAAATACATACGCCTTCAAATAGATCTTTAAATATCCACTCTTAGAGAATAAGTTTAATAAGTAATCATTACATTTATTGTCACACTATTTAATGTAATAGTGAGGACTACTAATACTATCATCTCGATCCATCACCCGCTTCCTCGACTCGTCCCAAATTTATATTCTCATTTCCTCAAGAGAACAAAGGAAGAAAGAAAGGGTGAGCTCAACTAGCCCAATAAGAAATATTATGACTAAGATAATGCGTAATAAATTATCATTAGCCTTAAAATAGTGTTAAACCGATACAATATAACAAACATCAAGTTTACTCAGCAATGAACAAGTAATCCATTAAAAGAGTCAAGTAGAGAATAAAATCTACTATCTTTTATGATTTAAAAGGTTTTTCATCACTTTTATCATTTGAGACTCAAACTTAATAAATAATCCACATCATCGAATCACCCCCCGCATTACTACTACCAAGGATATTCTTTAGTATCACGACCACAATTATCCATGCACCACGCTGCCAAGAATATTCGTGTATTCATTAATGGTCATGATCATGCCAACAACGGCCCATCAATGCACTACGGGCCAATGAAGATTTTTTTACCACATCATTTGTAACATTACTACCATGATTACAACCGAATAATCCTCGGTCATAATCATACCAAGTCCATCTATGCATTACAGCCACAGATGACTTTCAAAAAATATAAACATGAGGATGATGACAATGATATAAGAATTCAATAAAACAAGTTCAAGAATTAATTTATTCAGAACTAATAACGTCCAAATTGTCAACATGATTTGCTTTGGAAATAAAATTCAAGAATGCTCGTAAGAATATTTCCATGAAAAGATATGGATGAAGCGCAAATATCAAGAATATTCCACTAATTTCATGGAGTATAGAAGTCAAAACTTTAACCAACTAAGTATAATAAGGAATGGAATAACAAAAGAAATCACCAGGTATGCGATAGACCGCACAGCAAAAGTTATTCCAACAAAATAATAATTAACGAAACTGTGTCCCGTAAAACGCATGCAGATGTGATATTCCAATGTAATAATAAAGAGGAATAGTTCGGATAAAATGCACGCATGTGATATTCCAATGTAATAATAAAGACGGAATCAGTCCAACGAAAACGCATGCATGTGATATTCCAATGTAATAATAACGAATGGAATAATGTAAGAATTTCACCAAGTATAGGTAGCTCACAGATACAAAAGTTATTCCAAATGTAATAATAAATAATGGAATAATGTAAGTTCTCTTCATGAATACAAAAGAAATAATACCCCCTTACCGTAAAAGAAACGGATATAAGAGTAGGAAGTAGTAGAATAATTTTTTTATAGTTTTTCTCTATAATTTCTCTCTCTAGAGTTTTAGTGAATTCGTAAGAAAATAATGAAGGAATGAGCTTTATTTATAGAAGAATTGAAGGATACTTTTTTTTTAATCCGTAGTAACATAGAATGATTTCACGGATGAATTATTTAGCAAAGAGCTTTTGGATGTTAGGCCATGAATTTCAAAGTATTATCAAGAAAGAACAAAACAAGTTACAATAATCTATATAATTGATCACATGGTAATTACACACCCACACCAATATTATATATATAACAACATATAATAATTGTACTCTTTTCACACCACCCATGGCTAGACTTTCTTCCCCCATCCATATCAATACTCCACCAAAATCCACTAACATATATATATATATATATATATATATATATATATATATATATATCAATCACATACCTCATCACTTTCTTAATTCTCCCACCCGACATCTCTCTTTTTTTTTCTTTCCCCTACCCCCCACATGTCAACTTTACATATATATAATATATATAAATATCAATCATATATATATATATATATATATATATATATATATATAATGAAACAAAATCGAGATAACTTTTCACGTAAGCATCAATAATCAATATTGCAGGTGCTACTATGCAACCACGCCAGACATCGCACTTTTACTACCGAGTAGTTCAACAGTAGTAACGGTAAAACTTCCGCCGTTATTTTCATAAAAAATATTTTTGTCGTTTTCTCAATCCGACAATAATTCCATTGTGGGGTCCACCAATGATTGTGCCGTTGCACGAATATTCCCTGTTAAAACGAATATTCCCCGACCAATCAAATATTATATAACAACTTGCGTACTTTGCAAAATTTATAAATATTACCCACAACTATAACATTATATCAAATTTAATTCAGAATATTTAAAAATGAAATTTATAGAAAAATCATCTTTATTAAAAAGTTGGGGTCTTACAATCTCCCCTTCTTATGAAATTTCACCCTCGAAATTAGGGCACGTACCTGTTATGTCGAAGAGGTAAGGATACCTTGATTTCATTTCGATTCTAATTCCTGTGTCATTTCCTCAACATCGTGGTTTCTCCATAAAACTTTGACTTGAGGTATAACCTCTTGAGCGTAGAATATGTTCCTTCTTATCCAAGATTTGAACAGAACCTCTTCATACGTTAAATCTTCCGCTATTTTGTCCGGTTCTAACTCAATAATGTGGTTCGGGTCTTTCACATATTTACGTAGCATGGATATGTGAAAACGTTATGAACACGAGACATACTTGGCGGTAAAAGCTAGTCTATAGGCCACGCTCCTACTCGATCGAGGATTAAAATGGGCCGATGAATCGAGGATTGAGCTTTCCTCTCTTTCCAAATCTCGTAACTCCTTTCCATGGAGCAACTCGTAATAACACATGATCTCCTATATCAAATTCCCACATCCTTTCGATGAAGATCAAGATAACTCTTTTTGTCGATCTTGTGAGGTTTTATATGTTGTCGGATCGCTTGAATCTTTTTCGTAGTCATACGTATCAACTCCGGTCCCAACAATATTGCTTCACCCACCTCATCCCAAAGATATCGAGAACTACACTTTCTTCCATACAACGCCTCGAATGGAGCCATGCCAATACTTGCTTGATAAATCGTTGTTGTAGGAAAACTCCACCAATGGTAAGAACTTGTCCCAACTTCCCCTTGAAGTCAAGGACACAGAGTCTTAATAAATCTTCAAGAGTTTGAATAGTCCTCTCGATTGTCCCGTCGTTTGAGGATGATATGCCTTAACTAAATCGTAAAACCGCGCTCATAGCTTTTTGCAAACTAACCCAAAATCGTGAAGTGAATCTTGGGTCTCGATCGTAAACTATGGATACCGGCATATCATGCAATCTTACAACCTTGTTTATGTACATACGAGCAAGACATTCAAGTGTATAAGTTTCTCAGATTGGTAAAAATTGAGCGGATTTGGTCAATCTATCAACAATGACCCAAATCGCATCTATGCCTTGAGAAACTTTGGGAAGACCCAAGAACTAAATCCATGGTAATGTGCTCCCACTTCCATTCTCGGAATTTCAAGTGGTTGCAATGGACCTTTGGTACTTGATGCTCCGCCTTGACTCGTTGACACGTTAGACACCTCGAGATAAAGCAGTTATATCTCTCTCTTCATATTGCTCCACCAAAATGTATGTCAAGATCATGATACATTTTGGTACTCCTGTGATGGATTGCAAACGTGTGTGTGCGCCTCCATCATGATTTTATACTTTAAATCGTGGTCGTTAGAACACAAAGTCCGGAGTTGACTCAAGTATTCCTTCTTCATCGATTCTTGCTTCCTAAGATAGCACCTTCTTGCACTTTCTTCCTCATACGCATCACCTCCAGTCCTAGAGTTTGAGAGCATCTTTAACTTTATCAATTAAAGTTGGTTCTACTCAGATATTCGCCATCATCACATGGGTCCCTGAGTCTTTAACTCTATCTCCATCCTTTGCAAGTCACACAAAATGGGCTTTTTGCGTTGATAATATCGCATTCAGACTGCATATGATCTTCTACTCAATGCATCAGCTACCACGTTTGATTTTCCAAGATGGTATTGGATGGTATGATCATAATCATTCGACAGTTCAAGCCAACGTCGTTGTCACATGTTGAGTTCCTTTTGAGTGAAGAAATATTTGAGGCTTTTATGATCCGTAAAGATCTCCACTTTCTCCCCATACAAGTAATGCCTCCAAATCTTAAATGCGAAGACAATACCGCCAACTCTAGATCATGAGTAGATAATTCTCTCATATTCTTTGAGAGGCATAAAGGCTATGACTTTCCCATGTTGCATGAGAACACATCCTAACCCTTTGCTCAAGCATCATCATAGATGACAAATCCTCCGAACTAGATGGTATTGTCGTAACAAAATAAATGAGTCTCCTCTCGAGTTCTTGAAAACTCTTCTCACATTCCTCGCTCCAACCGAACTTTGTATCTTTCCGAGTCACCGAAAGTTAGTGGAGTAGCGATTCGAGAAAACCCTTCTATTAATCTCCGATAATAACCAACCTAAGCCGAGAAAGCTACGATTTTGATTCATCGATTTAGGTTGCTCCCAGCTTTGAATAGCTTCAATCTTTGCTGGGTCAACAGATATTCCATGACTTGATACCACGTGCCCAAGGAATGCTACTTCCTCAAGCCAGAACTCGCATTTCTTCAACTTGGCATAAAGCTTATATTCACGAAGCTTTTGGAGTATCAGCCTCAAGTGTTGCTTATGATCTTCACGGCTTTTGGAATAAATAAGGATGTCATCAATAAAGACGACCACAAAGTGATCCAAATATTCCTTGAATACTCGGTTCATCATATCCATGAAGGCAAAGAGGAGCATTAGTAATCCAAAGGACATGACTAGGAATTCATAATGCGCATCGAGTTCGAAAAGCCGTCTTTGGAATGTCATCTGTTCTAATCTTCAATTGGTGATATCCTAACGAAGATCAATCTTTGAAAAGAATTTGGCGCCTTGCAATCGGGTCAAACAGTCATCAATACGTGGCAATGGGTACCTATTTTTGATGGTGACATGATTCAACTCCCGATAATCAATACAAAGTCGATACTCCCATCTTTCTTCTTCACGAATAGAACAGAGCACCCAAGGAGAAGTACTAGGACTAATAAAGCCAATGTCTAACAATTCCTCGCATTGGGTCTTTAACTCCCAAGTTCAATAGAGCCATTCGATATGGGGATTTAGAAATGGGTTTTGTAACGGGTTCAAGGTCGATACAAAATTCAATTTCACGCCTCGGGGTAGGCCAGAAGTTCTTCTTGGAATACGTCAGAAATTCATTAACAATAGAAATATTATTCAAAATCGACGTATTTTTGTTTAGATCCGTGACATTAGCTAAGAAAGCTTGACATCCGCTTTTCAATAAACGAATAGCTTTATGGCTTGAGATGACAAAGTGATTGATTTTAATGGTTTGGTTGCTTGAATTCGCATAATAGGTTGATTAGAATATGAAAGCTAACAACCTTACAAAAATAATCAATTTTTGCATGATGAGTAGTTAACCAATCAATCCCTAGAATCACATCAAATGCAAGTATTTTCAATGAAATAAGATCGATGTGTAATGTGAGGGTACCGATTTGAACCAAACAAGACTTATAAACAAATGGATGTAATGAAGGTTTCTCCCAACGGAGTTTCCACAGATAAGTCAAAGTCTAATTTCTCCGAGTCAAATTTAATCGTTGAGCGCAAGTAGGAGAAATAAAAGAATGGGTAGAACCAAAGATCAAATAAAGTATAGACTTCTAGAGTTTATGATAAGTTTACCCCGTGATGACCTCATTCGGGTTCCTTATTTTCGGGAGGTCACAACAAACGCTCTCCTTGCACTACCCGGCTTTGACTTTTTTGGGGACTACCTTTGGTGCCTCCATCCCTTGTTTGAACTTGTCTTTGGTGAACGACAAAATTGGGCTAAGTGACCTTCTCTTCCACAATTATAACATGCTTTGATGGCATCGCTAGCTTTGACCGATGTGTCCCTCCCTCCGCATTTGAAGCATATGATAAGTGGTCATTTTCCTTCCTTAACAACGGGTTTGGTGCCGACGTCCTTCCATCATTGTTGAATCTCCTCTTCTTGAAATGTCCATTCTTATTGTTTTGGCCTGATTACCATCAAGTGGTTACCATTTCGGCTGTTGATTCCCTCCACGCTTGTTGTCACCGCTCGACGATCGTTCCTCATTGGTATTATCATTTTGCTTACCGCTTCTTTTGGTTGCGTTGACTCGTTATCGCGCTCTACTAATCGAGCCCTATTTACAACATCCGAATACAAACACGTTTTATGAGAAATAAGATGTTGACGATCTCCGCTTTTAAACCTCTTAAAATATTCGCTCATTCTCTTCATTATCCACCAAATGGGACGAAAACCGAGATAACTCGGCAAACTTAGCTTCAGATCGCGACACTGGCCATATTATTTCGCTCCAACTTGATGAACTCTACCTCTTTTATGTGATGAATACTTTCGGAAAGTACTTGTCGTTGAATAGTTCTTGGAACTTCTCCCAAGACATCTTCAATCGGCAGTTGAGTACGCTTTTACCGATTCCCACCAAGAATCCTCCTCCTCGCAACATAAAGGCGGAAGGGAACCTTTTGCTCCTGAGCATCCCAAGACATCAAATATATTGGTGATCTCGCTTTATCCATGCTTCCGCCTTAAGTGGTTTTGGTTCTCCAATAAACTCCGGTGGTCCCAGCCTTCTTAAATTGTTTAGCGGTGACCGTCCGAGAGTTTCAAAGATGTTTCCACCTATATTTTGGACAGAGCCGCTTCTACTTTCATTGTTGCATGAATTGCATAAAGCCTCCGAACATTTCCATCATTCATCATTTGGTCAAGTGTTGTTGTTTGCATGAGATGATTATCGTCGCCTTCCCGATGCACATTATCCGACGATTATTGATCTGTGGAGACTCAACGGTCTCCTGTGCTCCATTGCTATTCTCAACATTCTCGGATGTCATTTTCAGATAATGCCACAAAACAAAGGTTAATTAACATATAACATATTATTCCTTTACTTTGACCGACCAATTAAATACCAAATAAACTTAGGTAGGTCATACTAGCGAAGGAATTCCCCGTCTCTCCCCAACTAGTTCTATTCTCACATCTTAGCCAAGGATCATATCCCTAAGCTTTGATACCAACTGTGACGCCCCCAAAATAGGCATACATCACCTATTCTGAGTCGTCAAATACATGGTATGTAATACAAATATAATCTTTAATATACAACAAGAGAGTCATGAGTTTTAATACAAATATTGTCTTCTAGACAATATCCACACTCGTAATAAGTCCTCATTACATTTATTGTCACACTATTTAATGTAATAGTGAGGACTACTAATACTATCATCCGATCCATCACTCCGCTCCCCGACTCATCCCAATTTATATTCTCATTTCCTGAAGAGAACAGTGAAAGAAAGGGTGAGCTCAACTAGCCCAGTAAGAAATATTATGACTAAGATAATGCAAAATAAATTATCATTAGTCTTAAATAGTGTTAAACTGATACAATATAACAAACATCAAGTTTAACTGCAGAGGAACAAGCAATCCATTAAAAGAGTCAAGTAGAGAATAAAATCTACTATCTTTTATGATTTAAAAGGTTTTTCATCACTTTTATCGCAGAGACTCAGCTTAATAAAAAATCCACATCATCGAATCACCCCTCGCACTACTACCAAGGATATTCTTTAGTATCGCACCACAAATTATCCATGCACTACTGCCAAGGATATTTGTGTATTCATTAATGGTCATGATCATGTCAACAACGATCCATCAATGCACTATGGGCCAATGAAGATTTTTTTACCACATCATTTATAACATTACGGTCATGATTATACCGAATAATCCTCGGTCATAATCATACCAAGTCCATCTATGCATTATGTGCCACAGATGACTTTCAAAAAATATAAACATGAGGATGATGACAATGATATAAGAATTCAATAAAACAAGTTCAAGAATTAATTTATTCAGAACTAATAACGTCAAATTGTCAACATGATATCGCTTTGTGCAAGTAAAATTCAAGAATGCTCGTAAGAATATTTCCATGAAAAGATATCGGATGAAGCGCAAATATCAAGAATATTCCACTAATTTCATGGAGTATAGAAGTCAAAACTTTAACCAACCGAGTATAATAAGGAATGGAATAACAAAAGAAATCACCAGCATGTGATAGATCGCATGTAAAGTGTGTTATTCCAATGTAATAATAATTAACGGAACCAGTCCCGCCAGAAACGCATGCATGTGATATTCCAATGTAATAATAAAGATGTAATCGAGTCGGCGCAAAATGCATGCATGTGATATTCCAAATGTAATAATAAAGAAGGAATCAGTCCCCATAAACGCATGCATGCATGTGATATTCCAATGTAATAATAAAGATTTAATCGTGTCCCGGTAAAAAACGCATGCATGTGATATTCCAATGTAATAATAACGAATGGAATAATGTAAGAATTTCACCAAGTATAGGGTAGCTCACAGATACAAAAGTTATTCCAATGTAATAATAAATAATGGAATAATGTAAGTTCTCTTCATGAATATAAAAGAAATAATACCCTTACCGTAAAAAAAAATTCTCGGATATAAGAGAAGTAGTAGTAGAATACTTTTCTATAGTTTCTCTATAATTTCTCTCTAGAGTTTTAGTGAATTCGTAAGAAAATAATGAAGGAATGAGCTTCTATTTATAGAAGAATTGAAGGGATACTGTTTAATCCGTGTGCACCGAATGATTTCACGGATGAATTATTTAGCAGTAGCTTTTGGATGCTAGGCCATGAATTTCAAAGTATTATCAATAAAGAACAAAACAAGTTACAATAATCTATATAATTGATCAAATGGTAATTACACACCCACACCAATATTATATATATAACAACATATAATAATTGTACTCTTTTCACACCACCCATGGCTAGACTTTCTTCCCCCATCCATATCAATACTCCACCAAAATCCACTAACATATATATATATAAATATATATCAATCACATACCTCATCACTTTCTTAATTCCCCCAACCGACATCTCTCTTTCTTTTTTCTTCCCTACTACCCCCACATGTCAACTTTTTATATATATAGACGCCCCAAAATAGGTATACAACACCCATTCTCGAGTCGCCAAAATACATGGTATAGTAAAGCAAACTACAACTTTGATAATATGTATGTCGGTAGAATACTTACAATACAACCGTGAGTTTGAATACAAATATTGTCTTCTGTATAAATATACACACCCAAATAAGTCCTCATTAATTATTCATACACTATTTTACGTATAGTGAGGACAAACTAAAACATCTTCCTGTAACCATCACTCCATACCCCGACTCGATCCTCGCCTATGTTCTCACCTCCCGAGAAGAAAAATGGAACAAAAAGGAAAAGGGTGAGCTCAACTAGCCCAAGAAGAATATTATGACTAAGATAATATACAACAAATTATCGTTAGTCTTCAACAGGAAAAATCTAATGTAATACAATAGACAACAAGTTTTAGATCAACAAATGCAATGGAAAAAGAATCCATTGTAAGAGTCACGTAGAGAAAGAATTCTACCGCCTTCTAAGGTTTAAAAGTCCATCATCAATAGTTTATCCTCGTAATAACAATCAATATACATCTTTAATCATCTTTGCACCATGTGCCAAAGATATTCATTCAGATCACCAATGGGTCATGTTCATCTCAACACTGCTCATCTTGCACCATGTGCCAAAGATATTCATCGCTTAATCGCTCATCTTTGCACCATGTGCCAAAGATATTCATTTATATCACCATTTAGATCGAGGATGATGAAAAACATTTTAAAGAAACGAATCCAAAGGAAACAAAATGACAAGGATTAAGGATTAAGGATTCGTACTTTGTTTTACCCATGTCCAAAAATACTTCAAAATAATCATATTGGTGTAAAATTCAAGAATGATCAAAACATGGATACAATCAAAGCTAGTATCCGTATTAGATATTTTGGACAAAAAGAAAAATTTTTATTTTTCTATGAATAAAGCCGTCAGATTCGTGAATAAAGGTCGATACGTGAATAAAGGCCAGATACGTGAATAAGAACCCCGACACAACAAGTTCCAAATTTGATAAAAAGTTTCACCAAATACTTCTAAGATAATGATATCAAGAAAAAAATATCATTTAAGAAGAAAATAATACCCCTTACCTCAAAATAATCGCATTTCGATCGAATTTTCAGATAAGGTCGATGTAAACCAAGACAGATAAAGAACACTCAAAGTATACTCACAAGAATACGCCGATAATTTAGAGAGAGAAAGAGAGAAAACTTAGTTTCGTGTGATTTTCAATTCTAACTTAGCCTCTATTTATAGAAAATGTTGTAACGCCAAAAGAGAGACTAAATTAATAAATTATTATTATTAAAATCAATTTCTACGCATGCTAGCCATCAAAGACCAGCATGCCACTCTTGAAAATAATTTTCCAAAGAAATTTCACATGTTGTCAAACAAGAGTGGGTCCCACCCATTATTTAATAAAAATTATTTTATCTTCCAAACTTCAATAATTGTGAGAAAATAGCTCGCTTATCGTAAAAATTAAACTCGCGATTTTCCATGGGAAATTCCATTCTCTCAACTTTGCGTAAGAAAATTTTTCCAAATTCCAAATGTAAATTGACCAAATCCATAAACTGGACGATTTTACGCCTATAATCAATTTTGTCAAGAATTGTGTCCACCGACACACAAAAAACATATGTTAAACATTTAATGCCACAAAATACTCTACCTCCTCATATACTCATATATCCCACAATCATTATAAAAATATCACCGCTAATATATTATTAAAATAATATATTTAAATGTATTATTTTATCGTAAAAGATAAAATATTAATTTTCAACAATTGTCACATTAAAAATTTTTCCATCTATATCCACATAAAATAAATATTTTCTTTATCATAATAATCAATAATTAATTATTCAAAAATAATATTACGTAATCACAAGATCGACAACCGTGCCGCTCCTGAGAAAGTTAGGGCTTTCCAATAAGGATTTCTCCACCTACAAGCAATTAGTGACCAAACCTCTCCTTAGATGTAACTTTCTAGACATTGCCAATAATGTTATCTCGATAATATTATTCAAATAATATGAATTATTGATTCGATAATGGAAAATATACAGTAATGACAATTATCAAACAATAATAATATAAATATCAACGCAAAGAATTATCGAATCAATAAGATAAAATAATGATAAAGAATTATCGTAATAATTATCGAAAAGGCTTCTTCACGTAAGGATCAATAATTCAACAATATCGGTAATACCGCATGCCATCGCAAGCAACCACGCCAGACATCAGATTTTAACCACTGTGTAACCCAACAAAGTTGTTAATCTGTGAATAATTTACGCCGTTATTTATAAAACTCAATCTTTGTCGCTTTCCTTCATCCAACCGCTTTTTTCGTTACATGGGCCCACTAATGATCGCTACATTGCATTTGAGATTCCTTTCACAAAAAGAATATTCCACACCAAACTAATATTCCCCTAATAATAATGAATATTTTATAACCACTGCTTATTTTGTAAACTTTGCACATTTCACCCATAACCAAAGAATTATATCAAATTAACCCTTATTAATTTAGAATAATGAATAAAGAAAATTCAATTTTATTTATAATAAGTGGGGTCTTACAACCTCCCTCCTTATGAAATTTCGCCCTAAATCGACATACGCACTCGGTATATAAAAGGTGAGGTACTCGCTTTCATCTCCGATTCCAACTCCCATGTCATTTCCTCAATTGCATGGTTTCTCCACAAAACCTTAACTTGTGGTATAACCTTCGTATGTAAGACATGCTCTTTCCTATCCAAAATCTCAACAGTATCTCCTCGTAGGTTAAATCTTCGCTATCTCGCCCGGGTTCTAATGCAATAATGTGGTTCGGGTCTTTCACATATTTACGAAGCATAGATATGTGGAATACATTGTGAACACGAGACATACTGAGGTAACGCGAGTCTATAAAGCTACGCTTCCCTATTTGGCCAAGAATCTCAAATGGACCAACAAACCTCGATCGAGCTTTCTCTTTTCCCAAATCCTCAGAACTCCCTTCCACGGAGCAATACGTAATAATACATGATCTCCAATATTAAACTCCACGCCCTTTCTACGAAGATCAAGATAACTCTTTTGTCGATCTTGTGAAGTTTGAATACGCTTGTTTAATCATTTCGATCTTTTCTCGTAGTCATGCATTTAATTCTCGTCCCAACAATATTGCTTCTCCCACCTCGCCCCAAAGATATCGGAGAAACTACATTTTCGGCCCATACAACGCCTCAAATGGAGCCATGCCTATACTTGCTTGATAATCGTTGTTGTAGGAGAATTCCACCAGCTGGTAGGTACTTATCCCAACTTCCTTTGAAATCTAGGACACGTAGTCTTAATAGATCTTCAAGGGTTTGAATAGTCCTCTCGATTGTCCGTCTGCTTCGAGGATGGTATGTCGAATCAATCAGAAACTGCGCTCATAGCTTTCTCGCAAGCTAACCCAAAATCTTGAAGTGAATCTCGTCACGATCCAAACTATGGATATCGGCATGCCATGCAATCGCATAATCTCATTCACGCATATACGAAAGCAAGACGCTCAAGGAATAAGTCTCGCAGACGCAGAAGAAATGGGCGACTTGGTTAATCTATCAACAATAACCCAAATCGATCTACGCCTTTGAGAAACTTTGGGAAGACCAGAATAAAATCCATAGTAATGTGTTCCCATTTCCATTCCTAATCTCAAGTGGTTGCAATGGACCTTTTGGCACTCGATGCTCCGCCTTTACACGCCGACAAAGTTAAACATCTTGAGATAAACTCCGCAATCTCTCTCTTCATATTGTTCCACCAAAATGTACGTCAATATCATGATACATTTTGGTACTTCCGTGATGGATCGCAAACGGGTGTTGTGTGCTCCATCATGATTTTATGCTTCGTGTCGTAATCGTTAGAACGCAAAGTCTAGAATCGACTCAAGTATTCCTTCCTCATCAATTTTGCTTCCTAATAGCTCCTTCTTGCACTTTCTTCTTCATACGATCACCTCTGTGTCCGTAGCGAGCAAATTTTAACTTTATCGATTAAAGTTCTGCTTCTACTCAGATATTCGCCATCATCACGCTGGGACCCCGAGTCTTTAATTCTATCTTCATCCTTTGTAAGTCGATAAATGGGCCTTTCATATGACAATATTGCACTCAGATTTTGCATATGATCTTCTACTCAATGCGCGCCACCACTACCACGCTCGCTTCCGTGATGATATCAATAGTGTGATCATAATCTTTAACAGCCCACCAACGTCGCGCCGCAGATGTTGAGTTCTTTTTGGGTGAAGAAATATTTGAGGCTTTTTATGGTCCGTGATAAATCTCCTTTCTCTCCATACAAGTAAGGTTCCATATCTTCAACGCGAATACGATCGCCGCTAATTCTAGATCACGACAGTAGGATAATTCCTCTCATATTCTTTCGAGTTGTCGGAGGCATAGGCTATGACTTTCCCATGTTGCATGAGAACACATCCTAACCCCTTTCCGTAAGATCGTCAGAGATAACAAATCCATCCGAACCAGATGGTATTGTCGTAACAAAATAAATGAGTCTCCTCTCGAGCTCTGGAAGCTCTTCTCGCATTCCTCGCCCATAAGAATTTTGCATCCTTCCGAGTCACCGAGTTAATCTGAGTAGCGATTCGAGAAAATCCTTCCACAAATCTCCGATAATAACCGCCTAAGCCCGTAAAGTCACAGATTTTGGCCACCGATTTTGTTGTTCTAACTTCAGATTGCTTCAATCTTCGCCGTCAACAGATACTCTTTGTTTTGACACCACGCGCTCAAGGAATGCTACTTCCTCAAGCCGTAACTCGTGATTTCTTCAAATTTTGGCATAAAGCTTGTGTTCACGAAGTTCAGTAGTACCAAATTTTCAAATGGTGCTCATGATCTTCACGGCTTTTTGAATAGATGAGGATGTCATCAATAAAGACAACAACGAATCGATCCAAATATTCCTTAAATACACGGCTCATCATATCCATGAAAAAGCATAGGAGCATTAGTCAATCCAAAAGACATGACCAAGAATTCATAATGCCCAGACGAGTCCCGAATGCCGCCTTTGAATATCCTCGCTTTTAATCTTCACCGATGATATCCGTAATCTAAGATCGATCTTTGAAAAGAATCAAGGCCTCAGAATCGGGTCTAAACAGTCATCAATGCGAGGTAATGGATACCTATTCTCGATGGTGACATGGTTCAATTCTCGATAGTCAATAATAAAGTCGTGATACTCCCCGCCTTTCTTCTTTATTTAATAAAACAGAGCACCCCAAGGAGACGATTAGATTTAATGAAACCGATGTCTAATAACCTCAGAGTTGGACTTTAACTCCTCAAGTTCAATAGAGCCATTCGACATGGGGTTTTAGAAATGGGCTTTGTATCTTGCTCAAGGTCAATAAAGAATTCAACATCACGCTCGGGGGTAACCGAAGCTCTTCAGAAATACATCGTGGAATTCTTTAACCACGTAAATATTATTCAAATCGATTTGTCTTTATTCAAATCCATAACATGGGCTAAGAAAGCTTGACATCCGCTTTTCAATAAACTAATAATTTTGTGGGCTTGATATGACAAATGATCGATTTTAGTGGTTTAGTGGTTTGAATTGCATGACACAGTTGGTTAGAATATGAAAACTAACAACCTTATTTAAAACAATCAATTTTGCAATGATGAGTGGTTAACCAATCAATTCCTAAAATCACATCAAAAGCAAGTATCTTTAAAGAGATAAGATCAACAGTAATGTGATAGTGCCAACTGGATCATGCAAGATTTATAAACCGTAGATGTAACGTAAGGTTTCACCCAACTGAGTTTCAACAGATAAATCAAAATCTAATTTCTCCTGAGTCAAGTTTAAACGCTGAGCACAAGCAGAGAGAGATAAAAGAATGGGTAGAACCCAGATTCAAGAAGGTATAAACTTCGCAAGAATTCAAGATTAGCTTACCCGTGATCACCCTCGCTTGGGTTCCTCACGCTTTTGTCCAGCCACGACAAACGCTTCTTCCAGAACCGGCCGATTTCGACTTATCCGGATGTACTTCGAATCACCACTCCTCGCCGAACTTGGTTTCGCGATAAGACAATCTCGAGCGATGTGGCCTTCCTTTCCACAGCTTGTAACATACCTTGATTGTCAGGATGCAGTTTAATGATATGTCCCTCCTTCCCGATTTGTAACATCTAATCCTGGCCGCTCTCCTCCCCAAAGATTTGTTGTTGTGCCGGTGCCGCCGCTGATATCTTCCCGCCATTGTTGAATCTTCTTCAAATTTCCACTGAGTCACCTCTCCTATTATCATGTCCACGATTACCACCGAGTGGTTACCGCTTTGTCCAGATTCTTTCCTCCTCGCCGGTTATCATCGCTCGATGACTACCCCGATCAGGGTCCCCATTGAGTATACTCACTATCTCGCTCTAATAATCGAGCCCGCTGACAACATCTCAATATACAGAGAAAATTTATGAGAGATAAGGTATCGATTTAATCTCCGGTTTTAGACCTCTCGTAAACATACGCCGCCATTCTCTCCTCATTCTCCACCAAATGAGGTGCAAACTCGATAACTCTCGCTAACTTTGCCTCTCAGATCGAGACACCGCCATGTTGTTTCGCTCGAGTCTAATAAACTCTACCTCCTTCATACGATTTAATACTTTTCTCGAAAGTACTTGTCATTGAACAGCTTCAAATCTTTCCCAAGACATGTTAAGCAGCATCCGGTTGGTACGCCTCACGATTCCCACCAAGAATCGCTTCACCACTTAAACATAAAGGTGGCGAATGGAACCTTCGCTTCCTCCGCACCCCAAGACATCGAATATCTTGGTAATTTGCTTGACCCACGCTTCGCTCGCTTTGACGGATCCCGCTTCCATGGAAATCTGTGGTCCCAACTCCTTAAACCGCTTGGTCACGTGATGCATCGCATCGCCATCATTTCCACCCGTATTTTGTACACGAAGTCTCCTCGTTCGATTTTTGCATGAATCGCAAAAAGCTTCTAAACATCCCGCTGCTCATCATTTGCTCAGCCAAGCGCTGTTCACAGGAGGAACATTGCCACCACAGACGCTTCTCTCTCTCGCTGTGAGAGTACCTGCCTCCACTGGCCTCATAAACTCCATTGTTAACGCTCTCAAAGCAGCCCATTCTTAAACATCGCCATAAAACAAGGGTTAATTAAACAAATTAACATATCACATAATATCCTATATTACGACCGACCAACAAATAAGCTTAGTAGACACACTAACAAGGATTTACTCTGCCTCCCTCCTAGTTCTATTCCCCGATCTCCGCCAGAGATCATATCCCTAAGCTCGATATTAATCGTGACGCCCCAAAATAGGTATACAACACCCATTTCGAGTCGCCAAAATACATGGTATGAAAAAGCAAACTACAACTTTGATAATATGTATGTCGTAGAATACTTACAATACAACCGTGAGTTTGAATACAAATATTGTCTTTCTGTATAATATACACACCCAAATAAGTCCTCATTAATTATTCATACACTATTTTTTACGTAAATAGTGAGGAAACTAAAACATCTTCCTAGTAACCATCACTCCATACCCCGACTCGATCCTCGCTATGTTCTCACCTCCCGAGAAGAAAAATGGAACAAAAAGGAAAAGGGTGAGCTCAACTAGCCCAAAAGAAGAATATTATGACTAAGATAATATACAACAAATTATCGTTAGTCTTCAACAGGAAAAATCTAATGTAATACAATAGACAACAAGTTTTAGATCAACAAATGCAATGGAAATAAAGAATCCATTGTAAGAGTCACGTAGAGAAAGAATTCTACCGCCTTCTAAGGTTTAAAAGTCCATCATCAATAGTTTATCCTCGTAATAACAATCAATATACATCTTTAATCATCTTTGCACTACACAGCCAAAGATATTCATTCAGATCACCAAATTGGTCATGTTCATCTCAACACTGCTCATCTTTGCACTATGTGCCAAAGATATTCATCGCTTAATCGCTCATCTTTGCACTATGTGCCAAAGATATTCATTTATATCACCATTTAGACCGAGGATGATGAAAACATTTTTAAAGAAACGAATCCAAAGGAAACAAAATGACAAGGATTAAGGATTAAGGATTCAGATTTTGTTTTACCCATGTCCAAAAATACTTCAAAATAATCATATTGGTGTAAAATTCAAGAATGATCAAAACATGGATACAATCAAAGCTAAGATCCGTAATAGATATTTGGACAAAAAAGAAAATTTTTATTTTTCTATGAATAAAGGTCAGATTCGTGAATAAGGTCGATACGTGAATAAAGGTCAGATACGTGAATAAGAACTCCCGACACAACAAGTTCCAAATTTGATAAAAAGTTCACCAATACTTCTAAGATAATGATATCAAGAAAAAATATCATTTAAGAAGAAAATAATACCCTTACCTCAAAATAATCGCATTTCTCCGATCGAATTTTTCAGATAAGGTCGATGTAAACCCGACCAGATAAAGAACACTCAAAGTATACTCACAAGAATACGCCGATAATTTAGAGAGAGAAAGAGAGAAAACTTAGTTTTCGTGTGATTTTCAATTCTAACTTAGCCTCTATTTATAGAAAATGTTTAACGCCAAAAGCTTAGACTAAATTAATAAATTATTATTATTTAAAATCAATTTCTACGCATGCTAGCCATCAAAGACCAAAGCATGCCACTTTTGAAAATAATTTTCCAAAGAAATTTCACATGTTGTCAAACAAGAGTGGGTCCCACCCATTATTTAATAAAAATTATTTTATCTTCCAAACTTCAATAATTCAGAGAGAAAATAGCTCGCTTATCGTAAAAATTCAAAACTCGCGACTTTCCATGGGAAATTCCATTCTCTACAACTTTGCGTAAGAAAATTTTTCCAAATTCCAAATGTAAATTGACCAAATCCATAAACTGGACGATTTTACGCCTATAATCAATTTTTGTCAAGAATCAGGTCCACCGACACACAAAACATATGTTAAACATTTAATGCCACAAAATACTCTACCTCCTCATATACTCATATATCCCACAATCATTATAAAATATCACCGCTAATATATTATTAAAATAATATATTTAAATGTATTATTTTATCGTAAAAGATAAAATATTAATTTTCAACAATTGTCACATTAAAAATTTTTTCCATCTATATCCACATAAAATAAATATTTTCTTTATCATAATAATCAATAATTAATTATTCAAAATAATATTACGTAATCACAAGATCGACAACCGTGCCGCTCCTCAGAAGCAGGGGCTTTCCAATAAGGATTTCTCCTCACTGCGCGCAAGCAATTAGTGACCAAACCTCTCCTTAGATGTAACTTTCTAGACATTGCCAATAATGTTATCTCGATAATATTATTCAAATAATATGAATTATTGATTTGATAATGGAAAATATCGCAGTAATGACAATTATCAAACAAAACAATAATAATATAAATATCAACGCGCAAAGAATTATCGAATCAATAAGATAAAATAATGAACAAGAATCATCAGAATAATTATCGAGTAAAGGCTTCTTCACGTAAGGATCAATAATTCAACAATATCTGTAATACCGCCGTATCGCAAAACCACGCCAGACATCAGATTTTAACCACTGTGTAACCCAACAAAGTTGTTAATTCAGAATAATTTACGCCGTTATTTATAAAACTCAATCTTTGTCGCTTTTCCTTCATCCAACCGCTTTTCTCAAGCATGGGCCCACTAATGATCGCTACTGGCCGTGCATTTGAGATTCCCGACAAAAAGAATATTCCACCACCAAACTAATATTCCCTAATAATAATGAATATTTTATAACCACTTGCTTATTTTGTAAACTTTGCACATTTCACCCATAACCAAAGAATTATATCAAATTAACCCTTATTAATTTAGAATAATGAATAAAGAAAATTCAATTTTATTTATAATAAGTTAAGAAGATGGTATGAATGGTATGACCATAATCTTTTTATATTTATAACCAACGTCGTGTGCGTATGTTGAGCTCCTTTTGGGTGAGAAAATATTTGAGGCTTTTATGATCCGTATAGATCTCCACTTTCTCCCCATACGGTAATGTCTCTAGATTTTAAAAATTAAAACGATAATAATGCTAACTCTAGATTATGAAAGTAGGATAATTCCTCTCATATTCTTTGAGTTTTCATGAGGCATAGGCTATGACTTTCCCATGTTTCATGAGAACACATCCTACACATTTGCCTGAAGCATCACTGTATATGACAAATCCCTCCGAACCAGATGGTATTGTCAGAACAGGTGTTGAAATGAGTCATCTCTTGAGTTCTTGAAAACTCTTTTCACATTCCTCGCTCCAATCGAATTTTGTATCTTTTCGAGTCAGCTGAGTTAATGGAGTAGCGATTCAAGAAAACCCTTCTACGAATCTCCGATAATAATCAGCTAAGCCGAGAAAGCTACGTACTTCGGTCACTGAATTAGGTTGTTTCTAACTTTGTATTGCTTCAATCTTCAATGGGTCAACAGATATTCTGTGATTTGATATCACGTGCCCAAGGAATGCTACTTCCTCAAGCCAGAACTCGCATTTCTTCAACTTGGCATATAGCTTGTTTTCACGAAGCTTTTGGAGTATCAGCCTTAAGTGTTGCTCATGATTTTCACGGCTTTTGGAGTAAATGAGGATGTCATCAATAAAGACAACCATAAAATGATCCAAACATTCCTTGAATACTCAATTCATCTAAAAGACATGACTAGGAATTCGTAATGCACGTACCGAGTTCTGAAAGTAGTCTTTGGAATGTCATCAGTTTTAATCTTTAACTGATGATATCCGGAACAAAAATCGATCTTTAAAAAGAATTTGGCACCTTGCAACTGGTCAAACAGGTCATCAATGCGAGGCAATGGGTACCTATTTTTTACTTGATGATATGATTGACTCCGATAGACAATCAAAGTCGATACTTCCATCTTTCTTCTTTTCTGAATAGAACATGAGCACCCCAAGAAGACGTCTTTTAGGACGAATGAAACCGATGTCTAACAATTCCTGCAATTGAGTTTTTAACTCCTGAAGTTCAATAGGAGCCATTCGATATGGGGCTTTGGAAATGGGTTTTGTACCGGGTTCAAGGTCAATTCAAAACTCGATTTCGCGCTCTGGGGGTAGGCCATGAAGTTCTTCGGGGAATACGTCAGGAAATTTATTAACAATAAAAATATCATTCAAATCTGATGTATTTTTGTTTAAATCCATGACATGGGCTAAGAAAGCTTTACATCCGTTTTTCAATAAACGAATGGCTTTATGGCTTGATATAACAGTGATTGACTCTAGTGGTTTGGTTGCTTGAATTCGCATAATAGGTTGGTTAGGAATATGAAAGCTAACAACCTTACGAAAATAATCCATTTTTGCATGATGAGTAGTTAACCAATCAATCCCTAAAATCACATCAAATGCAAGTATTTTCAAAGAGATAAGATCGACAGGTAATGTGAGGTTGTCGATTTGAATCAAACAAGATTTATAAATAGTGGATGTAATGAAGGTTTCTCCCAACAGAGTTACAACAGATAAGTCAAAGTCCAATTTCTCTAGAGTCAAATTTAAACGTTAAGCGCAAGTAGGAGAAATAAAAGAATGGGTAGAACCGGTATTAAATAAGGTATAGATTTCGCAAGAGTTTATGATTAGCTTACCCGTGATAACTTCGTTTGGGTTCTTCGCTTTTTGGGAGGTCACGACAAACGCTCTCCCTTGAACTATCGGCTTTGACTTGTCTGAGACAGCATTTGGTGTCACCATCCCAACTAGACTTGTGTTCACTATACGACAAAATCGCGCTAGGTGGCCTTCTCTTCTGCAATTGTAACACGCTTTGGGTTGATGCGTGCAATTTGGACTGATGTGTCCCTCCCCTCCACATTTGTAACATACGACCGGTGGTCGTTCTCCTTTCTTAACAACGAGTGTTGGTGTTGACGTTTTTCTATCATTATTGAATCTCCTCTTCTTGAAATTTTCACTCCTATTCTCTTGGCCAGGATTACCACCGAAGTGGTTACCATTTCTGGCATGTTAATTTCCTCCACACTTGTTGTCACCGCTTCGATGACTGCTACCACTGGTATTATCATTTTATCGGCTGCTATTTCTTGGTTGGGTTGACTCATTATCGCGCTCTAATAATTGAGCCCTATTCACAACATCTGAATACAAACAAAGTTTTTTAGAAATGAGGTATGGACGTATTTCGGGTTTCAAACCTCTTAGAAAAATTCGCGTCATACGCTCTTCATTATCTACCAAATGGGATGCAAATCGGGATTACTCCACAAACTTAGTCTCGTATTGCGATATGTTCATATTGTTTTGTTCTAACTTGATAAATTCCACCTCCTTCATGTGACGAATACTTTTAGGAAAGTACTTGTCGTTGAACAATTCTTTGAATTTCTCTCCAGACATCTTTAGTGCGGAAGGTTGAGTACGTTTTATAGATTTCCACCAGTAATCTGCCTCTCCTCGTAACATGAAGGTGGCAAAAGGAACCTTTTGCTCCTCGGAGCATCCCAAGACATCAAATATCTTGATGATCTGCTTAATCCACGTCTCTGCCTTAAGTGGTTCTGGTTTTCTCAAAAACTCCGGTGGTCCCAGCTACTTGAACTGCTTAGTGGTGACCATCCGTGAGTTGCTAGTGTTTCCACCTGCATTTTGAACAAGTGTCTCTCTCGCCTGATGTTGCATGAATTGCAGAAAGCTTCTGAACATCCCATCGTTCATCATTATGTCGGTGTTGTCTTTTACATGAAGATTATTGCCTTCCTGACGCACAGTATCCTGTTTATTGATCAGCGGTGACTCAACGGTCTCATGTGCTCCATTGCTTAACTCAACATTTTCATATTCCATATCATTGGGTCGGTGTTGTTTTTTACATGAGGATTATTGCCTTCCTGACGCACAGTATCCTGGTTATTGATCAGCGGTGACTCAACGGTCTCATGTGCTCTATTGCTTAACTCAACATTTTCATATGCCATTTTCAAACACTGCCACAAAACAAGGGTTAATTGACATACCACAAATTATCCCTATATTCTGACCGACCAATTAAATAACAAATAAACTTAGGTAGGTCATACTAGCGAAGGATTTACTCGTCTCTCCCCTCCTAGTTCAAGCCTCACATCTCAGCCAGGGATCATATCCATAAGCTTTGATACCAAATGTGACACCCCCAAAATAGGTATACACAACCCATTCTGAGTCGCCAAATACATGGTACAAAATTTAAATACAAACTTCGTTTATACAATACGACAAAACGTAGCTGAGAGTTTTAACACGAATATTATCTCGTAGAGAATATCCAAACTCAAATAGAGTCCTCATTATAATTATTATCACACTATTTTATAGAATAATGAGGACTACTACAGCCACCATCTCGGACCGTCACTCCATTCCCTGACTAGTCCCGGCTATGTTCTCATTTCCTGAAGAGAATAATGAAAGCAAAGGGTGAGCTTAACTAGACTAGTAAGAAATATTATGACTAAGATAATACAGAATAAATTATCGTCAGCCTTCAACAGTATAAAAACTGATAGAATACAATAAACAACAAGTTTAATTGCAGCGGAACAAATAATCCATTAGAAGACTCAAGTAGAGCATGATATCTACTATCTTCTATGATTTAATAGTTCATCATCAATATTTTATCGTTGTAACACAGCTCAATAATCCACATCATCGAATTATCCATACACTACGGGCCAAGGATATTCGTTAGTATCACATCCAAGAATTATCCATGTACTATGGGCCAAGGATATTCGTTATTATCACCAATGGTCATGATCATGCCAACAACTGTCAATCAATGCACTACGGGCCAATGAGGACTTTTACCACATCATTTGTAATATTACGGGGTCATGATTATACTGATACATAATTCCTAATCATAATCATACCAACAACTGTCCATCAATGAACTACGGGCAATGAGGACTTTCATCACAATATAAACATGAGGATGATGACAATGATATAAGAATTCAATTAAATGAGAGCAAGGATAAATTTTAAATATTTATAATTCAATTTATCCAGAGTTCAAAAATGTCCAAATTGTCAATATGATACTGCTTTGTGGAGTAAAATTCAAGAATAATATTATATCAAAAATAATTTGGACAGAAAAGAAATAAATTTTTGTCATTAATAGTACCTCGGGTGAATAGTACCTGCGTGAATAATACCTCGTGAATAGCACTTCAGAAATAGTACTTCGTGAATAGTACCCAGGTATGAAAAGATTAAAAATTATCAAGATTATTTAAAATAATATTTCCGTGAAAAGATACTAGATGAAGCGCAAATTTCAAGGATATTCTACTAATTTCAAGGAGTATAGAAGCAATACTTAACAAAATGAGTGTAGAATTCGGATCTGAAATGAAATAATATTACTTACATACTACAGAGTATGAAAGAAAATATTATTTCTTACGAATATTGAAAAAAAATATTCATTACCTTAAAAGGAGAGTACTTATGAATGGTATAGCGGGGATATTCTTGAATAAAACTTACGCTGTTTTCTATACTCAAAGATTCCTTAAACTCTAAAGAAATACGATCAATATTATAGAAGAAGAATTCTCTGATTCTGGTGTGATTTTCAATTCTAAACTAAGCATCCTATTTATAGGAGAATGGCAGGATACTATTTAGGAAAATCACGGATGTACAATAAAGAAAATCATGGACGAATTCTTCACGAGCGAATTCAACGAAATTTTTTGATTTTACTATGCTGCACTATACAGCACTATGCACACATTATGCAACACTATGCAGTACTATGCAATCAAATAAAATATAATATATTCTATTTTATATAAAAACAAAACTTATATATATATATATATAATCACACACACACACACACTTTTAATATATATATATACTAACATACTTTCTAACTTTCTACCGATTATTTTGAAAAATGAGTAAGTGGGGGTCCATGTAATAAGCAAAATTTATAATAAATACTTCATAAAAAATCTCTTTATTTATCTCAATTCACTTGGCATCACTAAAAATATTTTTAATAACATTTTTTTTCATCATTAATATTATAACTCACAATATTAACAACCAGATCATTCACAGGAAAGAGGGGGCTTTCCGATAAAGACTACTCCTTATTAGCACGCAATTAGGTGACCAAACCCCTTTCCTCGACAGAATTTTTTAGACATTGTCAATAATGCAAATAATAATATGAATAACTTTGTCGTCTCAATTATTGATTTAATAATATAAAATATTGTGCAGATGATACTGTGACAATAATTGAATCAATAATATGAGATACTATGCATCAACTACCATTGCAATAATTGAATAAAATTGAGTGACTTCTTACGTAAACATCAATAATCAAAGATATTGTACAATACCGTGTGCTACTATGCAACCACGCTTATTACTATACTTTTATCACCGGGTATTTTAACAGTTAACAATAAAACTTTTGCCTTTTTTTTATAAAAAGATATTTCTGTCGTTTTCTAACTCCGACAGTAATTCTATTGTGGGGTCCACCAATGATTGTGTCGTCGTACGAATATTCTCTGATAAAACGAATATTTCCCAATCAAACGAATATTTTATGTCAACTTGCTTACTTTGCAACATTTATAAATATTACTCACAACTATAACATTATATCAAAACCACACCTTATTATTCAAAATAATATTTAGAGAAAAGAAATATTTACTCATAAAAGTTGGGGTCTTACATAAACCTTTTAGGAGTTAGAGTTTAATTTAATTCTCAATCTAATTAGGAACTAAATTAATAATAATAATAATAATAATAATAATAATAATAATAATAATAATAATAATAATAATAATAATAATAAGACTTCTCTTATTTATGTATAATTTAGTATTTATTCAAATACTTAACTATAAATATTAGTATTTCTCCAAATACTAAATTATTATTAATTAGTTAATTTATTTATAATAATAATAATAAGACTATTCTTATTAATTTATAATTTAGTATTTCTCTAAATACTTAATTATAAACATTAATTTATTTAATTTATTCTACTAATAAATTAAATATACTTAATTTATTATTATCAAGTAAATTACTTCTAAAATTATATTTCTCTTTTTTATAGTGTGACCCTCTAGGTTCAATATTAAGTCGGTAGTAGAATAAGTAAATTAGAACCACTTAAATATTATTTATAATGAATTAAACTCTTGTAATTCAATATAAATAAATAATATGTATTCTACATCATGAAGGACACCTTAAGATAATGTATCATGACTATCCGGATAATATGAATTCAACGTTTAATCACAAAGAACCTATTCCGTGAATAGTTACCGTGCAATTCAATCATTCTATCATACAATGTCCTGATTACACATAATACATGAAATTACTGACAAGTCTTATTTTTTTAATCATATGCATTTCGATTCATAAATGCACAACTCCGATTAATGTAAATTAGAAACTCCTTTCTAATTTCCATTCCACATTGACCAATGATTTCTGAGTTGTTATTCATCGAATCGCATATGACATTGTCTCCCTTTACCGGAAATGGTAGATCATTTGTTGATCATTCACCTATCTCCATGTATACTTTATTATATCTGAATATACCCTATAACATACTATGAGGTATTAAGAAATATGACAAAGTATAACTCAGTATACACAAGATATCTCAAGTCCAAGGATCACTTGTATAACTATCACTATAGGAACTCCTATTATCAGGCAAGTAAAACTCCATTAAGGTTTCTTTAAGCGAGCTAAGTTCAGTGAACTTACTCTCTAATAAGCAACTACGTACATAGTTGTTTTAGTGTCTCCTCGCAAATGATTATGAGATCAATCATCATTTTCAACAGAGCAAGCATATTATGTACTAATCTATCTGGAATCAGTAACTCCACATTAGTGATCTAACGATTAGGAACATTTTAGTTTTGAGTTATCTATAATTTGGATCTCACTAGCATGATCAACATCGTGATTCTAAAAGCATTGTTCCATAACTATGGGTTTATCACATTTATTTAATTCAACTAATTAAACATGGATAAAGAATCTCTTTAATTAAATAATTTTTTTTATATAAATAAATGAACAAGATTATAAAATAAATGCTTATCACATCCAATGTGATTGGTTTGAGGGCATACTAATGTCACTTACACACACAATAGAAAAACCCTAGAATTGGAGGTAAGATTGAAGGTATTTCACACTAAGTTTTCTATTTCAGTTCTAAAGGATGTTGAACCTTATTTTCAATTAATGATTTAATTCAATTATCATTATTTATTTATTCTTATATGAAATTTATTCTTGATAATAAGTTTTAATTGATTGAATGATATTTGTTTTGATTGATTTAATAATGCCCAATTAAATGGATCAAGCTATTATCATCAGCTAGATTAAGGTAATGTATTAAGCAAATGATTGTGGTCAAGCTTTTGAGTATTACTTTGATTATTAGAAGACAAGTTAAATAATCCCTGATTGTGTGATTGTTGTTTCGAATAATCTAATTCCCTAAGTCTTAATGCTACCATTATATTAAATTTAGACTGATAGCTTTGAGTTGTATAATAGGTAGGGTTTAGTGGGGCCGATTGTCACATTAGATTTAAAACCTAATGGGATTTTTGGGTAACACAGATTGTTGTTATCTAAGATTATTAATTTCATTAAAGGATAAATATTGTTTAACTTGTCTATTCTATTGTTGTGAAAAGGCTGATATTGAACTGAATAACTGAAGCTTTTATTTCACTGATTGTTCTCATTAAATTTAATTATTTTTATTTTTGTTTGTTAAAATCAATATTCAAAACCCCTCATCTTTTGCTCAGTATTTATTTAGATTTTGGAAACAGTAAAAATAAATTTAAGACAATATCACTCTCTATGGGTTCGACCCTTACTTATCATTATACAGAATTTTGTATTCATAGAGTAATAGTAAGGTTTTAAATTTAGAGTGTTAACGACAATTTTCACTTTAATTTGGGGACGTCCGCACAATTAAAGTGTGGATTCAAGTCTTGGTTTTCGATCTCTACTCTTCACCGACCTTCATACTCATCCATTAAATCATCACCTCCGTTCATAACAACCAACAAAGTTATTGAATCAACTAAATAAAATCAGGAATAATGTACATATTAGATATCAGGGGGGTTAGACTAGATTCACTAATATATATATATATATATATATATATGGCAATGATTCATAGCATCTATTTGCTATGGATTAAATAGGCAAATAGAATTTTTACATTCCATTAAAGTTATTAACGGCTAGGATAGCAAAACCATACTCGTTGTCCGCTAGAATTTCTAGCGGACGGGATTAAAATCATTTTTGGGCTAATATACCCCCATCATACCCCTAAAAAAATGCTCACCATTTTCCTAACCATCAGCTGGGCATTCACAAATGTGGTCTCTGCTTCTCACCACGTCGCCCCAGCTCCAGTCGTCGACTGCTTCACCGTCGTTATAAACATGGTAGAATGTCTCTCTTACGTCAGCAGTGGCAGCACATCGAGTAAGCCAGAAGGGAATTATTGCTCTAGCCTCAAAATTGTTCTTAAATCCAATTTTGAGTCTCTGTGAGGCTTTCAAGAACAATGCTTAGTTTGGTGTCTCTTTGAATGTCACTAAAGCCTTGGCTTTTCCATCTGCTTGCAAAATCTCTACCCCTTATTTTAGCAACTGTAGAGGTATGAGGTTTCCCCCCCCCCCCCATTTTTTTTTTGGACTTTAAGAAATTAGATTCCTTTTCTGGGGTTTTTCTTAGATCAATATTTCGTAGATCACTTGTTTTAGTTGTGTATGTCAATTTTCTCCTATGTAAATTGTTTTCTTAGAATTTTTCTTTTTTATTTCTCTTTAATTTTTATTTGTTTCTAAAAATGGCTATTTACAGCTGACTTTTATTTTGTTTTCTAATTTGATCCTGCTTCAAAGTACTATGTTCTATGATTTTATCTTATGTTCTCTGTTTGTTTCCCTCGAGTATATATATAGTAGGTTTTTCCTAAAAGATTATTTCTTTGAATTGTTTCAACCTTTTTTTATTTGCAATTAATTTGTTTTCTCAGTTGCTCTGTTCCCCTCTTTAGTTGCTAAGTGATTCTTTAGATTAGTATCGTCCGCTAGTCATTCTAGCGGATGACAAACTTCTCTTGTTAATCTCAGCCAGTAATAATTGTAATGGAAGGTGGAGATGTTATTTGTCCATTTTTAATCCATAGCAAATACATGCTATGAATTATTCCCCAAATATATACAGTCCGCTTCTTATTTAGCGACGGACAAAACCGTCGTTAAACCCGTCGTCATAGTGTGACACCCCCAAAATAGGTATACATCACCTATTTTGAGTTGCCAAATACATTGTACAGAATCTAAATACAAACTTCATTATACAATACGACAAAAATGTAGCTGAGAGTTTATACACGAATATTGTTTAGAAGACAGTATTCAAACTTAAATGGAGTCCTCATTAAAATTATTATCACACTATTTTATAAAATAGTGAGGACTAATACAGCCACCAACGCGGACCATCACTCCGTTCCTCGACTAGTCTCGGCTACGTTCTCATTTCTTGAAGAGAACAATGAAAGCAAAAGGGTGAGCTCAACTAGCCCAGTAAGATATATTATGACTAAGATAATGCAGAATAAATTATCGTTAGCCTTCAACAGTGTTAAACTGATAAAATATAATAAACATCAAGTTTAAGCTGCGTGATATAACAAGCAATACATTAGATGAGTCAAGTAGAAACGATATCTACTATCTTCTATGATTTAAAAAGTTTATCATCAATTTTATCACTGAGACTCAGCTTAATAAATAATCCACATCATCGAATCATCCCAGCACTACGGCTAAGGATATTCATTAGTATCACGTCCACGATTTATCCATGCACTACGGGCCAAGGATATTCATGTAATAATTAATGGTCATGATCATGCCAACAACTGTCCATCAATGCACTACGGGCCAATGATGACTTTTATCACATCATTTGTAATATTACAGGTCATGATTATACCGAATGATCCCTTGTCATAATCATACCAATCAACAGTCCATCTATGCACTACGGCCATAGATGACTTTCATCACAATATAAGCATGAGGATGATGACAATGATATAAGAATTCAATTAAAAGAAAGCAAATGAAATTTTTTTAAAGATTTATAATTTAATTTATCCAAAATTCAATAATGTCTAAATTGTCAACATGATACTGTTTTATGGAGTAAAATTCAAGAAAAATATTGTATTAAAAATGATTTGGACCGGAAAAAAATTTAATTTTTGTCATGAATAGTACCCCCGGTGAATAGTAACTGAGTGAATAGTATCCCATGAATAGTACTCTGGCATGGAAAAGTTAAAACTTATCAACAATGCTCAGAATAATATTTCCATAAAAGATCTTTGGATGAAGCCTTGAAATATCAAGGATATTCTACTAATTTTATGGAGTATAGAAGCCAAAACTTAACAAAATGAGTGTAAAATTCAAAATCTGAAACGAAATAATATTACTTACATACTACAGAGTATGGAAGAAAATATTATTTCTTACGAATATTGAACAAAAATAATATCTCTTACTTTAAAAAGAAGAGTATTCAACGGCAGAAATGGGATATTCTGAAGAAAACTAGAATCGCTTTTCACGCTCAAAGCTTACTAAAACTCGAAAGAAATACGCTCAATATTATAGAAGAAGAATTCTATGATTCTGATGTGATTTTCAATTCTAACTAAGCATCCTATTTATAGGAGAATGGAAAAGATACTATTTCATCACGGGCGCGCAGACTGACAATTTCACGGATAAAATTTGAGAATTCACGGATGTATTAAGTCACGAACTGATTTTCAATTCTACACACACATCACTTTCACCATATCACTTTCACCATACACACACACACACACACATCACTTTCACCATATCACCTCACCATACACACATTTTCCTCCACCACTATTTTTTCAACTTACACCCACTCTTACACACACAGTGCACAAAACACACACACATGTCATATATATATATATATATATATATATATATATATATATATATATATATATATATATATATACTTTATAACTTCCTTCCGATTATTTTGAAAAATGAGTAAGTAGGGTCCAAATAATAAGCGAAATTTACAACAAATACTTCATAAAAATTCTCTCAATATTTTTTACAACATTTATTTATCATTATTATAACTCGCAATATTAACAACCATATTGTTCCCAGGAAAAAGGGGACCTTCCGATAAGGATTTCTCCCTATTGGCGCACAATTAGGTGATCAAACCCCTTTCTTCGACAGAACTTTCTAGACATTGTTAATTGTGCAGATAATAATATGAATAACTTGTCATCTCAATTATTGATTTAATAATATATAAAATATTGACAATAATTGAATCAAATAACATGAGATACTATGCAGCAATTACTGTAGCAATAGTTGAGTATAACTAAGTGACTTCTCACGTAAGCATCAATAATCAATACAGTGTGCTACTATGCAACCACGCGTATTATTGTACTTTTCATCACCGGGTATTTCAACAGTTAACGGTAAAACTTTCGCCGTTACTTTCATAAAAAGATATTTACATAGTTTTTAACTTCGATAATACATTGTATAGGTACACGATGATTGTGCTGGTCATTTAATATTTTTACATTAAAACGAATATTCCCTCACCAATCAAATATTTTATAACAACTTGCATACTTTGCTAAATTTGTAAATATTACCCACAACTATAACATTATATCAAATCCACACCATAATATTCAAAATATATATTTCGAGAAAAATTAATCTTTATTTATGAAAATTGGGGTCTTACACATAGGGTCTAAACTGGGCTATAACGACGGCCTGAGTATGATGATGACGATTTAGAATTCTATGACGAAGGTTTTAAATGACGATTTTTTTGTCCGTCGCTAAAAAGGTGGTTCAGATGTGGAACCCCAGCATAAAAAACTCTCCCTCTCTCTCTCTCTCTCTATATATATATATATATATATATATATATATATATATTAAAAAATCTAAAATTAACGGAACCGACAATTCAAGAATGATATGAGTGAGCCCCAATCTTAAGAGAGAAATATGGCAGTTATATTACCAAAATGGTATCACTTTTTAATATTTTAATAATATATTAAAATTTTAAAGTAATCGTGCATACTATTAACGAATTTAGAGGTTAATTTTTGAATCGTCACTTAACTCTGACGTCTCCAAACTAAACTACAGATGGGGTGTTTATTTAGAGGTGAGCATAGTACTGTTTGAAACCCAAACCGCTATGAAACCGCTTATGTGCGGTTTGACAAATTCAAAATCGCATATGAAATCGCTTGTGATTGGTGCGGTTTGGTTTTGAATTGTGCGGTTCAGATTCATTTGGTGCGGTTTCGGTTCCAAAATCAATTGAAACAAAAAAAAGTTTATGCAATTTAAAATAACAATTTAGCATCACACAATATTAAAGTTGTAAAAGAGATAATTGTAAGAGATTTATATGGTGATGCTGATCATGTAGATCGATACCATCTATATTTAGAATTAGTAGCTTAATTTTCATGGGAGGTTCATTACACAAGGTTAATTGAAATATCTCTCCTGTAATATGATTGTATAATTAATTAATTTTTATGGTGCAGTTTGGTTTCGGTTTTATGCGTGCGATTTTGGCTAATAACCAAACCTAAACAGTAAATTTGATTTTTTTCGCCCACCTAAAATCGTCATATACGCCGGAACCGTTGCTACGATTTGTGCTGATTTTGGTGCTATTTTAGTTCTAATTTGGTTCCTTTCTTTCAAAGAATAGACACAGCAAACAGTCGGGCCGGTAGAAATGTCCGGATTTTGGGAAAGTTTGAGTTTATGAGGTCCGTGTCTGTTAAGTAAAGGCTACCACCTGAGCATCTTCCTTTTTTTTTTGCAATCTCTTGATACACCAATAATAATAATAATAATAATAATAAAATAATTTATAATAAACAATAATTTTAATTACTTACATTAACTATATATCTCAATCAATTAAAATTTTAATAGTATTATAATTTTAGATATTATTCTAAAGGCATGATTTGAGGATTAAATAAGTAGGGCGATTGCATAATTAAGAGATAATGATTGATTTACTTTCCAAATGTACTACACTGTACATTGTAATGTCCTATAAATAATAATGGTATTCTCCCTTCTTTCTCATTGATTGCTTGTACACCTCCATCAAACTGAAATCTTTAAATTTTATATCTATATTATTGTGTTACAGATTTTGGACTTGCAATCTAAAAAATTAGTGGTCGATTCGGATTATATATTGCTAGTAATTCAAAGAATATAATCAAGTTTGATTTTTTAAAATTATACTTTAAAATTAATATAATTTATTTAACTTTTAAAAATAATAAATACTGTAATTAATACTAATATATAGATAATTTTAAATTTTTATAATTATATTATCTAACTTAAACTAATAATTATTAGTTTTATACTTTGAAATTGAAGAACTACTTCGAAAGTTCATGCAATTGTAATTGTTTGTGAGCGTGAGTAAAGATATATAGAGGATATATTGAGGGAATCAACATTTCTACCAATAAAATTAAAAGCAATATCAATAGTTGTTGTAGTTCAGTTGGTTTGAACTTTTATTTATTTATTTACAAGTCTTGTGTTCAAGTCTCTCAATGCACAAGTAGTAACATTTTATTTTTATATAAAAAAAAGTCACAAGCCTTGTGTTCAAGCCTCACAACCCACAAGTAGTAACATTTTATTTTTATATAAAAAAAAGTCACGGGCCAAAAATGGGCCGAGTCAAAATGGCCCGAATTTTTGTAGGCTTAAAAAAAAGGGTTCTTTACATAAGTATACACCAAAAAGAAAGTAATTACAAGAAAAGTGCATCAACCAAATAATTACAAAAAGAGAACTCATATTACAAAAATAGTATAATTCACATTAATAAGGAAATCTAAATTCAAGGACAAATATCTGCCATAATTAATAATTCAAATTCAAATATTTGAATCTAACAACAAAAACAAATTCAAATTCAAAATAATAATTCAAATTTAAATATTCAAATTCAAATTGAATTGGTTACCTTGGTCTGAAAGTTTGGCAACCAACTGAATGAAGGTTTGGCTACCAACTGAATGAAGGTTTGGCTACCAACTGAATCACATTCAAAATAATTGGTAACTTAATAAAACTTAATTAGTTACCTTGGATACCCATTCTAATATGAAAAAAGCCGAAGGTGTGTAAAGGTGAAAAAATTGAAGGTGTCTGTAGTATAATTGGTTACCTTAGTGCGAAAGTTTGGTAACCAACTGAATGAAGGTTTGGCTACCAACTACATCACATTCAAAATAATTGGTAACTTTATAAAGCTGAATTAGTTACCTTGGTACCCATTGCAATATAAAAAAATTGAAGGTTTGTTGTGAATGGAGGTGAGGAGGACGTCGGAGAAGCGATTGATTATTCCGGCTGACCATCATAGGGAGACGGAGTAGAACGATGAACCCAGGCATTTTAGAGAATCACGAGTCACAATAATCGCCGTCGAAGCTCTTGAAGGCTCTGGCCAAATCCCCCATCATGCCCCTCGTAAGCGAGTTCAGTGACTTGGGGATCACAGATTTTGGATTCTCGGCTTACTAGTATCAACTTTTCTAGCGAGGAGTTTTCCATTTTGGATTCACAGATTTGAGATTTCAATTTATATTATACTATCAAGTACTCCTATATATATATAATACGTTGAATGAAGAAGAAAGGTGATGACTAACTGCAGTTGTTATAGATGAGGAGAGAGAGAAGAAGCCATGTGTATAACTAATTCCTAAATTAAGGAATCCTAATTGAATACTAATTCCCTAAATTAAGGAATCCTAATTGTACTAGTATTGTAAATAAATATGGAAGTGTATTAGTTATGAAAGATTTTATGAAAGACTATTATGTAATTATTTTAAAACGTAATAGAATATATAATTCTTTTTAAAAATACTATTTTAAAACCAGGGGTTTTGGCGGACGCATCCATGGCTTTTGGGTTGCGTTGCCAACTCTAGTAAGCAATAATAGTGTTATTTTCTCCAAACTAAACTATGACCCATTTCAGGCCAACTCATCTGTGACCACTATATATATATATATATATATATATAATAATCAGATCCATCTGCACCTCACCTTTCTTTGCTCCTCTTTCCCTCCGGTGGCCGAATACTTCTGTAATCAGCTCCGCGGTAACGGTAACGTGAAACGTGAAACGGTCCGTAGCGTTTGTTAAAGAAAACCATTAAAACCTGTAAGCTTCTCTCTCACGAACACTTTGTTTACTTGCGTGTTAGTAATTTATATAAAATTTTAATTTTTATTGTATTCATGATTGAATCTAGTTACGGTTAAGTTGTGTTTTTGGTTTCAAAGGAGCTGTTTTACCCTAATTTGTAAGCTCCCGTTGGCAATGTTTGTTTGATAGAGGAAACTTTGAATTTGGTTCACCTTTTTAAAAACCCTAGTCGAAAAGTATTTTATGGTGCATGTAAATTATGAATTTAATATTGTGTATGTAAATTATGAATTTAGAATTTTATACAAGTTCTGGGGAACCCTAAACATACCAAATACTCTTTCCAAAATTAGAGATTAGAAATACATTTAGACTCTTTTTCTTTCTGTGGTTAATTTGCGAAATCCTAAAATTTAAAATCAATACGAAATTATAGTACAAACAATTATAATTGCTATAATATAACTAAAATACTACTAGTCATATTTGTTGTTTTTAAAACTTAAACGAATTCTTATCCCTAATAGAAGAGGAGTGATGCTGATAGATACACAAGTTTGTCTTAAATTCGTTCAGCCCCAGAACCATCATGTTCAAAACATCATACATACCCATCAATTGGAGTTGATGAGGGATCAAGACTGTGTCTAGCTCTAATGCAGTAGAGCTTGGATCAAGGAGTACGGATCTCGATTGCTTCATTACTTCATGTTTTTATAAAGTGCATTGCCACATGAAATTGGGTCTGACAATACCATTCGTATCCCGCCCCAGCCCTAACGAGTATAGAGTGAGAAAATCAAGCTATATCTGACACCGAGAATTTTGAATTTTAGGATTTCGCAAATTGATTTCAAAATGTTAAAATGTATTTCTAATTTTGGAATGGAGGTTGTTGCTTTTTGTGTTCAAGTCCTTGTACCAATTCCACTTATTGTAGCAATATGCATTCTTGGTAACATTCACATTGTATGTAGATTTGCAGTACAATATTAACATAGGTGTAGTTTTACTCAAACTTATCACCAAACCTTGGACAGTATTTATGGATCACTGGAGTGCAGTTGGCTCCATGACCTGTATTGTTCTGTTGAAGTTTTGTATATGCTATCGAGATCTAGGTATTGGATAACTTAATCAATGTTTATTCTTTACTGTTATTGGATATGGTAAATTTATGTTAAATTTCACCGTCTCTTGGAGGATTATTCATTGTTTATCTTAATCCCCCCCCCCTTCTGAAGTTCTGTTGTGTGTTATTATTAACAGTATATCTTATGTTTCATATTCAAGGACCTCTACAAGTAACTGCTTCAAGAGACCTATATGGCAGAAACAGACAAAGTCATGAACCTTGAATTCAAGTGGGGTAAAAAGAGAGGAGTTGGTAGGAAAAATAAAGAGACCTGTTTCTATGAATCTTTTACTTATGATGGAGTTGAGTACAGTCTCTATGATTGTGTATACATGCACAAGGAAGGCGAACTTGAACCTTACATTGGTAAACTGATACAAATATGGGAGATTGCAGGCACGACAAAGAAAGTGAAGGTTCAGTGGTTTTTCCGCCCTTTTGAAATTTTAAGATGGCTAGGAGATGAGATGACTCTAGAAAATGAAATATTTTTAGCAACTGGTGAAGGCCTTGGTCTTGCAAATGTCAATCCCCTGGTAACTGAGAATTCAAACACATCTTTTCTGTTTTATATTACTGTTCCACTATTGTTGTCTTTGGCACTATAGTAAAATTTTTAATCCGGAACTGATAATAATTTGAAGCCAGTCTAAGACATCATTATGCTGTCAGAGTACCTATTCATTTATAATTAACGGTAGTATGAAGCACTAATACTTGTAGAATATAAAAAAATTTCCCGATCTATGTATGGAAAAGATGTTGTGCTTAAATCTATGTTTATTTCTGGGATAATCAATTTTTTTTCAACTGTTTGATATGTTTGTGATTCTGAAATTGATGACAATTCTTTTAAACATAAGAGGGAGGCCATAACTTTGGGGGTGTTTTGATAAAAATTGAATGAATCTGAATCTGAATCTGAATGAAAAAAACTGTTTGATAATTGACATGTCTGAAACATCTGAATGACAAAATTTTATTATTTTACCCCTCTGAAAAAATTCAAAATTGTTGTAAATTTATTTAATATTACTTATTGTAATAGTTAATATTTTTTTTTAATTTTTTAATTTTTTTTTACTTCATTCAGTTGCTCATTCAACCATTCAGTTAAAAAAATCTGACTTAGCCATTCAGCTTGTCCATCTTATCGATTCACCATTCGGATTCAAAACAAACGCCTTTGGAGATTCAAATTATTCAGATTCAAAGACCATTCATCTCTAAACAAACACCCCCTTACTTGGGTAGAAGTGCTCAAGAAGGATATGTGTGCACAAGTTGACACATACGAGTTGACCCTAAATAGGGTGGTATGGTGGCAAAAGATTCATGTAGTTGATCCCAACTAGTTTGGGAATAAGGCGTACTTGATTTGAGGACCTACCCTCAACCTAGAGTAGCTTGATGGGGTAGTTGTAGAAAATATAATAAATTGGGGGACATGAAGTCCACCTTTATCAGAAGATTGTAGGATCAGATCAGAAAATGTGATTCGTCCAATCGCGGATTCTTTAGTGGTAGGTGAGGTGAGCAATCTGTAGAGATTACGGGGTTTGACGAAGTAATGGTTAGGCCAACTTTGTTGGCAATCTAATGGCAGAACCTTCAAAGGGTCGTGTATGGTGTACACATTAGGGGTTGTTAGAAAAATGGGATTCGCTTGGAGACTAAGTCCTCAAATGACCAAGTGTTGGTGGAGACTAAGTGTGAAGAGAATTTAGTCTTGTGGAGACCAAGTGTGAAGAGAAATTAGTCTTGTGTAGACCAAGTGCGAAAATAAGTTTGTGGAGACCAAATGTTGGAGTTAAAAAGTTATAGAGAGAGTATGAACTTCTAAATTGAGATGCTCTGAATTTGGGAATTTTAGAGTGAGAAAATTGTATGTGAGAGATGAAGAGAAGGGAGTATTTATAGGCCATGAGATTTCCCTTATGTGTCTCTCACAATTTTGTTTGTGTCATTTGGTTCATGCCTATGTCACTTATAATTTGTGACTTATACGTTTTTATAGAGTGTTGGAATACCCTTTCAGAACCTAGACTGTCTTAGTTTCTACTGCCAAATCCCAAAATCAAAAGGCCTCTACGACCCGAGGGTCGGGGAGGCATCAATCCAACCGGTTGAGCGAATTCCTCTGATAGTCTTCATGTGTCGGAGTCAGAAAAGTACTGCATCAAGTTGGAAAACTGCCCGATGGCCGAATATGTGGGTGTCTAGACCTTAAGGAGATCAGACCCTAAGGTTCGACACTTTGAAATTTTCTCTGCTGTCAGTTTTGCTGTTGTCGGTCCAGAAGGTTTTTTGGATTGGGATGAGATTTTCTCTATTGCTAAATATGGAATCTTTGTAGCGCCTTCTTTGTTGGTATTGTTTTGTTGCTTGCTTGTTCTTTTGCTTATGCATCTTGAAACTAGCTGAAATTTGGTCGAGTCTAGAAGAGATGGACTCTAGGGACCATACCCTAGGAGTCTTATTTTCCTTAATTAGCTCCTGTTTTGCTCCGATTTGGCATTTAGTGTGCATCTTTTGATAAAAATGAAACGGTGGAAAAATTGGCCAAGTGTGGGAGAGTTAAAGCCCTTAGAGGGCCGGACCCAGGGGGTACATAGGGGCATCTCTCCCCACACTTAATTTTATTTCCTCCCTTTTGTGCTTTCTGTTTGTTCCTTCTGTTTAATCTTTTGGATGAATGAAAGGGTGCTAAATTGGCTGTTTGGAGGTGTGGACCCTAAGGCCGGACCTTAGGGGCATTCCATTAGTCTTGGTCTTCTTTTGGCCTTTAAGCTTTTGGATGCTTCTGTTCGATGCTTCTGTTATGTTCAGTTTGGTTTGGTTTTGACTCTATCCGAGCAACTTTCAAAACTAGGGAAATTTGACCAAATGTCAGTAGTCGTATGTCCCTCTGACCAGAAGTAGGCATGCACAAAAAGCCTAAGGCCTGGTATCCGGCTTGGGCCCGGTCTGGTTTTGTCAAGTCTAAAGGCTACATAGAGATCACCGTTTGGACTGCTTTATTCAACTTGTATCGGCCTGGCCTGGCCTGGCCTGAGATCTGGGTTTAGCCTGGTCTGTCTCATTGCTTGGCTTGGTCTGTTTCAATAGCAAGCCTGGCTTTGTCCGTTTCAATAGCAAGCCTGGCCTGTTCCGTTTCTTTGAGCCTCCAATTTATTCAATATTCATTATTGTTAGTTATTTATAATTTTTGAAGTTTAAAGTTATAATTATTCATTAATGAAGTTTAAAGTTATACTTATTCATTCTTGTTATACCTTAGTTTTAATTAATGCATCAATAAAGTTTGAAGTTTTAATTATTCATTATTGATTTCTTGTACATACATTAATTTTTTTTTTGTTGCTAAAAATACATATACTTAATTAATATACATCTTCATTTAAATTTTTACTTTCTCAATTTTATTATTATAACTTTTATTAGTTTATATCTTATAGTTTTTATTTTTAATATTTAATATATAATATTTGAAATTAAAAAGTAAAAAAGAAAAGAAAAAAAGGGGATGGAAAGGCATTAAAAGACCACGGTTTTGGGTAAGCCAAGCCCGGCTTGGCCTTGCCTGGTCAATTTTGGGCCTGGTCCTGGTTTTGTCAATGGTCAAAGTCTTGCAGTCCCAGACCAGGCTAAGCAGCCCGTTTGTGCCGGAAGTCATATGTCCCTAGGGGCCTCTCGTACTTGGTCTCATTCAGCTTTGTTTCAGTTTGCATGTTGAAAGTTCCTTTTATTCTTCCGGTTCTCGAAAATGTCGAAAATGATGAAAAAATAACGAAGTCTGGGATCATTTTGAACTCAAGGGGGCAGACCATAGACGATCTTTCAGACATCCATTTCATGGCATTGCTTCCTTGTGTTGTTTCGACTTTATTTATTGACTCCTAATGTGTTGTTCAATGTTCTAAAAGGCGCTAGGCGGGCAGCCAGGGGGCCTATATTTTATCTTACATTATTCTAACAAAATAATAATATAAAGCAAATAATCTATAATAAAGATAATAATTAAATTATAAAATTAGTAGTAATTGCACTTAAGTAGTAAGATATATATCCATTGCTTGAAATAATTAAATTATAGAATTAGTGTTACTAGTAAGTAGTAACTAGTAAGTAGTATCTTGATATCTTCATCTATATAATTATATACGTACTTCTTCTCTCTCAAAAATTTAAATAAATGTTATTTTAAAAAATTAGTGTGAAGTTTATTGAATGAGACATTTGATATTATTAATTATGAAATTATTTTAATTTGTGTAATTTTCAAAATTGAGGACTTAAAGAAAATGACAAATACCATATACTAAGTATGACTAACATATATTTGACGGGTTAAATACACATTTTCCCACTCTACTCGACCTCGGTTTACATATACATCACTGAACTGAATTTTTTACTAATAACTCATTGAACTATAATTTTTTACAAAAATTTTTAAAACAAATCTATTAGTTAAAAACTTAATGAAAAGTCTATATGGCACTATATGGTCATGCTTACATGGAAATGTAAGACCCACCTTGGATTATTTTTTTTAATAATAATAACAAAATAACTTTAATTTAATTTTTTCAATTTTCAAACTTCCTCTCTTTTTTTTAAAATAAAAAATAATTAAATTAATTAACTAAAATAATAGGTAAATATATTAATTAAATAAATTAATAATAAATATATTAATATATAATTTTAACAAATGTAATTATATAAAATTAATGAATTCATATTATTTTTTAATTTTTAAATATTTTAGTTCATTTTAAAAATATAAATTATCTAATATTTTGAAATAAAAGATTATTATTTTAATATTTAAAAATAAATTTCTACCAAAATAATCAGTATATACAAAACAAATTAATTTAAAATTTTAAAACAAGTTATGAATAATATTTAAAACTAAATTACTACCAAAATTAGAAAGAAATTAAAATCAAACATTTTTCTTATATTAAGAAAATTAAAGAACATATTATCCGATCATATCAAAACACATGAAGGTAAGAGACCTAATCGAAATTAAAACCAAAACCAATAAAAGCCAATTCACGAATAATTGAAATCAAATCAAAACACAAAAAAAACAACCCAAATCAGAAATTAAATAAACAAATATCTCGCTCCATATCAGAACACCCAGATCGGAACACTATCCACTCTACTAGAACACAACCAAATCGGAAATTAAAGGTCGGTAATGGCGTGGGACTTGAAAAATCGAACACAATATCCAAACCAGATCTATATTCTTCCAACCAAATCCAATAAAATATAGAGAACTTAGAAAAGAAATAAGTAAAACACTGAAATCCCAACTAGAAATCAAAGACCCAGATTAGAGAAAGCGAGTATTTTTCGGAACATGTTCTTTGGTGGCGGAATGAGCGCTCAACCGGAGAGCGAGAGCGGCGTTGTAGGCGAGAGAGTGTGTGCGTGTAGGTGAGGAGTTGTTCGGAGATATCGGGGAGGGAGCCTTAGGCGTAAATCATGGATTGAGCAGGAGAGGAAGAAACAAAGAAACACTTGAAGAAAGCAGATTTGATCCTCTGGTTTCAAGAAACTAATTTCGACTAACTAATAAAATTGATCCTCTATTTCAAAACAAAAAAAAAAATATTTGAATTCATTAATTTTATATAAATATATTTGTAAAAATTACACATTAATATATTTTATTATTAATTACTTTAATTAATATATTTTATTTAATTACTTTACTTATTTGTTAATATATTTTAATTAATTTAATTATTTGTTAAGATATTTAATATTTAATATTTTTAATGATTTCATAATATAAATAATAACTATATTAGTTTTCAAAAATAAAAATAATAATTAATTTTTAAAATTAGTTATATTTTTGAAGTTTGAATTTATTTTATAAATTTTAATTTTTAATTTGTGCTTATTATAAAATACTTATGAATAATGTTAAAGACATTACTCAAATTCAAAATTTATCCAAAATTTTCTTATTTTAATAATATATCTTAATACAATAACATGTCGAGACATTTTTATGTTATATTACTAATTTTAATTTTATCGAAGAGAGGTTAATTAAATTAATGAATTTAATGAGTTATTTAAATTAAAAGAAAATTATATATTTATATGTAATTTATATAATTTATTTAAAATTGTACAAATATTAATGATTAAAATAAAATTTAAAAATTATTTTTTATTGTACTTTTTATTTTGAATGCATTATTTTATTTTAGATTAATTTAGCATTAAATTTATACAAGTTTTCATCTAGGCATGCCACAAACAAAAATATCTGACACGTAGGATTTCTCTCTCTTACGTGGCAACTCATATAATTTTTCCGTCCAAAGTCAAACAATTTAACGGAATTTGTAACGGTTTGTAAAAAAATTGTAGTTCAGTGAGTTGAATGAAAAAAAATTCAGTTCAATGATTCATTTGTAAACCGAGGTCGAGTAGAATGGGGAAAAGTGTATTTAACCTTATCTTTGACGTATTAGTTTTATTCATAAACAAAATTGGTATTAAATAATAAAATTTAAATTTTTAAGAATACAATTCAATATTAAAACTTAAGAAACTAAACATAAATTTAATAATTATATTGAATTAAACTAAATATTACAAATGTATCATCATTTATATAATTTCAAGTTGATACAAGTTCAAAAATTACAACTATAATAAAATTATCCATTTTGACTTGATCTTGTTCACTTCTTTGTTGTGATTTGATATGCTACAACTTGCATTAAGAATATGGTAAATCATTAGAAAAAAATAAATATATCAAGATCTGGTTTTGGTAGTAATTTTAAAAAAAATCTCCACCTAAGCTTGCTTTTTCCTTTAGGCCCCGCCTAGTAGACCTTTGGCAACCATTGGGTTGGGTAGAGAGCTGGTTGGCCAAAATGGCCCTGAGGTTTTTTTGGTGAAATTTGAAATTGTGAGGTCAGTGTGGTCTTGCTTTGGGCGGCCTTACCAATGGCTTCTTCCTTTAATTTTTTTTTTTTACAAAATCTTGCTACACCAAAAATACTAATAATAATAAATATTAAAAATAATAAAAATAATTAATAATAAACAATATTATAAATATTATTAATAATAAATGTTCTAGTGGTTAACAGAAGCCTCACATTTAGCATCACATTTGTTTTTAATGCGAACATTTTTAAGCCTCACATTTGGCCGGAGAAAAGGACGAATGTATCCTATGTTGTGATGGATAAACGTTACTATTGAACCATATCAACTGAAAATTGAGTACCTGGATTATATATCTTCTTAAAAATTCTCATTTCAATTATTCGATCAATTGATATTATCATAGTAACTATTCAAATTATTATTATCAGAGTAAAAATTATGTTACAAAATTTTTTAAAAGAAGATAAGTTGAAAAGCTACTATTCACTCCATCTTCAAAAAATAAATTAAATTATAATTTTTTTATACTTAAAAGAATAAGCAAAAAGTACATAAAGTATAAATATGTTATTTAGTAGGATCCATTAGTATATATATATATATATAAATAAATAACAAGACTCATCACTCTATATAATCATATGGGATCATTTATTAAAGATAAATTTAAAAAAAAAATTATATTCTCTTTATTAATTTCTCCATTCTATTTTTTTTTAATTTGTGTTTAAAATATAATTTACTCATTCTTTTGAATGGAATACTTGAGAAGTCTCTCTACCTAAATTGATGAATAGACATGCATGGACAAGTGCAGGGCGAATATTCTTTTATAAAAGTAAAGAAAAAATATATTAATGATTGCATTAAAAACAAATAGTTGTAGCTCAGTTAGTTTGAACTCTTATTTATTTACTTACAAATCTTGTGTTCAAGCCTCACAACCCACAAGTAGCAATATTTTATTTTAAAAAAAAGTCAAGTCAGACCATACAGGCCGGGCCACCCCATGGGCAAAAAAGCAGGCGGCAAAAGGCCCGGATTGTATTGGGCTAATAAATTGCACCTGCATTGATCCCCCGGCCCATGAGCTTGGGCTATATTTGCAGTCTCTTGCTTAGCGCTTTTAGCGCCACCTATTATATTGTCAGCGCTTTTTTCACCGATTTGGCCTTAGGCGCGGCGCCCGCCCCCCGCCTAGTGCCTAGGCACCGCGCCTAGGCCAATTTTTAGAACACTGGTGTTGTTTCGACTTTATTTGTCGATTGCCTCTGATATGTTGAGTAATGATTGTTTCGGGCTTTTGATGTGTTGTTTCGGATTTATTTGTCGACTGCCGCTGATGTGCCACTGCTCATTCAGCCCAAAAAATCCGACTTAGTCATTCAGCTCGTCTATCTTACCGATTCAGCCATTCAGACCAAAACAAACGTACTGACTGATTCAGCCATTCAGATTCAGCTCTATTCAGCTCTAAACAAACACTCCCTTAGTTCCATGACCTAGCTTACAAAGATAAAACCCGTCACTGACTCACTGAGGTATCCCTAAATTGCACATAGAAAATCGCAAAGGGAAGCAAGAAATTAAATCTATCCCTTAGAGCCTCAAGAAATTAAAGGTAAGGAGCTCCCTCTAAACAGTCTAGCATTACGCTCATCTAAAATTCCATGTCATTCTTTGTGGCTCTTCCTAGAAGGTAGCAAGAGATGGAAAAAATTTCCAGAGTTGTTGAGTTGCCTCTTGGTGATGGTCGCAACAATGTCAGTTCAATTGAGTTGAGTATTCTATTTGCTGATATGTTTGTTTCATAATCAGGAATCGATTGCTGGAAAAAGCAATGTTGTCTGCATTTCAAAGGACAGCAGGAATTACCAACCTACAGAGGAAGAACTTAAAATGGCCGACTACGTATTTTACCGTACTTTTGATGTCGGACTATGTACTATATTGGATAAGATGGGCGATAAAGTTGGTGGGCTTGAAAGTACGTGTATTTGTATCTTGAACTATCCTCTTCTAGTTTTATTTTAATAGGTCTATGTTGCTGTGATAGTTTAAGCTCTTACATTTTTTGTCGCTTTTCAATGTTTTTGTACAGTTAAATTTATATTTAACAGAACAGAGGGTGAGAGCGCTAGTGGTATTCCCAAACTTGTTTTTGATAGGAAGGAGGAGAATAAGAATGCTATAGCTTGTGATGGTAATGACCAGCTTTCCATACAATACACTCCTGATGAGCTTGTATCTTTGAAGACTTGTGGAGATTATAACCAATCAGTGGCTGCCAATGATTCGAAAGATTTATTGGTGAAGTGTGAATCTTTACCTGAAGTGAAACCTGCTTCTGGATCTGGTGTGAATTCCAATGCATTGGCTACAACTAGTGTACAGCAAGCAAGTACTTTATACCAAAAAGTTACTACGTGCAAAGTTGATGCTGTGAAGGATGAGGTTAGAAAGGCTATTGACAATAAGGTAAAAGCTGAAGAAAGACAAGAATCTGCTAAAGACTCTGATGTTTTGGAGGATAGGCCTACTAAGAAAGCAAGGATGGCTAATTCTATTAAATCGCCTGTAGACAAGAGCATTAATAGCTCCCAAAAGTTACTTGTTCAAGGTAATGATATGAAGGCTATCTTAACAACTGCTGCTGCTTCTGAAGAGAAAACAGAATCTGGACATGACAAGGATCCTCATAGGCAAGATAAAGGAGTAAAATCTGCTAGAGAGTTGGATGATTTTGAAAATAGGCCTTCTAAGAAAGCAAAGGTTGACAGTTCCGTTAAAGAGAAGAGCAGGAACAATATTCAGAACGTGAGCGTTAGTTCTGACGGGAATATTGCAACGGATTTGGTAAGATCTGGCAATTCTTATGAGGGGAGAACAAAATCTGGAATTGCTATGGATTCTTTTGGACAGAAGAGTCCTTCTAAGAAGGAGAAGCTTGAAGAGAAGATGAGGAATCATTCCAATGGCAAGTTGCCTAAGGCGTCAGCTTCAGACTCCGCAGACGAGGATAGAGAAACTGATGGAAAGGTCTTTGAAGTCACCCAAAGGCCAGATGCTGAGGTTTTCTTTCAGATTTCTTTTGGTCATCCCCGTTATTAAATTTCATATAAATATACTTTCAAAAGTGAAAAAAAAATTATGCACAAACTTAATGAATGATAATTCTATTAAATCATCTTAAGTTTCTCATTAGCAATTTTGGATCTATGGTCTGGCTCATTGAAATTCGCTCACTCTTTTGATGTTAATTTTGAGAACCAACAACCTTTAAACAAATTATGACACATACTAGAAGATAGACACCCAATCAGTTGGTTGCTTTCTTAAGCCTGATAATCTTCAGACTTTTTTCTCCATTCTGTTGCTCCAGGATGGCTACGGATTATAGCTCCTCTGGATCCTTTTATGCTTCCATCCTCTTACGTTACTCTATAATACTTTGCCTTACAACACTAGTCCAAATTTACTTAGCACATCTTATGTGTTACTTAAATGAAATTGGAGCTGTTTTCTTTCCTTGGTTTACTACATTAGGATGAATTAATTGGGTTCAAATTATCTTTTTAAAATTTTGTCTGTAATCAGAAAGTACACGCTCATTGTTGGTCTGCTATGCCTTCTATGCTGCTGTTGTAAGGTTTATCTTTGGATACACATTAATTCTCACACGTTGTTTTCTACATGTTTTGCAGGACAAAAGCAAATGGTTTAGAACACTTGTAAGTATATATTTTCATTCTAATGGATATCACTATATACATATTATATGGATATTTCTTGTGTCTATCATTGTGTTAGCTGACAAGTTTCAAATATATAGGAAGAACATGTTTTCCTTTTATTGGTAGCTCTAAAGTTGATTTTTTGCCCGCTGATTTGTTTTTGTGAAATTTGTTATTTCTTTTTTTATGTGTGAATGCTAGAAAACAATGTTATTCCATATCATTAAGTGTACAATAGATAGGCTTTGTATAGACTTTTGTATAGACTAAGAGTTAAAGCTAAATATAGAAAGTAAATCGATCAGTGATCAATAATTACCATTATTAATGCTTCTAGAATAATCCTACTATTAATCACTTCTAATCAAATCAATCATAGAATCCTAAAGTCCTCTAGGTTACTCTAACATTCCCCCTCAAGCTGGAGCATGTATATCAATTATGTCCAACTTGTTACAACTATAACGGATTCTAGTAACCCCTAAAGCTTTAGTAAACACATCAGTAAGTTGATCACCTGTTTTCACATGACTTGTTGAAATAATCCCTTATATTTTCTTTCAAACAAAATGGTAGTCAACCTTGATGCGCTTAGTTCTCTCATGGAACACCGGATTAAAAGTAATGTAGAGAGCAACTTCATTATCCCAACAAAGTTGGATAGAAACCATCTTGCTGAAGCACAACTTAGTTAACAAATGCTTCAAACATATTAATTCACAAGAGCCATGAGCCATTGCTCGATATTCTGATTCTGCATGCTTCTTACTTTTCTACGATACAAGATTACCTCCAACAAATACACTATCCTATAGTAGACCTTATCAATTGGACTCTCTGCCCAGTTGGCATCACAAAATCCTTGTACTTGTGTGATTATGATCCCTAAATACTAATCCGCGGCTAGGAGCACTTTGAAGGTACTTTAGTTTCCTCACAACGGCATACCAATATGAGGACCTAGAAGAAGATAAGAATTGGCTTACCACACTAACAGGGAAATCAATTTCTGGCCGAGTAACTGTAAGATAATTGAGTTTGCCCAGAAGTCGTCGATACCTCTCTGGAGATCTCCCCCTTCTGTTAATCCGAGCAAACCTATTTATCCAGCAAGTCTAAAACATATTTAAGTTGAGATAGAAAAATACCTTTATTGGATTGCGCCACCTCAATTCCCATGTAGTATTTCAATTTTCCCAAACCTTACTCGAAGTTCTTCAAAAAAGATTTCAGCTCACCATTTCCCTATCTATTATCTGTTGTAATGAGAATATCATCACATATACAATCAACAATATTCTTCCAGCACTACTCTCACGATGAAACAAAAGATGATCACTATTACATCTTAACATCCCAAATTTGAGAACCGCTTCTGTAGATATACCAAACCATGCTCGTGGTAATTGTTTCAACCTATATAATGATTTCTTCCTCTTAGAGAGAGAAAATGAAATGACTTTGAGATTGGGCAAAATTTTGAAGATGATGAACGAATTGGGGTTTTTAATTTGAGATTTTCGAGTAATGGTTACAAGGGAAGATGATGAATGATTTGGATATTTTGGATTTTGAAATTTTTGGTGAGTTCCATGATAATGGGGAAGATGATGAAGATGGGGAAGAAGAGGAAAAAGAAAACAAATTTAGGTTTGTAAATTTGTAATTTATTGTATTAGTAAATATAAATGTATTACTTAATCTAATTAATCAGGTTTTCAAAGGTTTTATACGATCAAATTAATAAAAGTTTGGTCAAATCGTACTTATACATACACCACCGGAACACGTGATAAATTACAAAAGGGTCAGTTATGGTAACTTAATGGTACTTTGGGTAGCGGGATGAGAGGGTTTAAACATCGGGGTACGAATGATAAAATGGTGTATATTTCGGGGTATAATTTGCAATCAACCTTAAATTAATTATTCAATGTGTTTTGTAAAATGAGCAGTTGATAAGAACATCATGGAGTTGTTTGTCATGTAACTGAACATGGGTTTTTTTTGGCTTTAATATAAATTGCTACCTTGAACTCCCAACCTTTTTCCACTTTAGGGATTTTCGTTTCTATTTTTGCAGTCAAGGTATTGAATTTATATTTTTTTCCACTTTGGTTCAATTAGAATTGCCACGTCATAAATAAATGACGTGGCTCGGACATGTGGCAAGTTATTGTTGATGTGTTAAAAAATAAAACAATGATTTTATCATTAATAGTTTTAAAAAGGCAAAAAAGTAATAACATATTTAATGACTTAAATGAAAAATAAAATCTAGACTCTCATGACTCATCCATCCTCCATAGATCTGATTAAAAAACACCACCACCATCCGTAGATCAAAAAACAAAAAAACCACGAACATCCACCTTATTAGCAGTCGCCGCAACTGCCGCCACCCTAAAACAATCAAAACCACCTTCAACACTACCTTTACATACCCCCAAATATTAATTCGAAAAAGAGTTGAAAAGAGTCCCTCCACAAAAAAATATCCAGATTGAGGAGATAATCAAAATCCTAACTCAAGCAGTCTTTGGCACCAAAATTGGAGATGGTTGGGGTTTTGATACTTTTCCTTGGTTATGAACTTGAAGTCGGAGAAAGCGCGAGGAGGATTTGGGTTTGAAGATGGCGGTAGTTGATGAAGACCTGGGATGGCTTGCCGTAAGTTTAGGAGTTTTCCGGTGGAAAAGGAAGTGGAGGTGGGGTGGTAGTAGTATGAACAGTAGAGAAAGAGGAGATTTTTTTACGAGATTGAAGATGGCGTATTGAAGAACTTGTTAAGATACTTGGAAGTTGGAATCCATCAACTTGGATGGTGGTTTCTAATTAGTTTTTAATTGATTTTATCTGTCAGAGCTCAATACTTTGAAGTTGGAATTATGTTTAACAACATTCCTTGTTGTATGGAAAAAAGGAGTTTATGATAGTTATAAATAATGTTTAAGTATCTAATTAGTTAATGCTAGTTAAATTTTTACTAATATTTTATTCCAAATTTAGTTATTAATGATAGTGACAAAGTAATATTTTTATTTAATTTTTTCACCTCTTCTATTAAATGCTTCCATTTTAAAATTCTTTTTAATTTTTATTGTAAAATTGTAACAATATATTACATTTTTGCCCTTTGAATTTTGAAAATATGATTTAAAATAATTACGAAATGAGTCTTCTTTTAACACATCACCTCTAACATGCCACATGATCAAGCCACGTCACCAATTTATGACGCGCACTTCAATTTGAACCAAAGAGGAAAAAAAAAGAGAGTTCAGTGCCTTAATTGCAAAAATTGTAAAGATAATCCCCAAAGCGGAAAAAAGTAAAGAGTTCAGGCTAGTAATTTATATTTAAGCCATTTTTTGGGGGGGATTATATGTTAATTTGTTTAGAGCGATAACCGTCAATTGTTCTCTCATCAGGCCTGGTAGTACTAGACAATAATAATCATATTTTGATATTTGATGTTATATGGATAAATGTTGTTAATAGTCTGTTGAGGCCATGCAACTTGAAGTTGATGGAGGACTTTCTTTGGTCGGGAGTTGGTGATGAGGATCATTAGTTAAGTGGAAAATGGTGTGTCTATTCAAAGAGGAAAGAGGAGGGAGGAGGGGGGGTGAGGTTTGGTAATTTGGTTCTAAGAATGTTGTTCTGGGGTAGTTTTGAGATTTTCTTAGGAACCTCACTCCCTTCATAAGGTTATTAGGCGCAAGTTTGTATGCAACAAAATGGTTAGATGCCAGGCCCAAAACTTATGCTATCCATATGGGTCTTTGCAAAATTCATCTCTCAAGGATATACTTCTTTTATTCGACACATGAGATATGGGGGTTGGGATGATCGTTGGATTTTTTTATTTTAGGAGGATTTTTGGATGAGATAACCAATTCTCACTAATTTTTATTCATCTTTATCACACTTCTTCATTGCATCATACTCCCATTCTTAGTTTCATAAAACGTGATGGGAGTTCTTTTTCTTGGAATTTTCATTTGTGCAAGATTATGAGAATCTCACTGATTTAGAGTGAATGAAATGGTACCTCTACTTCTATTACTGAATTATATCTAGTTATGGTCCTCCTCTAATAAATGCACGTGGATTTAGGTGCCTGTACCTTTTCTTGGGACAATTATTTCTCTTTTTTGACTCGCGTTCATAATCTCTCTTTCATATGTTTGGAAGCCAAGGCTATTTTGTGGTATTTGTTTTTTCAAAGATTGAATATTAATGAATTCTATCGCTTATCTCCAAATATTTGTTTTATGGGTAGACAAAAGTAATGAGACACATGCTCCTTTATTTTTGTATATAATGAGACACATGCTCATTTATTTTTGTATTTTCATTTGCTTGGGGATTGTGGATCTTTCTTTGGAGTGTTAGGAGAGGAATCAATGTGTCTTGCCTTTGTGGAAGATATGTTGTTATTCGTTTTTAAGAATTTGAAAGCATGGGGCATGGCAAAAATTTATAGAAGTGTGATTTCTCTTAGTTTTATGTTGAATTTTGAATGAGCCTAACTAGACTTATGGTTCAAAGTGTCGGTCAATACAGATAGGTTGATAGGTATCATGATCAACAGACGCGTATCGATATTGGCAGTTGCCTATACATAACAGTCTTGACGCTATGTAAAAGGATTTTCCGATAGTATATGCAATATATTAAAAGAATTTACAATTTTGTATCAAGAAATGTTAACTAGTTGAGCAACTATGTATCTTATGATTTTTATAATGTTATATATATTAAATGACAACTTTATATATATGTATTTAGCTAATTATTTTACTTTTTTCTTATTTTTAGTTTTTTTTCCTTAATTTTATATAACTTTTTATTGCGTAGCGCTCCGATTCTTGTATTAATACCCAATACTGCATCAAGAATTTATTCGTCCGACACTTATTTCAATACTGTGTCTTTGAAGTTTGAACCCTAGTTATATTGTTTATAGGGAGCTTCTTATCTTGTAAGTTGTTGAGTGAAAGATTTATTTTTCTTATATATCTTTGGGCTTCTCCTATTGGAGCTCTCATTATGATCAACTAGTATAGTGATTGGAGGGCTGCACTTTTCTTAAAGAGAGAAACAAAAGAGCACATAAAAAAGTGTAGTCTTCCAATCTCTACATAAATTAGTTATTGAAATACCTCTAAAAGCCCCAATTGCAGAAGCTCAAAGAGAAGTAAGAAAAATAACTCTTATCATTGGATAGCTTGAAAGATAAATAATTGTCTAAACAATCTAATATTATTCTCATTCTAATTTCCCCACAAAATAAAATAGAAGGCACACTTCTATAAAACTTTGTGCATCATTCATGTTTTCAAGTTAGCAATATATCTTTCACCAACACAAGGGACGCCTATTCCTCTCCTGACACTCCAAAAAGAGAGCTCTAAATGCCCCAAGAATGCAGTAATAAGCATGTGATCTCATTACTTTGTTTGCACATAAAATAAATGTCCGTAGATAGAACGTTTTAAGGCTTGCAATTAGTATTCAATCTTTGTAAAGATCATTAGTATTTGTTAAGTAACCAACTCATCTAAAAGCTTAAACTATTAGAAAGAGGCACCAACAATGTTAGATCATGCTAATAATACTCTCCCCCCCCCCCCCAAAAAAAAAAAAAATAGTATATATATATATATATATATATATATAAATCAATATAAAGGCAACATGCAGTTGAGAATATTTGAACCCAAGACCTTGCATACCCAGAGCTCTGATACCATATTAAGTAACCAACACATCTAAGAGCTTAAGCTATTGGAAAGAGGCACTGACAATGTATATCATGCCAATAGTGTTTAATTTAGTAAAACTAGAGACCATACAAAAAGACTCAACTATGATGGGTTATGAAGAACAAACCGAGTCAAAAGAGCAGATGAGGAACATAAATAGTTCCTCAACTACCGAATCAAGCAAGATAAGCAAAGATTCCAGGACAATTGTGGAGGACAAGGAATAGTAGATGTACAGAAGACAATAAAAGATTTATTGTTCTATTGATATTTTTGTTAGTTAATCCTTTGTGGATTCATAAAGTGTACCATGTGTCTACATGTTCTTTTGTGAATTTTTGGGCGAGTTTACGTTGGGATGGCACATCTACTTTTTCGTTGCTCTCTTTTTGTATGGTGTAGACGGGTATTTGTTGGGTGGTAGGGTGAAGGTGTCCTTTCTAATAGGACTAATACCCTCATGTACTTTTTGTATACATCATATATACTTAGGTTTGCCCTCGTTATGTCTTCTTTGATACTAATATCAATTGTCCAAATAAAAAAGGACTTGTGGACCTCAAGTGCAACCTATGTCGAGCCATCTCTAAATGTGAAAAGAAACCCTTTGCTCATATACTCTTATTAGAAATAAGGTGAAACTATTTTAGCTGCTTATATGTCAAATTAGTTCGATTAGTATGATTTCTTGAGTTACCCCTTGTCCTTGTTCATATGCTCCTCTGTCTCCTTGTATAATTATTTGTAATGCAAAATTCACTTGCGTTGATATTTGTCACTTGTCTCTTTTCTCTACTGTTGATATCACCTTTTTCATTCAGCCATTGGAGGAAAGATTGCAGAATGCTCATGAGAAAGGAACACTTATATTGCTTCAGAATTTGGACCCGGAATATACTTCAGGAGAAGTACAGGTGATGATTATCCCTAATGTACAAAATTCTAGTTTGTATAAATATGTGTATTTTTTTGGTCCATTTAGCTACTTACAATTGATCCAGAATTAGTTCCAACTAGACCTGGCAATATAGTTAGTTAACTGTTGGGTCAAACCATATTAACTGGAACCAAATGAGTTGGTTAACCATTTTTATTTATTCAGGTTAGTTAAAGTTTTGACCCATATTTTTTAAAACAAATATAGTTCTGAACCGGTTAACCATTTTCAACCCATATTTCAAAAAAAAGAAGAAAAAAACGTAGGAGGCTTTGATACATTAGAAAATCGAGATTAATTTCAGTTCCTTTCACCGCTAGCTTTTATTTCAGCAAATTAGAAAGCATTCTTCATTAGATACTCTATATATATTAGGTGATCACTATGTATATATTAATTAATTATATATACTAGTAATTTTTTGTGTCTGCTTGGCGAAACAGTGAGGTAAGGTGCACTACTGAGATAAAATAATTTTAAACGTAAAATCGTGTTTGATTACACAATTTTTTTAAAATTAAAGGATCAAATTATTACAAAAGTGTACGTGTTCTTTAATAGTAGTAGTAATTTCCAAGTAAATTTGTAAATTATGTTTTGACCAAAAATGCTTAATTGCGACAAAGAGAGAGAGAGAGAGAGAGATACAGTTAATTTTATGTTTCTTTCCTAAAGGCCAAAAGTGCTTATATATATAAATCCGAAAATAAAATTATTTCTATTTCTATTCACTAAAATAATTTTAAGAAATCATCGAACACAAAATATTTTTGATTTAGTTTTGAAAAATATTACTTTAGTCCACCCCACACCCCGTCGAATCATGAGTTGGCATTTTTATAATATAAATAATACTTTTTAATTATAATTATTAAATTTATATATGTATAATAAAATATTAATTAATTAATTATATTTTGACTATAAAAAATAAATACAAAAATAAATATAAATAATACTTATTAATTATAATTATTAAAATCATATATGTATAATAAATTATTAATTGATTATAATTTTCACATAATTTTATATCATCCAAACATAAATAATTGGGAGTAAGAAAGATGCTTATCATAAGCACCTTTGCCGTATGTCTAATCTAATCAATGAAAAGGGGTAAGCTTTCCATTCCGATTTCAAATATTGTATGTTCTATAAATTAATGTGTTTTTATTTTGGGTGACTAATGTTGTTCTGTATGTGTCAGTTATGTAAATTCTAGTATTTTAGTTACAAAAGAATTATACTATGGTGTATTTTGAATGCTTTCTATTAGCAGGTTAATAATAATTTTGAAAAATTATTTAAATATAGAAGGGTATTAATAATTTCAATTTAAAATTTTATTAGTATAGTTTTAGCATTTTATTATTTATATTAATAATTTTTATATCATATTATTACTTAATTAATTTAATTTTGACGGTCACAATTTCATTTTTCAAAAAGTTCTATTTAAAAGTCAAAACATCTTAAAATGGTTAATATGGGACTATGCATATAATCTAGTTTTTTAGGTTTTTCGGTATAAAAAGAACCGGTCCGGTTTTGGTACAAAAAAATTAGTATATATCGGTTTCGGTACAACTTATTTATGGTTCAGTTTTATCGAATCGGACCAGTATATACTGGTTTTCTAATTTTTTATTATTATTAATAAATAATTAATAATAATAATAATAAAATAATGATTATAATAATAATAATAAAATAATAAAATAATAATTATTATTATATTAATTTTTGATAAAAAAGTGGTACCGAATCGGTGAACTGGTTTGGTATACCGGTCCAACCGATTTCGGTATCGATACCGAAATTTGGCTAATTTCGATAACGATCCGGTTCGGGTCGATTTTTACCGATTGCACACCCCTAGTTCACTCTCAATCCCATTCCCTACATACCCATCATTGTTTGAATGAGATTTAATTCTCATACTTTCATTAATTTAATTTCTATTTTCTAGACACCCATTTGTAAATCTCAAAATTTTAGCTTTAAAAGTTTTAGTTTTTTTTCTCTCTCATATACACAATCACTCAAAGATTGAATCGGTCATGAAGAAGATCACCGAGAAGTGTAAAAGAACGGTAACATGTATAAAAAATTCATTGAGTGGGCTTAGGAATAATTCAACAAAAAAAAAAGTAGCTTGTTTGATCAGTCTTATTGGACTTACCGATTCAACCATTAAGATCATTTTTGTGACGCCCTCAAAATAGGTATACATCACCCATTCTGAGTCGTCAAATACATGGTACATAAATCAAATACAAACTTTTTTATACAATACGACAACATCGTAGCTTAGAGGTTTTACACGAATATTGTCTCATAGACAGTATTCAAACTCAAATGAAGTCCTCGTTACATTTATTATCACACTATCTCATAAAATAGTGAGGACTACTATAGCCACCATCTCGGACCGTCACTCTGTTCCCCGACTAGTCCCGACTACGTTCTCATTTCCTGAAGAGAACAATGAAAGTAAAGGGTGAGCTCAACTAGCCCAGTAAGAATTATTATGACTAAGATAATGCAGAATAAATTATCGTTAGCATTTAACAATGTTAAACTGATAAAAATACAATAAACATCAAGTTTAACTGCAGCGGAACAAGCAATCCATTAGAAGAGTCGAGTAGAGCATGATATCTACTATCTTCTATAATTTAAAAAGTTTTTCATCAACTTTATCGCTGAGACTAAGCTTAATAAATAAATCACATCATCGAATCATCCTTACACTACGGGCCAAGGATATTCATGTAATCATCAATGGTCATGATCATACCAACAATTGTCCATCAATGCACTACAAGTCAATGAGGACTTTTACCACATTATTTGTAACATTACGGTCATGATTATACCTAATAATTCCTGATCATAATCACACCAATCAATAGTACATCTACACACGTAAGCCACAGATGACTTTTATCACAATATAAGCATGATGATGAAGACAATGATATAAGGATTCAATCAAACGAGATCAATGATAAATATTAAAGACTTTAAATTTATCCTGAGCTTAAAAAATATCCAAATTGTCAACATGATACTGCTTTGTGGAGTAAAATTTAAGAATAATATTGTATCAAAAATGATTTGGACCGAAAAGAAATCAATTTTTGTCATGAATAGTTCTTCGGGTGAATAGTACCCGAGTGAATAGTACTTCGTGAATAGTACCCCGGCATGAAAAATGCCCCGAATACCCGAGAGTGAATAGTAACCCGTGAATAGTAACTCGGTATGAAAAATACCTACTGAATCCTCGTGAATAATAATATTGAGTGAATAATGGCAGAGTGATAGTAACCCATGAATAGTACCGGGTGAAAATATTGATATTTAATAAGAAAGTTCGGATCAATATTCAATGAAGCGATCTTTGGATGAGCCTTGAAAACTCAAGGATATTCCACTAATTTGAGTATTATAAAAGCAATACTTACTATAGAAAGTTTAGAGTTAGGAATCTGAAATGAACAATATACAAAATTGCAAATGAATTTTTAACTGTCATGCGGTAGTCTGCGTAGACAGATCATTTTCACAATTTCCTAACAATTGAATACGAAGGGTTATTCACCAGGCATGCGGTAGTCCGCGTAGACAGATTATTCCCACAGAATAATAAAGAATGGAATAACGAAAAGATTTCACCATGCATGCAGTAGTTCGCGTAGACAGGTTATTCTAACAGAATAATAGAGAATGAAATAGCAACATATACGAGTATTGAAAGAAAATAACTCTCTTCACAAATACGAAAGAAATAATATCCCTTACGAATACAACAAATAATATCCCTTACGAATATTGAACGAAGATAATATTCCTTACGAATACGAAAACATAATATCGTAAGCGAATATGAAATAAATAACACCCCTTATGAATACAACAAATAATATCTCTTACGAATATTGAATGAAGATAATATTCCTTACGAATACGAAAAATAATATCGTAAGCGAATATGAAATAAATAACACCCTTGCCTTAATAGAAGATTGAATCTTTGAAGTAGGGTAGTAGCGAGAATACTCTTCTTCTTTGCTCTATAGTTTCTCTAGAGTTTCAAATGAATTCGTAAGAAATAATGAAGGAATGAGCTTACATTTATAGGAAAAAGGATTGAATAGTAACTAATTCATGAAGCGGCCCAGATTAATTCTTTTTAAGCAGACGGTCCATATTGATTTACTATTAAAACTTAAAGCAACAGTTCATCTTGATTTACTATTAAAACTTTAAACCCGGTATCCATATTGATTTCTTATTATAATTTTGACCAATGATCTCAGAAAAATTAGCACATCTCCTCATGGAATCATAAGCCAAACTTATAACAAATACCTCATAACAAACCCCTCTATTTATATCAAAAATTGAATAAATATTTACCACAAATCACTTATCTTTAATAAACACATTTTTAATCTATTAACAATTATTCATCATTAATATTATAACTCACAATATTTAACAACCAAATCATTTCCAGGAAAGATGGGGTTTTCCGATAAGGATTTCTCCCTATTGGCGCGCAATTAGGTGACCAAACCTCTCCTCGACAAAACTTTCTAGACATCACCAATATTGTAAATAATAATATGAATAACTTTATTGTCTCAATTATTGATTTAGTAATATAAAATATTATGCAGATGATACTGTGACAATAATTGAATCAAATAACGTGAGATACTATGTAGCAATTACTGTAGCAATAATTGAGTATAACTGAGTGACTTCTCACATAAGCATCAATAATCAATACCGTGTGCTACTATGCAACCACGCGTATTACTGTACTTTTATCACTGAGTATTTCAACAGTTTAACGATAAAACTTTCGTCGTTATTTTTATATAAAGATATTTTTGTCGTTTTCTAACTCCGACATTTATTTCGTTGTGGAGTCCACCAATGATGGTGTCGTCGTACAAATATTCTCCGAAAAAAGAATATTTCCCGACCAAACGAATATTTTTCGACACAACGAATATTTTATAACAACTTGCTTGCTTTGCAAAATTTTTAAATGTCACCCTTAACTTAACCTTTATCAATTTACCCATTTACTAAATAAAATAATAATTATAAAAATTGAATACTTTCATTTCATATAATTCGGGGTCATACAATCTCCCCTCCTTATGAAATTTCGCCCTCGAAATTTACGTACGTACCTGGTATACCGAAGAGGTGATGATACCTTATTTAGATTATAACTCTTGAGGTATAACCTTTGAGTGTCGAATATGATCCTTCTTATCTTATATTTTAACACGTATCTCCTCATACGTTAAATCTTCTGCTATCTCGTCAAGTTCTAATTCAATAATGTGGTTCGGGTCGTCCACATATTTACGTAACATCGATATATGAAAAATGTTATGAATACGCGACATACTTGGCGGTAAAGCGAGTCTATAGGCCACAGTTCCTACTCGATTGAGGATTTCGAATAACCCAATTAAATCGAGGGTTGAGATTTACTCTCTTCGTCGATTCTTGCTTCTAGAATAACGCCCTCTTGAACTTTCTTCTTCACATTCATCAGCTCCGGGTGTGTAACTTGAGCGGCTTTAACTTTATCGATTAACGTCGATTTTACTCATATTATTTGACATCATCTCGTGGGTCCCTAAAGTCTTTAACTCTATCTCTATCATTTGTAAGTTATATGAAATGGGTCTTTGTGTTAACAATATCGCACTCGTAAACACATACGATCTTCTACTCAACGCATCAGCTATCACGTTCGCTTTTCCAGGATAGTATTGAATGGTATAATCGTAATCTTTCAACAGCTCGAGCCAACATCTTTGGCACATGTTACTTTCGTTCTAAGTGAAGAAATATTCGAGGGTTTTGTACCGGGTTCAAGGTCGATACAAAATTCGATTTCACGCTCTAGGGGTAGGCTAGGAAGTTCTTCAGGGAATACGTCAGGAAATTTATTAACAATAGAAATATCATTCAAATCTGACGTATTTTTGTTTAAATCTATGACATAGGCTAAGAAAACTTGACATCCGTTTTTTAATAAACGAATGACTTTAAGGCTTGATATGAAAGTGTTTGACTTTAGTGGTTTGGTTGCTTGAATTCGCATAACAAGTTGGTTAGGAATATGAAAGCTAACAACTTTAAGAAAATAATCAATTTTTGCATGATGAGTAGTTATCCAATCAATCTCTAAAATCACATCAAACGCAAGTATTTACAAAGAAATAAGGTCGACATGTAATGTGCGAGTGCCGATTTGGATCAAACAAGACTTATAAACAGTGGATGTAATGAAGGTTTCTCCCAACGGAGTTTCAACAGATAAGTCAAAGTCTAATTTCTCTGGAGTCAAGTTCAAACGTTGAGCATAAGCAGAAGAGATAAAAGAATGGGTAGAACCGATATCTAATAAGGTATAGACTTCACAAGAATTTATAATTAACTAACTTGCTTAACCGTTCGGGTTACTTTCGCTTTTGAGAAGTCACGAAAAACGCTCTCCTTGAATTACCGGCTTTGACTTCTCAGACTGGCCTTTGGTGCCTCCATCCCATCTGGACTTGACTTTCTTTGCATCGACAAAAATCCGGGCTGGGTGACCTTCTATTCCACAATTGTAACATGCTTGAATCTTGTGTATACGGTTTGGTGATGTGTCCTTCCCCTCGCATTTGTAACATATCTGACGGTGATTCGTTCTCCTTCCTTAACAACAATGGTGATGGTCCGGCGTCTTTCCATCATTATTGAATTTTCTCTTCTTGAAATTTCCACTTCTATTATCTTGGCCATGATTACCACCGAAGTGGTTACCTTTTCTGGCATGGTGATTCCCTACACGTTTGTTGTCACCGCTTCGATGACTGCTACCACTGGTATTATCGATTTGTCAGCTACTATCTCTTGGTTGTGTTAACTTATTATCGCGCTCCAATAACTGAGCCCTATTTACAACATCTGAATACAAACACAGTTTGTGAGAAATTAGGTATTGACGTATCTCAGGTTTCAAACCTCTTAGAAACATCCTCGTCATTCTCTCCTCATTATCAACCAAGTGGGACGCAAATCGGGACAACTCGACAAACTTAGCTTCGTACTGTGACACGGTTATATTGTTTTGCTCCAACTTAATGAATTCAACCTCCTTCATGTGACGAATACTTTCGGAAAAGTACTTGTCATTGAACAATTCTTGAAACTTCTCCCAAGACATTTTCAGTGCGGCAAGCTGAGTACGTTTTACAGATTCCTACCAATGATATGCCTTTTCTCGCAACATGAAGGTGGCGAAGAGAACCTTTTGCCCCTCGGAGCATCCCAAAATATCAAATATCTTGGTGATCTGCTTAACCCACGTCTCTGCCTTAGTGGTTTTGGCTTTCCCAAAAACTCTGGTGGTCCCAGCTCCTTGAACTGTTTAGCGGTGACCGTCCGAGAGTTGCCAGTGTTTCCACCTGCATTTTGAACAGGAGTCTTTCTCGTCTAATGTTGCATGAATTGCATAAAACCTCTAAACATCCCATCGTTCATCATTTGGTCAGCGTTGTTGTTTTCCTGAGGATTATTGCCATCCTGACGCACATTTTCCTGGGTATTGATCGTTGGTGACTCAACGGTCTCATGTGCTTCATTGCTTATCTCAACATTTTCGGATGCCATTATCAAATACTGCCACAAAATAAGGGTTAATTGACATGTCACATATTATCCATATACTCTGACTGACCAATTAAATAACAAATAACTTAGGTAGGTCATACTAGCGAAAGAATTTTTCGTCTCTCCGCTCCTAGTTCTAGTCTCACATCTCAGCCAGGGATCATATCCCTAAGCTTTGATACCAACTGTGACGCCCCCAAAATAGGTATACATCACCCATTCGAAAGTCGCCAAATACATAGTACATAAATCAAATACAAACTTTTTTTATACAATAATGACAACATCGTAGCTTAGAGGTTTTTACGAATATTGTCTCATAGGCGATGATTCAAACTCAAATGAAGTCCTCGTTACATTTATTATCACACTATTTCATAAAATAGTGAGGACTACTATAGCCACCATCTCGGACCGTCACTCTGTTCCCCGACTAGTCCCGACTACGTTCTCATTTCCTGAAGAGAACAATGAAAGTAAAGGGTGAGCTCAACTAGCTCAGTAAGAAATATTATGACTAAGATAATGCAGAATAAATTATCGTTAGCATTCAACAATGTTAAACTGATAAAAATACAATAAATATCAAGTTTAACTGCAGCGAAACAAGCAATCCATTAGAAGAGTCGAGTAGAGCATGATATCTACTATCTTCTATAATTTAAAAAGTTTTTCATCAACTTTATCGCTGAGACTCAGCTTAATAAATAAACCACATCATCGAATCATCCCTGCACTACGGGCCAAGGATATTCATGTAATCATCAATGGTCATGATCACACCCAACAACTATCCATCAATGCATTACGGGCCAATGAGGACTTTTACCACATTATTTGTAACATTACGGTCATGATTATACCGAATAATCCCTGGTCATAATGTCATCAATCAATAGTACATCTACACACGTAAGCCACGAATTACTTTTATCACAATATAAGCATGAGGATGATGACAATGATATAAGGATTCAATCAAACGAGATCAATGATAAATATTAAAGACTTTAAATTTATCCTGAGCTTAAAAAATATCCAAATTGTCAACATGATACTGCTTTGTGGAGTAAAATTCAAGAATAATATTGTATCAAAAATGATTTGGACCGAAAAGAAATCAATTTTTGTCATGAATAGTTCTCCGGGTGAATAGTACCCCGTGAATATTACTTCGGGAATAGTACTTCGTGAATAAGTACCAAAGATGAAAAATTCTAGAATACCCGAAAGTGATTAATACAGAGTGAATAGTGCAGGAGTTAATAGTAATTAAGTGAATAGTAACTCGGTATGAAAAGTACCGAATCTTGGTGAATAATATTTCAGTGAATAGTAACTTCCGTGAATAGTACCCGGTGAAAATATTGATATTTAATAAGAAAGTTCGGATCAATATTCCAATGAAGCGATCATTGGATGAAGCTATGAAAACTCAAGGATATTCCACTAATTTCAGGAATTATAGAAGCAATACTTACCGTAGTAAGTTTAGAGTTAGGAATCTGAAATGAACAATATACAAAACTGCAAATAGATTTTCAACTATCATGCGGTAGTCCGCGTAGACAGATCATTTTCACAATTTACTAACAATTGAATACGAAGGGTTATTCACTGGCATGCAGAGTAGTCAGCGTGAGCGGAGTTATTCCACGAGAATAATAAAGAATAGAATAACGAAAAGATTTCACCATGCATGCGGTAGTCTGCGTAGACAAGTTATTCTAACAAAATAATAGAGAATGAAATAACAACCTATACGAGTATTGAAAGAAAATAACTCTCTTCATGAATACGAAAGAAATAATATCCCTTACGAATACAACAAATAATATCCCTTACGAATATTGAACGAAGATAATATACCTTACGAATACTAAAACATAATATCGTAAGCGAATATGAAATAAATAACACCCCTTACGAATACAACAAATAATATCTCTTACGAATATTGAATGAAAATAATATTCTTTACGTATATGAAAAATAATATCGTAAGCGAATATGAAATAAATAACACCCCTTACCTTGACAGAAGATTGAATACTGAAGTAGGGTAGTAGCAGAATACTCTTCTTCCTGCTCTCTATAGTTTCTCTCTCTAGAGTTTCAATAAATTCATAAGAAATAATGAAGAAATGAGCTTTTATTTATAGGAAAAAGGATTGAATAGTAACTAATTCATGAACGGCCCAGATTAATTCACTTTTTAAACGGACGGTCCATATTGATTTACTATTAAAACTTAAAGCAACGGTCCATACTGATTTACTATTAAAACTTTAAACCAGCGATCCATATTGATTTACTATTATAACTTCAACCAACGGTCTAAAAAATTAGCACATCTTCTCATGGAATAATAAGCTAAACTTATAACAAATACCTTATAACAAACCCCTCTATTTATATCAAAAATTGAATAAATATTTAATACAAATCACTTATCTTTAATAAACACATTTTTAATCTATTAACAATTATTCATCATTAATATTATAACTCGCAATATTTAACAACTAGATCATTCCCAAGAAAGAGGAGGCTTTCCGATAAAGATTTCTCCCAATATTGGAAATTTTACATATTAATTCAAGCTGTTTCATTTTGTTAGTAAGAGTAATAAAATTTGTTTACTAATAAATTTAATAGTATTATAATATTGATGATTAGATTTATAATAAAATTTTATGTAATTTTATTAGATCGGATTGAAGGAGACTAGCATAATCTTATTTGAATTTTAGGTATTACATTGCTTATTTCATGTACGAATTTTGTACTCCTTCCGCGATAATCCTTTTCTTTTCTTTTCTTTTTGTTTTGTTCGCTCTGCTTTTCGTTTAAAGTGTTATTATTTCACATGATTGTTCATTCTCAAATTCATGTGACAGTTTCGTATTGGCGTCGATATTTGGAACTCCTATTTGTACTCTTTAGACTACTGTATCATGTCTATAAATTGTCTTGATATTTGTAGAAAAGTTCATGCTAATATATTTTAGAGACTTGTGTTGTTGATTCACTTTGATTTGACATGTACTTATTAGAACCCCTTTGTGTTGATATTGTGTCGCGTGTGTTGTGACATTATATCTTTATTAGAATATACCGTAGGGTATATCTGAGCTATAACCACATATAGGGATACCACAGACATGTCATCTTGGCATCGAGGCATGTCACCTTCCGTGGCGGTGTGATCAGTCCACGACGTCTCCGTTTTATGCTCTGGTGGGAGTTGGCCATTTGGTATTTTGTTGTGGGAGACGTATTGGTCGACCCTAGTTTTTCTGTTCTGTGGATTGGTGATGTTTGTGCCAAACACGCCTTTCGATTTTTCATGCATTGAATTCGCGATCCAATGTGTGTAACTTGTTTGTGTGACATTATTTGACTTGTCTGTGTGGCAAGGTGTATTTCTGTTTTGTTTTGAGCTCGGTATGAAATAACACCTAGCCATTTGATTCAGCATATTATTTCGTTGTGTTAGTTTTGTTCATTACAGTTCAGTTCATTTAATTGAATTAGTTATTTTGTTTCATTATTCTTATATTCTATATCTGTACTTGGTATTTGGCTCATGTTGTGTTTTTCTTCCAGCAGGTAATCAGGGAGATCAAGGGCAAGTGTGATGAGAGCTCCCTTCATTCCAATGGTTTAGAAATATTCTATTTAGCCTTGTTATATCATTTTTTTGGAGTTGTAATAATTACCTTAAATTGCGGGTTGAGCCAGGGTGGTATTTATTATGATTTGTCTTGTGACATTATTTGGTTATGAAATCATTCTTTTGTGGCATAGAGCTTTCATTTCGTTTTGTTATGTTTTATGCGTAACCTCTCTTTCTATTTCGGAAAGGGGGTGTTACAGATTTGCATATAGAGCTATAAACAAATCAAGGTGTTTGGGAATAAAATTTGGCTCTACTCATTTAAGCTCGAATTGACTCAGCTCGAGTTTGTTTATCAAGTCTGTGACGCCCCCAAAATAGGTATACAACACTCATTCTAAGTCGCCAAATACATGGTACAGAAAGCAAACTACAACTTCAATAATACAATTGTCGTGCAAAATACGACAACACATACTGTGAGTTTAAATACAAATATTGTCTTCTAGAATATCGCCCCAAAAAATAAAATATATATATATATATAAAATAAATAAAAATTCTGTGTGTATATATTTGGTTACATAGCGTTTAATGAGTTTAAAAGTCTAAATGTATTTTAAAATTTTATTCATTTATTTACCGTTTATTTAATTAATTATTCACAAATAATATTATAGAATCACATTTATGACAACCAAAGTAGATTCTCGAGGAAAGAGAGGCTTTTCAATAAAATTTCTCCTTATTGGTAGCCGCAATTAGGTGACAAACCTCTCCTCGATGTAAGAACTTTCTAGACATTGCCAATAATGCTTTATCTAATAATATTATTCAAATAATATGAATTATTGATCCGATAATGGGAAATCGCATGCAATGACAATTATTGAAACAACAATAATATAAAATATCAATGTAGCAATTATTGAATTAATAAAATAAAATATTAAGCAAAGAATTCATTGTAACAATTATCGAGTAGTGTCTTCACGTAAGGATCAATAATTCATCAATATTTGTGCATCCACGCCAGACATCGTATTTTAACCACGGGTATTCCAACAATTGTTACTTGGTGAATAACTACGCCGTTATTTATAAAAACTCAAACTTGTCGCTTTCTTCATCCAACGGTTATTCATTAAGTATGGGCCCTGAATAGATTTCTGCGCCGTCGTCATTGAATATTCCCTCGACAACAAGAATATTCCACGACCAAACGAATATTCTAAAACAACAATGATTATTTTATAATCACTTGCATATTTCATAAAATTTGCACATTTCACCCATAACCGAAGAGAATTATATCAAATTAATACCTTATTATTCACAAATATAATTAGAGAAATTGATTTTATTTATAATAAGTTGGGGTCTTACAACCTCCCTCCTTATGAAATTTCGTCCTCGAAATTGACTTTTACGATACTGGTGTTTGAAAAGGTGAGGATACCCGCTTTCATTTTCGATTCCAACTCCCGTGTCATTTCTTCAATAAGCATGGTTTCTCCATAAAACCTTAACTTGTGGTATAACCTTGGTGCATAGGACATGCTTCTTCCTATCCAAGATCTTAACAGTACTTCTTCAAAGACGTTAAATCTTCTCTTATCTCGTCTGGGTTCTACGTTATAATAATATGATTCGAGTCTTTCACATATTTACGAAGCATGGATATGTGAAAAACATTATGAACACGAGACATATTTGGAGGTAATGCGAGTCTATAGGCCACATTTCCTATTCGGTCAAGAATCTCAAATGGACCAACAAATCGTGGATTGAGCTTTCCTCTCTTCCCAAATCTTGTAACTCCCTTCCATGGTGCAACACGTAACAATACATGATCCCCAATATTAAATTCTACGTCTTTTCGATGAAGATCCGCATAGCTCTTTTGTCGATCTTGTGCCGTTTGTATACGTTGTCGAATCATTTGGATCTTTTCTGTAGTCATGCGTACTAATTCTGGTCCCAACAACGTTGCTTTTCCCACCTCGTCCAAAGATCTTTGGAAACGCGACAATTTAAATCCATCTAACGCCTCAAATGGAGCCATGCCTATACTTGTTTGATAACTGTTGTTGTAGGAGAATTCCACCAGTGGCAAGTACTTATCCCAACTTCCTTTAAAATCTAGGACACAAAGTCTTAATAGATCTTCAAGGTTTGAATAGTCCTCTCTGATTGTCCGTCCGTTTGAGGATGGTATGTCGAATCGAATCATAAACCGTGCCCATAGCTTTCACGTAAGCTAACCCAAAATCATGAAGTGAATCTTGGGTCATGATCCGAAACTATGGATCTTTGGCATGCCATGCAATCTCATAATCTCATTCACGCATGCGTGCGAGCAAGACGTTCAAGGAATAAGTCTCACGTATCGGTAAGAAATGGGCAGACTTGGTTAATCTATCAACAATAACCCAAATCGCATCTATGCCTTGAGAAACTTTGGGAAGACCTGTAACGAAATCCATAGTAATGTGTTCCCACTTCCATTTCGGAATCTCAAGTGGTTGTAATGGACCCTTTGGCACTTGATGCTCCGCCTTTACACGTTGACAAGTTAAACACCTCGAGATAAACTCGCGATCTCTCTTCATATTGTTCCACCAAAATGTATGTCGAATATCATGATACATTTTGGTACTCCCTGAGATGGATTGCAAGCGGGGTGTTGTGTGCCTCCATCATGATTCTATGCTTCAAGTCGAATCGTTAGAACACAAAGTCCGGAGTTGAATCTAAGTATTCCTTCTTCATCGATTCTCGCTTCGAATAGCTCCTTCTTGCACTTTCTTCTTCATACGTGTCGCCTCCGTGTCCGTAGCTTGAGCGGCTTTAACTTTTATCGATTAAAAGTCGGTTCTACTCAGTATATTCGCCATCATCATGTGGGTCCTCGAGTCTTTAATTCTACCTCCATCCTTTGCAAGTCATACGAATGGGCCTTTGCATTAACAATATCGCACTTTCGTATCGTGATATGATCTTTCTACTAATGCGTCACCACTACGTTCGCTTTTTCGGGATGATATTGAATAGTTTGATCGTAATCCTTCAATAGTTCAAGCCAACGTCGTTGCCGCATGTTGAGTTCTTTTTGGGTGAAGAAATATTTGAGGCTTTTATGGTCCGTATAAACCTCCACTTTCTCCCCATACAAGTAGTGTCTCCAAATTTTCAACGCGAATACGACTGCTGCCAACTCTAGATCATGAGTAGGATAATTCCTCTCATATTCTTTGAGTTGTCGTGAGGTATAGGCTATGAATTTCCCATGTTGCATGAGAACGCATCCTAACCCTTTGCCTGAAGCATCGCTGTATATAACAAATCCATCCGTACCAGATGGTATTGCCAGAACAGGTGCCGAATGAGTCTCCTCTTGAGCTCTTGGAAACCCTTCTCGCATTCCTCGCTCCATACAAATTTTGTATCTTTCCGAGTCAACTGAGTTAACGTAGTAGCGATTCGAGAAAATCTTTCCACGAATCTCCGATAATAACCAATTAAGCCCGTAAAGCTACATGACTTGGCCATCGACTTTGGTTGCTCCCAACTTTGTCTCGCTTCAATCTTGGCCAGGGTCGACAGATACTCCATGTTTTGACACCACGTGCCCAAGGAATGCTACCTCCTCAAGCCAGAACTCACATTTCTTCAGCTTGGCATAAAGTTTGTTTAAACAAAGCCTTTCAAGTATCAGCTTCAAATGGTGCTCATGATCTTCACGGCTTTTGGAATAGATGAGGATATCATCAATAAAGACAACAACAAACTGATCCAAATATTCCTTGAATACACGGTTCATCATATCCATGAAAGCAGCAGGAGCATTAGTCAATCCAAAAGACATGACTAAGAATTCATAATGCCCGTCATCGGAGTTACGAAGGCGGTTTTGGAATATCCTCGGTTTTAATCTTTAATCGATGATATCCGAGCGAAGATCGATCTTTGAAAAGAATTGTGGTCCTTAGAATTGGCCGAATGGTGTCATAAATGCGAGGTAGTGGATACCTATTCTTGATGGTGACATGGTTTAATTCTAGGTAGTCAATACAAAGTCGCATACTCCAGTCTTTCTTCTTTACGAATAAAACAGGAGCACCCCAAGGAGATGTACTAGGGCCGAATGAAACCTATGTCTAACAATTCTGTAGTTGGACTTTTAACTCCACGAAGTTCAATAGGAGCCATTCGATATGGGGTTTTAGAAATGGGTTTTGTACCTTACCAAGGTCAATAAAGAATTCAACATCACGTTCGGGGGTAGACCGGGAAGTTCTTCAGAAATACATCGGAAATTCTCTAACAATGTAAATATTATTCAAATCGACTTGTCTTTGTTCAAATCCATAACATGGGCTAAGAAAGCTTGACATCCGTTTTTCAATAAACGAATAACTTTATGGCTTGATATGATAAAATGACCGATTTTAGTGGTTTAGTTGTTTGAATTCGTATGTGAGTTGGTTAGGAATATGAAAACTAACAACCTTACGAAAATAATCAATTTTGACATGATGAGTGGTTAACCAATCAATTCCTAAAATCACATCAAAAGCAAGTATCTTTAAAGAGATAAGATCAACAGGTAATGTGATAGTGCCAACTTGGATCATGTAAGATTTATAAACTGTGGATGTAACGAAAATTTCACCCAACGGAGTCTCCACTGATAAATCAAAGTCTAATTTCTCCGGAGTCAAGTTTAAACGTTGAGCACAAGCAGGAGAGATAAAAGAATGGGTAGAACCGGTATCTAGTAAGGTATAAACTTCGCAAGAGTTCAAGATTATCTTACCCGTAATCACCTCGTTCGGGTTCCTCGCGTTTTGGCTAGTCACGACAAACGCTCTTCCAGGAACCGCTGATTTTGACTTATCCGGGACAGTCCTTGGAGTCACCATCCCCGTTGAACTTGGTTTTTCTACAGAACAATCCCGAGCTATGTGGCCTTCCTTTCCACAGTTGTAACATACCTTGGATTGTTGTGGGACAGATTTAATGATATGTCCCTCTTTCCGCATTTGTAACATCTAAGCGGTGGTCGTTCTCCTCCCCTAGAATTTGTTGTTGGTCTTTGCCGGTTCTTTGTTGATGTCTTCCGTCATTGTTGAATCTCCTCTTTCCGAAATTTCCACTTGACTCACATCTCCTATTATCATGGCTAATGATGACCACCCGAGTGGTTACCGCCTTTGTTCGTATTTTTCCCTCTTGGTTGGTTTTCATCACCCTGATGACTGCTGTCACCGGTATGAACCTGGTTGTTGTCCCTCGGTTGAACATACTCATTATCTCGCTCTAATAATTGAGCCACATTTACAACATCCGAATATAAAGAAAATTTATGAAATATAAGATATTGCCTTAGAATCTCGGGCTTTAGACCTCTCAGAAATATCCTCGTCATTCGTTCCTCATTTTGACCAAATGAGGTGCAAACCTGGATAACTCTGCAAACTTCGCCTCGTACTGGGACACCGTCATGTTGTTTTGTTCCAGTCTGATAAACTCCACCTCCTTCATATGACGAATACTTTCAGGAAAGTACTTGTCATTGAATAGTTTCTGAAACGTTTCCCAAGACATCTTTGAGTGCGACCGGGTAGTACGCTTCTTGAGACTCCCACCGATGAGTCGCCTCACCGCGGAACATAAAGGTGGCGAATGGAACCTTCGTTCTCCGTGCATCCCAAGACATCGAATATCTTGGTAATTTGCTTGACCCACGCTTCCGCCCATGATCGGATCCCGGCTTTCCCTTAAATTCGGTGGTCCTAACTCCTTGACCGCTTGGTTGTGACAAGTCAGCGCATCGCTATCATTTCCACCGTATTTTGTGCACGAGTCTCCTCGTCGGTTTTGCATGAACAAAGAAAAAGCTCCTAAACATTCCATCATTCATCGCTTTTGCTCAGTAGTGTTGTTTATAGGAGGAATATTGCCTTCCTATTGTATGTTCTCTGGTTTGTAATTAAAGGTTGTTCCACGGTCTCATACACTCCATTGTTAACGTTCTCGTGCCATTCTTAAATACTTGCCATAAAACAAGGGTTAATTAAACAAATTAACATATCACATAATATCCCTATATTATGACTGACCAACAAATAAGCTTAGATAAGACACACTAGTGAAGGATTTACTCATCTCTCCCTCCTAGTTCTATTCCCCGATCTCCGCCAGAGACCATTTCCTAAGCTCGATACCAACCTGTGGCGCCCCCAAAATAGGTATACAACACCCATTTCGAGTCGCCAAATACATGGTACGTAAAGCAAACTACAACATCAATAATACAATTGTCGTGCAAAATACGACAACACATACTGTGAGTTTAAATACAAATATCGTCTTTAGACAATATCCACACTCAAATAAGTCCTCGTTATAATTATTCAAACACTATTTTACGAAATAGTGAGATCGCTAAAACATCTTTCTAGAACCATCACCCGCACTCGACTAGTTCCCGCGCTATATTCTCACCTCTTGAGAAAAATGGAACAAAAAGGAAAAGGTGAGCTCAACTAGCCCAAAGAAAGAATATTATGACTAAGATAATATACAACAAATTATCGTTAGTCTTCAACAGGAAAAATCGATAAAATATAATAGCCAACAAGTTTTAGATCAACAACCTGCAATGAAACAACAATCCATTAGAAGAGTCAGTAGAGAATGACTTCTACTATCTTCTAAGATTTAAAAGTCCATCATCAATATTTTATCCCCTGTAACAACAATCAATATACATCTTTAATCAAATATTCATCTTTGCACCATGTGAGCCAAAGATATTCATTCATATCACCGATTGGTCATATTCATCTCAACACTGTTCATCTTTTTACCACGGCCAAAGATATTCATCGATTAATCATTTATCTTTGCACTACAAGTAGAAGATATTTAGTAATATCATCATTTAGACCGAGGATGATGAAAATATTTTAAAGAAAATGAATCCGGTGAAACGGAAGGACAAATAGTAGGGATTAAGTATAATGGTTTATCCAAGATCAATAATACTTCATAAATACCAATTTTGAAGCAGAATTCAAAAATAAAGATCAAAACAAGGATACAATCAAAGATAGTAACCATAATAGACATCTTGGACAAAAAGAAGAAAATTTTATTTTTCGGTGAATAGTCCCGTATTCGTGAATAGTGCCGTATATGTGAATAGTGTCGTATACGTGAATAGTAACCCCGACACAAAAAGTTTCAAATTTGATAAAAATTCAGATCAATACTTCGGCATAATGATATTGAAGAAATAATATCATATATGAAGAAAATAACATCCCTTACCTCAAAAGATCAGTACTTTTGATCGAAATATCGGTATAAGGCTGAAGGAAACTTGCACTGATAAATAGAAACTCACAAAGTATCTAAATACTCACAAAATACACTCAATAATCTAGAGAGAGAAAGAGAGAAAACTTATTTCTGGTGTGATTTTCAATTCTAACTTAGCCCTCTATTTATAGGAAAATGTTAGCAGACTTGACCTGCAACCTGATGGCTTTACCTGCTACTATTCCCACCCACCACATTTGGAATAAATTCAGCACATTTCTTCACCAACCACAAGTGGGACCCACTCAATTCTAGAATTTTCCACCAAAATCATTTATAAACCTAATTTCTGAATCAATCACCTCTTAAAATTCATAACACATCATACGTTCATTTTTAACGGTTCAAAATTTGTGGACATATACTCAACTTATATATGTATAACATATCCAAAAATTACAACGATCCAACGGTCGGATTAAAAATTATAACTCACACAATATATCTCAAAAATCTTTGGTTTAATTTTTAATACCTTCATTCCGAAACAAAAATACCGATAAAACACCTCAACATTAACTCCTTCATTTTTTAACCACAATAAATATATCCAACATTTATATCCACATAAAATAAATATTTCCTTATCATATGAATCAATAATTAATTATTCACAAATAATATTACGAGAATAATCACATTTATGACAACCAGTAGCTCCTGGGAAAGAGGGACTTTCCAATAAGAATTTCTCCTTATTGGTAGCGAAATTAGGTGACCAAACCTCTCCGATGAGAACTTTCTAGACATTGTCAATAATGTTATCTAATAATATTATTCAAATAATATGAATTATTGATCGATAATGAGAAATCTTGTCAGCAAATGACAATTATTGAAACAACAATAATATAAAATATCAACGCATAACAATTATTGAATCAATAAAATAAAATATTGAAGCAAGAACTCATTGTAACAATTATTGAGTAGTGCCTTCTTACGTAAGGATCAATAATTCATCAATATCGTGCATCCACGCCAGACATCGTATTTTAACCACCGAGTATTCCAACAATTGTTAGCAGTAATAACTACGCCATTATTTATAAAAACTCAAACTTGTCGCGTTTTCTTCATCCAACAGCTTATTACGTTATGGGGCCCACAATGATCGCTACTGTCGCATTTAATATTCCCCGACACAACAAGAATATTCCACGACCAAACGAATATTTCCCGACAACAATGATTATTTTATAACCACTTGCATATTTTGCAAAATTTACACATTTCACCCATAACCAGAGAATTATATCAAATTAATACCTTATTATTCACAAATATAATTAGAGGAAATTCGATTTTATTTATAATAAGTTGGGGTCTTACAAAGTCGAACTCGAACAATATTATATTTGACTCGAGTTCGGTGCGTTTAAGCTCAACTCATTAAAGTTTGGCTCGATCTCACTTAAATTATGTTAGATATTTTTTTATAAAATTTGAAAGGAATTTCAAAATCAAATTAATTAGTGTGATTTATTGTTAGATTAAATTCCATATTGTTTGAGTTACAAAATTGATGAGATTGATTTCTATTAATTGAGTAATTGACTTCCTAGCCATTACAAAACCTTTGTTGTTCATAGTTAATTCTTAGTCATGCATGATATAATATATATATATATATATATATATATATATATATGGCTTCTTGTAATACCCCAGTCCCACATCAAAACATATGGGAAATATTTGTCTGTATATAAGGAATTAAGTTTTTAACAATAGTACATTCAGTCATGACCTTTTGGGTGAGTCCGGATCGGGTCATCCGATCGAATTGCCGGAGGTGGGGACATAAAGGTTGGTGGTATTATCCCACAATGGAGGTCCGGAGGTGGGACACGAAGCCAACATGGACGTTATAAATTTAAGTAACAATAGTACTTTCAAGTCATGACCTTTTGGATGAGACTGTGGTGGGCTAAGATGGCCCAAGAAGATACTATTGGGCTAGTGGTTTAAGGCTTTATTTGGATGAATTCGATTCGATTCAGACTTAGAATCTGACCCTAGATTTGTTCCGAACTCAGAATTTGACCCGAGTTATTTCTCTTCTACTATTAAAAAGAGAGATATATCAGCATGCATGTCTTCTACTCAAAAAAAGCAAAGAGTTGTCCATGTCACTTTCTCTATTTGAGTGCACATTAGAAAATACAAAATTGTTTAATCATGGAGGATATCTGTTGTGACCTTTTGCACAGATGATATATAATATCGGAAGGACGAAAATTATCCTTAAGAACAGTGCTCTACGCACACCTCATTTGAGTGATATCTTCTTAATTCTATTTTAATTTTCATATTAATTTTTTGATTATTTTACAACAATCTTAAGGATAATCGTGAATTCTGCTATTTTAACCGCTATTAAGGTCATTCCCGATGTCACAAAAATTGAAGCCTTTTTTGGTTCTAATTTTAAGAGATGGCAAACTAAGAATTTATTAGTTTTGGATATTGCAAAGACTAATTTTGTTCTTACAAAATCAAAACCAGAAAAACGGTAGAATAACACTTCTGTCTCTATAAGTTGCCACCCACATTTAAAGTCGTTCATGTGACACCCCCAAAATAGGTCTACATTGTGACGCCCCCAAAATAGGTCTACATCACCCATTCTGAGTTGTCAATACACGGTACAGAAACAACTACAACTTTATTATTACAATAGTAAAACTGTGAGTTTAAATACAGATATTGTCATCTAGACAATATCCACATACAAATAAATCCTCATCATAATTATTGATACATTATTTTACAACAATGGTGAGGACTACTAAACAACTCTCCCTAGAACTTTCATTCCATACCAGGCTACTCGCACTCGCTTATATTCTCGCCTCCGAGAAGAAAAATAGAAGAAAAAAGGAAAAGGGTGAGCTCGACTAGCCCAGAAAAGAATATTATGACTAAGATAATATACAACAAATTATCGTTAGTCTTCAACAGGGAAAAATATAATAGAATACAATAGACAACAAGTTTTAAATCAATATTCGCAGTGGAAATAATAATTCATTAGAAGAGTTAAGTAGAGAATGCAAACTACTATCTTCTATGTATGAATTTTAAAGTTCATCATCAATATTTTTATCCTTGTAACATCAATCAATATATATCTGGAATCATATATTCATCCTTGCACTACAGGCCAAGGACATTCACCAGTTGGTCATATTCATCTAAACACCTGTTCATCTTTGCACTACGGGCCAAAGATATTCATCAGAAATCATTCATCTTTGCACTACGGGCCAAAGATATTCATCAGAAATCATTCATCTTTGCACTACAGGCCAAAGATATTCATCATAACTCATTCATCTTTGCACTACAGACCAAAGATATTCAATAATATCATTATTTAAGACTGAGGATGATGAAAAATATTTTTAAAGAAACGAATCCAAATTGAAACAAAATGACAAGGATTAAGGATTAAGGATTCGTACTTTGTTTTATCCACGCCCAAAAAATACCTCAAAAATAATCATAGTGGTGTAAAATTCAAGAATGATCAAAACATGGATACAATCAAAGCTAGTATCCATAATAGATATTTTGGACAAAAAGAAGAAATTTCATTTTTCGGTGAATAGTGCCGTATTCGTGAATAGTGCCGTATACGTGAATAGTAACTCCGACACCAAAAGATAGAAATTTCACAAAAAACATCTTCACGCTTCGTGAATAGTACTCGTGAATAGTAACTCATGAATAATAACTCATGAATAGTAACCCCGACATGAAAAAGTTCCAAATTTGATAAAAAGTTCCAACCAATATTTCAAAGATAATGATATTGAAGAAATAATATCATTCGAGAAGAAAATAACATCCTCACCTCGAAAGATCAAGATTTAACCGGAATATCGGATATAGGCTATGACTTGAACTTGCACCAGTATAACAATACTCAAAGTATACTCAAAATACTCACAAGAATACGCCGATAATATAGAGAGAAAACTTCATTCACGGTGTGATTTTCAATTCTAACCTAAGCACCTATTTATAGAAATTGCTGTAGAACACCAAAGCAGTAAAATTTAATATAATAATAATATATATATATATAAATTTTACGCCCACTCTTTGAATTCTGAAAATCTGAATTCAAACCACATGCTAGACCCACTAATAACAAAAAAACGTTTTTCATATTTTAAATATTTTAAACTTCCAAAATCAATTATTTTGAGCTTGAACTTCAATAATTCACAATAAATAGCCCTTTTATCATAAAATTCGAATCTCGCGAGTTTTTATAGGAAATTCAATTCTCTACAACTTTACAGAAGAAAGTTTTTCCAAATTCCAAACAGAAATTGACCGAAATCCACAAATGAGCGATTTTACAGGCTATAATCAAATTTCAGTCAATAAATGGGGTCCACCGACATGTTTAACATGTTTTAAACATTTTTGGTAACAAAAATACTCCTCCTCCACATATACTCATATATCCCACATTCATCGTAAAAATATCATCGTTAATATATTATTAAAATAATATATTTAAATGAATTATTTTATCAGAAAAAGATAAAATATTAATTTTCAACAATTGTCACTATAAAAATTTTCTCCATCTATATCCACATAAAATCAAAATTTTCTTCATCATATGAATCAATAATTAATTATTCACAAATAATATTACGTAATCACAATATTGACAACCGTGCAGGTTCCTGTGAAAGCAGGGCTTTCCAATAAGAATTTCTCTTATCAAGGCCGCAATTAGGTGACCAAACCTCTCCTTAGATGTAACTTTCTAGACATTGCCAATAATGTTATCTAATAATATTATTCAGATAATATGAATTATTGGTTCGATAATGAAAAAATCTTGTGTAATGACAATTATTGAAACAATAGCAATATAAAATATCAACGCAAAGAATTATTGAATCAATAAAATAAAATCTTCGAGATAAAGAATTATCGTAACCATTATTGAGTAGTGGCTTCTCACGTAAGAATCAATAATTGGTGCAATACCATGTACATCGTGCAATAACGCCAGACATCGTGTTTTAACCACCGGTATTCCAACAAAGGTAAACGATAACAACTACGCCAATTATTTTTAAACAACTTATTTTTGTCGCTTTTCTTCCTCCAATCGCTTTCAGTTATGGGGCCCACACATATCGCTACTGCCGCATTTAATATTCCCCGACGCAGATTACTATTCCACGACCAAACTAATATTCTAAAACAATAATGAATATTATATCACCACTTGCTTATTTAAAATATTTAGCATTTTATCCATAACTAACCACATTAATCAAATCCACCCTTACTATTTCAAAATAATAAATAAAGGAAATTCCTTTTTATTTAAAAAATTTTGGGGTCTTATATACATCCCCATTTCGAGTTGTCAATACACCTGATGTAAACAACTACAACTTTATTATTACAATAAGAAAGCTGTGAGTTTAAATACGAGATATTGCCATCTGACAATATCCACATACAAATAAATCCTCATCATAATTATTGATACATTATTTTACAACAATGGTGAGGACTACTAAACAACTCTCCCTAGAACTTTCATTCCATAATTCCCGACTGCACTCGCTTATATTCTCGCCTCCCGAGAAGAAAATGGAACAAAAAGGAAAAGGGTGAGCTCGACTAGCCCAAGATAAAGAATATTATGACTAAGATAATATACAACAAAATTATCGTTAGTCTTCAACAGGAAAAATATAATAGAATACAATAGACAACAAGTTTTAAATCAATATTCGCAATGAAATAATAATTCATTAGAAGAGTTAAGTAGAGAATGCAAACTACTATCTTCTATGTATGAATTTTTAAAGTTCATCGTCTATTTTTATCCCTCGTAACATCAATCAATCAAGATATATCTGGGATCAAATATTCATCCTTGCACTACAAAGCCAAGGACATTCACCAGCTTGGTCATGTTCATCTAAACACTGCTCATCTTTGCACTACGGCCAAAGATATTCATCGAAATCATTCATCTTTGCACTACGGGCCAAAGATATTCATCGAAATCATTCATCTTTGCACTTCATGGCCAAAGATATTCATCATAAATCATTCATCTTTTGCACTACAAGTGCCAAAGATATTCAATAATATCATCATTTAAGACCGAGGATGATGAAAATATTTTTTAAAAAAACGAATCCAAATGAATCAAAATGACAAGGATTAAGGATTAAGGATTCGTACTTTGTTTTTATCCACGCCCAAAAATACCTCAAAAATAACATAGTGGCGTAAAATTCAAGAATGATCAAAACATGGATACAATCAAAGCTAGTATCCACAATAGATATTTTGGACTTAAAAGAAAAATTTTTTATTTTTCGATGAATAGTCTTGTACAGATTCGTGAATAAGGTCAGATATCGTGAATAAGAACCCCGACACCAAAAGTTCTAAATTTGATAAAAACTTGGATCAATATTTCAAAGATAATGATATTGAAGAAATAATATCATTACTAAAAAAAATAAAATCCTTACCTCGAAAGATCATAAGATTTCGGAATAATTGGATATGACTATATCTTGAAAGTCTTTTACCCAGGATACATTTTTTAATGTATTGTTGTTCTAAGTCTTTTAGGATGTTTTTATGTGTTTGTTTATGTTTTATATGTTTTGTAGGATTTGGGACAAAAGTTACATGGATCGATGTTTGGGGTGGCTAGATTCGCGTTTTCGACTTGCCATTTTACAAAGAGTCCTTCAGATCCAATTTGACTATAGCTCTGACATTATTTCGAAAAACTCAAATAATGAAAGTTGTAGATCTACTTCTCCTCTTTCCGGAACATCTTGAATCATCGAAATCGAAGTTTGAACGAAGAAGTTATGGCCATTTTCCCAAAGGACGTCTTGAAGAGAAAATGTCGGATTTTGGGCGGCCAGCCGAGGCGCTACTCTTAGTGCATTTTTCAGCCTTGGGGCGCTAGAAGCGCAGAACTCGGCGCCGTTGCCCAGTATTTGAAGTATTTGGGGAAGGGTTTGGTGCGGCACGACGCGTTTTGGGCGAATTTTGACACCTTTTGACTCCAAATAGGATTGGGTTTGTTCTAAACTAAAAATTGGACTTGTAACCTATAAATACATGATGTAAGGCATAAAATAAAGGGAGATTACATAGCTTAGCCTAGATTAAACACTCCTTTAGATTAGAAAATAACCCTAGTTCTTATTAGTTTTGGAGATTGAACAACTTGGAGACCATTGAAGATCAAGAAGCGAAAGAAGCGAGAGGGAGCATCAGTTTTCTTGACAACATTCTATTCTCTTCTCTCATCTTATTTTTATCTTTTGATGTCTATTCGGGTTGTGGATTCTTGGTTTTAATTCATTAATTATGAACTAACTATTTTGAGATTTCAATTGAACTTTTTATGGCTATGAATTAGTTATTCATTATATTCTAATTATTTATGTTAAAGTGAGTTGTTTATCTTGTCTTGTGCTTATTGCTTAATTATTTGATCAATAATTACTTTGTTACTCTAGAAGGAATTGGAAAAGGAATTCTAGGGTTAGAAGCTGGGCATGATATCATGTGACTTAGTTATTTGCAGGTGAATAATTAGGTTTGTGAATAGAATGGAAATATCTTTTCGCATGTAACACATAAGGAATTGGGATTATGTGAGTTTAATTCAATTGTTTTGCATATGAATATAGCAAGATTAATCTGGATTAAATAGAAGGCAATTGATCACTTGGAAAAGGATTTTTGGCATTTGAGAATTTCTGTTAACAATTCGATGAGGCATAATAATTGGGATAATTGGATAATTGATTTATAGTTCATAATTGGGGATATTGAAGTCTTAATCTTTATTTATTTGAATTCATTCGTTAAAATCTTAGTTTTAATTAGTTAATTTAGTTTTCTTAATTAGAAAAAACACGATTTGAGATTGTTTAAATAAAATTAGTTTGGTTAAGAATTAGTACTTGGTGATTTTTATTAAATAATTCCTCGTGGGACGATACTCTACTTTCACTTTATTACTTGTTGGTAGTGTATACTTTTGCGTATTCATTGATAAGAAATCAATCAACAAGTTTTTAGGCGCCATTCTTGGGGACTTAATTTAATAATTATTTACCAATATTAATTTCAATCAAATTAGTCTTAATTTAAACATTTTTATTTTTATTTTAATTCTCTTTCTATATTTCTCTCTTTTTGGTACCATGGATGACTTTGTGTATCAATGGCCATATACGAACATGACTCGACCAAGGGAGTGGAGATTGAAAGACTCGAGAAACTTTCGCATTGTCGGCCTGCATTGAGACACTTTCGAGGATGTTTGAAGCTTTTGAAGCTCGTCGTCGTCAAAGTATGGTGGTTACTTGTGATTATTGTCTTTGGAAATCATATGAGTCATCAATGCACCATCGGTTTTCGTTAGATACAAGATATAGTGGTGATTACCCCAATAATTATGTCTATCCCAACAACTATCATCGAGTTGGGGGTATCACCCGGATTTTTCATGGAGTAACAATCAAGATCAATTTTATGCTCCAAGTCCAACATACCCACGAGGATTTCTTGTGTCCACCTCCACTACAATGGGAAGAACATTCAAATTGGGAGGAAGCCTTGGAAAAATTTATTAAAGCTTACGAAAAAAGGAATGAGGAACAAGACAAGAAAATGAATCAAGTAAATTTGAATTTGCAAGCAAGAGGCGTTGATCAAGAATTTGGAAAATCAAGTGGAGCGAGATAGCACATCGTTGAACAATAATCCTCAATACACGGCCCTATGACATGGATTGAGGCGATGGTGAGCCCGAGCCAAATCTACTGTTGGATGAGCCACGAGATGAAAAAGAGGAGACAAGTGGGGATAATGACAATAAAAGGTCGGTGAAGAACTAATTGTGAGAACCAATGATGATGAGCCAATGTTATTTATGCCTCAAGTGCCTTCTCCTCCACAGTTCAAGAGTCCGATTAGATTTGCAAAACCTTGTCCGATTAGTAGTCATGTCGTCGGCAATACTCTCTGTGATGTAAAAGCAAGTACACCTTCGAAACCATGGTGCGATGAGCTAGAGAAGATAGAAGAAGAAATTGTTGTGTCTGACAAGCCTCTATGCGAGAATATATTCATGAGACACAATGGAGAAACCACCTAGATCTTTGGGCGTTCTTGAATGTGATCTTATCTCAAGAAAGTATTCTAGGTGACTTTAATACAATGGCTATTACAAATGGGAACCTACCAAAAGCTATATTATTTAGATGGATGGAGGGTTCCTCAACTTTTCGTGGGGAATTGGATAGAGAATTGAAGAAGTCATTTGAGACTATAAAACAAGCGCTTATTGGGAGGCAACCCAAGTTTAAGTTTTATTTTTAGTTTTTATTAAGTTTTATATTAGTAGTTTTGAATTTGCATTTATTTAGGATTTAATAAAATTGTTTCTATCATGGTTTTATAGGTTATTCAAGTCAAATTCAAGTGTGGTGCCCAATTTGTTCCATGTCTTAGCTTTATTCTCCAAACTTAGCGGGCGAGGAGGAAGATTGCTATATTTTCGGGGAAGTCCTCTGCTTTAATTTTTATATTTTGGTCATTGAGGACAATGTCTAGTTTAAGTTTGGGGGCATTTTAGTGTCGTATTGCATATAGTTAGTTATTTACATTGTAGTTCGTTATGTTTTGGGGTTATTTACATTTAGTTGTTGCATTCTTTTTTTTTTTTTTTTGTTTAAAAAAAATTTTAAAAATCGCAAAAATAGTAGTTAGTTTACTATGTTTGTTGCAGTTAGTTTATATTTGCATGATTCCAACTGTTAGATAGTAAAAGTCTATTTTGGCCAATGATGAGACTGGAGTTAAGTAGATAAGTATAGTATTGAATATTAGAGGCTTTGATGTGATTTCTTGTTATGAATTGAATCTTTTTTCTGTTTTGGCTGGTATAATCAAGGTTATACGTTAATATGACTATATTAGCTGATTAAGTTTAAATTGATACATAATGGATTTTTAAGGATAATACTAGTTTGAAGGAATGAAAAGACATGAATAAGCGGAGATGGCTAAATTTTGATAAAAACTTAAGTTTGGGGGAAATTTTGGGGTATATAAGCTTTAAAAAAAAAAAAAAACATGTTGAGTCTTGTGGTGGGTTGAGGAGAAACACTCCCCATAAACACAAGCGTGAGATGGGCGTAAAAGCGCACTCACCAACCATCTATAAAAAAAAAGAAAAAAAAAAAAAAAATTAGTAGTGGCTAGTTTTGTTTGGGGCCTTTGTTACTTGAGTAGAAAATGCGGAGAGAAGGGTATCTTAAAACCTAAGCGCCCTAAGGTCTTATATGGTGCAGGAGTCGTTGGTGGCTTCGCTAAGGGGTGACTTTGTTAGCCTAATGGAATGAGACATTTGCAGTTATGGTTAAAAAAAAAAAAAAAACAATAAAAGCGGGAAAAGAGCAAAAAGCCCCTAGTAATGAAAAGTAAAGCATAAGTATCCCAGATTGGACTCTTGAACTTGGTGGATGTTTGACTTTAGTTGGATATAGTTTGTTCGTGAATTTTGTGAATTTTCTTTGTATGATGCCTTCAAAGATATCTATTATGTCTTAAATTTGATTTTATATCGAGTTAACATTGTTGTGGAGCACACACGCACTATATCGGTGATAATGATCTAAGATTTGATGATTGATTGGGAAATTGCGATTTGTTTTAATATGATGTATTATCATGTTTACTTGATTTCTCTAAAGTAGGTTGAATAGACTTGTTTACATCATTCTTTGTTGGATTCGTAGGCATATAGATTAGTTTCATTACATTGCATTGCATAACATTTTGTGTTTTTGCTTGAGGACAACAAAGATTTAAGTTTGGGGTATTTGATGAGTGAGTTTTATACCCATGAATTGGATACATTCGGGCTTAATTTATTGTTGTTCTTAAGTCTTTTAGGATGTTTTTATGTGTTTGTGTCTATTCAAGCATGTTTTATATTGTTTTGTAGGATTTGGGACAAAAGTTACATGGATCGATGTTTGGGGTGGCTAGATTAGCGTTTTTGACTTGCCATTTACACAGCAGTCCTTCAGAGCCAATTTGACTATAGCTCCTAACATTATTTCGAAAAACTCAAAGAATGAAAGTTGTAGATCTACTTCTCCTCTTTCCGGAACATCTTGAATCATCGAAATCGGAGTTCGGACGAAGAAGTTATGGCCATTTTCCCAAAGGACGTCGGAGGCGAGAAAATGTCGGATTTTGGGCGGCCAGCAGGCGCTACTCTTAGTGCATTTTCGGTAGCCAGGGGCGCTAGAAGGCGAACTCAGTAGCCGTTGCCCAGTATTTGTATATTTGGGGAAGGGTTTAGTGCGGCACTGGGCAGCGTTTTGGCGAATTTTGACACCTTTTGACTCAAATAGGATTGGGTTTGTTCTAAACTAAAAATTGGACTTGTAACCTATAAATACATGATGTAAGGCATAAAATAAAGGGAGATTACATAGCTTAGCCTAGATTAAACACTCCTTTAGATTAGAAAATAACCCTAGTTCTTATTAGTTTTGGAGATTGAAGCGACTTGGAGACCATTGAAGATCGAAGCAAGAAGCGAGAGGGAGCATCAGTTCTTGACAAGCAGATTCTATTCTCTTCTCTCATCTTATTTTTATCTTTTGATGTCTATTAGGTTGTGGATTCTTGGTTTTAATTCATTAATTATGAACTAACTATTTTTGAGATTTCAATTGAACTTTTTATGGCTATGAATTAGTTATTCATTATATTACAATTATTTATGTTAAAGTGAGTTGTTTATCTTGTCTTGTGTTTATTGCTTAATTATTTGATCGATAATTACTTTGTTACTCTAGAAGGAATTGGAAGAGGAATTCTAGGGTTAGAAGCTGGGCATGATATCATGTGACTTAGTTATTTGCATGATGAATAATTAGGTTTGTGAATAGAATGGAAATATCTTTTTCATAGCATGTAACACATAAGGAATTGGGATTATGTGAGTTTAATTCAATTGTTTTGCATAGGAATATAGCAAGATTAATCTGGATTAAATAGAAGGCAATTGATCACTTGGAAAAGGACTTTTGGCATTTGAGAATTCTGTTAACAATTGATGAGGCATAATAATTGGGATAATTGGATAATTGATTTATAGTTCATAATTGGGGATATTGAAGTCTTAATCTTTATTTATAAAATTAGTTTTAATTAATTCAAAACACGATTTAAAATCTTAGTTTTAATTTAGTTAATTTAGTTTTCTTAATTAGACGTATTCAAAAACAACGATTCAAAGAGATTGATTTAAATAAAATTAGTTTGGTTAAGTAAAATTTAATATAATATTAATATATATAAAAATATTAATTAGTAATCTCAAAGAATTGGTGATTTTATTAAATAATTCCTCGTTAGAGCGAACTTCAATAATTCTCTACTTTCACGATTTTTATTACTTGTTGAAAATTTTTCCAAATTCCCAAATGAAAGTGACCGAAATACGGGTGATTTTGCGTATTCATTGATTCCAATTTGACATGTTTAACATGTTTTAAACATTTATTGCAACAAAAATAAATCATATATCGTTGTAAAATAATCGAAAAAGATAAAATTTTTATTTTCAACAATTGTCACATTAAAAATTTTCTCCATCTATATCCACATAAAATTAATATTTCCTCATCATATGAATCAATAATTAATTATTCACAAATAATATTACGTAATCACAATATCGACAACCAAAGCAGCTTCGGGGAGAGGGGCTTTCCAATAAGAATTTCTCCATCGGCGCCGCAATTAGGTGACCAAACCTCTCCTTAGATGTAACTTTCTAGACATTGCCAATAATGTTATCTAATAATATTATTAGGATAATATGAATTATTGTTTCGACAATGAAAATACCGTGTAATGACAATTATTAAAACAACAAAGAATATAAAAATATCAACGCAAGCAATTATTGAATCAATAAAATAAAACACCGAACGAAGAATTATCGTGTAACCATTATTGAGTAGTGCCTTCTTACGTAAGAGTCGATAATTGGTGCAATACTGGTATCTACCGGATTCAACAACGCAGACATCGTGTTTTAACCATTTGGGTATTCCAATGAAGGTAAACGTGTAACAATTACTGTAGTTATTTTTAAACAACTTATATTTGTCATTTTCTTCCTCCAATCGCTTTTTAGTTATGGGGCCCATACATGGTCAGCGCTTATCGCATTTAATATTCCCCGACAAGCACGAATATTCCCCCACAACAATGAATATTTTATAACCACTTGCTTATTTTGAAATATTTCATATTTTACCCGTGAATTATCCACATTAATCACATCAACCCTTACTATTTCAAAATAATAATTAGAGGAAATTAAATTTCATTTATTAATTATTTGGGATCTTACAACCTCCCTCCTTATGAAATTTCGTCCTCGAAATTGGCGTACGATACTGTGTTTGAAAAGATGAGGATACCTCGCTTTCATTTCCGTTTCCAACTCCCGTGTCATTTCCTATATAGCATGGTTTCTCCACAAGACTTTAACTTGTGGTATGACCTTCGTCAATGCGTAGGACATGCTCCTTCCTATCCAAGATCTTGGCATGTGTACTTCCTCATACGTTAAGTCTTCTGCAATCTCGTCCGGTTCTAACTCAATAACGTGATTCGGGTCTTTCACATATTTATTTAAGTACAAATATGTGAAACACATTATGAACACGAGACATACTTGGAGGTAACGAGTCTATAGGCTACATTTCCTACTCGGTCAAGAATTTGAAATGGACCAATAAATCGTGGATTGAGCTTTCTCTCTTCCCGAATCTTGTAACTCCCTTCCGTGGGGCAACACGCAACAATACATGATCCCTATACTAAATTCCACATCCTTTCGATGAAGATCCGCATAACTCTTTTGTCGATCTTGTGCCGCGTTTGTATCGTTGTCGAATCATTTGGATCTTTTCGGTGAGTCATACGTATTTAACTTCGGGTCCCAACAATGTTGCTTCACCCACCTCATCCCAACATATTGGAGAAGCGACACTTTTCGTCCATATAATGCTTGAATGGGGCCACACCTATACTTGCTCGATAACTGTTGTTGTAGGAGAATTCCACCAATGGTAAATACTTATCCCAAGCGCCGCTTGAAGTCTAGGACACGAGTCTTAATAAATCTTCAAGAGTTTGAATAGTCCTCTCGATTGTCCTCGTCTGTTTGAGGATGGTATGCCGAATCGAATCTTAAATCCGTATCTATAGCTTTTTGCAAGCTAACCCAAAATCTTGAAGTGAATCTTGGGTCACGATCCGAAACTATGGATCTTTGGCATGCCATGCAATCTCACAATCTCATTTACGTACATTTGAGCAAGACGTTCAAGGAATAAGCCTCCCGTATTGGCAAGAAATGAAAGCGAGACTTGGTTAATCTATCAACAATAACCCAAATAGCATTTATGCCTTGAGAAACCGTGGGAAGTCCCGTAACAAAATCCATGGTAATGTGTTCCCACTTCCATTTCGGAATCTCAAGTGGTTGCAATGGTCCCTTAGGCACTTGATGCTCCGCCTTTACACGTTGACAAGTTAAACATGTTGAGATAAACTTTGCAATCTCTCTCTTCATATTGTTCCACCAAAATGTATGTCGAAGATCACGATATATTTTAGTACTTCCCGGATGGATTGCAAATGGTGTATTGTGTGCCTCCATCATAATCTTGTACTTCAAATCAGAATCGTTAGGAACACAAAGTTTGGAGTGGACTCAAGTATTCCTTCTTCATCAATTCTCGCTTCCCGGAATAGCTCCTTCTTGTACCTTCTTCTTCATATGCATCAGCTCCGGGTCGGTGGCTTGAGCAACCTTAACTTTTTCTATTAAAGTTGGCTCTATGCGTATACTTGACATCATCGCACTCGTTCTCGTGATATGATCTTCTACTCAACGCGTCGGCTACCACGTTCGCTTTTTCGAGGATGGTATTGAATAGTGTGGTCGTAGTCTTTCAATAGCTTGAGCCAACGTCACGCCGCGTATGTTAAGTTCTTTTTGAGTGAAGAAATATTTAAGGCTTTTATGGTCCGAATATATCTCCACTTTCTCTCCATATAGATAGTGCCTCCAGATCTTTAAGCGAAAACGATCACGCTAACTCTAGATCATGAAGTAGGATAATTCCTCTCATATTCTTTAAGTTGTCGTGAGGCATAGGCTATGACTTTCCCACGTTGCATGAGAACACATCCTAACCCTTTGCCCGAAGCATCGCTGTAGATAACAAATCCATCCGAACCAGATGGTATTGTTAAAACAGGTGCCGAAATAAGTCTCCTTTTAAGCTCTTGGAAACTCTTCTCGCATTCTTCGCTCCAAACGAATTTTGTATCCTTCCGAGTCAGATGAGTTAACGGAGTAGCGATTCGAGAAAACCCTTCCACGAATCTCCGATAATAACCAGCTAAGCCCAAAAAGCTACGTACTTCAGTCACCGACTTCGGTTGCTCCCAACTTTGTATTGCTTCAATCTTCGCCGGGTCAACAGATACTCCATGTTTTGACACCACATGCCCAAGAAATGCTACTTCCTCAAGCCAGAACTCGCATTTCTTTAACTTGGCATAAAGCTTGTTTTCACGAAGCCTTTGGAGTACCGACTTCAAAATGGTGCTCATGCTCTTCACGGCTTTTGGAATATATGAGGATGTCATCAATAAAGACCACAACGAATCGATCCAAATACTCTTTGAATACCGGTTCATCATATCCATGAAAGCCGCAGGAGCATTAGTCAATCCGAAAGACATAACTAAGAGTTCATAATGCTCGCATCGAAGTTCTAAAGGCGATCTTTGGAATATCCTCGATTCTAATCTTTCATTGATGATATCCGTAGCGAAGATCGATTTTTGAAAAGAATTGTGCTCCTTGCAAATTGGTCAAACAAGTCATCAATACGAGGTAGAGGATACCTATTCTTGATAGTGACATGGTTCAATTCCGATAGTCAATACAAAGTCGCATACTCCGTCTTTCTTTCTACAAATAAAACAGAGCACCCCAAGGAGATGTACTACCGGACGAATGAAACCAATGTCCAACAACTCCTGTAGTTGGACCTTTAACTCCCTGAAGTTCAATAGGAGCCATTCGATATGGGGTTTTAGAAATGGGCTTTGTACATCAGTTCAAGGTCAATAAAGAATTCAACTTCACGTTACGGGGTGGCCACGGGAAGTTCTTCTTGAAATACGTCAGAAAGTTAATAACAACAAGAATATTATTCAATTTTGGCGTGTCTTTATTCAAATCCATAACATGGGCTAAGAAAAGCTTGACATCCGCTTTTTTAATAAGCGAATAGCTTTATGATTAGATATGATGATGATTGATTTTAATGGTTTAGTTTCTTGAATTGAACAACAAAGTTGTTTAGGAATATGAAAGCTAACAACCTTACGAAAACAATCAATTTTGGCATGATGAGTAGTTAACCAATCAATCCCTAAAATCACATCAAAAGCAAATATCTTTAAAGAGATAAGGTCAACAGGTAAGATAAGGGTGCCAACATGGATTAGACAAGATTTATAAATGTGGATGTGATGAAAGTTTCTCCTAACGGAGTTTCCATGAGATAGGTCAAAGTCTAATTTCTCTAGGAGTTAAGTTTAAACGTTGAGCACAAGTTAGAGAGATAAATGAATGGGTAGACTTGCAGTATCTAGTAAAGTATAAACTTCACAAGAATTTATAAATAGCTTACCCGTGATCACCTCGTTTGGGTTCCTCGCATTTTGATTACCACAACAAACGCTTCTTCCGAGAACCGATTGACTTTGACTTTTTCGGGACGATCTTTTGAGTCACCGTCCTCATTGAACTAGGTTTTATTACGTGCAATCTCGAAGCGATATGTCCTTCCTTTCCACAATTATATAATACATAGGCGAACTCGCCAGGCGGTTTGGTGATATGTCCTCTTCCCAGATTTATAGCATATACGATCGGTGGTCGATTCTCCTCCCTTGGAACCGATTCTTCTTTTGCTGTAATCATTCTTCACATGGTCGTTGTTGAATCTCCTCTTTTTAAAATCTCCTCCTAACTCGCTTTTCTATTTTCATGGCTATGATTACCACCAGAGTGGTTACCATTTTTGTCCGCCTTTTTCTTTCTCCACCGGTTATTGTTGTTTTGTCGATTCGCTATCTCCTAGATGATCCCGATTGTGGTACCTCGGTTGACCGTACTCGTTATCTCGCTCTAACAATTGAACCCTCGTTAACAACATCTGAATAGAGAGAAAATTTATGAGAGATGAGATCTTGGCGTATCCGGGTTTCAAACCTCTCGTAAACATCCATCATACGCTCCTCATTCTCCACCAAATGAGGTGCAAACACGATAACTCTGCAAACTTCGCCTCGTCTTTGAGACACCGCCATGTTGTTCTCGCTGCTCCGGTCTAATAAACTCCACTTCCTTCATATGACGTAACACTTTCAGAAAGTATTGGTCATTAAATAGTTTCAAACGTCTCCCAAGACATGCCGAAGTCTTGGTTTGGATGAGTACGCTTCACGACTCCCACCGATGATCTCGCCTCGCCACGGAACATAAAGGTGGCGAATGGAACCTCTCGTTCTTCCGTGCATCCCAAGACATCGAATATCTTGGTAATTTGCTTGACCCATGTTTTCGCCATGATCGGATCCGGGCTTTCCCTTAAATTCGGTGGTCCCAACTCTTTGAAGCGCTGTTGTGACAACCCATGAATTGCTATCATTTCCTCCTATGTTTTGAACACGAGTCTCCCTAATCTCGATTTTGCATGAGCTGCAAAAAGCTTCTAAATATCCCCTCGTTCATCATCGCTTTCGGTGGTGTTGTTCACAGGAGGAACATTGCCACTGTTGCACGACGATTCTCCTCGTTGGTGAGAGTACAGCGTCTCCACGGTCTCATTTCCATTGTTAATATTCTCGATTGACATTCTCAAATCCGTCATAAAACAAGGGTTAATTAAGGAAATCAATATATCACATAATATCCCTATATCTCGACCAACTATCAAATAAGCTTAGGTAGGACACACTAGCGAAGGATTTACTCGCCTCCCCTCCTAGTTCTATTCCCCGATCTCCGCCGGAGATCATATCCCTAAGCTCGATACCAACCGTGACACCCCCAAAATAGGTCTACATCCCCATTACGAGTTGTCAATACACTGCATGAAACAACTACAACTTTATTATTACAATAGTAAAACCGTGAGTTTAAATACGAGATATTGCCATCAGACAATAACCACATACAAATAAATCCTCATCATAATTATTGATACATTATTTTACAACAATGGTGAGGACTACTAAACAACTCTCCCTAGAACTTTCATTCCATACCCCCACTCGTACTCGCTTTATATTCTCGCCTCCCGAGAAGAAAAATGGAACAAAAAGGAAAAGGGTGAGCTCGACTAGCTTGATAAAGAATATTATGACTAAGATAATATACAACAAAATTATCGTTAGTCTTCACGAGGAAAAATATAATAGAATACAATAGACAACAAGTTTTAAATCAATATTCGCAATGAAATAATAATTCATTAGAAGAGTTAAGTAGAGAATGCAAACTACTATCTTCTATGTATGAATTTTAAAGTTCATAAATCTATTTTTATCCCTGTAACATCAATCAATATATATCTGGGATCAAATATTCATCCTTGCACTATGTGCCGAGGACATTCACCGATTGGTCATGTTCATCTAAACACTGTTCATCTTTGCACTACTGGGCCAAAGATATTCATCGAAATCATTCATCTTTGCACTCTTTGGCTAAAGATATTCATCATAAATCATTCATCTTTGCACTACGTGCCAAAGATATTCAATAATATCATCATTTAAGACCGAGGATGATGAAAAAATTTTTTAAAAAAGCGAATCCGATGAATCAAAATGACAAGGATTAAGGATTAAGGATTCGTACTTTGTTTTATCCACGTCCAAAAATACCTCAAAAATAATCATAGTGGCGTAAAATTCAAGAATGATCAAAACATGGATACAATCAAAGCTAGTATCCTGATAGATATTTTAGACGAAAAGAAAAATTTTTATTTTTCGATGAATAGTCTTAGTATTCGTGAATAATCACAGATATCGTGAATAGTGCCGAGTATCGTGAATAGTAACCCGACACCAAAAGTTCCAAATTTGATAAAACTTGGATCAATATTTGAGATAATGATATTGAAGAAATAATATCATTACTAAAAAAAAAATAATATCCTTACCTCGAAAGATCGATTTCTTAACTAGAATCTGGATATAGACTATATCTTGAACTTTCACCGTATAGCAATACTCAAAGTATACTCACAAGAATACGCTCGATAATATAGAGAGAAAACTTCATTTACGTGATTTTCAATTCTAACCTAAGCACCTATTTATAGGAAATTGCTTAGAACACCAAAGCGAAAATTTAATATAATATTAATATATATAAAAATATTATACGTATTCCTTGAAATCTTAATCTCAAAGAATTCACACATGCCAACCTTCTAGAAAAAAATAAAAAAAACGCGTTTTCTAATTTAAAATAATTTAAACTTCCAAAAATCAATTATTTTGAACTTGAACTTCAATAATTCATAATAAATAGCCCTTTTATCGGAGAAAATTGAATCTCACGAGTTTTATAGGAAATTCAATTCTCTACAACTTTGCGGAAGAAAATTTTTCCAAATTCCCAATGAGAAATTGACCAAGAAATCCACAAGCGGGTGATTTTAGATTTATAATCAAATTTTAGTCAATAAATGGGGTCCAAGCATGTTTAACATGTTTTAAACATTTATTGCAACAAAAATACTCTTCCTCCTCGTATACTCATATATCCCACATTCGTTGTAAAAATATCACCATTATTATATTATTAAAATATAATAATATATATTTAAATGAATTATTTTATCAGAAAAAGATAAAATTTTTATTTTCAACAATTGTCACATTAAAAATTTTCTCCATCTATATCCACATAAAATTAATATTTCCCTCATCATATGAATCAATAATTAATTATTCACAAATAATATTACAGAATCACAATATTGACAACCAGGCGGTTCTGGGAAAGATGGGGCTTTCTAATAAGAATTTCTCCTTCTTGGCTGCATGATTAGGTGACCAAACCTCTCCTTAGATGCAGAACTTTCTAGACATTGCCAATAATGTTATCTAATAATATTATTAGGATAATATGAATTATTGTTTTTGACAATGAAAAAATATTGTGTAATGACAATTATTAAAACAATGAAGAATATAAAATATCAACGCAGCGACAATTATTGAATCAATAAAATAAAACACCTAATGAAAGAATCATCGTAACCATTATTGAGTAAAAGGCTTTCACGTAAGAAGTCAATAATTGGTGCAATACTGCAGTGTCTTCTGGATTCAACAACGCCCAGACATCGTGTTTTAACCACCGGGTATTCAACGATGTAATCTGAAGAATAACTCTGTAGATTATTTTTAAACAACTTATATTTGTCATTTTCTTCTCCAATCGCTTTTCGTTATGGGGCCCACATATTATTTCTGCTGCCGTAAATACGAATATTCCCCGACGAAGCGGTCTGAATATTCCCCGACAACAATGAATATTTTATAACCACTTGCTTATTTTGAAATATTTGCGTATTTTACCCGTAACTATCCACATTAATCACATCAACCCTTACTATTTCAAAATAATAATTAGAGGAAATTAAATTTCATTTATTAATTATATGGGATCTTACAGTTCATAAAATTTATTTTTCCCCAATTAGGTCCTTAAAGGAATCTTTTTTTACGTTTTTCGTTCCTTTTACCCGATGGACTCCAACACGACCCAATTTGACACGACTCTAATTTAAACAATTAAATTATAAAAAACTAAAAAAGTTTTAAATTTATTTTTTAATAATAAATTTTTTTTACATTTTAAAATAACAAATTATTTTTAATATTTTAAAATCAAATAATTTTTTTAAAATAATACTAATTTTTAATATTTTCAAATAAAATAATTATTTTAAAAATAAATATGTTTAAAATTTTAAAATAATAAATATTTTTAATATTTTAAAATAATAATTATTTTAAAATTATAAAATAAAATATTAATTTTAAATAATAATTATTTTAATATTTTAAAATAAAATAATTATTTCAAAATAATAATTTTATTTAATATTTTAAAATAAATATTCTTTAAAAAAGTTTTAAAAATTAATTGTTTTTTATAATTCAAAATAAAATATTATTTAGAAAATAATTTTTCCAAAATAATTAAAGTTTCATAAAATATATATTTAAAAAATTAAAGTTTAAATTCTTTTTAATTCTTAATTATTTTTAGGAAAATTTTACATCTTTTAAAAATAAAAATTTTCTATTTTTTGTCTTTATGAAAATTAAGTTTTTTTTATTTAATTTTTTGAATCTATATTTTATGAAACTTGTACTCACTTTTTTTATGAAAATAAAGTTCTTTTTATTATTTTGAATTTATATTTTATAAACTTTACCCATCTTTTAAAAATTGAAAAATTTCTAATTTTTTTCATGAAAATAAAGTTTAACATAAAAATTGAAAAAAAATCTACTCTTGTTTAAAAAATCAAGTTTTATTTTCTTATTTAATTTTTTAAATCTATATTTTATGAAAAAATAGTCATTTTATGAAAAAAAAAATAAAGTTTATAATTTTTTTCCATCAAAGTAATAATTATTTTAAAGAATATTTAAAATAAAATAATCCTTGCAAAATTTTAAAGATAAAGATGTATCCTTGCAAATTCATGAGTATCACTTGGTGGTCTCCGAACTTGGGAAAGAAGGGATGTTACTATCGGAACCATCTGTGGTGTGAGCACTAATTGAAAAATTACCATAATCGCGGAAGGATTACAAGACTACCAAAACACACAAGAAGAAAGACATGAATTTGGAGGATAAGAATCGAATGCATGACAAAACGGAGAAAGCTAAGGAGCTTGTTACAAAACAATGTAAATTGTCAATATGGAAACAACAACGGAGGGAGGAATCATGGCTTCAAGCTCAACAAAACCAAGCACCATTTGTAGCATTAAAATGCATTTTCCTACTATACACTATTGGGAGAAGGAGAAGGAGAGGAACAATTTTACATGGGAGATTCTACTCCTGCACTTGTTTTGGGAAAAGAGAAAATCTTTCTTTGACTTACCTCCGAAAAATCCTTTCATTAACGGACGTGCTTCATGTGCCAAACATCCGTCAAAACCTTGTGTTCGTGTCTTTGCTAGGCAAGGTGGGAATTAAAATTATCTTTAAGTTGGACAAAATTGTAATGACTAAAAATGGGGTATTTATGGGGAAAGGGTACAATAATAATGAGTTATTTGTAGTTAATGTTTCTAATGTCTTGAATGAAAATGTTAGTTCTTCCGAATAGTCTCATCCGCCTCCCAAGTTGCTTCACGCTCCGGGTGATTTTTCCGCAAGACTTTAACAAATAGAATTGTCTTCCTCCTCATAACCCATTCTTGATGATCTAAAATTGCCTCATCTTCTTCCTCACAAGTAAGATCTTCTCTAATCTTATGTAACGATTATTGCACAACATGAAGCGGATAATAATTATATTTTCTTAACACCGAAACATGGAAGACATTAGTCACATGAGATAATTTTGGAGGCAAAGCCACTCGATATGCCACCTCTCTAACTCTCTCAAGAACTTCAAAAGGGTCAAAGAAACGCGGACGAAGCTTTCCTTTCAAACCAAACCTTCCAACACCTTTTCATGGAGAGACTTTCAAAAACACATGATCACCAGATGTGAATTCAAGAGTCCTACTATGAATATCAGTATAACTTTTTTGTCGCGACCGAGCTTCTTTCAATTTTTCTTTAGCCACTGTTACCTTCTCTTTAGTAATCCTTACAAAATCGGGTCTTTCTATTATCCTTTCTCCAACCTCAACCCAACAAGTCGGAGCTCGACACTTTTTACCATACAATGCTTCAAAAGGAGCAATAACAATACTAGCTTGTTAGTTGTTATTATATGCGAACTCCACCAAACTCAAATAATTATCCCAATTTCATTTCCATTTTAAAGCACAAGATCGCAACATGTCTTCTAATATTTGAATATTTCTCTCTGATTGTCCATCCGTCTGCGGATGAAAAGCTGTACTATAATTGAGTCGCGTTCCCCAAGCTCGTTGAACTCCTTTCCAAAACCGAGAAGTAAACCACGAATATATCCCGACCGAAACAATAGAAATCGGAGTCCCATGAAGCTATGATCTTACAACATCCTATACATCAATCAAGTTTCTTTAAGATCGACCTAACATTATTTGATCAAGTCTTTATAAGGACTGTACAAACCATACTGCTACAAATATACATTACACTCATTTATCATCAAATTAAAATATACAAACTCTAACAGATTTTCTTTCATTACAAAATCAATGAAATTGATTTCTATTAATTGAGTAATTGATTTCCTAACCGTTACAAAACATTTTTGGATCATAGCTAATTCTTAGCCATGCATGATATAATATATATAAATAGACTTCTACTTTTAAAAAGAGAAATATATCAGCATGCATGTTGTAATAACCGTAAATTTTATGATTTAATATTAATATTTATATAAATAGAGCCTGCGATTTTATTTTTAAATATTTACATGGCATGAGGTGAGTAACTCAATTGAATTAAATTATTTAAATATACCAGAGTAATGATAAATCATTGAATTGGTTTGAAAGCTTGTCTGGATGGACTAAATCTTTTTTTATTATTATTTAAGTGAGTAACTTAAATTATGTGAAATAACCCAACTTATTAATAATTTTTAAGGTGATGTATAATTTAGTGTTATTGGGGTAAATTAAATTAATTAATCTGCTACCATAATAATTAAGTATTTACATGATTATAGTCCAAATAATAGAACCTAGCCATGTGAATTATTTTACCCACCCATTTAATTTTCAGCAGCCTTATGAAAGTTTTTAATTTATCTTCCTTCTCCATGATATTTCGGCAGCTATGTGTGTTACTTACCCATTTAATTTTTTTGCAAGCCATGTAAGAAATCATTACCCACCCATTTTATGTTAATTTTATGACCTCGAAAACTTTACCACCCAATTGATTTTTGTAAGCCATATAAAGTCTTACCACTCACTCATTTCGGCAGCTTTTTAATGTCTTAGTCACTCACTTTTTGGGCAGCCAAGTACTAGTAGCATTGTAAATGAATTAGCTTGGGGTGTAATACTAGAACCTTGTATCTATGAAGAAGAGGCTGGCGTGTGTCTTGTGTTGGTAGTTGGTAGTACTTGACATGTGATGGGATATAATAGAGTACTAGGTTGCTATAAAGTATAGTAGGGGTATGGCCCTTTTTGGGATATAATTTATGCACTTTTTGGTATATATATAACCCCATGCTCTAGTTATTCCTTTACAAAAAAAAAAAGAAGAAACAAGAACCAAGTAGAGAAGAGGTGGTCGGCAGCAGTAGCTGTTTCTTGGCAACCAATTCCTTTTTCTTCAAGCTAAGGTATAGAGATTAATTAGTTAAATAAAATTCTTTCTATTTAAATTCTAGTATACCCTTTTTCTTCTTTTTGTAGTAATGTGGGTATATTGTGTTGCTTGTAAATTAGTATGCTAAATTAGATGTGTGCATGCTAAATTAATATTTACCATGTGTTTCAAAATAAATAAATTATATTGCATGAATGCATAATTATTTTAAATGAAAAAAAAAAAAAAAACCAAGCGTGTGGGAATTTTGCGTGTGTCATTTTTTAGGTGCTTCATTTTGTTTGCTATGAGGTTATTCTATGCATGGAAGTTATATGTGATTTGTTACTTGTGTATAGATGTCTTGCTAAGCATGTATTAAAAAAAAAAAAACAAACAACAAGTATGTAATGAAGTGATGGTGGGGTAGGTTGGTGTATCAAATAAAAGAGTGATTTTGTGAAGTTATTTTGTGTATAGATGTCTTTACTAGATTTTATTTTATATTTTTGGTTAAATTTTGCTAGTGTGCATGCATGTTACTACATGTTAATTTATTTTTGTTTTTGTCTGATAAAAAGGTGTTTGCTATATTGTCAAGACATGTTAATCTCTTTTTATGCAATAAAGGTAGTGCTATACTTTTAGGCTAATTTCGGATGCTAGAGTGCAAGACATGTTGCTACATGTTAATCTTATTTTATGCAATAAGGGTGCTGATATAATTCTTGTAAGGCTAAATTCGGCTGGTGTGCAATGCAAATAAAAAAAAAAATCCTTTTAGCCTTATTTATCAAGTATACTTGGATAGTAAAAATGTGGACAATGTGAAAATTTAGAAGACTTTATATCTAACACATTTTATATTTTAGTACCTCCAGCAAGACCAAACATAGGACTTGATAAATAATAATAATAATAATAATAATAATAATAATAATAATAAAAATTAAAATAAAATAAATTGTTATTCCATAATGGTCATGGAGGGTAAATAGAGTAATATTTAAATACTATAAGAAGAGTGTTTCCATAAAGTGGGATGTTATGTATTATTTGTGTAATGTCATTTAAACTCTAATTAATAAAAATTAGTTCAGATAACTAATTTGAGCAACAGTTTAATAAATAATGTTATGTGCATAGTTTTCTTATTTGTGAGCATAAATGTGTAGCAAGTAAGAAATGTAGTATTTTTATTTTTGAGAGACTTGTACCTTAAACTAGGATGACGTGTGATTAATAGCTAAAGTGAGTCGGGTTGCAACAATCACTAATTTGTACGGTTATATTATTATATCATAGGCAGTATACGTGACAAGGTGTCAAAGGTAAACATAATCGACGAACGAGGCAAGTTCCTACTTCTTACACTACATACCTTCGAATTGTTATCTCAAGCAATTATCTGTTTTTATTCGAAAATCATTTATATACCTTGACATTGTTGCAAGCATTGGACTTATCATTCTTAAATGCATTATAAAAATTTGTCTAATCCTTTGATTCGACTAGACTATTATTATGTGTTAAAAGCTATCCAAATCAATTGACTTGGTGCGGACTATCGTAAATCTATTGAGATGAACAACCCTCATTGGAGGGGAAATTATATATTGTCGGGAACCAAGCGATGCTACCTAAGTATGATTAAATGTTATGCATAATGTAGGGTACTTTAAAGTGATCACTGTTGTACTCGTTTATATTGGATTACAGTGTAATACTGTTAATTCTAGTAAGAGTTCTTAGTCCTTAGTGACTGCTCAGTACTCATTTATGTTGAACCTTGAAATGAATAAATTCTAAAATTTTGTTTATATCCTTCAGTCTATAACGACACCTATTGAATACTCTTGATATTGCTTGATATCCTTGAACTACCAATTATGATTATACCTTGAAAGATTTAAATGTTATAACTGCTTGTTCTTCCGGCTATATTACTTCTTTGGGCAAACTTATTTGCTCATTCTTGCTTCCTAAAATATTACGATTAAAAGCGAGCAAAGGTACTTGAGACGGGACAAGGGAAAGGGAAAAGCAATGACGAGAATAACTTTGTCCTTAAGACTAGAAGTATTATTATTATTGTTATCTTTGCTTATGATGTATTCAAGAATGACTAAGTTATGTTTAAGTAAATCAACTTTGAATTATCGTAGTAATGGTTACGGTACCTTGGGACCTTGAATATTTATATTATATCAATGTAAATTATTCTATTATTTAGTTGTTGATGATTTAGTAAGATATTAAGTAGTTGCGTGATGCAATGCGAATTCGAGATATGGGTGTCCGAATTTTGGGGGCGTCAGCGAGGTTAATATCAAAGCTATAGTTATAAACCTTAAGAGGCGAGAGCCCTTAGATTATAACTTAGGAGAACTTAGAAGATAGAAAGGGATGAAACTTCGTATAGAGTTTTAAGTGAGAGAGAGACTTAGCATGTTATAGAATATAACTTCATTCCTATACAATGAACTTATGTTATTTAACATTCTAATGGAGTTGTTATTTGTTTTGTCTTGTGTTGGTGATTGTGGGATGGTGACATGGGAGGACCTAGCCAGTAGTAGTAGAAGAATGGCGTGACATACACGTGGTATATGAGGCACCATTGATAGCAGAGCCTATATCAAGCTATGTAGTCCCTATCGATGATAATGAGGATGAGGAAGAGGAGATGGAGCCAATACCCGAGGAGTATGATCCAGAGGAGGAGCCTATGGAGGAGCATATGGTGGATGAGCCCATGGAGGACTCCGACGAGGCTACTTTCGAAGATAGGATGTTGGGGAAGTATGAGGAGCAGATTTTAGAGTTAGGGTGCATAGTTGAGGAGTTAGAGGTTGAGGCTAGGGGACGGGGAGTCAGGAGTTCCAAAAGGCGAGGGGCGAAGACCATCGAGAGAAAGTTAGTGATCAGGAGATGGAGGTAGAGATTGCTCACCGTAAGGAGGCGGGGGATCGGATGGGGCTTTGTTTCACGAGGCGGTGGCTAGGAATGTAGAAGCTGGCGGGGAAAGTGGAAGAAATGGAAGCGAGAGAGGAGTTGGCGAGAGGAGACGAGAGAAGGAAAGCTATCCGTACTCGGTTAGAGATGGAGGTAATGGATAGGATCCATTTGAAGAGAAGTGGGAAGGGGCCAATGATAGGGCTAACGATCTAGAATATGAAGTGAGGTGCAAAAGGAGGAAGATGAACAAGATGGGCTATCACGATGCATGCGACCATGGAAGGACCGATTGATGGGGTAAATCACTACCCGACAGGCGAGAGACGGACTTGGCACACCATAAGTCTAGAGATTTGGTGGTGCACATTACTCGGAGGGAGTACCCAGGCTATTTGTGGGCGGCGGGATGATGGATTAAGTCTAAGCGTTAAAATTATTAGTTGTAGTTAGTTATGTGGTGTATTATACATTGTTGTAATTTGGGTCTTTTATGTAGAATGTGAGATAGTTGTGAGCCCCAAAATTTTTTGAGTTATATTAGAGGGTAGTATGTTAATGGTTGTCCCCATCCAGAGAAAAGGAATTTTTGTGATATTAATAGGGGATAAGTAGAGTGTCATTTATCAAAGTATGCTAGAGATAAACATGTAATGTAACAATTTGGCATATGAATATAAATGATCTTATTCAAGAAAATATTAATGAAATAATAAAAGAAATCTTATTTCCTTTTATCGGAGAATTGTTTAAGTAATATAATTAGATAATAAAAAATGGAAGTTTTGTGATACGGAATCGTATGGATTAAAATGGATATAAAATCTTTGACGTAAACTAAAGCCTTTGATATCTTTGAATTAGTGCCATTTTGTTTTTTACAAAGAAAAGCAAAATCACAAGATGGGTGATACATATACTCATTAAAATGGAAAAGTCGGTTAATGATAAGAGAGGACAAGTAGATCCCATTCAAAGTACAACACTACTAGGAGGCTTGTAGATTTGTTGGGGGAGGCTCTTGGGGAAGAAATGAACAAGTACCACCCATACCCCAAGTAGCTCGGCCTCAAACTTGAAGACTTTAAGAGTGTAGGACCTCCAAAATTCATGGGTACTCCCATTCTGGGGGAGGCTTGGGGAAGAAATACAAGTACCACCCGTACCCCAAAGTAGCTATCTTCAAGGTAAGTAGGATCCGAAAACGTGGATCGAGGAAATGGAGAAAGCCTTCGCCATTGCTCGTGTGGGTGAAGACCGAGAAAGCCGTGTTCGCTACATATATGATGAGGGTGAAGCAAACTCTTTGATGGGAAGCAAATCAACAGAGAGGCGGGAGAAGGGACTATAACACAGGAAAGGTTTAAGACTTTGTTCTTTGAGAATTACTTCGAAGAGCATGAAGAATAGGATGGAGGTAAAGTTTCTAGAACTAAAACAAGGGGAGATGGCGGTGTACACGATGTATGCGGCCAGTTCAATGAACTTCATACGATTCGCAACACATCAAGTAGAATGAAGAAAGGAAATCTCGACGCTTTGAACTTGGGCTAAAACCTTGTGTTTGTTCAACAAGGTGTCGGTCCTTCAAATTGACTCGTTCGCCACATTATTGGAGAAGGCGATAATTCTTTGAGGGAGGTAGTGAGGCATTGAGCCAATATAACAAGGAGAAGAAGAACAAGAATCTTTGGGGAGAAACTTCGTGGAGGAGTAGCGGTGGTGGAAGTTATGCGGGAAAGAGGAAATGGGATAACCGCAACAACACAACAACAACAACAACAACACCAACCAGAAACATCAACCGATCGAGAAGTTATCAAGGAGGGTTTAAGAAAAGAAGTGAAGCTTGCTCGAAATGTGGGAGAAACCATCGAGGGAATCTTTGGAAGAGTATGACGTGCTACTAGCTCATGACCAAGAAGGCACATTTCACTCAAGCGCCCAAAGCAAAAAAAGATCAAGGATGTTTAGCGTGTGGCTCAATTGAGCATCAAATCAAGGATTGCCCAAAGAAAGGGAAGCAGCGGAGAAGCGGCCAGCAGGGAGGGGCGACAAAGGCGATGATCGGCGGAGCAACGCAATCAACCAAACCCATTGCCGAACCTTTAACATGGTATCCAAGAGCACGATGTGCTTCGCAAGGGGCGTGGTGTCGGGTATTCTCTCAATCGATAATATAAATGCCTATGTATTATTTGATTCGGGTCTACCTATTCCTTTGTCCAGAAGAATTTGCTAATCGACTAAACATACCTCACGAACATTTAGAAAACTCATTGAGCGTAGAGATTGCGAATAAGGAAGTAATTCCCATAAAGTTTGTTTACCAAAGCTGTTGTGCAAATATTAGAGGTCACGAACTAAGCGTAGACTTAATTAGATTAAAGCTGGGAGAGTTTGATGTAATATTAGGAATGGATTGGTTATCCGGCCACGCTGCGATAATCGATTGTCAGAAGAAGAGTGTGAACCTTCAGACCTCAAATCGGTCCAAGGTAGTGTTTTACGGTAGCTCATCACTCAAGCAATCGTGTTGCCTTACGATGATGCAGGCTAAGAAATTGTTAAAGAAAGGATGTGTAGGTTATTTAGCCTATATAGTGGACACTCAGCAAAAAGGAATAGAAATGAAGGATATATCAGTGGTAAGAGATTTCCAAGACGTATTTCCAGACGAACTGCCTGGCCTTCCGCCAGACAGAGAAATTGAATTCATAATAGACTTATGCAGGGAACCGTACCAATTTCAAAAACCCCATATCGAATGGTATGGTAGAAATGAAGGAATTGATGATTCAATTACAAGAGTTACTAGATAAAGGGTTACATTTGGCTGAAGTGTGTCTCTTGGGGAGCACCGGTGTTGTTTGTAAAGAAAAGGATGGATCGATGAGGCTCTGTATCGATTATTGGGAGTTGAGCAGAAGTGACAATTAAGAATAGATATCCATTGCCAAGGATAAGCGACCTTTTCGATCAATGAAGGGGGCGAAGTGTTTTTCAAGATAGATTCTGAGCGGGTTATCATCGGTTGAAAGTGCGAGAGGAGGACATACCAAAATGGCGTTTGAACTTCGCTACGGACATTACAATTTCTAGTGATGTCATTTGGGTTAACCAATGCTCGTGACATTCATGGACTTGATGAACCGGGTTTTCAAGCCATACTTAGATAAGTTAAGTAGTAGTATTTATCGATGACATTTTGATTTATTCAAAAGGCGAAGGAAGAAACACGTCGAACTTTTGAAGATGGTATTGGAAGCATTGAGAAGGGAAAAGATGTACGCTAAATTTTCAAAATGTGAATTTTGGATGGAAAGGGTTCAATTTCTAGGACACGTGATAGATCAAAATGGAATTTCGTGGATCTGCAAAGGTGGAAGCGGTAAATGGCGAGGAGCAGTAGAAGCGCATGTGAAGTTAGGAGTTTCTTAGGTTTAGCGGATACTATCGAAGATTTATCCAAGATTTTTCTAAGATAGCAACCCGTGACCAATCTAATGAGGAAAGAGAGAGAAGTTCGTGTGGGCGGACAAATCGAGGAGAGTTTCAAAAAGAATTGAAGAGGAGGTTGAGTGAGGCGTCTATATTATCATTCTACCGGATGATACGGGAGGTTTGTTGTGTATAGTGATGCATCGCATAAAGGACTTGGTTGTGTGCTAATGCAACACATGCAACAAGGTCATTTTACATATGCCTCACTGACAGTTGAAAGATTTCGAAAAGCGATACCTACCCATGACTTGGAGTTAAGCGGCGATAGTCTTTGCATTGAAGATTTGGAGGCAATATTTGTATGGAGAAAATGTGAGATATATACGGATCACAAGAGTGCGAAATATATCTTCACACGAGAAGGAGTTGAACATCGACAAAGAATGTGGTTGGAACTAATCAAGGATTCTGTTGTGAAATTCTTTATCACCCGGGAAAAGCAAGCGTTGTGGCCGAGCGCTTTGAGTAGAAAAGGAAGGAGAAGTTATTCAAATTGACAACTCAAGAGGAATTAATAAGAGAAATGGAAAAGTTGGAATTAGAGGTGGAGGAACCAAAAGAAAGCGGAAGGAAAATTACTCATGATGAGAGCTCACAAAGCGTTATTAGATAGAATAAAGGAAGCCTGAGAAAAGATGAAGAATGTGAGAAGGTAAAGAAGAGAATAGTAGAAGATAAGGAAGAAAGGTTCAAAATAGATAAGGGCGGTATATTGAGGTTTGAGGAATTCGAGTATGGGTGCCGTTGTAATCGAAGCGAGAGAGGAAATCCTACGAAGCACATGTCGACGTATTGCATACATCCGGGAGGCACAAAATGTCACAAGGATCTTGACACCATTTTGGTGGCCTAATTTGAAAAGAGAAGTTTGCAGAGTGTGTTAGCGGATGTCTTACTTGTCAAAAGTCAAAGCGAGAACACGGAGGCCAAGTGGACTACTTCAATGCTAGAAATACCGAGAATGGAAATGGGAGCACATTACGATGGACTTCGTGGTTGGACTTAGGTTACAGAAAGGTTATGATCTTTATTTGGGTGATTGTGGGCCGACTAACAAAGGCGACTCATTTTCTACCCATCAAGATTCGATTCAATTTGAACCGGTTAGCAAATTTGTATGTAAAGGAAATCGTATCGCGACATGGAATCTGGGGTGTCGATTGTCTCCGTCGAGATCCGCGTTTCGCGTCAAAAGTGCGGAAAAGTTTGCGAGGAGCGAATGGGAACTCAATTGAGATTAAGTCTTGCTTATCATCCTCAAACCGGCGGGAAAAGTGAACAAACCATACAAGCGTTGGAGGACATCGTTTGAGAGCTTGCGTGATGGACTTGAGGGAATTGGGACGACCATTTACCATTGGTAGAATTAAACACAATAATAGCTATCATGCGAGTATCGGTATCCGCCATATGAAGCTCTTTCACGGGAGAAAGTGCGAGGACACCATTATGTTGGGATGAAGTCGGAGAAAGCAGCGACTTTTGGGACCGAAATTAGTCCGACCAAATGGTAGGCGATGGTAACAACAATAAAGGGCGATTAGTAGCACTCAAGATCGCTTGAAAAAGAAGTATCTTAGACTTGCATCGTCAAAACCAAGAGACTTTGAAGTCGGTAGTTTTGTGTTTTTGAAGGTATCACCTTGGAAGGAAAGATCAGATTCGGAAGAAAGGAAAATTGAGTCAGGGTTCATAGGACCATTCGAGATATTTAAGCGAATGGGCGTGAAGTGGCATCAAGGTTGCTTTGCCACGAATGGAACACATCCACAACGTGTTTCACATTTTAGTACTACGTCCGTACAAGTCGACTATAGACACGTGATTTCCTATGAGCCCATTCAAGTAGAGAAGAATCGGCGTATGAAGAAATTCATGTTAGGATAATAGATAAGAAAGAACAAATGCTAAGAAACAAAGTTATATCTTACGTAAAAAGTAGTTTGGCGAAACCACGATGTCGAGGAGGCCACATTGGAATTAGAAGATAGGATGAGAGAGACTATCCCCATCTTTTTGTGTAACCTTGTATAAATTTCGAGGGCGGAATTTTTATATGGGGAGAGGATGTAATAATAGTAAATTTTATGATTTAATATTAATATTTATATAAATAGAGCACTGCGATTTTATTTTAAATACTTACATGGCATGAGGTGAGTAACTCAATTGAATTAAATTATTTAAATATACGAGTAATGATAAATCATTGAATTGGTTTGAAAGCTTATGCGGATGGACTAAATCTTTTTATTATTATTTAAGTGAGTAACTTAAATTATGTGAAATAACTTGACTTATTAATAATTTTTAAGGTGGTGTATAATTTAGTGTTATTGGGGTAAATTAAATTAATTAATCTGCTACCATAATAATTAAGTATTTACATGATTATAGTCCAAATAATAGAACCTAGCCATGTGAATTATTTTACCCACCCATTTAATTTTTTTGACCTTATGAAAGTTTTTATTTTATCTTCTTTTCTCCATGATATTTGGTGATATATGTATTACTTACCCATTTAAATTTTTTGCAAGCCATGTAAGAAATCATTACCCACCCATTTTATGTTAATTTTGATGACTCAAGAAAACTTTACCACCCAATTGATTTTTTGTAAGCCATATAAAGTCTTACCACTCACTCATTTTAATGACTTTTTAATGTCTTAGTCACTCACTTTTTAGGTGACCCAAGTACTAGTAGCATTGTAAATGAATTAGCTTGGGGTGTAATACTAGAACCTTGTATCTATGAAGAAGAAATTTGGCGTGTGTCTTGTGTTGGTGGTTGGTTAGTACTTGACATATGTGATGGGATATAATAGAGTACTAGGTTTCTTTATAAAGTATATAGTAGGGGATGGCCATTGCATGCTTAATTAATTTATGCACTTTTTGGTATATATATAACCCCCATGCTCTAGTTATTCCTTTACAAAAAAAGAAGAAGAAACAAGAACAAAGTAGAGAAGAGGTGGTGGCGATGATGGCATTTCTTGGCAACCAATTCCTTTTTCTTCAAGCTAAGGTATAGAGATTAATTAGTTAAATAAAATTCTTTCTATTTAAATTCTAGTATACCTTTTTCTTCTTTTTTGTAGTAATGTGGGTATATTGTGTTGCTTGTAAATTAGTATGCTAAATTAGATGTGTGCATGCTAAATTAATATTTACCATGTGTTTCAAAATAAATAAATTATATTGCATGAATGCATAATTATTTTAAGTAGAAAAAAAAAAAAAAAACCCAAGCATGAAATTTGCGTGTGTGTCATTTTTGGGTGCTTCATTTGTTTTGCTATGAGGTTATTGCTTTATGCATGGAAGATATATGTGATTTGTTACTTGTGTATAGATGTCTTGCTAAGCATGTATAAAAAAAAAAACAAGCAACAAGTATGTAATGAAGTGATGGTGGTGGTAGGTTGGTGTATCAAATAAAAGAGTGATTTTGTGAGGTTATTTTGTGTATAGATGTCTACTAGATTTTATTTTATATTTTGGTTAATTTCTGCTAGTGTGCATGCATGTTACTACATGTTAATTTATTTTTGTTTTGTCTTGATAAAAGGTCTTTGCTTTATATTGTCGAGACATGTTAATCTCTTTTTATGCAATAAAGGTAGTCTTTATACTTTTAGGCTAATTTAGGATGCTAGAGTGCAAGACATGTTGCTACATGTTAATCTTATTTTATCTGATAAGGGTCTTGATATAATTTTGTAAAGGCTAAATTAAATTTGGTGTGCAATGAAAAAAAAAAAAAAATCCTTTTAGCCTTATTTATTAAGTATACTTGGATAGTAAAAATGTGGACAATGTGAAAATTTAGAAGACTTTATATCTAACACATTTTATATTTTAGTACCTCAATGAAGACCAAACATAGGACTTGATAAATAATAATAATAATAATAATAAAAAATTAAAATAAAATAAATTGTTATTCCATAATGGTCGTGGAGAGGTAAATAGAGTAATATTTAAATACTATAAGAAGAGTGTTTCCATAAAGTGGGATGTTATGTATTATTTGTGTAATGTCATTTAAACTCTAATTAATAAAAATTAGTTGAGGATAACTAATTTGAGCAACGATTTAATAAATAATGTTATGTGCATAGTTTTCTTATTTGTGAGCATAAATGTGTAGAAGTAAGAAATGTAGTATTTTTATTTTTGAGAGACTTGTACCTTAAACTAGGATGGCGTCACGATTAATAGCTAAAGTGAGTGGGTTTGCAACAATCACTAATTTATGCGGTTATATTATTATATCATATAGCGATTATCGTGATAAGGTGTCAAAGGTAAACATAATCGACGAGCGAGGCAAGTTCTACTTCTTACACTATATACCTTGAATTGTTGTCTCGAAGCAATTATCTTTTTTATTAGAAAATCATTTATATACCTTGACATTGTTGCAAGCATTGGACTTATCATTCTTAAATGCATTATAAAAATTTATACAAGCCTTTGATTTGACTAGACTATTATTATGTGTTAAAAGCTATCCAAATCAATTGACTTGTGTGCGGACTATCGTAAATCTATTGAGATGAACAACCCTCATTGGAGGAAATTATATATTAATAGGAAACAAGCGTGCGCACCTAAGTATGATTAAATGTTATGCATAGCATTAGGGTACTTTAGGTGATCACGTCTTTGTACTTTCGTTTATATTGGATTCTGGTGTAATCATTAATTCTAGTAAGAGTTCTTAGTCATAGTATTTGCTCAAATTACTCATTCACGTTGAACCTCGAAATGAATAAATTCTAAAATTTTGTTGATATCCTTGATCTATATAATGACACCTATTGAATACTCTTGATATTGTTTGATATCCTTGAACTACCAATTATGATTATACCTTGAAAGATTTAAATGCTATAAGCGCTTGTTCTTACGGCTATATTACTTGTTGGGCAAACTTGTTGCTCATTCTTGCTTCCTAAAACATTACTGATTAAAAGCGAGAGAAGGAGGTGCCGAGACGAGGACAAGGGAAAGGGCAAGGCGATAGAATAACTTAGTCCTTAAGACTAGAAGTATTATTATTATTATTATATTTGGTTATGATGTATTCAAGAATGACTAAGTTATGTTTAAGTAAATCCTTTGAATTGTCGTAGTAATGGTTACGGTACCTTGGGATGCGAATATTTATATTATATCAATGTAAATTATTATTTATTATTTTAAGATATTGTTGATGATTTAGTAAGATATTACGTAAACAATATATATTACATATATTGCGTGATGTTCTTCTAAAACTCAAGAAAAAGTAATGAGATGAATTCGAGAAGAGGCGAAATATTGAATTTTGTCATTTGTGAGATTTTAGATGTTAGAGGCGTAAAATTGTCATTAAGGATCACTAATAATTATTTTCTCTCCGCGTATAATAAGAGAGTTTATTGACAAACAACTTTTTATGCTGAATATATATCACCAGCCAATTTAGCCAAAAATACCTACATAACCATTAACCTAAAACGACATCGCTTTTCTTCCTCGAAAGTTTGTGACCGTTACTTAATATATATTTTAAACTGCGCGTACACTTACAAATGGTACTTAGTTGAGCGTATAATAAGAGAGTTTAAAAACATTTGTACGATCACCAAACTGTGCCCTCTCTACTCCGTGCTCCGTGCTCAGTGCTGACCTCTGTGCAAAATTGTCCGTTTCTCTTTTATTACATTCATTCATTATCAGCATTTCTTCAATTTATTCTCTCTCTAAAAAACCCTCTTTAGCCCTAATCCCTCTTTCCATCTCTAGATTTCCATGTATAATTTATTTGTGTAATTTTTTTTTAAGACTCTGATTGTTAAAACCCTCAAAACCCCCCACAAAAACCCAGAAAACCCCACAAAACCTAGTTTTGATTCAAGCCCCATTCTTGATTCTTGATTAACAAATGGGTTGTGCTCAATCGAAGATTGATAATGAAGAATCAGTTTCCAGATGCAAAGACCGGAGAAATTTCATGAAAGATGCTGTTACTGCCCGGAATGCATTTGCCTCCGGCCACTCCGGGTATGCTATAGCCTTGAAGAATACAGGGGCGGCGTTGAGTGATTACGCCCAAGGGGAAGCCCACGAGCAAACCCACCATCAATTGGGTCAGATGCAACCTCCTTCAGAACACCCAAAACCCCCACCGCCGCCGATGATGGATCATGGGCTCCCTCCGCCACCGCCGCCGCTCCCCAGCTTCTCTCCAGCCCCGCCGCCGCTCCCCAGCTTCTCTCCTACCCCGCCGCTCCAGCGTTCGGTTACAATGCCGGAGTTTTTGGGTTCGAAACCTATTAGGAAGATGGAGAGTATTGAAATTGTTGAGGAATTGGATGAGAAAGAAAATGATGAAAGTGAATTGCAATTGAGGAAGAGGAGAAATGGGGTGAAGGAGGAGACGCCGCCTCGGACTCCGGTGGCACCACCGCCACCTGATTCTAAAGGGATGGCTTGGGATTATTTCTTTATGGTGGATAATATGCATGGACCCTCATTGGGAGAAATGGAGGATGTTAGAGAGGAGGATGAGGGAGAAGGTTTTGATGAGAGGTATGATGAAAATGAGATGGATAATACTAATAATCATGAGAATTTGGTGGGTGGAAAATTTGGTGGAGTTGTTGTTGAGCCTAAGACCCCGGAGAAAGTGGTGATGGAGGGGTTTACCACTGAGGAGGAGGAGACGCCGGTGGTGGTGGGGGGTAGGGAGAAGCAATTTATGCACTCCAATACAGCTCCTCCGGATATTAGGAGAGGGGTTGGGAATTATGGTAAAGGTGGGTCTAGTCAGTCTGGTGTGAACTTGTTGAAGATATTAGGTGACATTGATGATCATTTCCTGAAGGCATCGGAGTGTGCACAAGAGGTATCGAAGATGCTTGAGGCGACTCGGTTGCATTATCACTCAAATTTTGCAGACAATCGAGGTGACTAAATTGTCTATTGACGGAGTATATTCGCTTCAATTTTCAGTATTTGGTGTTTTTTCTAGAACAATCTTTAGTATTTTGTGTTTGAAGATTATGGCTCTATTGTTTAGGAGTATATATTATACGCTAATAATGATAAATTGACCAACTTTACTGTTTGACATTTGAAAATATGGGGAATTTTTTGGTTTCTAGTCCAAGTGTGATGCGGCAAGTGTTGTTTAGGTTTGTTAGATTTTGGTTAACATGCCAATAGTGGAACTTTTTTTATCTTGATTTTTTTTTGTTGCATAAGAATTGTTATGTTCAAATTTTATGGTTAGTAACTTGGTATCTTTTTGTATCTTGATTAGTCAATGGATTATCAATACGATTTTGTAGCAAGGCAACTTGTCACGTAAAGTTGAATAGTTAGTATCAAGGCATCCCTAGTCATTTGGCAGCTTTGGCTTATAGTCTTACATGCAGAACTTATACTTCTAATCAGAAGTTTGGCTGTAAATTGTTAGAAAGATTTTAGGAAATTTGGAAGTTTAGATTGCTCAGTTATCTCTCGTACAAGAAAATGTTCACACAATTGCTTAGAGAATTCTATCTTGATTGTTTGGTAAAAAGCCAAAAACTTGGTATATAATTCGAAATTAATCCCAACAGTTGGTATAAATTGAAATGCTTCATTACAGCAATTTAGAAGATTTTAGTTTTGGCCTGAACAGTCTGTAGAAAGTATGTTCTTAAACTATCCCAGTTTGTGGTACAGAGTTTGAAGATTTCATATACTTTTCATACTGGTTTTATTGTGCTCAAGGCTTGTCTACCTATATGCTTGTTCTCTTTCTTCCTTTCTTTTATTGTGTGGATAAATTTCTTTTGTTTGATTCAAGGAGGAAGAGCAGCTATTATTTGGAAAGTTAGGTCACTAAGTTTGCTTCAGTCTGTGTACTTGGTAAACAAACAAAAGAAAATAGGAGAAATATACTTACTGTTTCTCATTTTGTGACTTAGATTCTTCAATTTTAGTTTAAATTGTAGAATATTCCATTCATTATGCTGCTTAGCAGTATGTTATCAAAGTCCGATTTTGTCCACACCGGAACTTCCCAATTTCCCCAAAGACCAGGCATAATTAGTGAGAATTGTCTTCCACTTGTTATAGGCAGGATGGAGTACATTCACTCGATTGTCCTTCCCCTAAGCTTGTAATATCTTTTCTCATCTAATAAAATTTCTTATTTTTTTACTCCATAAAACTAGCGAGCGATACCTACTAGTCTTCCCCAGACAGAGTGCCATGTGAAACAGTTACGAGTGTGATCTGAATAGAATTTCAACTTGCAACTTAGTACTGTTGAACTTTTGTAATTTATAAATTATAATATTTCTGATATATTATCAGATTCTAATGTATTGCACTCTATATCTGCAGGACACATTGATCATGCAGCAAGGGTCATGCGTGTTATTACGTGGAATAAATCATTTAGAGGTGCAATCAATGGTGAAGGTGGGAAGGATAATTATGATACCGAGGAATATGAGACACACGCCACTGTTTTGGATAAGTTGTTAGCATGGGAGAAAAAGCTATACGAGGAAGTGAAGGTGCGGTGCATCATTTACATTGTTTTGGTGTTTGCATTTCATTTGTTCTGTTTCTTTTCTCGTTTTTCTTTTTCTCCATCCCATTCTTGGAAATTTTTATTATAGTTGTATTAAATTGTATCTGTTTGGAAGGCTGGTGAGCTTATGAAGCTTGAGTATCAGAGGAAGGTTTCCAAACTGAACAAGCTGAAAAAACGCGGTGCTAGTTCTGAGTCATTGGAAAAGACAAAGGCTGCTGTAAGTCATTTGCATACAAGATACATAGTTGACATGCAGTCTCTGGATTCAACAGTCTCAGAAGTAAATCACATACGAGACGATCAGCTGTACCCAAAACTTGTAGCTCTTGTTGACGAGTAAGTACTGCAGAGTTATGAAACATTATGAATAATACTTTGGCCCCATTTCTATAATATCTTTACTTTGATGCATAATTAGAGGTCAAGATGTGGGAATCCGTGAGCATACATCACCAAAACCAATGTTATAAAAATAGGACATGCGAATTGTTAACGTTATTAATCTAATTTGCAGGACGGCCAAGATGTGGGAATTCATGAGCATACATCACCAAAACCAGCTGAAGATTGTGATGGACTTGAAATCCCTAGATGTCTCTGGAACGCCCAAGGAAACCAGCAGACATCACCATGAGCGCACTGTCCAGCTTTGGAACATCGTTCAAGAATGGCATTTGCAATTCGAGAAGCTTGTGACCAATCAGAAACAATACATCCAAGCTCTTAGCAGCTGGTTGAAGTTGAATCTTATCCCCATTGAGAGCAACTTAAAGGAGAAAGTATCGTCACCACCAAGAACCCAGAATCCTCCAATTCAACCCTCCTCCTTGCTTGGCATGACCTTCTTGATAAGCTTCCCGATGAGATTGCTAAAACCGCAATCACCTCCTTTGCTGCAGTGATAAAGGCCATTATTGTCCACCAGGAGGAGGAAATGAAACTGAAGGAGAAGTGTGAGGAGACAAGAAAGGAGTTTTTACGCAAGAGCCAGGCGTTTGATGATTGGTATCAGAAGTACATGCAACGTAGAACGCCACCCGATGAAATGGATCCCGATAGAGGTGCAGAGACAGATCCCAAAGATCCTATTATAGAGAGGCAATTTGCAGTGGAAAGCTTGAAGAAGCGGTTGGATGAAGAAGTGGAAGCTCACCAAAAACACTGCATTCAAGTTAGGGACAAGTCACTTGGGAGTCTTAAAATCCGGTTGCCTGAGCTCTTCCGAGCCATGTCAGACTATACTCGTTCTTGCATGGAGGGGTATGGAGGGTTGAGATTGATCACGCAATCACAGAAGGCTAATGGAAGTTCCTAATGACAATCTGTTAGCTGGGTCCATTTTCTTATTTGGAAGTGACTTGGGTTTTCTTGAAAACCTTCTTCTTATTTTCCTTGTTTGGTTGTTTGAATTTATTCATTCATGTTCATGTAGAGTATCTGCGTCTGCATTTTTCAAACTAGGGAACTAGGCATAAGACCATTCTGCATTTTATCGATCATTTTCCCCTGCAACAATTCTTCTTCTAGATCAAAATTTTAAAACCCCATGATAGATAAAATGTTCTGAAATTATTTCTTTACCAGTGTAGGATCTTACTAGGGGATTCAGAAATTATTGTTACCCAATTATACTGCAAACTCCTTGGTTTTGATTCTTCAACTCATCATCTACAGCCTTCAGAAATAATGATGTGCCCCTGAAAAACAAGAGTGTATGTGCAACATGTGTTACATACACAACAAAATTCTTTTATTTATTATCAGATTTTTGCAAAATTAAAATTGCAACACTCTTTAGTGCAGCTGGGATGGAGGGGTTGTAACATTATGGGTAGAGCTCAGTTTAAATCAATTCATTGTTTCAACCAGCGTTAGTTAATTGGGTAATCTTAGCTCACTACATGTCTCTTACAACCCAAGTTCAGTTGTCTCTAAAACTATATTTGCAAATTGACATGTTTCGACATGAGAATAAGATGTTACACTACTAATTGTGAAAGTGTAACAAACATATTGCTTGTGTATGTATGGAAACTAGTTGATAGCCATGCAATGCACGGGCTAGTTCAAAGAATTGGGGGGAATTTGGTCTTTAAACAAAAAAATATATGTATTATCCACATGACTTGATGACACAATTTTAAAACGGTTCCCAAAGTAATTTAACAATTAATTTTAGCATATAGTGTTATATAGTATATATAAACATTAACTCAAAGATCATATCTAAGATCATCAGTGCTATATTAAGCAATAAGTTGACAAAAAGTAAAACTTTGCATTCACATATTTGCCAGGGCCATCATTCGGAGGAAACACAGATGGAATTCTCTGTTCAATTAAAATTATCGGTCTTAAAAGTAAGAATGCCCATAAATTAAATCTCTAAAACTTTTTATTCGTCTCGAAACATGCATGTTCCATTAGCATTAGCATTAGCATTATCAGTGACGAAGTACACATGCATGTTCTAAATAAAAATAAAAATGAGAGACATGACAAAACAGACTATAAATAAAAATAAGGAAAGACGCATGGTGAGGACACAATGACACAAATCAATTTTCACATATACACCAACCCAATATCCCAAGGCTATAGGATAAGAACATCATAAATGGTAAATATAAGCCATCAACATTGTACTTTCAAAAAAATTGTCAATGAATTATTAAATTATAGTACAACCATTAGCCAACAAATTGTCATAATTTCAAGTTAAAATAACTACTTTTCAGAAAATTATTATGGAGAAGACAAATAAAATTGAGGACAACAATGGCACCGCTTTGTCTTAGAAAATTATTTCAAAAGCAGACCAACAATTTAGGTGTTTCTACCTACTTTTTTACGGTATTTCACCAAACATTTGGCATGCAAATAGTGAGAGTTGCATAAGGTCAAAAAATCAAAAACGCTAATAACTGTGGCTATCCAATCTAGATTTTTAATTTCTAACACGTGAAAATATTTATTTACTAAAATAAACCACATCCGCTTCAACATTGAAACAAAAGGAAAACCAAATCTTTGAATGTATAATAACAAATGTTAGCTTGAGAAAAACTTTGGTTGGACAAAATCATAGAATGATGAAAATCCTTGCGATATATAATTAGGGAAAGGAATGGAAACGACATCCTCTTTACAAAAAAAATAGAATATCAAGATAGCACAATCTCTCTCGATTTGTGTGTGTATTTTATCGCACACACAAAAACTCACAATTGAAAGCCTAGAAAAATGGCTTTAGTATTATCATCATCGTCCGTGTTCAACATCTTCGTCTTTTCTCTCTCTCGTTTGGTTTCTCTCTCTGCGCAATGCACTTTTTCTTTCCAACGATTCCCGTGAATCGATGAAATACACCTTAATCGATGAAATAAACGAAACTTATAAAGATGGAAGGGGAGGTTTCCTGTGGAGGGTAAGTAAAAGATATCAAGTAGCAATTGGGAAGAAATCAAGACCAAGAAAGAGATGGGTGAAGAGACGATTGAACAGTGAGAAGAGAGTAGGAGCCGATTGAATTTATTAAGTGAGAAGGAGAATGAAATCGAAGAGGAAGTGGAGAGGAACCATTGGATTGTTAAATTAATGGATTGCAGTTTTGAACTATTACTGCAATTTATTGCCCTGTTTATTGGGTTGTATATTGGATTTCAATTGGTTAAAGTTTATTTTGGACTTCTTTGCAATTTATTGTCATTGAACTTTGTGATGTATTTTTGGTATTCTATCGCAATTTCAATTGATTAAGGTTTATTTTGGACTGTTACTGCAATTTATTGCATGTTACTGCAATTTATTGACTGTTGAACCTGTTGCGATGTATTTATATGGATTTCAATTTCAATTGATTAAGGTTGAAATTGATTGAGTTGGATTTGAAATTGATTGAGTTAAGTTAATTGAAATCATCTTTGTTGATTAAGGTTGAAATTGATTGAGTTGGATTTGAAATTGATTGAATTAATCAATGTAATCTTTATTTATATATATGGATTGAAGTGGTTAAAATGAAATTATTCTTTGGTCAATCGAACCAATACATTGTTTATTGACCTAATATGAATATGATCTCTTCATTGTTAGCACCGTATTGGTCAATTGACCAATTTATATGTATGGGTACTAGTGATTGTAGTAAATTTTATATATTTTTTGTGATACTATTTATGTTCCACAGAAAAATAAAGAAAATCATATTTTAAACTTTTAAAATCAATTTGTGAAAATTTAAAATTGATATGAATTAATTCAATTTATATGGTACAATTGTGTATTATAAGATATTAAAAAATATTACTAATAAAAATTACCTACTTTCAAATTTTAATTTATATAAAATTTTAGTAAATACATATCAATTTAAATTCTAAATTTATGTAAATCAACTTCAAAAAGTAAAAAGAAGGAACTAATATTTACTAGACATTTTGGTAAAAGTTGATTTCTCTATTAAATTTAGAAAATTAATAATTTTACATATTTTTGATATTTTTATATTAAAATTATCATGCATAAAATTATATACTTTTTTTATCGTTCTATACATTTATAACAATATTTTTTATATATAAATAACAAAAAAATATAAAAAATAATTTAGAAATATTAAAGACCAAAATATAACCCTGACATTTTTTTGTGGGACGGCGCAGGCGCTCTCTATCTATCTTTCTTCTCCAATAAAAAGGAGAACCCTAATCTAATCTGTTTATCAGAACTAATCGGCTTCATCTTTCTCTTTTGATTGCAGAAATATATGTACAAATCTCTATAGATATATGTATACCTCTATATGTACAAACGCATAATTCTTCATACATACAGAGCTGTATTCCTTGAATGGTGGCGATTGAAATGGTGGATGAAAAGGATCAAAGCAGGAAACGACGCCGTCTTACATGGGATGTGGCGCCTCCTGAACAAACAGAGGTTGGTTTTGGTTTTGGGCCCTTTATGATTGATTTAGGGTTTGATTTTCGTTTTTAGTTGAAGAAAATTGTTCCAGGGCCAGAAATGAATTAGGGTTTTGTGTTTTGGGTCCAATAAACTGAGTTATTGGGAATGATTTGGTGCAGGCTTATGGTGAGATTCGGCCTCCGGGGTTGTGCCGTCACGTTTCGCCGCCGAAAAGGGATGATGATCGTGAGGGTCATTACGTGTTTAATCTTGGGGAGGATCTTACTCCGAGATGTAAGATTTTAATTGAATGTTATGGGTTGTTGTTTGGTTATTTCATTTTAATTGTTGAGTTGGAAAATATATGATTTTTATGAAGCTGGTTGAAATTTTTAGAGTTCCATATTCAATTTCTGTTTTATTATTGCTGAACCTACAGAAGCTCTCACATGGACAAATGTTTGAATGAATTTGATTAATGATTATGTTACTCAATTTTTTTAACTAGTTATGCTTGTGCCTATTGTAGTTTTCGTTTAAATTATATCTGGAGATTGTGTTTTTGATTAACACAATGAATCTAGTTTGGACTGACTTGAGGTATCAAAGATTTGATGTTGAAACTGGAAGCACTTTTGTCCATAAAGTGGTTCTATATCAATCTTATAGCAACTGGATAGACAATTTTATTGGGACAAGATACAATATGTTGTCAGTGTTTTTTCTCTTTTACTTCAAAAGAAATATATAATTCAAGATCTTAGTTAGTTGGTTTCAAGTCCGATCAGCTCGTGATGCTTCAAGGATACTTCTCCCAGTTTAATTTTTATATACAAATGTGTGTGTGTATGAGAAATTGGGAAGTTGGTTTAACCCAATTAACCCTTACCCTAAATCTTTAGATATTTTTACTTTTATTAAGTTTGTCTAATGTTGTCATATACAGTGCTGAATTACAAGATCTTAATGTCTATATGTACTTGCGAACTGATTCTTGGAAAATTTTCTTCTCTCTAATGTTTTACAGATAAAATACTCAGCAAGATGGGTGAAGGTTAGCTGTCAAGTGTCTGCTCTCTACAAACTCTTATATTTTTGCCATTCTTCTTCTGTCGTCACAGCAAATTGCTAGTGCTGTAGGCACATTTGGTCGAGTATTGGAGTGTTGGGATCGTCAAACACGAGAATATGTGGCAATCAAAGTAGTTCGAAGCATACGCAAATATCGTGATGCAGCAATGATTGAAGTAGATGTACTTGAGAAGCTATCTAAAAATGATAAAGGCGGATCACAGTACGTCTCAATTGGTTTTTATTTGGAATAAGGGTTTTTCCTTGTGTCCTCATATCTTACAACACTTTTTGCTCTCTTGTGCAGCTGTGTGCAGATTCGGAATTGGTTTGATTACCGCAATCATATATGTATTGTAAGTATGCAATTGAAAATTTCTTCTTTTTTTTTTTTTTGCTAAATTGCAATTGAAAATTTCTACTTGTACATTGATTTTTTTTTTTTACTTTTTTTTCCTGCTCTCTTTCAGTGTATATTTTATCAGTGAATTACGGTACCTAAATACCTATCATCCAAGATCTTTAATTCTTTATGAGAGATGTGTAAAGGACTCTTGGTCAATACTCTGAACTGATGATTGGCTTAACATTTGGCTCCTCTAGGAGCAGCACAACGCTTGTTGTAGGAGTAGTTGGTCTTTGTACCTTTGGTTTGTTGTTGATCTTTGCTGATGTACTTTTCCATACAAAGTTGCATGCCTCTTGTGAATAGGCATACTAATAATCCTGACTCTGCTAGCTTAAATGGTTTACTTATGAACTTCATTCATGACAACGTGAACTAAACCAAAAATTTCATTTGAATGAATTTCAATGGTGTTATCAGGTGTTTGAGAGGCTTGGACCAAGTTTATTTGATTTTCTAAAGAGAAATAAATACTCACCATTTCCTGTGGATCTTGTTCGAGAATTTGGACGTCAGCTTTTGGAATCTGTAGCATGTGTGTGGATTGTTCTTGGCCTTACTTTGTCCCTCTCATTTTGTACTTTCTTTTTTTGACCAGTTACCCAGATTTAGTTCTTGGCTGTGTTTTACTTGTCCAGGGTCTAGTATTGTGGCTTTCAAACCAATTTTGTTTAACACATTTGTTATGATTTATCATACTCAACAGATATGCATGACCTATGCTTAATCCACACTGACCTGAAGCCAGAAAATATACTACTTGTGTCTTCTGAATATCTAAAGCTTCCTGGCTGCAAGGTATTTGCGTTCTAAAGTTGGAACCATTTATAATTGGGTATAGACTCAATTATTATATTAAATAAATTTTTGGATTGGTACAGAGGATTTCTTCAGATGAAACGCAGTTCAGGTGCTTGCCAAAGTCAAGTGCCATTAAGCTGATTGATTTTGGTAGTACTGCATATGATAATCAGAACCATAGCTCCATTGTTTCCACAAGGCATTACAGAGCACCCGAGGTTATTCTAGGTAACTAATACTGTTGGGAAAGAGAGATGCATCGGTTCTGTTTACTTTTTATTCCCGTGTTGTGTCTCAAGGCCACTAACAGTAGGTAATCTACAATGATGTTCAATAGCTAGAATCATGAAAATGAATGGTCACCCGGGATTTACTAGAACAATCAAGAGACTGTTTTAGTTCCAGAACGCAAGTGATGTCAAAGAATTGGTATAGAAAAAGAGACTTTTAGAATTGGAGATTTGACTAATTCCTTGATAGTATTTACTGTGTATGCTATCTTTTTAAAAGATGCTTATGCTATTTAAATTACAATATCTGCCCTTTCTGTTGATTAGAGAAACAATTTTTAAACCTTGTAATCATGATTGTACTTGTGATTAATTGGAGGTAGAATTTTGGATCTTCTGCTCCTTAAATGATACACATAAAAATTTGAACTTGTAATGTTGGAAAATAGCTACCGTAAGATGTTAGTCTTGGTAATTTAAGTAATTTGTCAAGTGCTAGAAATAAATGTTTGGAGGAGTTTCATGAATTAAACGATCCATGTTCCTTGAATAGAATGCTCAACTGTGTAACAATTTTTGAGCTGTCTGTGATTTTTGGAATTGTTTTGACGTGATAAAAGTAAACACTTTTTTAGCAGAATGTCTTGAGATGGTATCCACTATGTGGGTTATAAAATTCAACTATCCTCCATCCCGGTGCTCTTGATCTTATGTAGACCCTGAAAGTTTAATATATCCTATATATTCTTAAATTTCAAAAACATAATTTTGATCATGCTTTTAGCCCAATGAGGTTGTCTGCTGCTATTGTGTTCTCATTTTATATTTAAGTTCTGGTTTGGATTACGTACAAGATATTAATGTTATAATTAGAAAATGGATTTAGATTTATGTTTGATGTCAAAGATTTGATAACTGGTGAATTGTTTCTCTTTCCCTTTTTATATATGTGCTTGTTGCAGGTCTAGGATGGAGCTACCCATGTGATATATGGAGTATTGGTTGCATACTTGTTGAACTTTGCTCGGTTAGTCCTGTACTTTTCTTCTTCTTACTGATATATCAGTCAGAAAATGAAATAGTTTACATAAATCAGTAAATTATAATGTCAGGGTGAAGCATTGTTTCAGACACACGAGAATTTGGAACATTTGGCAATGATGGAGAGGGTTTTAGGGCCTCTGCCAGAGCATATGATTCGAAGGGCAGAGTAAGTTATTCGTGAAATTGTGGGAAGAATATCTTGTACATATAAAAAATTGTTTAATCCAATAAATATGATTATTTGTGCTGATGAATATAGAGGCATAGTTTGGATATTGCATTATAATAAATTATGTTTATGCTTGCTTCAACTGATGCAGCCGTGGTGCTGAAAAGTACTTCAGGCGATCTCGACTTAACTGGCCTGAAGGAGCAGTTTCAAGAGAGAGTATTAGAGCAGTGAAAAAGCTAGACCACCTGAAGGTTCCATCTTTACCACCTTTTTTTTTCCTTTCTGCTTTTATAGTATGTGGACCATCACATGCGATGTTATTTTGTGGCATTTTATGTTATATAATTTGTGCAGCTTTAAATTCTCGTGGCCCTTTTAAATAATAGATTCATCTCTGTTTTATTGCAGAATATGTTATCACAATATTTGGGATGCTCAAGATCTTCCTTTATTGATTTGCTGCATGATTTGTTGAAGTTTGACCCATCTGAGCGGCTCACAGCTCGAGAAGCTCTAGAGCATCCCTTCTTTCGGATCCCGACTTGAGCAAACCGGTCTGAAGTGCGTGTGGTCATCATGTCCATGGGATTTTTTTGGTAGCTGGTTTAGAATATGGGTTTTACCTCTCATGTAATATAAATGCAGTTCAATGCAATGTATATTCCTTTATGAAGTCCAATCTTTCATTGAAAATTTTCAATGGTCCTTGATCTTTAGGTAGTAGAAGGATCAATAATTTGGATGGGATCCTCCTTATTCAAGACTAGCAAATGCCTACCCAATAAAAGTAAACAACAGACATTCTTGAATTGGCTCAAGTTTGTTCTATTTTTCTCTTGTTAGAATGTATTGATATTGGGCCATTAAATTGCAGTGCCTGATCCCAAGTGAAAGTGAGTACTTTCAAAAGTAATGTTCTTAGTCATTTGAATTCATTGTGTATTTGCTATTGATAAAAAATGGGCAAATAGCATCATAATTGTTCATTACATAAGTTAAGGGTTCAGATTTAAAACACAATTTCGTCATCCGTTAATTGAACTAGTGGACACAAAAAAAAATTAGGCCCAAATTATCTCTATATTATTTATGCCTTTGTTGGTATTTATCTGCTAGTTGAACTAGTCAGAGAAGAATTGGCTAATTGAAAATCGCAGTTATTGGAGTTCTGTCTGCTAGTTCAATTAGTGGATGCATGTTTAAAAAATAGATCTTAACGGCTTGATATGGGGGTAATTTGGGCCTAAATTTTTTTTTTTTGTGTCCGCTAGTTCAAATAGCAGATGACGAAATTGTGTTTTAAATTTGAGACCTTAATTTATGTAATGGATGGTTATGATGATATTTGTCTATTTTACATCCATAACAAATACATGCTATGGATCATAAATATATATATATATATAGGGTTCCATCTGACAATAGGATTCTTTGTGGAAGCAACCCTTTTTGCTGTGTTTTTTTTTTTTTTTTTTTTGCTCGGTAGAAATTTCACAGGCCAAAAAAGGGTTGCTCCACCAGAATGAACGATCATGGATGGAACCCCATATATATATATAGAGAGAGTCTGGATCTTAAGCTCACCTCTTATTCAACTCACCCGAACTCACCCTCATTTAGCGACAGACCCGACAACGGTTCGGTCATACAACCGTCGTCTATATTTTTAGCGACGGACAACATATAGCATCGCTAAAAGTATAGACGACGGTTGTATGACCGAACCGTCGCCGGGTTCGTCGCTAAAGGGGAGTGAACTCGGGTGAGTTGGATAAGGGGTGAACTTAAGATCCGGACCGTATATAAATATATATTATTATATCTTGTCTAGTTAAGATGGGCGTTCATAGAAATAGTGACATCAAGATATCGTTAAGTCAAGATTAACATACACGTCCCTAACCTTAGGACCATTGTTTGTATGAAATGAGAAGGGAGAACAGTCATTAGTTTAAGTGTCAGTTCATGTTTGAATGGTTTTTAAATAAAAATGAGTTATTGGTCTAAATCGAACCAGAAGACTGACCGGTTTTGATTTTTTCTGATTCCACCGCCGGTCCGATTCGGATTTAAAAACCATGCTACTATTTACTTTTTTTAATCTTATAACTTTTAATTATTAATAATTAAAAATGATTAACACACGTAAGTGTGCGCTCCGGATACTAATAATTTAAGAGTAATGTTACCGACATAAATTATTCTACAAATATTTTATAAACTGTTAATGTGACATATTTCACCTGATCAACAAATTACTTCAATGTAGTTTTTGGCCCCACATAATATGTTAAGGTGGAGTATGTCACATCAGCCGTTTATAAAATATTTGTAGAATAGTTTAGCATTATTCATAATTTAAAACGGATTAGCTAAAAAATAATCCCTCCGTCCCAAATTAATTGCTCAGTTTTGACTTTTTAAAGTCAAATTGACCATTTTTAAAACTAATTTTTTTATTATTTTTGCTAAAATATAGGTGAAGAGATTATAACCAAAAGAAAGTATATACAATTTATTACTAATCCTAATTTTTATAATTTTAGAAATATATTTATATATGCTTAATTATTAATTCTAAAAATAGTCAATTTGACTTTAAAAAGTCAAAACTGAGCAGTTAATTTAGGACTGAGGGAGTAAAAAATTCTGCCTATAAGTGCTTTACCCAAACATTATAAATCGAGAAATTACCAAACACACCCTTCTATATAGTTTTATGCCTTCAGCAATTAAATCAATCCAAACGGTCCCTAAGCAACTCGTTGTTCTCTAAAGAAGAAGAATTAGGGCCTTTTCATTTTTTCACAAGAAACAATCAGACATGGCCAGTGCTGAATACGTAGTAAACCCTGACCGAATCCAAACCTTCTTCACCGAGCTCGAAACAAGAAAAACCCTCTTAACCTCCATTACTGACCTTCATAAAACCCTAACCACCCATTTCACTTCCCTTTCCCAAACCCTCGCCCAAAAAACCCAAGCCCTAGATTCCCAAATCGAGTCCTTTAATTCCCAATCCAAAAAATCCCTTGAATACCTCGAGAATCGCCAGAATGCCATCCCCGAACGCGAGTCTGCGGCAGCCACTCGCATTGAGGAGCAAAAAGCGCTTGCCGTTTTGGATTTGGAGAGTTCTGATGATAATGTAGGGGAGAGAAAGAAGGATTTGGCGGAGGTGTTGAAAATGTACTTTAGGAGGATGGATGCTTCTGGGTTGATGAGGTTTATGCTTGCTAAGAGGAAGGAATCAGTGGCGCTGAGGGAGGAGATTGCTGCGGCGGTGGATGAGGCAGTGGACCCGTTGGGTTTGGTGTTGGAGGCGGTGGAGGAGTTTGTTGGGATGAAAATTGAGGGGAAGGTTGGGATGGCGGATAGGAGGTGGGCGTGTAGTTTGTTAATTCAGGTGGTAGTGCCGGTGCTGGGTGGATCATCGGAAATATTAGTGGCTAGGAATTTGAAAGAGAGGGCGGTTGGGGTGTTGGAGAAGTGGAAGGGAGTATTGGGTGGTGGGGAAGGGAGTGGAGGGGTAGGAGCGGGAGAGGCCAGTATGTTTTTGCAAATGGTAATTGGGCTTGGGTTGAAGGAAAAGCTTGAGGAGGAATTTTTGAGGAGGTTGGTTTTGGAGTTCGCTGGGAGGAGGGATATGGCAAAGCTTGCGGTGGCGTTGGGATTTGTCGGAGACAAAATGGGAGGTAAGGGTTGGTTAAAGTTATTGTTTTTATAGCAATAATGTAGATTTCTATTTATGTTTGTTTTAAGAATCAGAAATAGTGATACTATTATGATAGCTGCATTGGTAATTTAGTTAGCTGCTTTTTTGGACTTGGGAACATTCTTGTTACTTGTAGCATAGTACTATGAAAAAGTATAGAGAAGGTTGCTTTGTTGTGACTACTAGAACAATTATAAATAGTTTATCTGATAAAAATTAGTTTGACTAATATGTGCACCTGATTATTAAAACTCTACCAGTTGATTACGTTTTTTTTATATTTTATTTTAAACATTTCATTTTACTATAATATGATACAGATATTATGTTGGTTAATTTATTTTATAAAAGGAGTTGTGTGTTTATCTATGGTTTCTTATTGAACATATCCATGGCCCAAGAAAATACATTCCGTATCGAGTTCAAGGAAAATCACATGCTGAAAGAAGTAGGATGAATTTTATTGGGAGAACAATTGGAAAATAGGGTTGACTACTAACTATGAAGGAATGTATTTTCTTACCCTCAATCCCCTTCAACCTCCAGATGGAGGTGGTAATACTCATAATCATCCGTAATACTCATATATATATATATTTATTTATTTATTATAAGCACTATATATACACATGAATACATATGCATGTGCATGCATATATAATACTCTCTCCATTCTTAAATAAATGACGTTTTGGAAGAAAACATTTGTTCCAAATTATCTGTCATTTACAACTTTCTAGGAGAATAAATTATTTACTTTCCTATATCACCCTTACCTTCTCTCATTGTCCTAAGAAATTCTCACCCTTAATATTAATAATTTTCAACTTCCCATAAATGGGTAGTGATGGAATTTTACACATATTTTAACTATTAAATGATAGTATTAAATGACTTTCTTAATCCATGTGCAAAAACCTTAAACGACACTTATTTAGGAATGAAGGGAGTATATTACTTACTTAGTATCTACATGACTACATGATAGGGTTGATTACTAACTATCCAGGTTTTTAAATTACAAATTCTTCAGTATTATTACTTTTTTAGATTTAAGTATCATTAGATACGTAGCATAAATAAAGTTTTACAATACTTTTGGAAGGAAGAATCGCTCCTTAGGATGAATCTTTCATTCTCTCGTAATTTTATGGAGTATGATGCACTTCACTAAGAAACTCTCTGGTTCAAGTTACAATTGTCTACCTATCCCTTCATCGGAATGGATGAAGCGTTTGACTCTTCATGTGTTCCAAGTTGGCTTGGTGGGAGAAGTGACTAGCTCATTTTTTATAGACTTAGATTCATATATAGACATTTCATTACCAAAAATAAATAGAAATGTACATTTTAATTGGTGTGTTCTTATCGTGTTCTGTCCTACTCCTATTTTAGGATGTTCCAGTAGTGGTGTACTGGTGTGTCCATGCTTTGTAATTAAAAGTTAATTTAATCTATGAGTCTTTTTTGATTTGATTTTGAGCTCGGGAGCTGCATTTGTCAATTCAATTGATATGTAAGGAACATATCTCTTAATTGGCATGTCCAATGTGTTTGTTTTGTTCGTACTCTTTGAGGACTTGCAATTGTGATGCGTCCACGTTTCTACAACCTGGTTTAATTGATTTCTTTTACTTGCATACCTTTGTTAAACTTACTGGTTTTCTTGTCAGATGTAATTGATGAGTTGATGAAAAGTGGAAAGGAGATTGAAGCTGTGTATTTTTCTTCCGAGTCAGGGTTGACTGAGCGGTTTTCTCCAGTTTCTCTGCTAAAATCATGTCTCAAGAATTGCAGAAAAAGTGCAAATTCTGTATCAAAGAGTGGAAACTACAGTATGGCTGCAGTGGTGCGTTAATCCTTACTTTTTATTTCATTTTATTTTATACTTGAGCCAGTCATCTCATTTTTCTTTTTTAAAGATTTTGATGGTAACTGGATTTTTGATAGTTAACTCGAACAAATATTTTCTCTCTTGTTATAACCATGTATATCTTCCTTTCCTGGTTTGGGAAAGGGAGCAGGTTGGGTACCATTTGGATTTTGTAGACGACCTGATTGTTACATGATATCATTGTGAAAGATGAGTTTGTAATGCTTTACCGTTGCACTATTATAGTTGAGTTAAGTGCTATTCACAAGTACCTGATATATTTATCTACACCCAATTATATTTCAGGAAGAAGCCAACAACTCAGAGTTGAATGCCACGAGAGCTATTATAAAATGTGTGGAAGACCACAAGCTTGAATCACAATTTACTATAGACAGCCTTAAGAAGCGCGTCACACAGCTAGAGAGGGCAAAGGCCGATAAGAAAAAGAGTGCCGTATCCACAAGCAAGCCTTCAAACAAAAGGGCACATGGAGGGAGCTCCAGGGGTGGTGGTGGTGGTCCATCCTTCCGGCCACCTAAAGCTGGCAGGTTCTCTAATAATTCCCCCGCCTTCCGCCAGAGGAACCCTCCTCAGTCACATCAGGTCCCACCTGCCAGATTTTCTGCACAATATAACTATCCAAGCCCAACTATGTATGAAGGACCCAGCACTCCCTCGTACGTAGCCAAGTATGGCGGGGCTCACGCCCAAAGCCCTATCGGACTTCCTCCACAATACCCATATGCACCTCCAGACTCTGGAGCAGGTGGAGCTGCTTATTTAGGACAGGGGTCATATGGAGGACAGAGTAATTATGCTGCATATGACTATGCTGCTGCTGGTCCTCCTACATATCCTCCTTCATATCCACAGTAGTTTAAACTAGGGACGGAGAGATGTTTAATAGCTAGGCTCCTCAAATTGTGTAGTGTTCTCTGCTACTACAAAGAGTTTTGGTGTAGAATGATAAAAAAGCTCTACTCTCTATTTTTTGTAATAAAGAATATATAGACCTTTTTCTTTTTCTTTTTTATAATTATTAGGCTTAAATATAATTTATTACCCTAAACTATTGACCATATTCTACTTTGGTGATTCACCTTTCAATTTTGTAAATTAGATGAGTAAATTATTAGTTTTTTTCATTTTTGTCCAAATTCACTTGACACGTCAGAAATTTACGACGTGTCATCCTAAGTAGGGCCATAGGAAGTTGATTTGTACTTAAATAATAGTATTTATATCATTTTATTAATTTAAATTATTTGAGCAAGGGTAAATTTGACAAATCAATTTTTATTATCATTTAAAACAAAACAAATCTGTAGACAGACAAAACATCCATATCAGAACTAATAAAGCCAATTCAAGACTTTCCGCTTTACGTTCTGCGGTCTATTTCTGTCCTTTGACAGGCTTAAGGATGTCCTATTGATTAATAAGGTTTTGGTCTTTTGGTTTAAGTTGTGAGTTATCTTAAGGCAGGTTTGATGGAGGATCTTCAGAAGAGGGTGGAGGAAATGTATGCTAGAATGACGGTAGAAGACGATGAGGGGGGTGGTCTTATACCTCCACATCTGACTGAGTCCCGGGATTGAGAAGAGCTGCAATGGAGTGCCATAGGACGTTTTCTTACAGATCGTCCGATAAATGTGCTAGCAATGAATAATATAATGGCGGCGATATGGAGGCCAGTGAAAGGAGTTTGGATTAAAGAGTTGGGGCCAAATTTTTTTATTTTCCAATTTTTTCATGAACTAGACTTGGAGAGTCATTAATGGAGGTCCGTGAACCTTTGAACAACACCTGCTAATATTTTCCAAGTTAGAAAATGGGATGAACCCGATGCAGATGGATCTGTTTGAAGTTGATTTTTGGGTGCAGGTCCACGATCTACCAGTAGGCTACATGTCAGAAAGAATAGCTCATGACATTGGCAACTACGTGGGGAAATTTATAGAGGCTGATGCTAATAACTTTACGGGTATGTGGAAATCGTATATGCGTCTAAGGGTGAGGCTGGATGTACGAAATCAATTAAAGAGGCGGATGAAGATTAGGAAACAAGGAGATGTCATACATTGGGCCAACTTCAAGTATGAGCGTTTACCAACGTTCTGTTTCTTTTGTGGAATTATTGGGCATTCAGATCGTTTCTGCGAGATTTTCTTTGATTTCCCAGACAAGAATATTGAAAAAATGTTTGGATCATGGCTAAGAGCATCTAGTCGGAGAAATAACTATACAGGCGGTGAAAAGTGGTTGCGAACGGGTCCGGTAGTAGAGGAAGGAGGCGGAGAAGGAAGGGGGGAGAGAATGGTGGTGGATAAGGAAAGTACCAAAGTTTCAGGGCATGATCTCAATCATGCTACGTACACCAAACGATTTTTCGTAATGAGAGGTATGGGGGAGGAAAGTTGGCATTTTTAACTAATACCGCAGATCAAGCGCGGGATGGGAAGGCTTTGAATGAGGAAGATTGTACTGATGTTTTAGACGTGATGGACTCTAAAAGGAGGAGAATGACAAGTGGGCTTGAGAAGGAGGGGGGACTTCAGGACACTGCATTGATGGAGGTGGGCTTGGAAGGGTGTGATGTGGGTCGGACAAAAAATGGGCAAGGGGAAATTTCTCTTGTGGAGGCGGGTTCTGCAATGCAGGCCCGCCAGGCATTATGAAAATCTTATGCTGGAACTGTCGGGGGTTGGGCAATACCAGGACAGTTCAAGAGTTAATGGACCTTGTGTCCAGCGTAAGGCCCAATTTGTTTTTCTTTCAGAAGTAAAATATAGTAGAGATAAGGTGAATGTGGTGCGGGCTAAAATTAACTTTTCTAGACTATGTTTTATAGAAGGCGTGAATAATGGGGATGGGCTAGCTCTAATGTGGAATCATTCTGATAAATCTTCAGTTAGGCTATTGGGACTCTTAGCCAATTTTATCGATGTCGTTATTTCTACAGTGGATACTCCGGATTGGAGATTCACCGGCTATTATGGCTTTCCAGAACGAGCCAGGCGAAAGGATTCATGGGATCTTCTTCGATCTATCGCATCTCGATCTACTCTTCCATGGTGCTGCGCTGGAGATTTAACGATCTTCTTGCTCAATCGGAAAAAATCGGTAAAGTCCTACACCAAACTAATTTGATTAATGGGTTTAGATTGGCTCTGGTGGATTGTGGTCTGCATGATATTGGGATGAAGGGTTACCCCTTCACTTGGGAGAAAGGTAGAGGCACGCCTAACTTAATCGAAGAAAGACTTGACCGGGTTGTGTGCTCTCATACTTGGATTAATCTATTTCCGGGTGCGGAATTATCCAATACTGCTATGATTTCGTCTGACCACTCTGCAATTGTTATGACTTTTGGTGAGCAAACAGTACAGGGGATTAGAAAGTTCAAGTTTGAGAATAGTTGGTGTCTGGAAGTCGATTGTAAAGGTTGTGATTCAAATGAGGTAAAAAGCGGGGTTCCATTTCGATATTGATCGCTACTTAATTTGTGTGGGTCGGAGCTGTTTTATTGGGGAGAAAAATTGAGAACTCAATTTAATTCTGATATTAAGAAATGCAGGAATCGAATTGTATCCCTTAAACAGTTTCGTGATGATGTTCACCAAGCAATTGTTCTACAGGAACAGGTTCAGCTCACGCGACTTCTACAACAACGAACAAACTTTTGGAAGCAAAGATCCAAGGTATTTTGGCTTAAGAATGGGGATGTGAATAGTAAGTTTTTCACCTTTATGCATCAGTCCGTAAACGTAAAAATACTATCACAAGTTTAGTCGATGAGGAAGGGAATACGCATTATTGGGGTAGAGGCCTATCAGAGTTAATTTTTGATTACTTTGATAATCTGTTTCAATCGGGAGGAGTAGCTGATAATGAAATACTAGAAGCAGTTAGCAAAAATGTGACGCCGCAACAAAATGCTATGTTAACTCGGCCTTTTACTGCTATTGAGATAAATGCAGCCATCAAATCTATGCACCCGGATAAGAGCCCGGGACCCGATGGTTTCAATCCATGCTTTTACCAAACATTTTGGGACGAAGTTGGTGTACAAGTAACAGAGGCCTGTTTAACGTGCTTGAATGGTTGTGTTCTTCCGGAAGGGTTAAATGATACTAATATAGTCCTTATTCCAAAAGTTAAGAAGCCGATGAAGATGACAGAGTTGAGACCGATTTCGCTATGCAATGTGATTATAAAAATTATGACGAAAGTGCTAGCAAATAGATTGAAGAATGTTTTAAACTCGGTGGTGTCGGAATGTCAGAGTGCTTTTATTCCAGGGAGATTGATAACAGATAATGTGATGATAGCATTTGAAGTAGGGCACTATTTGAAGAGGAAACGGCAAGGTAAGAATGGGTATGCATCGTTGAAAATTGATATGGCCAAAGCTTATGATATAGTGGAATGGGTTTTTCTTGAGCGAGTTATGATAAAGCTTGGTTTCGCGGCACAGTGGGTTAAACTTGTGATGCTCTTCGTCACTACAGTTAAGTACTCGGTGGTAAGTTCGGGTCACGTCATTCCTGATATTACCCCGCAAAGAGGTCTTAGGCAAGGGGATCCGATTTCTCCGTATTTGTTCTTACTTTGTGCGGAGGGGCTTTCATCTATCTTTACCCGGTATGAGCGTGAAAGGAAAATTCATGGATGCAAGGTAGCAAAGACTGCCCCAATTGTTTCTCATTTATTCTTTGCGGATGATAGTTTCCTATTTTTTCGTGCAAATCTGGAGGAATGTACTGCGATCAAAAAATGTCTGCGTTTATACGAGGAGGCGTCTGGCCAGAAAGTTAATTTCAACAAATCCTCAATCGTTCTTAGTCCTAATGTGGATGGAGGATTATCCCAAGCAATTGCAACTTCATTGAAAGTACCAGTATGTACCAATCATGGGAAGTATCTTGGATCCCCTTCTCTTGTTGGTCGAAATAAAGCATCGGTGTTTGCTTATGTAAAAGAGAAGGCATGGAAAAGATTCTATAGCTGGAAGTCTAATTTTCTATCTCGTGCGGGAAAGGAGGTATTATTGAAATCTGTCATTCAAGCGATTCCAAGTTATATTATGGGTACCTTTTTACTTCCAGTCATTCTTTGCGATGAGTTGGAAAAAATGATGAATAGTTTTTGGTGGGGTTCGGGAGGTAAGAAGGGTACTGGGATTCGTTGGCAGCGGTGGGAGAAATTATGTATTCGGAAAGAGCACGGGGGTATGGGTTTTCGAAATTTACACAGTTTTAATATCGCAATGTTAGCAAAGTAGAGTTGGAGACTTATTAATAATCCAACTTTACTGGTTGCTAGAGTGTTCAAAGCAAGGTATTTCAAATCGGGTTCATTTATGGAGGCTAGTATGGGGTATAATCCGAGCTTTATTTGGCGTAGTTTAATGGCGACACAAGAGTTAATCAAAAGTGGGAGTCGTTGGAGAGTTGGTGATGGTTCCTCTATCTGCATATTTAGTGATCCGTGGTTACCGGATGTGTTGAATCCTTACGTTGCATCAAGAATCTCGGAGCATATGTCTATGGCTAAGGTAGACATACTAATTAACCCAGGTATGGCTACATGGAACTATGATGTTATTCGTACTATGTTCTGTGAAAGAGATGCACGGCTCATCTATTCAATTCCTCTCTCTAAATCACTCACTGTGGATAAGCGAATTTGGAGTTGGGATCAAAAGGGTCGTTACTCGGTAAAATCTGGATATCGGGTTCTCCAAACTGGTGGGGAGATAGTGTCATCTCCTCCTATCACAAACTGGGCAGAGGTTTGGAATCGCTCAGTGCCGCCGAAAGTGATAAACTTCCTGTGGCGTAACCTGTCTGGGTGCTTACCATGTCTCTCTTCTCTCCGGACCCGACAAGTTGACGTTGATATTCTATGTCCGATGTGCAGTAATGGGGTGGAAACGGACTTTCACTTACTCATTAAATGTCCGGTAGCAAAGGAAATTTGGACAGCGTCTATAGTTGGCGATCATTCGGCGGGAACTATTTCTATTGCACACTGGTGGAATAAGCTGCGAATGCAGATTTCGAGTGATCAACTAGATATGGTAGCGATGGTAATATGGTTCATTTGGCTCAATCGGAATAAGAGAGTGTGGAGGAATAAGCAACAGCCGAGTGTGGTAGTGGTTCAGGAAGCTCATTGTAGTTTACTGGAATGGAAAGAAGTCAGGAAGCAAGGTAATGTGCCTCGGTCCAATGTAAAACCTCACAATGTAAAACCTCACAACTCTGGCTGGAAAAAATCGGAGGTTGGCCTAAATAAGTGTAATGTTGATGCTGGGTTATTCCCTGAAGATGGAAAAGTGGGCTATGGCTGTGTGGTTAGGGATGATACCGGTAGATTTGTTGCGGGTATGCAAGGCTCGTTGATAGGATTATTCTCTCCTTCAGTGGCTGAAGCAATGGGCATTAGGGAAGCGCATAGTTGGCTGAAAAGGTCTGGAATAGATCAAGTGGTTTTGGAATCTGATGCTCTTGGGGTGATTTATGCAATCAATAATGACATTTTGGATGACTCGGGACTTGGCGGCGTCATTAACGATTGTAAAGTTCTTCAAAGAGAACTTAGATTTTGTCTTTTCTCTTACGTTCCGCGATCGGTAATTGTTATTTCTCATGTTTTGCAAGTAGGCGCCACATTTCGTGGTCGGTCAAGTCGGGTGGATAGATAGTCCTCCTTTGATTATTTCTGATGTACTTGCGAATGATTTGAATTATTGAATGCATGATTCCTTTCAAAAAAAATATAAAATCAGAGACAGACAAATCAATAATCCAAGAATGGCGACCGTACGGCGGAGATGGCGGAGATCTCCAAAGAATCAATGTAAGTCAAAACTATGAATCTATATGACAATACGACCATATATGAGATCTCCCATACTTCACAACACAATCGACTTGTGCTTAAGCTTTCTTTAGGCTCCCACTAGATTCGGAATCGCTCTTTGGGAGAAATTGGTTCACGCTTAGATTCAAAATTGTCGCTGCAAGAGCTTACAAAACCGATACAAACATGAAACCTACTTATATATATATATAGACTCAAGACCACCGTGTACATACTCCAAACAGTGAGACAATCCGCTTAAGATCTTTTGAAGCAAACCAACGGGGCCTCGCTGGATCCGTTGCCGATTCAAGAGCTCCATGGATGAAACCGTTTCATCTGGGTGCTCATAACACATAACACATCTATTCAACCAAATCTATCGTTGTAATGAATTGTTAGCCAAATCTAGTCTCATCATTGTTTATCTCTTTATTCACCAAATCGATTGTTAAATTTCATAACACATAATGATCTTGGTGTTCTTTATTCATCTCGCCACATCATGTGTTATGGTTTGAATGAAGATCTGGGTTTCATCTGATTAATGTGTTATGGGTTTCATCTGGTTTGGCTGAATATATGTTCATGATTTAGATTGGGAGAGATGGAGAGCTTTAGTTATTTAATTTGTTTAATCATTTCTTGTTAATGGGTTTTTGTTTATTTATATTTTTGCCCTCTAATATAATAAAAAAAATTGAAAACTTGATTTTTAAATTTTTTTTAGTACACATCATCATAAAATTGTCTGGTCAGCGAGCCACGTCATCAATTTATGACGTGACAGATTTAATTGAACTAAAATGAAAAAAATTGATAGTTCAATCATTTATTTGACAAAATTGAAAGGTGAATAACCGAAGTAGAATATGGTCTATAATTTAGGGTAATAAATTATATTTAAGCCTAATTATTATTATTATTTTTGCCCTTTTACTTTTGTGAATTGTTCCGCTCAATTTTATCTGGTTTGTGGTTCAATATAGCATATGAATGAAAATTAAAATGGAAACAGAACTGATATTTTTATATGTATTTTTGATATTTTTATATAGTTTTCTCACATCAACATAACAGTGGGTCCCACTTTCATGCGAGAAAGAATAATGTAAAAAGAGAATTGTTAAATCCACAACAGAAAATGTTATTTCCGCAACAAAAATGTCGCTATAAGATCTATAGCGACGATTTTCACCGTCGCTATACATCTACAACGACACTTTTGTTGTGAAAATAACAAAAAATATTGTGAATTTAACATTTCTTATGTAAAAATTTTGCTCCCCAAAATATATTAAAGCTATGATACAGCTCTAGCTCATTACAATTGTTGGTTAATTGAATTTATTAAAGTTGTAGACAAAAAATTCCAAAAAATAAAATAAAAAATGCATTAGCAATTCAAATTCTGCTCGACTTATCACTAATACATACTACACGACACACGTACAACACATTATAAATAATAGCCTGTTAATTTATTTATTTTTATGAGCCAGATCAATTAGAAATTGTTGAAAGGTGATAATTTATTGATTAATGTAATTTTAGTATTTTTGGAACAGGGGAAGGAGACGATGACGGATGGGGTGGAGCTTTGAGGGAATTTTATTTTTTTGAATTTTTCTGTCTTTTTGTTCCTTAACAAGGAAAATTAAATAAATAATAAAGAGAAATTTCCCGCAATTTGTTTTTTTTTTTGTATTAGGAAAAAACTCGAAATATAATAAAAGAGTAATTATAGATTGATAGCTTCACTCTTCTATATATAGCCAACATTGTAAGGATAAAGTTATTCTTACAACAAATCTCATCTGTCTATCGAACGGTAAAATTGATCTCCCGTTCACAGTTTAATATGAGGATACCGCAATTTAATTCTGCAGACAAAAAATTGTCCAAAATACCCTTCCAAATTCATTTTTTTTAAGTTTTTCGGGCTTCGCATTATTAAACTACGGATGCCAAATTCAAAATTTTTTTAATTCTTCAGGCTCCGCAGTATTAAACTATAGATGTCAAATTCAATTTTTTTTTTTAAGTTCTCTTTTCAGGTTCCACAGTATTAATGTGACGCCCCCAAAATAGGTATACATCACTCATTCTGAGTCGCCAAATACATGATACAGAAATAAATACAACTTCATTAAACTGTGAGTTTAAATACAAATAGAGAATATAAAAACTCAAAAGGAGTCCTCATTACAATTATTGATACACTATTTTAAAAATAGTGAGGACTGCTAAAACAACTTTCTAGAACCATCACTTTGTACCCCGACTAGTTCCTGCTATGTTCTCACCTCCTGAGAAGAAAAATGGAACAAAAGGGTGAGCTCAACTAGCCCAGTAAAGAATATTATGACTAAGATAATATACAACAAATTATCATTAGTCTTCAACAGTGGAATAACTGATAAAATATAATAGACAACAAGTTTTAGATCAACAACTCGCAATGAAACAAAGAATCCATTAGAAGAGTCAAGAGAGAAAGAATTCTACTATCTTCTAAGATTTAAAAGTCCATCATCAATATTTTATCCTCGTAACATCAATCAATATACATCTTGAATCAAATATTCATCTTTGCACCACAGCCAAAGATATTCATTTGTATCACCAATTGGTCATGTTCATCTCAACACTGCTCATCTTGCACTACTGACCAAAGATATTCATTAGGTAATCATTCATCTGCGCACTATGTGCCAAAGATATTCATTCAGATCATCATTTAGGACCGAGGATGATGAAAAATATTTTAAAGAAACGAATTCAGTGAGATAACAGATCAAATATTAATGATTCGTATTATAGTTTATCCAAGTTCAATAATATTCCGAAATAATCAATTTTCAAGCGTAATTCAAAAATAATGATCAAAACATGGATACAATCAAAGATAGTAACTATAATAGACAACTTGGACAAAAAGAAGAAAACTTCATTTTTGGTGAATAAGGCCAGATACGTGAATAAGAACTCCCCGACACAAAAAGTTTTAAATTTGATAAAAAATTCATACCAATATTTTAAGATAATGATATTGAAGAAAATATCATTTAAGAAGAAGATAATATCCCTTACCTCAAAATATCAAGATTTCCGGATCGTAATATCTCCAGATAAGGTCAAGGAAACTTGCATTGATTAATGTAAACTCACAAAGTATCTAAATACTCACAAAATACACTCAATAATCTAGAGAGAGAAAGAGAGAAAACTTGTTTTCGTGTGATTTTCAATTTAACTTAGCCCTCTATTTATAGAAAATTGTTAAGACGCTCAAGCAGACTTAACTTGCAAACCCGATGGCTTTTACCTCGCTACTATTCCCACCCACCACATTTGAATAAAAATCTCAGCACATTTCTTCACCAACAAAGAGTGGGGCCCACCAATTCTAGAATTTTCCACCAAAATAATTTATAACCTGATTTCCGAATCAGCCACCTCTTAAAATTCATAACAAATCATACGCTCATTTTTAACGGTTCAAAATTTGTGGACATATACTCAACTTATATATGTATAACATATCCAAAAATTATAACGATCCAACGGTCGGATTAAAAATTATAACTCCCGCAATATATCTCAAAAAATACTGATTTGATTTTTAATACCTCCAATCCGACAAAATACTAATAAAATACCTCAACATTAATTCCTTCATTTATAACCACATAAATAAATCCATCATTTATATCCACATAAAATAAATATTTTCTTATCATATGAATCAATGATTAATTATTCACAAATAATATTACAGAATCACATTTATGACAACCAGTCGTTCCTCAGAAAGAGGGGCTTTCAATAAGGATTTCTCCTCATCGGGCGCGCAATTAGGTGACCAAACCTCTCCTCGATGTAACTTTCTAGACATTGCCAATAATGTTATCTAATAATATTATTCCAAATAATCAATTATCGATCCGATAAAGGAGATATCTTTTGCAAATGACGATAATTGAAACAACAATAATATAAAATATCAATGCAAAGAATTATTGAATCAATAAAATAAAATATTGAACAAGAATTCACCGTGACAATTATTGAGTGGTGTCTTCACGTAAGGATCAATAATTCAACAATATCTGTGGAATACCGTATGTTATCGCGGCAACAACGCAGATTATTTTTTACTTTAACCATCGGGTATTCCAATGTTGTTAATAGCAGAATAACTATGCCGTTATTCAATTTTGTCGTTTTCTTCATTCGAGCGTTATCCGTTATGGGGCTCATAATTGGCTGCGTCGTTGTACGAATATTCCTCAACAGAAAAAATATTCCATCGACAAAATGAATATTTTATAACCACTTGCTTATTTTGCAAAATTTTCACATTTCACCCATAACCAAAGTTATTATATCAAATTAATACCTTATTATTCACAATAATAAATAAAGAAAATTTGATTTTATTCATTAAAAAGTTTGGGTCTTACAACCTCCCCTCCTTATGAAATTTCGTCCTCGAAATTGATGTACGTACCTGGTGTTTCGAAAAGGTGAGGATACCTCGCTTTCATTTATGATTCCAACTCCCAGGTCATCTCTTCAATAGCATGGTTTCTCCACAAAACCTTAACTTGTGGTATAACCTTCTTCGTCGTAGGACATGCTCTTCTTTCCTATCCAAGATCTTAACAGTAATTCTCCTCGACGTTAAATCTTCATCTATCTCGCCTAGTTCTAACTCAATAATGTGGTTCTGGTCTTTAACATATTTACTTAAACATAGATATGTGAAAAACATTATGAATCTGAGACATACTTGGAGGTAATGCGAGTCTATAGGCCGTTTTCTATTCGATTCAAGAATCTCAAATGGACCAACAAATCTTGGATTAAGCTTTCCTCTCTTCCCAAATCTTGTAACTCCCTTCCATGGTGCAACACGTAACAATACATGATCCCCAATATTAAATTCCACGTCCTTCCGATGAAGATCCGCGATAACTCTTTTGTCGATCCCTGTCTTTGTTTGTATACGTTGTCAAATCGTTTGGATCTTCTCTTCAGAGTAGTCATGCGTACTCAACTCTGGTCCCAACAATGTTATTTCACCCACCTCGCCCAAAGATAATTGGAGAGCGACATTTTCTTCCATACAATGCCTCGATGGAGCCACACCTATGCTCGCTTCGATAACCTGTTGTTATAGGAGAATTCCATCAATGGTAGTACTTATCCCAACTCCTTTGAGATCTAGGACATGAGTCTTAATAGATCTTCAAGAGTTTGAATAGTCCTCTCCGATTGTTTCGTCTGTTTGAGGATGGTATGCCGAATCGAATCAGAATCCGCGCCCATAGCTTTCTCGTAAGCTAACCCAAAATCGTGAAGTGAATCTTGGGTCACGATCCAAAACTATGAATACTGGCATGCCGTGCAATCTCACAATCTCGTTCACGTACATACTAGCAAGACGTTCAAGGGAATAAGTCTCACGTATGGGCAAAAAATGGGCAGACTTGGTTAATCTATCAACAATAACCCACATCGCATCTATGCCTTGAGAAACCTTGGAAAGACCCGTAACGAAATCCATAGTAATGTGTTCCCACTTCCATTTCGGAATCTCAAGTGGTTGTAATGGACCCTTTGGCATTTGATGCTCCGCCTTTACACGTTGACAAGTTAAACACCTCGAGATAAACTCATGATCTCTCTTTTCATATTGCTCCACCAAAATGTATGTCAAGATCATGATACATTTTGGTACTCCCAGGATGGATTGCAAACGGTGTGTTGTGTGCCTCCATCACGATTCTATACTTCAAGTCAGAATTGTTAGGAACACAAAGTCTGGAGTTGACTCGAAGTATTCTTTCTTCAAAGATTCTTGCTTCGGAATAGCATCTTCTTGCACTTTCTTCTTCATACGCATCGCCTCCATGTCCGTAGCTTGAAAGCAGACTTTTAACTTTATCGATTAAAGTCTGGTTCTACTCGCATGTTTGATATCATCATGTGGGTACTTGGAGCCTTCATCTCTATCTCCATCCTTTGCAAGTCATACAAAATGGACCTTTGTGTTAACAACATTGCACTCGTACCCGTATATGATCTTCTACTTAATGCGTCAGCTACCACGTTTTCTTTTCCAGGATGATATTGCATGGTGTGATCGTAATCTGTAAGACCCCAACTTTTATAAATAAAGATGAATTTTCTATAAATATCATTTTGAATATTATGGAATGAATTTGATATAATGTTATAGTTATGGGTAATATTTATAAATTTTGCAAAGTACTCAAGTTGTTATATAATATTCGATTGGTCGGGGAATATTCGTTTTAAACAGGAAATATTTGTACGACCAAGACAATCATTAGTGGACCCCACAATGTAATTATTATTTGAGTGAGAAAACGACAAAAATATTTATTGAAATAACGGCGGAAGTTTTACCATTGATACTGTTGAACTACTCGGTAGTAAAAGTACAGTAATACATGTGGTTGCATAGTAGCACACAGTATTGATTATTGATGCTTACGTAAGAAGTCACTCAATTTTTCTTATTAGTTGGACCCTCATTTACCCATTTTTCAAAATAACCTAGGTAGGAAGTTATTCATGTATATATATACATAATATTGGTGGGGGGGCATGAGTGGGGCTAGTGTTGCCTACATGTTGGTAGAAAATGAGATTCTCTGGATGGTGGGAAGAAAAAGGGCCGGGAAGGTGTTAACATTATTGGTGTTATATATATATATATATATATATATATATATATATATATATATATATATATTATATGATATATTATTCATATATCCAAAGTTTGTTGACAATTGGGGCAAGAAAGAAAATCAGATCACGGGAGTGTATCCCGTGAGATTTGTAACACATGCTATATATATATATATATATATATTTAATATATATATAATATATTTTATTTAAAAGATTTTGCTTTAAATATGGACCGTCAGATTAAAGTAAATCAATCTGGACCGTTATTCATGAGTTAGTTATTATGCATTCCATTCTTCTATAAATAGAAGCTCATTCCTTCATTATTTTATTACTTAATTCAATTGAACTCTAGAGAGAGAAATTATAGAGAGAAGAAGAAGAGTTTTCTCGTTACTTCACTACTCTAATATCAAGTATTATTTTACGATAAGGGTGTTATTCTTTCTTATTCATGAAGAGAATCATGTTGTTATTCCATTGCTTATTATTCTATGGAATAACTTTGATAATGCCATTTCACCCTATACTTGGTGACATTCTTCTATTATTCCGTCTTTTCTTATTCGTTGGAATATATCTCATTCATGCGCTTTACTGCAGGACATGATTTAATCTTTATTATTCTCGTTAGAATATCCTATCTGCAATGCTTTCACGGGACCGATTTCGTCTTTATTATTCTCGTTAGAATATCATGTCTCTGCGCTTTTACTGTGGGACTGGTTCCGCTCTTTATTATTATTCTTGGAATATCACATGTCATGCGTTTACTTGGGACCGATTAAAATCTTATTAGTATTACGTTGGAATAACTGCCTATGCGCAATCATTGCATGCATGGTGATTTCGTTGTTATTCCATTCTTTATTATTCATTTGGAACATCCCGCTCGGCGTAATTTTACCGATTCGGGTTCTCGTTATTTATTATTCTGTTGTAAAAACATGTCTATGCGAAGTACCGCATGCACGGTGATTTCTTTTGTTATTCCATTCTTTATTATACTCAGTTGGTTAAAGTTTTGACTTCTATACTCCATGAAATTAGTAGAATATCCTTGATATTTACGCTTCATCCAGTATCTTTTCATGGAACTATTCTTCTGATCATTCTTGAATTTTACTCTACAAAGCATTATCATGTTGACAATTTGGACATTAGTAGTTCTTGGACAAATTAATTCTTGAACTTGTTTTATTGAATTCTTATATCATTGTCATCATCCTCATGTTTATATTATGTTGAAAGTCATCTGTGGCCTGTAGTGCATAGATGGACTTGGTATGATTATGACCAGGGATTATTCGATGTAATCATGACCGTAATGTTATAAATGATGTGGTAAAAGTCCCCATTGGCCCGTAGTGCATTGATGGACAGTTGTTGGCATGATCATGACCATTAATGAATACACAAATATTCTTGGCCCGTAGTGCATGGATAATTATGGTCGCGATACTAAAGAATATCCTTGGCCGTAGTGCAGGGGTGATTCGATGATGTGGAATATTTATTGTCGAGTCTCAAATGATAATAAATGATGAAAAACCTTTTAATCATAAAAGATAATAGATTTTATTTTCTACTTTGACTTTTTAATGGATTGCTTGTTCACCGCAGTTAAACTTGATGTCTATTATATTTTATCGGTTTAACATTGTTGGAGACTAATGATAATTTATTCGCATTATCTTAGTCATAATATTTCTTCGGGCTAGTTGAGCTCACCATTTCTTCACCGTTCTCTTCGTGAAATGAGAATATATTTGGACTTAGCCTCGGGGAACGGAGTGATGGTCTCAGAGGATAGCATTAGTAGTCCTCACTATTCGTGAAATAGTGTGATAATAATTGTAATGAGGACTCCTTTTGAGTTTGTATAATCTCTAGTAGATAATATTTGTATTCAAACTCACAGTTTATGTTTTGTCGTATTGTACACGACAGTTGTATTAGTAAGTTGTATTTGAATTCTGTACCATGTATTTGGCGACCCAAGATGGGTGATGTATACCTAATTTTGTGGGCGTCACATAATCTTTTAACAGCTCGAGCCAAGTCATTGCCGCATATTGAGTTTCTTTTGGGTGAAGAAATATTTGAGGCTTTTATGATCTGTATAGATCTCCACTTTCTCCCCATACAGGTAGTGTCTCCAAATCTTCAACGCGAATGATCACGCTAACTCCAAATCATGAGTACGATAATTCCTCTCATATTCTTTTGAGTTGCCGTGAGGATATAGGCTATGACTTTCCCATATTGCATGAGAACACATCCAAACCCTTTGCCTCAAGCATCGCCAGAGATAACAAATCCATCCGAACCGGATGGTATTGTCAGAACAGGTACCAAAATGAGTCTTCTATTGAGTTCTTAAAAACTCTTCTCGCAATCCTCGTTCCAACCGAATTTTATATCTTTACGAGTTAGTTAAGTTAACGGAGTAGCGATTCGAGAAAATCCTTCCACGAATCTCCAATAATAACCAGCTAAGCCCAGAAAGATACGTGCTTCGGTCACCGACTTCAGTTGCTTCCAACTTTGTATGGCTTCAATCTTCGCTGGGTCGACAGATACTCCATGTTTTGACACCACATGCCCAAGGAATGCTACTTCCTCAAGCCGTAACTCACATTTCTTCAAACGGCATATAGTTTGTTATCACGAAGTCTTTGCAAGCACCAAATTTTCAAATGGTGCTCATGATCTTCACGGCTTTTGGAATAGATGAGGATGTCATCAATAAAGACAACAACGAACCCGATCCAAATATTCCTTGAATACACGGTTCATCATATCCATGAAAGCAAATAGGAGCATTAGTCAATCCAAAAGACATGACTAAGAATTCATAATGCCCATACCGAGTTTCAAGGCGCCTGGAATATCCTCGCTTTTAATCTTCATTTGATGATATCCGTAAGCTAAGATCGATCTTTGAAAAGAATTGTGCTCCTTACAACTGGTAGCGGTAGCGGATACCTATTCTTGATAGTGACATGGTTCAACTCTCGGTAGTCAATATAAAGTCGCATACTCCCATCTTTCTTCTTTACGAATAACACAGGAGCACCCCAAGTCGATATGGGGTTTTAGAAATGGGCTTTGTACCAGGTTCAAGGTCAATAAAGAATTCAACTTCACATTCTGGGGGTAGACCGGGAAGTTCTTCGGAAATACATCAGGAAATTCACTAACAATAGAAATAGTATTCAAATCTGACGTGTTTTTGTTCAAGTCCGTGACATGGGCTAAGAAAGCTTGACATCCGTTTTTCAATAAACGAATAACTTTATGGCTTGATATGACAGTGACTGATTTTAGTAGTTTGGTTGTTTGAATTCGCATAATAGGTTGGTTAGGAATATGAAAACTAACAACCTTACAAAAACAATCAATTTTAGCATGATGCGTGGTTAACCAATCAATCCCCAAAATCACATCAAATGCAAGAATTTTCAACTAAATAAGGTGGCCTGCAGTAATGTGATGAATACGAACTTGAATCATGCAAGATTTAAAAGCAATAGATGTAACGAAAGTTTCTCCTAACTGAGTCTCAACAGATAAGTCAAAGTCTAATTTCTCCGAGTCAAGTTTAAACGTTGAGCACAAGCGGGAGAGATAAAAGAATGGGTAGAACCCAGATATCTAATAAGGTATAAACTTTGCAAGAGTTTATGATTAGCTTACCGTGATCACCTCATTTTGGGTTCCTCGCGTTTTGGGCGATCCACGACAAACGCCTTCCAGAACCACCGACTTTAACTTGTCGGGATGACCTTTGGAGTCACCATCCCCTGTTGAACTTGATTTCGCAACTAGACAATCTCTAGCTATATGACCTTCCTTTCCATGCTTATAACACACCTTGGATTGTTGTGGGCGGTTTGGGATGATGTGTCCCTCTTTCCGCATTTGTAAATATACGACCGGTGGTCGCTCTCTCCCTGTAAAGCAGATTGATGTTGGTCCGACGTCTTTACTGATTATCATTGTTGTACCTTCTCCTTTTGAAATCTCCTCCCAACTCGCTCCTTCTATTATCACTACCAATACGATTACCACCGTAATGGTTACCGCTTTTATCCGAATGCTTTCCTTCCCTTTGGTTGTCATTGTTCCGATGACCAGCGCCTTTTAGATGATGACCACGGTTGTGTTCCCTCAGTTGAACATACTCATTATCTCGCTCTAATAATTGAGCTCTGTTATCAACATCTGAATATAAAGAAAATTTATGAGAGATAAGATAATATCGAATCTCGGGCTTTAGACCTCTCAGAAACATCCTCGTCATTCGTTCCTCATTTTCGACCAAATGAGGTGCAAACCTAGATAACTCTATAAACTTCGCTTTCGATCGGGACACCATCGTGTTGTTTTGTTCCAAATCGATAAACTCCACCTCCTTCATATGATTTAATACATCGGGAAAGTACTTGTCATTGAATAGTTTCTAAAACGTTTCCCAAGACATCTTTGAGTCTTGGCTGGTTGGTATGCTTCATGACTCCCACCGGTGATCCGCCTCACCGCTGAACATAAAGGTGGCGAATGGAACCTTCGTTCTCTCCGTGCATCCCAAGACATCGAATATCTTGGCAATTTGTTTGACCCATGTTTCACGCCATGATCGGATCCGCTTTCCTTTAAATTTCGTAGTCCCAACTCTTTGAATTGCTTTTTGTGACAAGTCGCAGCGTATTGTTAGCATTTCCACCAGTATTTTGTGCACGAAGTCTCCTCGCCCGCGATTTTGCATGAACTGTAAAAATCTTCTAAACATCCCATCATTCATCATTTGTTCTAAGTAACGTTGTTTTACAGGAGGATTATTGCCTTCTGTTGCACGCCCCTCGGTAGTGATCAAAGGTGTCTCCACGGCCCGATTCACTCCATTATTAACGTTCTCACCGCCATTCTTAACATCGCCATAAAACAAGGGTTAATAGTCATGCGACATATTATCCCTATACTCGATCGACCAAATAAATACCAAATAAACTTAGTCAGTCATACTAGCGAAGGAATTTCCGCTCTCCCTCCTAGTTCTTGTCTCACATCTCAACCAGGATCATATCCCCTAAAGCTTTGATACTAATTGTGATGCCCCCAAAATAGTATACATCACCCATTCGAGTCGCCAAATACATGGTACGTGAAAACAAATATAACTTCATTAAACTGTGAGTTTAAATACAAATAGAGAGTATAAAAACTCAAAAGGAGTCCTCATTACAATTATTGATACACTATTTTAAAAATAGTGAGGATCGCTAAAACAATTTTCTAGAACCATCACTCCGCATTCTCTGACTAGTTCCTGCTATGTTCTCACCTCTTGAGAAGAAAAATGGAACAAAAGGGTGAGCTCAACTAGCCCAGTAAAGAATATTATGAGTAAGATAATATACAACAAATTATCATTAGTCTTCAACAGGGAATAATATGATAAAATATAATAGACAACAAGTTTTAGATCAACAACTGCAGCAGAAAATAGCAATCCATTAGAAGAGTCAAGTAGAGAAAGAATTCTACTATCTTCTAAAATTTAAAAGTCAATCATCAATATTTTATCCCTGTAAGGCCAAAGATATTCATTTGTATCACCAGTTGATCATGTTCATCTCAACACATGTTCATCTTTGCACTACGGGCCAAAGATATTCATTAGGTAATCATTCATCTTTGCACTACAGGCCAAAGATATTCATTTGTATCATCATTTAGGACTGAGGATGATGAAAAATATTTTAAAGAAAATGAATCCAGTGAGATAACAGATCAAATATTAAGGATTCAGTATTACGCTTTATCCAAGTTCAATAATATTTCAAATAACCAATTTTGAAGCGAATTCAAAAATAATGATCAAAACATGGATACAATCAAAGATAGTAACCATAATGCATAACTTGGACAAAAAGAAGAAAATTTTATTTTTTGATTGAATAGTGTCGATTCGTGAATAGGCCGATCACGTGAATAAGAACCCCGACACAAAAAGTTTCAAATTTAATAAAAGTTCATACCAATATTTCTCGCATAATGATATTGAAAAAATATCATTAAAGAAGAAGATAATATCCCTTACCTCAAAATATCGCACTTCGATCGGAATATCAGATAATATTTGAAGGAAACTTGCAACCGATTAACGTAAACTCATAAAGTATCTAAATACTCACAAAATACACTCAATAATCTAGAGAGAGAAAGAGAGAAAACTTGTTTCGGTGTGATTTTCAATTCTAACTTAGCCTCTATTTATAGAAAAATGTTAAGACGCCAAGGCATTTAACTCAAGAACTCCGATGGCTTTTACACGCTACTATTCTCACCCACCACATTTGAATAAAAATCTCAAAGACATTTCTTCACCAACCAAGAGTGGGGCCCACCAATTCTAGAATTTTCCACCAAAATGATTTATAACTTCGATTTCAACCATCCACCTCTTAAAATTCATAACAAATCATACGCTCATTTTAACGGTTCAAAATTTGTGGACATATACTCAACTTATATATGTATAACATATCCAAAAATTACAACGATCCAACGGATTAAAAATTATAACTCCCGCAATATATCTCAAAAAACACCGATTTGATTTTTAATACCTCCAATCCGACAAAATACTAATAAAACACCTCAACATTAATTCCTTTATTTATAACAACATAAATAAATCCAGCATTTATATCCACATAAAATAAATATTTTCTTATCATATGAATCAATGATTAATTATTCACAAATAATATTACGTAATCACATTTATGACAACCAGTCGCTCCTGAGAGTAGGGGCTTTCCAATAAAGATTTCTCTCACTCTTGGCGCGCAATTAGGTGACCAAACCTCTCCTCGATGTAACTTTCTAGACATTGCCAATAATGTTATCTAATAATATTATTCCAAATAATCTCAATTATCGATCCGATAAAGGAGATAATCGTAAAAGTTGACGATAATTGAAACAACAATAATATAAAATATCAATGCAAAGAATTATTGAATCAATAAAATAAAATATTGAACAAAAACTCATCGTGACAATTATTGAGTAGTGCCTTCTTACGTAAGGATCAATAATTCAAAAAATCTCGGTAATACCGTATGCCATCAGGCAACAACGCCAGATTACTTTACTTTAACCTCCCGGGTATTCCAACAATTGTTAATTCAGAGTAACAACTACGCCCGTTATTCAATTTTGTCGTTTTCTTTATTCGAGCGTTATCCGTTATGGGGCTCATAATTGGCTGCGTCATCGTACGAATATTCCTCAACAGAAAAAATATTCCATCGACAAAATGAATATTTTATAACCACTTGCTTATTTTGCAAAATTTTCACATTTCACCCATAACCAAAGTTATTATATCAAATTAATACCTTATTATTCACAATAATAAATAAAGGAAATTTGATTTTATTCATTAAAAAGTTGGGGTCTTACAATTAAACTGCGAATTCCTATTTTTTTTACGTGTATGCAGAGAAGGAAAAAGTACAATTATCAACAAAACAATAATGGGTAATTTGCAGTTTGATCACTCATCATCATCAGAGTTTGATCTTATGAATACTACTGGTGGATTTGATAGGATTTTTTCAAATCAAGAAAATGGATTTGAAATTTCTAGTCAATCAAAGCTAAGTGAGTCCATGCAACAAGAAACTAATTATGTAATTATTAAACCACATAACGATGTTAAACCACCTTCAATACGCATGCCCATATGTATTCAACTCATTTATATATAGCTAGTATAGTTCTTTACTTGAAGCTCATTTAAAATCATGCTTGAATAACTTATATTGTGTCTAACTAGATGAGTGCACATATTGACCATGTTTAGAGGCATGAAAAGTACTATGATGCAATCTTATAAGTTCAGAATTTAAGTAACACAATGCTCATGGATATTAGTTTGCAAAACGTCCAAGTTCGCCTTTAAGAGTCATTCTAAGTCAAGCTAAAGCAACTTAGTACATGCAAGGCAACTTTGAATCCCATTTCATACATAACTAAGCCATATACACATGCGAAGAACTTAAAGTACACAAGTTTCATCAAGTTCGTTTTCAAAGTTTCAAGTTTTCTTTAGAAAGTTTACATTAAAGCAACTAAAGCAACTCATGATATGCAAAGGAACTTGAGACCGCATGTCATACCCATTTTTATACATAACTAAGTAAAACTAACATGCTTAGGATACCATATTACCGCAAAAAATCTCTATCAAGTACTAGTGTCCGGCACAGCTGCGCCACTCTGGAACAGAGAATGGTTCTGCTTCGGCAGAACCCATAAACAAAACACGAATTCCTTTTCTAAGTGCAACTCAGACCAACCGTATTATGTTCGTAACATACATACCAACTTAGATAAGACAATGACATCCGATTCCAATTCAATTAACAAGTAATTTCATGAATTTCTAAGAATTTATCACACTTGAAATTCAAAACATACTTAATATTTGTAGACACTCGAAATTTTCTTTTCCTGTTATTAACCATGCAGGAGGGCAAAAGCGCCTTTTTCACACTCCAGAGATAACCCTGGAGGACCAAAACATCAATTTTAACCCCAAAGATAGCCATGGGAGATCTAGTTTCTAACCCCGGGAAAACAGTTTCCAACCCCGGAGTTAACCCCAGGAAAGTCAGTTTCAACCCCGGAGATAGCCCCGAGGGATCAAGTTCAAAGCCTGGAGATAACCCCAAGAAGTCAAGACAACCTCAGAGATAACCCTGAGGACATTCAGAGTCAACAGTAGTCCAACCTCAGAGATAACCCAGAGAAAAGATCGCCATAATCGCGCTTAAAACCAGGAGATAACTCGGAGGGGCAAAATGGTCATTTTGCCAACTCAAATTCACTTCAAATCAAATCAACTCATTTCAACTCAAATTACTTCAATAGAAGTCCCACGAGAACCATATCTTAAATTTCGAGCGCAAACTACGCAAAACGGCTCAACGGACTACCTGACGGAAACCCGAGAATGCCATTTCGGTCATGGACCCATCTTCCAGGAATCAAAAAAGGGAAAATAATATGTCATTGTGTAGCTCTCAAAAAAAGCTTAGCTGAATGGTATGGCACACTTCCATTAGACTCCCGGATTGAAAGTTATGAACGATCATCGGCGAATAAACAGATTGTCCGAGTGTACGCAGATTTCCGACCACGGGACCCACATCTTGGGCATTCCTGGCCACCAGACTCATGGCCCCCTTCTATAAATAGAGTGCTTGGGGTGGCCATATTTGCAAGAGAAAAGGCGAGGAAGCCCTGTCCAATTTGCTCTGTACACACCATAAATTGAGTGCTTTCTCATTTTAAACACTTGTAAGCTCATATATAGCTACTTTTCTATCAGCGGGAGTCGAGTGTTCATCCACTTAAAGTTATAGTGTTCATCCACTATAAGCCTTCTTACACACTTTAAAGCCTTTCTCTTCATCTTTACACACACCTTTCTTTGCGTTGTGTGTGTTTGCCCGGACTTCGGTCCGTGACTTTTATTTCTTTTTGTATATATATATATATATATATATATGGACTAACATTATCGAGTGATGCCTCGATTGAGCCTAGACTTATGTCTGGAGCGTTTATTTGCTTTTGTATATATATACTTATATATATGAACTGTGTGTCGAACTCTGTTCGATGAGCCTGTACTTATGTCTCGGACTAGTTTTACTTGCTTTTATATATATATATATATATATATATATATATATATATATATATATATATATATATATATAACTGTGTGTCTAACTCGCTCGATGAGCCTAGATTTTATATCCGGTGCGCCATCGCTTTAATATATATTGTGGGCAAGGAAATTGTACCTTGCTAGGTTAGGGTTTTGTGTCACGAGGAAAGAGAAATCCACGAAAAAGACGGAATTGATTGATTGATTGAATAAGGCGTAAGAAGTGAGCGATTACTCCAACGACACGTGGCGTAACTCTTAATCCGAGAACCTTGTTAGGGTATGCAAGGATTCAGAGAGCCTTCTTGAGTCTTCGGGTTGAGAGAGAATCTCCAAGTCTCCTAGTCTTTCAAAAGGTCCCAGTCCCCTTCCAAATGGAGTGGAAGGGGTATTTATGACCTCGGGAAAATTCCAAATTTACCATTGGTCATCAGAATAATGCTCAAATCGTCCTGCCCTTCTAGCCACCAATCCAATCCCTCAATCAATTCCCAAAATGAGTCGCCTCCACGTGTCTTCTGCCTCAGGACACGTGAAAGATTCTATCAGATCTTGCCTCTTTATTTCCGGCTCTTCCGTCTTTTCATTTAATCATAATACGAACCTTAATTTGTGCATTTAATTCAATTAGGTCAAGTGAACCCTAATTTGCCCTTTGGCCCACATATATATACTTATATATATTAAATGTGGTCGAACTTTGTTCGATGAGCCTGGATTTTACATCCGATGCATTTACCGTTTATATATATATATATATATATATATATATATATATTACGTTTAGTCCCGCCTGGAGTGTACTTCGTGGTGGTTGATGGCTTTTATAGCTTTATTTATATTTCTGATCCCCCATGGAGGTGCTTCGTGGTGGCTGATCATGTCTGTATATATATATTTACAGTTTTTATATATATATACCTACTTACTGCTTTATTATCAATTGTGGAATCATATGAGCCTAGGAATCATGTGATCACAGATTCAGTCTACTGGATCTAGATTCGGTTCCCGTGATGGACATTTTTCAGCTGTAAGCAGCTTTTAAATTTATTCACGGTGTCTGGATTTCTGCAGATGGTTTTCATACCCACGAGGAGTTCGGCACCATTTTGTATATTATTTTATCAAAGATGCTTCGCATCTCGAAAAATAAAAGCAATCAAGCCGAACACTTCATAAAAATAGAAGTGTAAAAGGTCTCAATTACTATTGAGCACACGGGTTTGAAAAAACCTCTTTTCTAAAACATCACTGCCATATCTTGTTTAAAATTGAATTTTTACACAAATTCAAACCCTGTGTATATAGGTGCAAACGAGGCCTCACAATACTTCCAAATAATAACACATTAACCCACACACACACACATTCATATAATAGTTTCTTGAAAAGTGGCGGTCACCGTGGCAACACGGATGCCTAAAAGTAATAACCTTCCCTCTCAGATAACCAAGTCCCCGGGACCCTAACGAATCTCTTGCTTTCACAGACCCTTAAGCAAAGGTCGCATCATCGGGTCAATGTGCAAACCTTTTCACCGATTGTGTTGGTACAACCATTTAAAAACCAACTAGAGACTCTCATAAATTCAATCGTCGACATTATACATGTCGGACCTTTTTCACTTGTTTTTTCAAACAAATCTCACCTAACATGAGAATACCAAAGAACAAGTAACGAAAAAGGACAACTAAAAATCCCGACGTTGACAATAATAATGCTACCTCTTGAAGCTGTGATGTTGATTTCTTTCCCTAAGTTCAAATCAATGGTGCGTCTTCGAGCAGAGGATGAAGATGACGATGAATAGTGAGCCATGGAAATGACGATTAGGACTGTGATTTCTTCTCCTCTCTATGACTAAAGAACAAAATGGCAGGATTAGGGTTTTGCCTCTCTTTCTCTCTTATTTCTCCTTCTTCTCTACGGCAAGAGATGTTGATAGGGATCTTTGCCCCTTTTGAAAAATGAACAGATGTGCCACTGCGTATGAGAAAGGCTTTGTTTTGACTTTGATGGAAGCCTCGTCAGCAAAATAAGGCCACGTATGAGCAACGTTAGTCTATATGGCAACTCCGTTCGGTCTAAGGGCACAGCCGACCCAAAAAACGTAACGTTAAAGGTAATTTTGGAAAAAAAAAGTATGGGGTTCTCGGTAGACATTGGGGAAAATGTCAGGGACATTTTTAAACCTTCTCCCTTCCAAAATTTGGTGAATAGCATCAAAAAAGCTAGAACGACCAATAGCCATGTCTTCCCTTTTATGTTCAAAAATTCTTTTTTTCATATTCTCAATCATACTATCCCACATATCATAAACTGGATACAAAATCGGGGCATCGATGTCAGCTACCCTCAACATGTCAATGATTGGTTCAGTAAAGCTAAGTAGGTAATCTAATTGATCCCAAAAAGTATCATCAACAATGCATTTTTTAACCTCACGAACTTTAGTTTCAGCTACTGTTTTTCCATCTTCCCGATATGTTTTCCAGTTCTAATCCATAACCATTTTTTCAAGAGATGGCTTAACTTCCCTTAAACGTTTAGCCATAATAAAGCTAGATGCGAATCTCTTCTCTGCCACACTTAACAATTTTAGACTAGAGAACTGATTGAAGATGTGATTTGCCATGCCATGATTCAGAATAAAATTACGAATGTCAATCACTTGTTTAACCAAATCAGAAACCCACTTACAATGAGCATACTGAAGTGATTTTTCTCTGGGTTCACAAATACTCTTCAAGGCCAAGTTGAGACTATGGACAACACATGGGGTCCAAAATATGTGGGGATATGTGCCTTCTATACTCAATCTAGCAACCTTGTAGTTTGATGCATTGTCCGTTACAATCTGGAAAACATTGGCTTCTCCCAAATCCTGATCACTTGGATGAACAAATTTGCAACATACTCGGCATCTTTGATATTTCCACTAGCATCGATGGTTTTTAGAAACATGGCTCCTCCGGATGAGGCTGCCATTACATTAATTAGAGGCCTTCGCTGCCTGTCAGACCACCCATCAGAGACCACAAAAACACATTTCCTCTTCCATGTATCTTTGATTGGTTGCAGCAACCTGTTTATGTGTTCTTTTTCCTAAGCCAACAAAGTAGTAAGCAACCTATTGAAAGATAGAGGAACATAACCAGCCAACCTGCAATTTTCAAGCATTAGCAGGATTAGTGGGTGAGTAACTGATTATAGTAAAAAATAAGGAGACTTTGCTAGTGTTTAATGAAAAAACACTACCAGCCCTGCTATTTACAAGGGTGAGTGAGTACTTCCAAAAATAAGGAAACCTTGCAAAATTAAAAGGTAAACCATTGGCGTAGAACATCCTAGCAGCCTCTTTGTCAGCAACATCTCTTTCTGTAACATTAAAGGCTGAAACTAAAGCACCTTGACCTGAGGCCATTCCCTTGCATTTTTTCTGTTGGAGACAATCAGAACCTTCCGGTATGGAGACGTAATCTGCCTTCTTCCTAGCATTTAGAACTTGTTGGGCCTTTTTTGCTTCAGCTGTTTCACATTCCTTCTTTATTGCTTCGAGCACATCATCACTTATTGCCATGCAACCTTCAACGTGGTGGTGAACAAGCCTCAGCAGGTGGCCCTTGACTTTTGTATATGATCCAATAACTTTTTTGTTGCAGTAGTTTTAAATCTAGGTTCGATTTCCCCCTCCACTATCAGCTGTGGCGACAACCTGAACATGATTCCACAACGGCTTTTCATCGAATTTGGCTCCTATTGTGACGCCCCCAAAATTAGGTATACATCACCCATCTTGGGTCGCCAGATACATGGTACATAATTCAAATACAACTTACTAATACAACTGTCGTGTACAATACGACAAAACATAAACTGTGAGTTTGAATACAAATATTATCTACTAGAGATTATACAAACTCAAAAGGAGTCCTCATTACAATTATTATCACACTATTTCACAAAATAGTGAGGACTACTAATGCTATCCTCTGGACCATCACTCCGTTCCCCAACTCGTCCCAGCTATATTCTCATTTCTTGAAGAGAACAGTGAAAGAAAGGGTTAGCTCAACTAGCTCAGTAAGAAATATTATGACTAAGATAAAGCAGAATAAATTATCATTAGCCTCCAACAATGTTAAACTGATAAAATACAATAGACATCAAGTTTAACTGCAATGGAACAAGCAATCCATTAAAAGAGTCAAGTAGAAAATAAAATCTATTATCTTTTATGATTTAAAAGGTTTTTCATCACTGTTATCGCCAGGACTCAGCTTAATAAATAATCCACATCATTAAATCCTCCCTGCACTACAGGCCAAGGATATTCTTTAAGATCACGACCACGAATTATCCATGCACTACTAAGAAAAGATAATCATGTTTTTATCAACTATTCCCGATCATGCCATAAAATAATTCATCCTTGACTACTACCAAAGAGAATCCATAGCCATAATCATACCAAAACTCGCCCATCAATGCACTACGGCCAATGAGGACTTTTTTTCCACATCATTTGTAATATTACTTGGTTATGATTACAACGAAGAATCCTGGTCATAATCATACCAAGTCCATCTATGCACCACAGTGCCACGATGACTTTCAACATAATATAAACATGAGGATGATGACAATGATATAAGAATTCATAAAAGAAGTTCAAGAATTAATTTATCCAGAACTAATAACGCCCTCATTGTCAACACGATATCGCTTGCTTTGTAGAGTAAAATTCAAGATTTCTTGTAAGAATATTTCCATGAAAAAATATCGGATGAAGAAGCTTAAATATCAAGGATATTCCACTAATTTCATAGAGTATGTAAGTCAAAATTTTAATCAACTAAGTATAATAAAGAATGGAATAACAAAAGATATCACCATGCATGCAGATTGCATGATGATTCGGTTATTCCAACAAAATAATAATAACGGAACCAGTCGTGAAATTACACGCATGTGATGTTCCAAATGTAATAATAAATGCTGGAATAATAAATGATGGAACCTGTGTCCCACAGATAAGACATGTGATGTGATATCCAAACGTAATAATAAAGATGTAATAATAAAATGGAACCGTGTCCCACAGATAGCATGCAGATAGGATATTCCTACGTAATAATAAAGACAGAAAAATAGAAGAATGTCACCAAGTATAGGGTATTCCGCGTATACAGGTTATTCCAATAGAATAATAAAGAAATGGAATAACAGAAGTTCTCTTCGTGAATACAAAAGAATAATATCCCTTACCGTAAAAGAAACTGAATATAAGAGTAGAGAAGTAGCAGAATACTTTTCTTCTTTCTCTCTATAATTTTTCTCTCTCTAGAGTTTCAGTGAATTTGTAAGAAATAATGAAGGAATGAGCTTCTATTTATAGGAGAATGGAAGAGCACTGTTCATGGATGAAATAAATTTTCAAATATACGTATCAAGGTTTTGATATCACCAATGCAAAATTCAATCAACTAACCAATAAGATTACAACAAAAAATTGAAATATAATACATATATATAAACACATGTTTTTAACTTATATATATCAATATTATATATACACCACTTAATTTTTCTCCCCCATAACCAACATCAATCCCCCACCCACCCAATAATCAAATTCACTACACTCTTACACATCACTATCACACTACCACTTTTCCACCATTTTCTACTCATACACATCACTTTCACTCTTTCTTTTCTCCCCACCACTCTCCACTCACACATATAATATTATATATATACACACACATCACAATCTTATATGTATTAACTCCTTCCCCATACGTAACTCTCTCCCACCTCCATTTCCAAAATCATTTTTCAACATATGGGCCTCATACATGGGCCCCAATTTTAAATAATTTCTACCGATTATTTTGAAAAATAGGTAAATGGGGGTCTATAAAATAAGCAAAACCCGAGTGACTTCTCACGTAAAGATCAATAATCAATACTGTGTGCTACTTATGCAACCACGCCAGACATCGCATTTCTTTTACTACCGAAAGTAGTTCAACAAGATTAATTCAGAAAACTTTCGCCGTTATTTTAAATAAAAATATTTTTGTCGCGTTTTTCAATACGACAATCATTCCGCTAGGGGTCCACCAATGATTGTGCTGTTGCACAAATATTCCCCGCTAAAACGTAATATTTCCACCACCAATCGAATATAATACAACAACTTGCATACTTTGCAAAATTTCTAAATACTACCCACAACTATAACATTATATCAAATCCACACCATAATAAAAAATATATTTTGAGAATTTAAATCTTTATTCATAAAACTGGGTCTCACAATCTCCTCCCGATGGAATTTCGCTTTGAAATTTACGACGCATTCTAGTACGCTTAATAAAAGTGAGATACCTCGACTTCACTTCAAATTCTAACCCTTGAGGTATAACCTTTGAGTGTCAAATATAATCCTTTTTATCCAAGATTTTAACACGTATCTCCTCATACGTTAAATCATCCGCTATCTCGTCCGGTTTTAAATCAATAATGTGGTTCGGGTCGTCCACATATTTACGTAACATCGATACATTAAAAACGTTATGAACACGCGACATACTTGGCGGTAAAACGAGTCTATAAGCCACAGTTCCTACTCAATCGAGGATTTTAAATGGGCCAATTAAATCGAGGGTTGAGATTTCCTCTCTTCGTCGATTCTTGCTTCTAGAATAACGCCCTCTTGAACCTTCTTCTTCACATTCATCAGCTCTGAGTATGTAGCTTGAGCGGCTTTAACTTTATCGATTAAAGTCGATTCTACTCGTATATTCGTTATCTTCATGTGGGTTCGTATATTCGCACTTGTAATCGCATACGATCTTTTACTCAACGCGTCAGCTACCACGTTCACTCTTCCACAATGGTATTGAATGGTACGATCGTAATCTTCAACAACTTGAGCCAACATCTTTGGCGCATGTTACGTTCGTTTTAAGTAAAGAAATATTTGAGGGTTTAAGAAATGGGTTTTGTACCGGGGTCAATACAAAATTCGATTTCACGCTCTAGGGTAGGCTAAGAAGTCTTCAGGAATACGTCAAGAAATTTATTAACGTTAGAAATATCATTCAAAACTGTGACCCTCATCCAAGACTTGGATAACACGTCACATTGATACCTAATAACTTGCCATCGTCATTCACGACGTCGCCTACAGAAAGTCTGGCTTCGGTGCATTCCACTCAAGGAAGTCAACAACGAAAGGACCGGGGCTCTTTACTTATGGCTTGATATGACAATGATTGACTTTAGTGGTTTGGTTACTTTGAATTCGCATAACAGGTTGGTTAGGAGTATGAAAGCTAACAACCTTACAAAAAGCATGACGAGTAGTTAACCAATCTATTCCTAAAATCACATCAAATGCAAGTATTTTCAAAGAGATACGATCGATGTGTGTAACGTGAAAGTGTTGATTTGAACAAGATTTATAAATAGTGGAGGTAACGAAGATTTCTCCCCAATGATATATCAAAGTCTAACTTCTCCGAGTTAACTTCAAACATTGAACACAACTAGGTGCAATAAAAGAGTGAGTAGAACCCCAGATTCAACACGGTATAGATAGACTTCGCAAGAGTTTATGATTAACTTACCCGTGATAATTTTATTCGTGTTCCTCGTCACGAAAAAAAAAAACGCCACTCTTAAACTACCGGCTTTGGCTTGTCCGGGACATCCTTTGGCATCACTATCCCAGCTTGGACTTGACTTCACCATACTGAAAAAATCGAGCTAGGTGACCTTCTTCCGCAATTAAAACACGCTTTGGATTGGTGCGCAGATAGCTTGACGGATGTGTCCTCTTGTCCAAGCATTTGAAACATACGACCGATGGGCGTTTCTTCTTCCTTTGAACGGGTGTGGTGCCGACGCCTTCACGCCATTGTTGAATCTTTCTTCTTAAAATGTCCATTCTTATTATCTTGGCCATGATTACCACCAAAATGGTTACCCATTCTTGGCATGATAATTTCCCCCGCGATGGTTGTCATTGTTCCAATGGCCGCTTGCACCCAGTATGATTATTATCGTGTTCTCGGTCATTACCTTTTGGTCAGGATGACTCATTATCGCTACTCCACTAATCGAGCCCTATTCACAATATCCGAATATAAACAATGTTTATGAGAAATGAGGTATTGACGTATATCGGGTTTCAAACCTCGCAGAAACATTCGTGCCATTCGCTCCTCATTATCGACCAAATGGGATGCGAACCGGGACAACTCCGCAAACTTAGCCTCAGATTGCAACACGGCCATATTGTTTTGCTCCAACTTGATAAATTCTACCTCCTTCATGTGATTTAATACTTTCGGGAAAGTACTTGTCGTTGAATGCCTCTTCGAACTTCTCCCAAGACATCTTGAAAGGCCACTCGGGTACGCTTTTACTGATTCCCACCAATGATCGCTTCTTCACGCAACATAAAGGTGGCAAAGGAACCTTTTGCTCCTTCCGAGCATCCCAAGACACCAAATATCTTGGTGATCCGCTTTAACCACGTCTCCGCTTTTAAGTGGTTCTCGCTTTCCTAAAACTTTGGTGGTCCCCTCCTTGAATCGCTTAAGCGGTGACCAACCATGGGTTGCCATTGTTTTTACCGCATTATGAATAGGAGCCGCTTCACCGATGTTGCATCAATTCTAAAAAGCTCTAAACGCACTGGTCGTTTGTCAATTGATCGAGTGTTGTTGTTTACATGGAGGATTATCGCCATCCCGTTGCACATTGTCTCGATTATTGATCCGTGGAGACTCAACGGCCTCGTGGCTCCATTGATGTTCTCAACATTCTCGGATGCCATTTTCAAATACTGCCACAAAACAAGGGTTAAATAACATATCACATATTATCCATATACTCGACCGACCAATTAAATACCACATAAACTTAGGTAGGTCATACTAAGCAAGGAATTCTCCGCTCTCCCTCCTAGTTCTTGTCTCACATCTTAGCCAGGAAGCTTTGATACCAATCGTGACAAATGTCCCATCTGGACAACACCTCACATTGGTTTTATCGCTTTGCCACCCAGCGGCAAGGGCCCCTACTTGGAGCCCGGCTTCTAGGCATCCCCATCAACATGAAATCACCAGCGAGAGGCTCGGGGCTCTTTACTTATAGCTCTGATACCAACTGTGATGCCCCCAAAATTAGGTATACATCACCCATCTTGGGTCGCCAGATATATGGTACAGAATTCAAATACAACTTACTAATACAACTGTCATGTACAATACGACAAAACATAAACTGTGAGTTTGAATACAAATATTATCTACTAGAGATTATACAAACTCAAAAGGAGTCCTCATTACAATTATTATCACACTATTTCACAAAATAATTAGGACTACTAATGCTATCCTCTGGAGCATCACTCCGTTCCCCGACTCGTCCCCACCTATATTCTCATTTCTCAATATAACGTTGAAAGAAAGGGTGAGCTCAACTAGCCCAAAGAAGAAATATTATGACTAAGATAAAGAAGAATAAATTATCATTAGCCTCCAACAATGTTAAACTGATAAAATACAATAGACATCAAGTTTAACTGCAGCGGAACAAGCAATCCATTAAAAGAGTCAAGTGGAAAATAAAATCTACTATCTTTTATGATTTAAAAGGTTTTTCATCACTGTTATCGCTGGGACTCAGCTTAATAAATAATCCACATCATTAAATCATCCCTGCACTACATGCCAAGGATATTCTTTAGTATCACGACCACGAATTATCCATGCACTACGTGCTTAAAGATAATCATGTTTTCATCAACTGCTCCCGATCATGCCATAAAACAATTCATCCTTGACTACTACGGCAAAAAAGAATCCATAGCCATAATCATACCAAAAATCGCCCATCAATGCACTACGGCCAATGAGGACTTTTTCACATCATTTGTAATATTACTACCATGATTATACCGAAGAATCCTTGGTCATAATCATACCAAGTCCTTCTATGCACTACATGTGCCACAAATGACTTTCAACATAATATAAACATGAGGATGATGACAATGATATAAGAATTCAATAAAACAAGTTCAAGAATTAATTTATCCAGAACTAATAACGCCCTCATTGTCAACATGACATCGCTTTGTAGAGTAAAATTCAAGATTCTCGTAAGAATATTTCCATGAAAAAATACGGATGAAGCGCAAATATCAAGGATATTCCACTAATTTCATGGAGTATAGAAGTTAAAATTTTAATCAACCGAGTATAATACCGAATGGAATAACAAAAGATATCACCATGTATGCGGTACTTCATGACAGAATTTGTTATTCCAAATGTAATAATAATAACGGAACCAGTCGTGAAATTCATTCCAACAATGTGAAGAATAATGATGTTCCAAGTGTAATAATAAATGCTTGAATAATAAATGATGGAACCAGTGTCCTGCGTATACATATGTATGTGATATTCAAATGTAATAATAAAGACGAATAATAAAAATGGAACCAGTCCCACAGATAGCATGAGATAGGATATTCAATGTAATAATAAAGACATGTAATAATGTAAGAATGTCACCAAGTATAGGGTATTCGCGATACAAAAGTTATTCCAATGTAATAATAAAGAAATGGAATAATGTAAGTTCTCTTCGTGAATACAAAAGAATAATATCCCTTACCGAAAAGAACCTCAATATAAGAGTAGAAGAAGTAGCGTATTTTTTTTCTTTCTCTCTATAATTTTTCTCTCTCTAGAGTTTCAGTGAATTTGTAAGAAATAATGAAGGAATGAGCTTCTATTTATAGGAGAATGGAAGAGCACTGTTCATGGATGAAATAATTTTGCAAATATACGTATCAAGGTTTTGATATCACCAATGCAAAAATTCAATCAACTAACCAATAAGATTACAAAAAAAAATTAAAATATAATACATATATATAAACACATGTTTTCAACTTATATATATATCAATATTATATATACACCACTTAATTTTTCTCCCCCCATACCCAACATCAATCCCCACCCACCCAATAATCAAATTCACTACACTCTTACACATCACTATCACACTACCACTTTTCCACCATTTTCCACTCATACACATCACTTTCACTCTTTCTTTTCTCCCCACCACTCTCCACTCACACATATAATATTATATATATACACACACATCACAATCTTATATATATAAACTCCTTCCCCATACGTAACTCTCTCCCACCTCCATTTCTAAAATTAGTTTTTCAACACATATGGGCCCCACATGTGGGCCCCACCTTTAAATAATTTCTACCGATTATTTTAAAAAATAGGTAAATGAGGGTCTATAAAATAAGCAAAACCGAAAGTGACTTCTTACATAAGATCAATAATCAATACCGTGTGCTACTATGCAACCACACGCCAGATTAATGTACTTTACTACCGAGTAGTAGTTCAACAAGATAATCAGTAAAACTTCCACCGTTATTTTAAATAAAAATATTTTTATCGTTTTTCAATCAAACAATCATTCCGTTAGGGGTCCACCAATGATTGCTTGTTGTTGTATTTAATATTCCCTCGCTAAAACGTAATATTCCCCCGACCAATCGAATATAATACAACAACTTGCATACTTTGCAAAATTTCTAAATACTACCCACAACTATAACATTATATCAAATCCACACCATAATAAAAAATATATTTCGAGAATTTAAATCTTTATTCATAAAATCTGGGGTCTCACACCTACAGCAGCTGATGGGCGAAGAGATTTTGACGATGATATTTCTGGAGAGATTAGGAAAGACGAACATGTGAGGAAGGGATTTGGATGCTTTATCACTAGGATTAACTATTAATTTAAAGGACGTCATTCTTGCCGATTGGGTTGTCTCTGGCCTTCTCCTTTTTGGAAATTGGGGATTTTTTTAACACATTGAAGGGGTGGGTGGGATATTTTGTGGTTAAAATAAGTTAATGCAGTAGAATACTATAATATATACGTAAAGTAGGGATGGGTGAGATTATGAGCTTCTTCTTTTTTATCCAATTAGATAGATATTAATGTAATTCAATTATAGAGCATATAAATTTATATAATTTTTTTTTCAATTATCTAGTTATCGATGTTTTTTCTCTCAAAACTGATAACTCTAAAATTTAATAAATTGTTGAATAAATAAATATATCGGGCTATATGGCCTAAATTACAGCCTGAAGTCCAAAAATATCGTTAGTTAGTTTATTCATAGTATGATATATAGAATCAGATTCCATGTAATGCTTATTAGTTAGTTTATTCATATTATGATATATAATATTATTTATCATAATCGTGAATCATAAGATGAGAAATTAATAGTGGAATTAGTTAATTTTCATTCCCTAAACTTAGTTCACTATAATTAATCAGGGAGCAATTTACTTTTTCTAGTTCATTTTTTGAAAAATTATTTTCAAACTCCCTTTTTACCAATGACACTTTCCATAATTGTATGTTTTAGACTTGCGTGAATTCACAAAATAGTCTGGGCATTTTGTGGAAATTTTATTGCATCGACGGAAAATTAAGTTAATTCACCAAATTGTTTTGGAGTTTTACTTTTACCATAAATTAGAAATTCCCAAGATAGGGCGATTGAAGGTAGACAAATGAAAATGATAACTTTTAATTAGCTGATTTTTTATTTGGAAGATGAATATTACTCCCTCCGTCCCAATTTTAATGCCACTTACAGGGAGTGCAAATTTGACCTTAAAAATAAAATACTTTTGGAACTATTTGTAATATTTTTTTGTACCAATCAGAAGATCTCAACGAGTACTTTTGAATGGTGTAAAAAATTTGGAAAAAAAATATCTAGAAATATGTATTTATCAAGTGTAAATGACATGACTTTACGTAGGAGACATTTAAAATGGGACACTGTACATCAATTCTTTGCCATTGAACTTCTCTTAGAATTGTGACTTTAAATTTTGCGAGTGACCTGCTGTATACAAATTAGTAAAAAAAACTAAAAATAATTTAACCTAACAAAATTAAATAGATAGTGTTTTTGTTTGAATGAGAATAATTAGGTGGGATTCGTAAAATTAAATATTAATTAATAAAAGACATTTACATTAATTCGTGGAATCAACATAAAATGTTTAATTTTGATATCTTTTTTTCACAATTCGGTAGGTAGCACAAGTTGACATAATTTATTATTAGTAGCTCCCAACTAAGACAAAAATTAGCTTGACTTATTTTTTTCAAGTAATACAGTTAGCAAGTCAATTTCATTAGGAAAGAACAGTTTAAAGCATCAAAATTTAATTAGTGCGTTTCTTCTTCTTCTTCTTTTTTAAACTCTCTTATTCATTTCACAAAGGAAAAACAAATTTGAGCACGTTTTCCAAAGTTCAGTGCTGTAATTTCAATTATACACATACCCGGAAAAAGAGAGGGAAAAAAACTTTGTATTTTTTCTTTTTGTTGTTAATAAAATAAAGAGTCTTTTATATAACTGCACTCCTCAAAATAAAAGCTAATCAATCCGTACAACATTCCTAAAATGAAAAAAATGAATGCATTCATCACATTAAATATATATTATTTGTATGCCATATTATTCACTTCTCAAAACGCAGCAGCGAACTACATTAACCACATTAAACATATATTATTAAAATGTATCCTATTATAACTTATAGACTAAAAGACAAATTACACCCCAAATTTTATATCACTGTTGATTTTTGCACTCCAAACTTAAAAAAGTGTCTAAGTACACCTCAAACTTCAATTATACTTAACAAAAGACACACTTTCTTCACTTAACCGGTCAAAAGTGACCAGCTAAGGCACACGTGTGAATCTGGAAGGGTGTTTAAGTCTTTTCTATATCTTCTTCATCAGCTAAGTCCTCTCTCCTATTTTTTCACCTTCTCTTTGCCACCAGTCAATTACTCTTAGAACATCTCCAGCAGATGGTTTATCTGCTAGACTATATTTAGTCTATATGACATCAACAGATGTCCTTTAGTCTTCAATCCTTCTAGCAGATGGACTATCATGTGGACTATAATATAAAAAGATTAAAATAATCAATGAATTCAAAAGATTCAAATATAATATAAAATAATATAATACATCGGAGGACCATGATTTTCCATCTAAAAAATAAATTAAAGATATTATCAATAAAAAAATAAAAATCAAATATAATAAAAATACAAATTATTATTAACAACATACTTACAATTGTTAATGGTTAAAGTAGTTGATTGAGAGATGGTAAAATATATTGAATTATTGTGCATATTTTTAGATTTTTCAATTTATATCCGTTACTTTTTTTTATTGACTAAAAGACAATTTGCATCCCAAACTTTACACCTATGTTGACTTTTGCATCCCAAATTGAAAAAGGTGTCTAAGTACACCCCAAACTTCAATTACACGTAACTAAAAACACATTTTTTTCTTAACTTAAATTAAAAAAAGTGACCTATTAAGGTTGTAATGTTTATTACAGGAGGGTAAACTTGGTACTTTACATTTATTTCACACAATCACCCTTCTCTCTCTCTGTTAAACCCCTTTCTCCTCTCTCACAAGCACATAATCACCGCCCTCATCTGAACTCGATACGGAAGTCAGTAAACTTCTCTTCAACCAAACAAAAGATGCAAATTCCAACAACATACCCAAACTATACAAAAAATTAGTTGCACTAATGATATCAAGAAATTCCATATAGAAACCCCCAATGTGATCACAAGAGCTAATAATATCCCCACCCATGAGTATTAAAGAAAAGATTCTTTTGGAAGGATGATCTTCTTATTAGATTGAACGAAGTGTGGGAAATGAAGCTCGACCACATGCAAATCCTTCGAGCGTGATATTCTCCAGAACAACTCCTTCTCGTGCTTGTTGCTCACATGATGATCGCCTCCCGCACCCCAAAATTTGAGTCCACCATGAAACCAGTGGTGAAATTGACCATCTATGCTTTCACATTCGATTTCGTGACCAATCCTTTAACACGACCTCCTTGTTTTTCTTTGGAGTTTTAGTTTCTTCAACAATCAAATATAATGCAAAATCAATCACAATTTCAAACTTTTATATATATATAAAAAATTGATCATAACATAGTAAAAGTAGCATTTATCAAAACTAATGAGAGACCCATCACCCATATAAGAAAACCCAAATAATTGCTTAAAACAAATGCTTAAAAAAAGCAAGATCAAGAACAATTAGTAAAACCCAACCCAACCCAGAGAGAGAGAATGGCATACTTGGATCAATTTAGGCTTTAATAAGTTGTAGAACAACATTCCTTCCAATTTTATCGGTAAAAGCATCTAATTGCTTCACAATCATCTCCTTGAAATCCTCCTTATTCTTGTTCTAACAAATACCACTGACTCTTTACCTTGATTTGGGACAAATTTCTTGGGACTTAATCTAAAAAATTATCGCTAATAGTTCTTTCTTTGGAATTGTTCTCACGACCTTCCTTACTTGAATTCTCCTTTTTCGAGAGGAATCGAATCCCGGGTTGACACTATTCCTCTTATTGAAATGATTAATCAAAGTAATAGATGACGATCTTTTCTCTAATAAGAATCCTTCCAAAGAATCCCAAACCGCCATACCCAAATTTTTTGGCGAAAATTTAGGCAAAAATCTCAAAATCGCCATTTTTGGGATGAATATTGGGGATCACTCACGAGGACATGATGATAAAGGGAAGAGAGAGATTATACCAAAAAAAACGATTTATCCAAGCGATTGTCGGTAGGTGAAATTGAGAAAGCTAAGGAGTAAAGTGGAGAGAGAAATTGCGAGGGCTGGAAATTGCGAGGTTTCTCCATTTTTACTGTGTCTCAGCTTGAATGATGAGTATAAATAAGATTGGCAAAATGTTAGAGAAGATAAGAAGAAAAAGACTTAAACACCCTTCAAATCCACACGTGTGTCTTAGCCGGTCATTTTTGACCGGTTAAGTGAAGAAAGTGTGTTTTTTGTTACGTATAATTGAAGTTTGGGGTGTACTTAGATATTTTTTTCAGTTTAGAGTTCAAAAGTAAACATGGATGTAAAGTTTGGGGTTCAAATTATCTTTTAGTCTTTTTTATTAGACCCTTCTTATATTCTTCTTTCTTTTCTCCAGTCGCTTGTCTCCTTTTTTCTTCTTCAGAATCCCTCTTTTCTTTTTTCACCATCTACCTTCTCCTTCTTCTTCATCAGCGTCTCTCCTATTTAAATATATTAAAAATTATAGTCCACCAGATTTGATTCCTGACATAATCGTTTTGCCTCGCCGGAAAATTCGATGGACTATCTTTAGTTTGTCTGCTGGAGCGGATTTGTATTTAGTCTAGGATTTGTTCGTTACCGGCCTGCTGGAGATGTTCTTAATCCCCAATTTCCCCCACAACTAATTCCTCTCTGATCTGGAAGGTATTGGGTTAGTTTGGTATTCGACACTTGAGATGGTGGTAGTATACTGGTTGATATGTGGGGGTCTCCACCATCTTCCATCACTGCTTCCCCTCTTCCGTCCGGCCCACCCACCTCCCTTCTCCTCATCCTCTTCGGCCCACCATCTCCTCCATTTCTCTGCCATTGATCTTGCTTAGGTTCTGTTCATGCCTTTCTGGCAACTGGATGAGGCCTGCCTGAACATCTCTTTCTAATCTATTGCGAGCCAAGTCTGAGGGTTAATAGATTGTTTATTCCGTTTACTGTCGATGATGGTCCCGATTTTGATCTTTTTAGATGGTTCAGTTCTGGGCTGCTGTTATGTTGATTTCTTTCTATCCTAACTCGATTTTTCGTTTCTCTTTCTTAACTGGGATTTGATTATGTTTAGCATGGCCAGATTTGGGGATAATGTTTGATTTAACTTTATGTATGCTTATTATTGTTCTCTGATTTTGGCTGTGTATGTCGGAGATCTTGCCGTTATCATGGTGATCTCGGTTGTTGCTTGTGGCTGTCCATCACTGATTTTCTAAGATTCTTGTTAATCTCTTCCATTTTTAAATCAGTTATGGTGTTTGGTGTCTGCTCGTTTAAACCAGTTATAGTGCTCGTCGAATTTTGGCGTTTGTGCTCTGGTTTTTCGGTAGTTCGCCAATTTAATGTTCCGGATCTGCTTTTGATGTGCCTGCGACAGGTTTGGGCTGATGTTCTGAAGGTTTGAATTTAATTTGTGGTCCCGTCCTTAAAATTTGATGTACACTTGACTACCAATTTGGGTTTGCACTGTGGGTTTCGGCTGATTTGTTACTTTGGGCCCAAGGATTCAATTTGTTGATCATGTATGAGAAGCCTCACGTGGGCTACCGCTGCAGATGCCTATTCCAAATCGAAATTTGTATTTGAATCCTCGGTTGCAACAGTGGAATTCAGCTCAGCCGGGAAATCAAAGAAATGAGGATGTTAAAAAGGTCATTGATATTTTGCTGAAAAATACGAAGAAGAGGAATCCGATTTTGGTCTGGGATTCGGAGCCGGAGGCTGTGATAAATGAAGTTCTGAGGAGAATTCAGAAAGGGGAATTGGGTGAAGGACCACTGAAGAATGTTCAAGTTATCCCAATAGAAAAGGAGCTTGCTTCTGATAAAACCCAAATACCTGCGAAGCTTCAGGAATTGGGAGAACTAGTTGAGGGTGGAATTGGAGATTCCAATGGTGGAGGAATAATTCTTGCTTTGGGCGATCTGAAATGGCTTGTTGAGCAACCAGTGGGAATTGGAGTTTCGGTTTCCAGTGGAGTGGCCCAACATGTTGTTTCAGAGACACCGCGTTCAGCCGTGGCAGAGACGGCCAAGGTAATAGCAAGATTTGTAGATGGCAACAGTACCATAAAATGTGGGAATAAACGATTGCAGATGGAGGAAAAGGCGACCCCTTGAGAGAGAGAGAATGGAAGAGGGGTTACCAAAATAATGATGAGTGGAATAGAGTCAAAGAGGGAGGAACCTGCTAACTGAAGAAAGTGTGCATTACATCTTTTTTAGTTTGGAGTGCAAAGTCAACAGTTGTGTACAGTTTGGGGTGCAAATTGTCTTTTAGTGTAAGTTATATATATATATATATATATATATATATATATATCATGCTTGTCAAGCGGCAACCTAAACCAGTCCCAGCTCCCAAACAAAAAATAAATAAATTATACAGCATTTGTCCTCTCCTTGTCTCGTAAGTCGGTAGCCAGAAGAGGAGAAGATCAGAAGAGGAGAAGACTAGAAGAGGAGAAGATCAGAAGATTAGTAGAGAAGAAGAGGAGTAGAAGTACCTGGCCAGAGTCGGTAGATGATAGCCCAAGTTGTAGGTAAGTCTCAATCTTTTACTCTTTCTCTCTTTCAATCTTTCTTGACTCTTCCCTCTCTGAATTGTGGGATTTTTAATCCCTATTTTTTCCCCAACCCATTAGCTTTTGGGTTGAGCCTTGCTTTTTGTACTCAGCTTCCTTGTCACATTTGTCGTCTCCGCTGCTTCCTTTGTTCAGCCATATCCGGATTGAAAGTGTTGTATCCGACACAAATCCGCACCCGTGTTGGTACTCCATCTGAAACTGTCGAGTCCGTAATCTTGTTGAAAATGGAGGAAACCACCTCATCATTGCCAAGCCAATTCAACGGCTTTAGGCGAATTAATGAGACAATCTATAAATTTCACAGTCGGTAATGAAATTGAAGCTATTATCATGACCATACTGTTCATATGCAATGAGATTTCTGAAGAAAGACCCTGTCCCATCTTCAATTCCATGTCTAAAATTTATGTCAAACAAGCTACCATTCTGATTCTTCTCAAACTTGATTCCAGCTTCTATAAGCTCTGTTGCACAATGAATGAACCGCCTTTTTTTTCCTTTGCTATGAAATCTTGCCTTTCAAATGGAAGCCAATTATCGTGCACTAATCCAAGTAGATGGTTGATATCGTTGATCCCCATCACAATTTTCTCTGTATCCACTACCCGGTAAAAGATTACTGGCAAGATAAATGAACCTTTTATGTTGGTTTGGAACCTCAATCATGTCAAACAACTCGCACAGAACAAAGAATGGAAGTTGGTTCTCAAATAGCATCAAATCGCGTTGTAAACTGTTAACAATCCAATCCATTCTTAAAATAGGGTCATTTTTCTCTCTTAAATAAATCTTATCAAACTTTCGGAGTAATTCAACGATGAAAAAACCGTCTAGTACCATCATCTCGACAAGTTCATTTGTGTTGAAATTTATGGATTCTGCATAACATGTCCGTGCTTTTGCTTCTAGTAATCTCATAGCACTGACATATTTTTCAACAGTTTCGTTTTTTTTTGTTGAAGACGAAATTGCAAATATCCCAACTTATGCTCTTCCATTATTTTAAGATTGTCTTTACCATGGTGGTAAGGGCCAACTGCAATAATATCTGGTTCGTAAGCCCTCTCATTTATCTATGTACCTTAAAGATGGAAGATGCTGATGGTGAGGAGAGAAGCTGAGCAAGCTTTTCACCAATACTAATAGTAACAGAATCAGCTCTGTCGTTCTGCTGCATATTGTTATAAAAGCACGCCATAGCTGTCCAAATTGATGCTTTTACGGTTAACAATATGCAGCAGAACGACAGAGCAGATATCATTGGCATCTTCCATTTTAAGGTACATAGTCAACTGCGTGAGATAAATGAGAGGGGTTCGTGGCTTACGAACCAGATATCATTGCAGTTGGCCCTTACCACCATGGTAAAGACAATCTTAAAATAATGGAGGAGCATAGGTTGAGATATTTGCAATTTGGTCTTCAACAAAAAAATGAAACTGTTGAAAAATATGTCAGTGCTATGAGATTACTAGAAGCACGAGCATGTTATGCAGAATCCATAAATTTTAACACAAATGAACTTGTCGAGATGATGGTACTAGACGGTTTTTTCATCGTTGAATTGCTCCGAAAGTTTGATAAGATATATTTAAGAGAGAAAAATGACCCCATTTTTAGAATGGATTGGATTGTTAGCGGTTTACAAGCTAATTTGAGAAACAACTTTCATTCTTTGTTCTGTGTGAGTTGTTTGACATGATTGAGGTTCCAAACCAACATAAAAGGTTCATTTATCTTGCCCTACGTTTTTTCCGTAATCTTTTACTGGGTAGTGGATACAGAGAAAATTGTGATGAGGATGAGCGATATAAAATCAACCATCTACTTGGGTTAGTGCACAATAATTGGCTTCCATTTGAAGGGCAAGATTTCACAGTGAAGAAAAAAATTGGCGGTTCATTTATTGTGCAACAGAGCTTAGAAGCTGGAATCAAGTTTGTGAAGAATCAGAATGGTAGCTTGTTTGACATAAATTTTAGACACGGGGTAATGCAAATTCCCCGTTTGACAATTGAAGATAGGACAGTCTTTCTTCAGAAATCTCATTGCATATGAACAGTATGGTCATGATAATAGCTTCAATTTCATTACTGACTATGTGAAATTTATGGATTGTCTCATTAATTCACCTAAAGACGTTGAAATCCTCTGTCGGTGTGGAATTATTGATAATCGGCTTGGCAATGATGAGGTGGTTTCCTCCATTTTCAACAAGATTACGGACTCTGTCACGGGGCCTAATAAGCACTTCCATTATGCTGCAATCTTTGAAAAGGTGAATGGCCATTGTGATAAACAAGCAAATCTATGGATGGCAAAGTTAAGGCGGAATTATTTGAATAGGCCGTGGGCGATAATCAGGTGAATCTTATTCCAATAATGTTGACATTATTATTGATATTTCCACATGAAAATATCAATTTCTCTTGTGGATTTATACAAGAATATTGTGTTTACTATTATCAACATTTTGCACTTTATGTAACTGCAGATAGAGAAAGTAGCTGTGCAGCCACTCCAGTTTCATGTTGAGTTCTTTGTACTAGTTTAGGATCATTGTCTGTTGCCAAAAGAGGTTTTTGTTTTCTTTTTTTAAATTGGCTGCATTATTTCTTCTTATATGCAATTGGTTATGGATACATTTTATGGATTTATTTTTATTTTTGTTTGTTTGTTTTATGTAGATAGCTTTTGGATGTTCTCAAGTTTAAGCTATTGTGTGGATCATTTGATTATGTAATTTCAAAATATTTAAGGGACATACTTGATTTACAATTGGACATATACAAGTAAATCTATCAGAAACAAAAGTGAATCATATTACTAGGGTACAGACCCAACAATTCACTCTTTAAAAGTTTTTATGCTTTCATAGAATAACTAGGCGACACCATAAAATCTTTGCACTGAACAAACCAAAAAATAAAATAAAATGAAGTGCCATATTTATATTGGGAACCTTTTTTCTTGGTAGCAATTACTATAATATGCTATTGAACATGTAATTTTCTATTGAACATTCTGCTTTGTATATGTATAGGCGTGTAATTTTCTATTGAACATTCTGCTTTGTGCTTACTGCATCTCTATTTTGGTGATACGGTGAAAGGATTCTCCTATAATTGCATTCTTGCAATTTATGCGATTCTTTATATATGCGTCTTTGTTTATTATTTCTAGATAATACTCTGCCATGTTATATCATATATGAGATAAAATTATTATAATATCGTCGAGTTGAATGACTGCATCTCTACTTTGGCATTGCGGAGTCCTATTACGTGCATTAGTGTTGCCGAAGAACCTTTTACATGTGTTTTGTATGAAGATGGTGCCCTGGTTGTTTCTGGGTTGCAGTCTTCACCCTAGGCTAGTAACAATTTTCTTATTTTTTCAATTATTTTTTACAATTCAAGCTTTCAAAATCATGTTGTACATCAAAATGTTTTTCATGGATGCTAGATTCTTCCGTTGTTCTTTTCTATAATTTTTTATGTTAGTTGAATTGCTGTGATTTTAAGTCATCTTAATTTTCTGTCACTTTTAGCCAATAGTATGACAATTTAAATTCTCATGTTTCTTTTTTGTTCAGTTTAACAATGAAAAAAATTGATTTTGGAGTCTTTTGTTAATTGTTTTTTGCTCTAGTTTCATTTAATAACAAATGAATGATTTTATAGAGATGAATAACAAATTGGGTTGCAGGCATAATTGTCTATGTATTAACAACAGAAGAAGGTTTTATTTGCAGATCACTATAGCTACCATGGAGGGTAGTATTAATGAAAAGAGGGCTGCCATTAATTAGTCTAACGGGCAACGGCTTTTAGCATTGGCGCTCGGCCCTTGTTGGGGTAGGGAAATAGCAGAAGAGGGTGTGGATGAGGAAGAGAGGCTCAACTTGGATGCTCTTCCTTTACAAAATCTTTAATTCTTACTTGAACTTTATGTAATTTGTTAGATGTTATGTATCGAGGATGGTTTATTGTGATGTAATTTGTTAGATGTTATGTATTTAGGATGGTGTATTGTGATGTGAATGATATTAACACTATGTTTTAGCGGAGGGATTTACTACTTCTTAGAGCCTAATTGCTTTGATACTGATTAGGGAGCCTGTAATCGGATAGAATAGATAATAAGTTGGTTTTCTAGGCTTATTATTGGACTAGGTGTTTCTAAGGCTTAATATAACCTTTTGACAAGTAGTGTACTGAATCTCATTAGATGTTAAATATATCACCAGATTGGTCACATATTGACTTTGATGTTGATGTTGGAGTACATATGTTTATCAGATTATGGACTTATGTTTTTAGTACTAGTCTAAGACCTTGCTGTGATATTCATTTGTTTTCATCAGCTTTTACTTGTGCCTAATCCATCTTTTAATAGTATGTAGATATCAAAGATAAAGTGGGTTTACTCTATGGACACTTTATGTGGGAGATTTGATTTACTGTTTTGTTTATTGTCTTTTATTTGTGTTGTTAGAGTAGAATTGAAGGATACCCATTTCATTGTGTTTTCCATGCTTTTTATTCCTCTTTTGGTTTTGACTAGATGCTCATTTATTTTTAATTTGGGAATTTGACTTATTAGATAAAAAATAAAATAAAATTTAGTGATTGGGTTTCTAATGTTGTAAATTATGATTTTTCAAGCATCTACTCTTTCTTTAGGTCTAATTGTTTGCTGATTGCTGTGGATCCACATATAACTTTTTTTATAGGTTTGGATGAAAACTCTTTGGGTTATTTATTTTTTCTCAACATGTGATCTATCCATCATCAATAATTGTGATATTCTTCCTCAGTTTTTCACTCCTTTTTGTAAATTATTTGGCTCATTCTTGGCATTTTACTTGTACTAACCTTTGTCAACTTTTGACGTCTTCTTTGCAGGCTTTAGCCAATCTTTCTGTTACAGGTTAGATTTCGTCTTGTCATGCATTTATTTTCATTGATTATGCAGTAAACTAAGATAGATTATGTATTTATTTTCATTGAATTAGATTGTCTTTTGTACGCATATGGTAGATCTTTTTCTATGTGAATGTTCACATTCATTTCGTGCTTCATAACAATATATCATTTTTATATATTTTTTTATTGAATAGAACAAGAAGAAATAATGGTAAACATTTTAAATATCTTATTAACAAATTTCAAACTTCAAACCAATATATACTGATAAGTAGCTAAGCTTTTCAATTGGTTTTGCATAGTATATGATTCTTCAATGTTGAAGTTTATGCTATAATGCTTCTCCCCCGGCAGCTGGCTGTTGATTTATCCTAATATGCTTGAAATCATATTTTGATTAGACCATTAAGTATGTTTGGATATAGGTCCACCAATTTAGTTTGATCTCGTGGTTTAGTTTGCTGGTATCTTGCCCCTCTTATTTCCTTATTGTGGTACTCATGCTTACTGGTATGGGTCTTGGCTTCTTTTTATGCCAAAGCAGATTTACATGGACCTCGAGTCCAGCCAAATCAATCTCTTAAATAGTAAGCTACTTATTGATCAATTCTTGCTACTGCCCAAGGCTGTTTCAACACAAAATCACTCATTTGGAACAGTTTCCAAACCTAGTCTTGTTTCCAATAAGGGATGATGCAGTCCAACTACATCTAACAACTCTTGCCTCACTACTCTGATATCTCTTGGCAAGACAAACACTACTACAAAACAGTAAATAGATAACGCGGAAAAAACGTTGTGGTTTCTGTCAGAAAAACGTCGTGGTTAAGGGTGTCATCTATTTGACACCCTTATACAACGTTTTTAAAACATTGTAGTTAGACACATTCTACAACGTTTTTTTCTTAAAAAATGTTGTAGATTTATTTTCCATAAATTAGTAGATTCTTGAAAACGTTGTAGAAGGTATGATTCCACAACGTTTTCTGACTAAAAATGTTGTAGTTTAATATATCAGACGACGTTTAGGCACATTTACACAACGTTTATAATGTGTCATCTATTTAAAAGGTGTCATTTATTTATACAAACATACAACATTTTTAAAATGTTGTAGATAAAAAAAAGAAGTTGTGGTTCACCTATATTACCAATGCACCTGCAATATGCTAGTGCCATGATATATAGCTAAAAGGTCTAAATTCTCATTTAAATTTAAAGCCAAAATGTATGAACCATTCAAAATACATCCCAATAATACCATTCGTTTACAGTTTCAAATTACTATATCCACAAAATATATATCAAACTATCCATATATACATCTCAAATTCACTTTTCAATCCACAAAATAAACCAAACTATCCATAAAATTAAGCTACTACCTAAGCATGTGCAAAAAAGCCTAGATGGGTGCCCATTTGAGATGAGAAATTCATAGTCTGTCCCTGATGCATGATTCCCTGAGCTTGCATCAGATGGGGTTGAAGACCTTGAACAAATACTTGCTGCTGCACTTGAGATGGATTTCCCATTGGTAAGGGCATTGGCAATGAAGTATTCACCATACCCTGAGACTGCAATTGCGGGTTAGGCCCACCAAATTGAACCGGCAACTGTGGCTGGTGAAATGGCACTTGCATAGGCATCCCAGAGATCAGATGAATAGAAGGCTTTTGAGTTTGAGTTGTAGGTGGGCCAGTGGAAACTTGGTCATCTCTTTTTGCTTTGGACACTGGATGAGCCTCAACAGCATTAGATTGGTCAACGGTGCCAGCATTCTTTGTAGGCAATTGTTGTTTCGGAATTGTCGGAGTTTGCAATGTAGATGCAGCTCTTAAAGAATCATAACGAGCCTGCCAGACAGAGCATCAAAGAGCAAGGACGAAGAACATTAAACAATTTATCACAATGATATCAAAATTAATGATCATTCAATATGATCGACTTAGAATTCAAATTGTTACGTAGTAATTTAAACATGCCCCGTATCAGGACCCATAAGACAAACTGTGCTGCTTAGTAATTTAATCATGTCCATATAGAATTCAAATTCTATATAATCAACTTACAATTCATTGCTTAGTAATTTCACATCAATGTCAGAACCAAAACATGTTGGGTTAGGTAGGTTTATACTCTGTATAAACCTGTGTGGAACAGTATACCAATGTAATATTTTTGTATACATACTCCCTCTTAAAGAAAGAGTACTACTTCTTGTAGAATATTAAGGTAGAATATTAAGGTAGGCATATGACACAATAATTTAATTTTATAGATGATCTTTACAAACATTAAAGAGAATTATGTCAAAGTGTGTCAAATACAAACCTTTATATTTGGAGGGGGAGGAGTAACTCTATTTCATGGTAGCCGCTAGAATTTTCCATGTTCATATTTTTTACTTTCTGCTCATATAAACAGAAAATCTATACATCCCAATATTTGATCCGTACAACTAGCAATTTTTAAAAGTGGATAACATTACCATCCAATCAACATCCACAAAGGAAAAGTATGTACAAACCTGATCACGTTTCTGCTCATCCAAATTTGGAGGTGCTGAGCTAGTTCGAGCAGGTATCTGCAAACATAAGAATCAAGCTAAGTAGCAACTCCCCCACATACAATACCAGTACTCTAAATACAATAACACCACTACAAAGTTGACTTCAACCAGTTTTACAAGGAAATTCAAGAATCCAAGCTTATTTTTATGTTTCTCATAGGAATCACAATTCATTTATATTACCAAAGAAGAAATATGACCATAGAAAAATAGTACTACCCATTGTTCCAAAATTAGAGAAGCCTTTTCCTTATTGTCCATTACAAAATTAAAGAAACATTTCTATTATTAGAGTATAATGTGACATTTCTAATTATGTGATGGAATGATTAGTTAACTTAGCAGTCACTGATTAACTTCGGGTCAGAATTGACAATAATAAAAACAAAAGGTATGGTCAGATAACTCAAAAAGATTGCTTACACATGTAAGTCATAGGCAGAAAGGAATCTGTTCAAGTAGTTTACAGACAAATATGCACACAGAGGTCCAAAACTGAAATGGTCATGAACCTGTTGTAAACCAAACAAGGAATTGCATTGAGTAATTTTCATAAAGACATACATGAATGGTGGTTATAGTCTCCTGCAGGATTTAAGGAAAAACACATGACTAATTTAAAATCAGCCATTGATTTTGCGCTGTGACGACGAAATTGAAATTCCAGAAAGTAATGATGCATTTAATTTCTATAGCTAATAGAAATGAAACTATTTCTAACCTATAGTTTCTACCTTCTCCCCCTTTTAGGCCGTTTCAAACTTAATATTTGCTCCAGTATATGTGATACTCCTTCACTTAGTGTTGCTTTCCTTCTTCTTTGCAATTCCAAAGTTCTGATATGATGTACCTACCACTGGGGTTGTACGTGTTTATCTCCATCAAGGCAGTAGTCACTGCCATGTAAACTTCATCACCCAACTCAACCTTTAGATATTTCAGTTTCTCATCTTCTTCATTAATAACTTCCTGTGTTGTCATGTTCAAATTTACCAAAAAATAAGGTCAACCATGAAAATGAAGGGAATGGGGAATTAAAAACAAGATTTTCTTATAAAAAGGAAATGGAATATGAATCAAGAAATCAGGGATTGTTCGGTACCCATTCATACCGAATTAATGGATTCATACTAAATATTTGCTTGAAGGATGCTACTGATGTTAAGAGAATGGTATGCTACACCGCAACATTTTGTATTAGAAACATGTAGATGAAAAGGTAACGAAAGGATGGGGAGAAGTTTTATGGAAAGCATTACACGAGTTTGTAAACAATAATTTAAGCACTTGTTAGGATAGCAGCATGGAGGATTGTTCTGCTCTTTACCTCCGGATAAGTTGTAACATAAGGTATATAGCCATTTTATTTATGCACTGTTAGGAAACTAGGAACATCCAAGACAAATGGAAATGTGAGTATGCCAACCTCTTGTTGACAGTTAGAAAATTTAGCTAAAATTGCAGTAACTGATGTTCTGTAAAAGAGCATACCTTGTGATCATCACTACCTTCAACAGCAATGATCTTGAAAGGATGCCAGCTAGGATCCCTTAGGTGACCATCCCACAATGAACATAGGGATAAATCAAAAGCCAAATCCTAGAACTAATAGGTCACATGAAGTTAATTGCCATATATGAACAACGAATAGCTCGATATGAGTTATTTCAAGGAAACATTAAGCAAATTGCACTATATATATATATAGGGGAACCTAGATCGATCCAATAACCCTAAAAATCAAAACCGGTGAACTCTTTCAACATTGATACAAAATATTAACCCTTTGAACGACAGTGAATAGAATAAAATTAGGGAAAAGAGGGAGGGTGTATAGGTGAATTACAGTGACAGGTGCATCAACCCTTTGAACGTTGCTCTCTTCAACGAGGCAAAGAGACTTGACCTCCGACTCTTTGAGAGGCTCACAGTTCTTCAACTGCTCTATTTGCCTGTCTAGGTCTGACATATTCCCCCAAACCCTTCACTCACTTGCTCACTATTCCTCAATATTAGTGAGCGCAAACAAGGAAAGGGATGAAAAATGAGATTTGGAACTCCAGCCCGAGTGAAGAGATGTTGTTTCGCAACTCTTGTAGTAGTACTGTGGTTCACTTCTTTTTGTGGGGTTCTCTCTCGTGTTCAGTTTATGTCTCGATAACTTTGCTATTCGTGTTTCGTTTCTCCCTCTGCTCCGTGTATTTTAAGTACATAACGTTTTAAAAAAAAAACGTTATCTAATTAAAACCAAAAAATATCATTTTAAATAGATAACGTTTTTTCATATATATCTATAACGTTTTGTTAAAAAACATTGTGAAAAAAAATACTACAACGCTTTTTATAAAAACGTTGTGGTTTAAGTGTTGTCTATTTACTACTTTGTACTAGTGAAAATATTAGATTTACCCCTCTTTCTATTTTGATTCAACTCAAAAAGGACAATGTCAAAGATTGAGAATTATCAACCATATTACCTTTTTTTCTACAAATTGTAATGTCAAACAAACACGTTATTTATTGATTTAATTGGCACTGCCTCTACTCTTCTGTTGCAGGTACACCCCTCCTCACACTCACATACATGACACACAAACACCCCCACACTCACAACACAAACATCACACATCTCATATTCACACACCAAATTTGGGCATTATTTAGAATCAATTTGTTATTAATTTTGCTCTTTTTTATATAATTAAATTTGCATATTAACTTTATTTTTTCTTCTCCATATTTGAATTGGGATTGTTGTGCCATGGCCAATGAATAAAGGAAACTATTGCATTTTTTGAAGTAAATTTGCAGTTAACATGTTTGTACAAATGTCTCACCGAGTAATTTGTGGTTAACATGTTCGTAGAAATGTCCCAGTATGTATTACTGAAAATGTCAAGATTTTGATCTTTTTTCCAATCGTTAAAATCAAGAGAGAAGACTAATAATAGTTTGAAATTCCATGTGATGCTAGTGCTAATGTCTGTCGGTAACAATCTGTTATAGTCTCTTCTTGTTGCACAGAATATTGTGAATGCTAGAGATAATTTTTGTCCTAATATCAACCTGATTCATACATTATGGTTAGAAGACAAAATTAGCAACAAAACTATAAATCAACTAGAATCAGCTTTTGATTCTGATAAGCTCAAAAAACTTCAATCAGCTGTTTCTGGACTCTATGATCAGATCAGGTAAGTTTAGCCTAGACTGTCTAAATATTAATCTTAAAAGGCATATTCATCTTGGCACATTTTTTTGGTTTCCTGATATCAAATGCATACCTGATTTGAAAGCCATATAAAATGTACAGCAAAATACATTTAATGAAACAGGTAGATCGTGAATAACCGGTTGTTATACGAATGTTGAATATAACATATGTACGCTTAGTCACTTGATATTGTTATGTGCTCTAGAAATTCATACAAATATAACATATGTTTTTATGGTGTGGATCAACCTGTCTCCTTCATCCTGCTATTTCATGCGTAAGTCTGTTAGCCTCATCATAACTTTGGTGTAGCATCTAGAGAAATTACCTCATTACTTGTTACTTTTGTTTTCCTCGCTTTAAATTTTACTACCTGATTAACTATCTTCCTATTTTTTTCATATTTAACATTTTGCACTTTATGTAACTGCAGCTAAAGAAAGTAGTTGTGCAACCAACTCCAGTTTCATGGTGAATTCTCTTTACTAGTTTAGGATCATTGTTTGTTGCCAAAAGATGTTTTTATTTTGTTTTCTTTTTTTAATTGTCTGCATTATTTCTTCTTATATGCTATTGGTTATGGAAACATTTTATGGATTTTTTTTTTGTTTGTTTTATGTAGATAGCTTTTGGATGGTCTCAAGTTTAAGCTATTGTGTTGATCATTTGATTATTCCTTCCTTTTTTGATAAGTAAAGTATGTACTTTCAAAATGTTTAAGGGACATCTGATTTACAATTGGACATATACAAGTAAATCTATCAGAAACAAAAGTGAATCATATTACTAGGGTACAGACCCAACAATTCACTCTTTAAAAGTTTGTATGCTTTCATAGAATAACTAGGCGACACTATAAAATCTTTGCACTGAACAAACCAAAAAATAAAATGAAATGAAATGTCATATTTATGTTAGGAACCTTTTTTCTTGGTAGTATGCTATTGAACATGTAATTTTCTATTGAACATTTTGCTTTGTTATGGGCCAAGATGGCGGTTATAGTAGTCCTCACTATTTTATAAAATAGTTTGATAATAATTATAATGAAGACTTTATTTGAGTTTGGATATTGTCTACGAGACAATATTTGTATTGAAACTCACAGTCTATGTTTTGTCGTATTTTGCACGACAGTTCAATAGTTGTATAAATAAAGTTTGTATTTAAATTTTATACCATGTATTTGGCGATTCAGAATGAGTTGTGTAGACCTATTTTGGGGCGTTACAAATCATATTGTGTTCATAACTTACATACCAACTCAAATAACACAATGACATTCAATTCCAATTCAATTAACAAGTAATTTCATGAATTTCTAAGAATTTATTAAACCTGAAATTCAAAACATACTTGATATTAATGCTACCTCTTGAAGTTGTGATGTTGATTTCTTTCTCCAAGTTCATATTGCTTACTCAAATTGCAAGTCACTCTCTATATGGAATTTATCAGGAAATTTATAAATTGAATTAAGGAGAGTCTCCATTTATAGAGGGTTTATTACCCATACAATGGCTTTGCCCAACGTTTTAGTTTAACAGGAAGAAGAAGATGACGGATAATGAAGATTTGGTGAAAAGTTTTTCACTGCTACTATTTAGCCCACACCCCAGCCATCATTTGAAATCTCAGTGTTTGAGCAACAAAGAATAGGCTAGGCAAATGGCTTATTACGGCTGAGCAAAATTGAGACACTGAATATGGGACAATCAATTTGTTTGGTCTGCACTTACTAATAATGCTAAGGTTAATTCCCTGTTGGCTTACAAGGCAACTTAAATGACTTATTATTTTTACATTATGCTAAGGGGGTGTTTGTTTATAGCTGAATGAAGCTAAATGAAATTTGAATCTGAATGCATTTGAATCGGTCGGTCGTTTGTTTTAGTGCGAATAGTGAATCGATTAAGATAGATAGGCAATTTGAATGGCTAAGTTTATTTTTTGAAAGTGAATGAAGTAAAAATTTTAAAAATTAAAAAATTAAAAAAATATTAACTATTATATTAAGTAATATTAAATAAATTTACAATAATTTTGAAATTTTTTAGAGGGGGTAAAATAATAAAGTTTTGTCATTCAGATATTTTACACATGTCAATTATCAAACAGATTTTTTCATTCAAATTCAGATTCAGCTCATTCAGATTTAGATTTATTCAGTTTTTAAACACCCCCAAGTTATGAGCACGTATACTATATATAGTCAGGATCTTTAAGCTCACCCTTAATCAACTCACGAACTCCCCCCTTGACGGATTGGCTGACGGTTCGGTCATATAATCTGTAAATACATACTTTTAGCGGCGTTATATGTTGCACGTCGCTAAAAGTATGAACAACGATTATATGAAGCGAGCGCATGCATTAAAGTCCGTCATTAAAAGGAGTGAGAGTTTCAGTGAGTTGGATAATAAAAGCTTAAGATTCGAACCATATATATATATATATATATATATATATATATATATATAGAGAGAGAGAGAGAGAGAGAGAGTTCAGGTTCGGTCAGGACGCCTGGATTTTATTCCGTCCGGGACTTTTTTATTTTTTTATTTTAAAACAACTAAAAAAAATATTTAATATTTTATGGAATTGAAATTTTTTATAATAAAGTGTTTTTTGGGTGTGATTTAGAGTCGTATAACAAAACTTGGTGGTACAGTGCCTGCGGGCATCTGTACCACCATTTTTGATATATGTATTCAAATCAATTTCAAAACATGTATTATGGAAAAATTTGGGTTCCATAAAATATTAAATATATATTTTAGTTATTTTAAAAAAAAACAAAATAAAAAATAAAATTGAGGTCTAATTTTTTATCGAAGTCAGGAAGTCGAACTTTCATCCATTATATATATATATATATATATACATGCAAGTATACTCCTACATTAGATATATACATATAATTATATAATCCATGTACATTGTGTTAGTCCAAATAATAATTGAAATTGGGTTGGAATATAATTTAGTTGGGTACTAACAACCCATTATTTTTCATAAATCTTATTATTTCAATTATACTCAAATATTATAATGATAATTAATATAAAATATTTATTTTCTAAAATTTAATTTCCTTTCATACTTTTAAAACACACATTTTATCAACTCACCATGCATCATTATGTCACACAAGGTTTATTTATACAAGATTAGTAAATTACATAAGCTTATTTTTACCGTACAGTCTCATATAACAACTATTCACATATTATAATATTATTCTTAACATCACATATTTTATTTTATGCATGAAGCAATATTATTGCATTATTTATTTATATGCTCAACACATTAGAAGCAACAAAAAGAATTTCAAAGGTTGGTCACTGGCGCAGCTGCGCTGATTTGTCCTACAGAAGTGGCGTAGCTTCGCCACTCTGGAACAGTCCCACACCAGGCCCTGCTCCTGTAAAATCCAGACCATACAACATATGCAATTACACATAATAATTACTTAAATGAAATAATATTTAGTCCATCCCATTATTAAAATCATTCTTTCATTAATTTAATTAAACAATTTCTTAATCCATCATTATGTCACACTAAACATAACACATAAGCTTAAATTAATCTTTTCATTATTTCCTATACATTACATACTTATCCCATATTTAACTCAATTTAAATCGACTCATCACTTTCCAAGACTCACATACATAATGAATATATTATTTACAATACTTGACATTTGATTTCTTTTAATTTCAATTTATTAATTGACTTTATACAAAATTATAAATAACATAAAAGTTGAAGAAATTTCTAGTTAATCTACATATTTGTGTTTTAGATTGATGCATTCTTGAAGAATAAAAAGAAGATTCGCAACCGTGGGCAAAGTTTCATCAATTTTTTTTCTGGGTTTGGATTGAAGAAGGGATGACAGTCGTAGATTCAAAGGGAAACTCGATCTGCAGTTGATTCTTCTAACTTTGATTTCGATTGTTCTGAAGATTTCTTTTTGGTTTTATCTGCTGCAATTTATGGTTGTATTTTGATCATATCCTTTTTATTTGACCAGATATGTTTCTCTTGCCTTCATGTAGTTTGATCGGATATGTTTCTTTTGCCTTTAAGTTATTTCTTTTAGTTTGATTTTAATTTCTTTTTAATTTTGGTAGTAATTTATTTTTAAATATTATTCATAACTTGTTTTAAATTTATAAATTAATTTGTTTTGTAAAATATAATGGTTGTTTTGATAGTAATTTGTTCTTAAATATTATAATTATAATAGTAATAATAATTATAAGTATAATAATAATAATAATAATAATAATAATAATAATAATAATCCTCCATTTCAAAATATCAAATGATTTATATTTTTAAAGTGAACTTAAAATATTTAAAAATAATATGAATTCATTAATTTTATATAATTATATTTGTAAAGATTATAAATTAATATATTTTATTATTAATTAATTTATTTAATTTATTTATTATTAATTTAATTATTTGTTATTTAAAAAAAAAAGAGTCCAAGCTTGAACACTGAAAAAATAAAATTAAAGTTATTTTGTTATTATTATTAAAAAAAATTCTAAGGTGGGTGTTATATTCCACTATGTAGACTTTCTGTAACGTTTTTAACAGAATAGACGGTTTTTTAAATTTTTGTAAAAAAATCAATTCAGTGATTTTTTAGATTTTTAACCCATTTTTTATGCTAAATAATGTAATTTTTGTTTTGCATTTTAGATTTTGATATTGACATACTTAATTTGCAGCAGCTCTTTCCATGTAGGAAGTAAGGAATTATATATTTTAAAATAATTTTATCAACTATAAAGTTTATTCTTAAATTTCAATATTAAATAAAATTTACGAGAAAAGAAATACTGTATATGTTTGTGAAACCAAAGCTTTAAGAAAAGATGTAACTTTCATGTCGAGATTCTAATTGCACATGAACATCAACATTTATTTAAATTCTTTAAATTATCGTATTAGTGGATTACATGGACAATCAAATTAATTACTGCTTGTTTAAATTTTTTGTAGAGCATGGATTTTATGACGAGGGATGGACAAAACATTATTATTGTGAAACCTAGTGATTCTGCAACTCCTACATATCTCAACAGTAAGTATTAAACAACTCAAAGAGAAACCAAAATTCTACTTTTATGATTAAAATGCAAATCTTTATCTACAGTTTATTGCTTTGTAGAGATATGACATCCGAATTGACAATTTAGCAAATTGTTATCTAGTGCTACAATTAGTAGTTGCACTACTAATTACATATTAAAAAGTACAATTGTGCACTAATAAATGTACATTAAGGAATGAGTTTGCTAATTAGCTTCTTATATGCGTCTCTTCTTATTGAATCAGATCTCAACATTCTGGACTTAACATCCGAAAATGAAGAAGAAATTCCTGTAGAAGAGGCTGTATGTAAATTCTGTTTCAAAACATTTGAAATAGGAAATATGTTCATGAAAAAATGTATGTGCCCAAATGCCCTCACACATGAAGAATGTATACTCAATTGGTTCGGGGCGAAAAGAAACAACGAGTGTGATGTTTGTGAGCAAGAGGTTCAGAACTTTTCAGTAAATTGGCATCTGGTGGTGCCTAATCAGTTACAGAAGCCAAGCAAAAGAAAAGGTATTCTGCATTACTATTCGCACACAAAAGACACTAACATGTGTGTCTGTAACTCAATTTGACAACTTAAGAGATTTTATCATATTTATTAACTCATCTACATTTTTAAATTTATTTAATACGGGATTTATACAAAATATCTCAATGGTTTAAGATGTACTAGCGTGGCTAATGTTGGGTAGATCTTAAAGCATAAATTAGAATAATTTTTTTTTATTAGAAAAAGAAAAACAAGTTTCAAGTTGGGTTTTGATGTTTAATGTTGTGTCTTTCTTATGTGATAAAATTGTTTAATTTGCTTATCCTTTTATGTTTGGCAGGGTTGGTTTTAATCTTCAAAGAAAAGAAAAATCTCACTCAAGGTGGAAATTTTGTTGTTCTATATCTTACTACCAAGTAAATTTTTCAACATCAAAATCATATATATATATTTTCGGGCCCCTCTAATATGGGGCCTAGGACGATTGACCCTCTCAAGAACGGCCTTGCATCAACATTTATTTAAATTATCGTGTTAGTGGATTACATGGACAATCAAATTAATTACTGCTTGTTTAAATTTCATGTAGGGCACGGATTTTATGACGAGGGATGGACAAAACATTATTATTGTGAAACCTAGTGATTCTGCAACTCCTGCATATCCCAACAGTAAGTATTAAACAACTCAAAGAGAAACCAAAATTCTACTTTTATGACTAAAATGCAAAACTTTATCCAGAGTTTATTGCTTTGTAGAAATATGACATCCGACTTGACAATTTAGCAAATTGTTATCTAGTGCTACAATTAGTAGTTGCACTACTAATTACATATTAAAAAGTACAATTGTGCACTAATAAATGTGCATTAAGGAATGAGTTTGCTAATTAGCTTTTTATATGCGTCTCTTCTTATTAAATCAGATCTCAACATTCTGGACTTAATATCCGAAAATGAAGAAGAAATCCTTGTAGAAGAAGCTGTATGTAAATTTTGTTTCAAAACATTTGAAATTGGAAATATATTCATGGCAAAATGTATGTGCCCAAATACCCTCACACATGAAGAATGTATACTCAATTGGTCTGGGGCGAAAGGAAACAACTAGTGATGTTTGTGAGCAAGAGGTTCAGTGCTTTTCAGTAGATTGGTATTTGGCGATGTCTAATCCGTTACAGAAGCCAAGCAAAAGTGTGACGCCCCCAAAATAGGTCCATTCCACCCAACCCATTTTGAGTCGCCAAATACATGGTACAAAAATAACTACAACTTCAATAATACAAATGTCATGTGAAATACGACAATACATCTTTGTGAGTTTAAATACGAGATATTTAAAAATCAGACAATATCCATACATGCAAATAAATCCCCATCATAATTATTGATATATTATTTTACAAAATAGTGAGGACTACTAAACAACTCTCTAGAACCTTCATTCCATACCCGAACTAGATCCCGCTATGTTACTCACCTCCCGAGAAGAAAATGGAACAACAAGGAAAAGGGTGAGCTCAACTAGTCCGATAAAGAATATTATGACTAAGATAATATACAACAAATTATCGTTAGTCTTCAACAGGAAAAATCTAATAGAATACAATAGACAACAAGTTTTAGATCAACAAATGCAAGTGAAACAACAATCCATTAGAAGAGTCACGTAGAGAAAGAATTCACCATCTTCTAAGGTTTAAAAGTCCATCATCAATATTTTATCCTCATAACAACAATCAATATTCATCTTTGCACTCACAGCCAAAGATATTCATTTAAATCACCGATTGGTCATGTTCATATCAACACTGTTCATCTTCGCACTACGGGCCAAAGATATTCATCGATTAATCGTTCATCTTTGCACTACATGCCAAAGATATTCATCAAATATCACCATTAAGGACCGAGGATGATGAAAAATATTTTAAGAAGCGAATCCAAAGTGAGATAGAAGGACAAATATTAGGGATTAATACAATGTTTATCCAAGATCGATAATACTTCATAATAAACGATTTTGAAGCGAACTCAAAAATAACGATCAAAACATGGATACAATCAAAGATAGTAAGCCAAAATAGACATCTTGGACAAAAGAAAAATTTTCATTTTTGATTGAATAATCTTCAGATTCGTGAAGTCTTGCCGTATCACGTGAATAGTAACCCGAACACAAAAGATAGAAATTTCACAAAAACATCTTCACGCCGTGAATAGTACTCGTGAATAGTAACTTGTGAATAAGAACTCATGAATAGTAACTCATGAATAGTAACCCCGACATGAAAAAGTTCCAAATTTGATATAAAAGTTCAACCAATATTTTGGCATAATGATATTGAAGAAAATAATATCATTTCTTGAAAGAAATAACATCCTTTACCTCAAAATAACCGTACTTCGATTTGAATTTTGGTATAGTCTTTGATGAAACTTAGATCAGATATAGCAACACTCAAAGTATACTCACAAGAATAAACCGATAATATAGAGAAAGAGAGAAAACTTAGTTTACGGTGTGATTTTCAATTCTAACTTAGCCCTCTATTTATAGAAAAATGTTAGAGCAGCAAAGGAGACTAAATTAATAAAATATATTATTATTTATTCAAAATTCCTACCCACATGTTTTGAAAACTCTAGCATGCCTTCTTTGGTCAAAAACAACATACCACCCATGTGCCAACAACCACAAAAACGTTTTTCTTATATAAAATAATTAAAACTTCCAAAAATCAATTATTTGAACTCAGGAACTTCAATAATTCATGATAAATAACCCTTTTAATAGAAAAATCGAATCTCGCGTCTTTTTATAGGAAATTCAATTCTCTACAACTGCGGAAGGAAGTTTTTCCAAATTCCAAATGAAATTATCAGAAATCCATAAATGAGCGATTTTACGCCTATAATCAATTTTTAGGTCAAGAATTGTGTCCACAAACACACAAAACATATATTAAACATTTAATGCCACGAAAATACTCTTCCTCCTCATATACTCATATATCCCACATTCATTGTAAAAATATCATAGTTAATATATTATTAAAATAATATATTTAAATGAATTATTTTATCGAAAAAAGATAAAATATTAATTTTCAACAATTGTCACATTAAAAATTTTCTCCATTTATATCCACATAAAATAAATATTTTCTTTATCATAATAATCAATAATTAATTATTTAAAAATAATATTATAGAATCATAATCTTGACAATCGGTAGTTCCGGAAAGAGGGGCTTTCGATAAGGATTTCTCTTCTTTGGCGCCATGATTAGGTGACTAAACCTCTTCTTAGAGCAGAACTTTCTAGACATTGCCAATAATGTTATCGATAATATTATTCAAATAATATGAATTATTGATTTGATAATGGAAAATACCGTGTAATGACAATTATTGAAACAACAAAGTGATACCAAATATCAACGCAAACAATTATTGAATCAATATAATATTGAGCGATAGACTCATCGTAACAATTATTGAGTAGTGCCTTCTTTACGTAAGGATCAATAATTCAACAATCTTTGTGCAATCTGGTGCCGCTCTTTGTGCAACCACGCATATTATCGTATTTTAACCACCGAACCCAACAGCAGTGTTAACGGTAACAATTTCTGCCGTTATTTATAAAACTCAATCTTTGTCGTTTCTTTCACCCAACCGTTTTCCGTTATGGGGCCCACCAATGGCTAGCAGGTCAAAGACGGAGATTCTTCGACAAAAAGAATATTCCACGACCAAACGAATATTCCCAAACAATAATGAATATTTTATAACCACTTGCTTATTTTACAAAAATTGCACATTTCACCCATAACCAAAGCATTATATCAAATTAACCCTTATTAATTTAGAATAATGAATAAAGGAAAATTCAATTTTATTTATAATAAGTTGGGGTCTTACAACCTCCCCTCCTTATGAAATTTCGTCCTCGAAATTGACGTGCGTACCTGGTGTATCGAAAAGACGAAGATACCTCGCTTACATTTCCGTTTCCAACTCCCAGGTCATTTCCTCAATAGCATGGTTTCTCCACAAAACTTTAACTTGTGGTATGACCTTCTTACGTAGCACATGCTTCTTCCTATCCAAAATCTTGACAGGTACCTCCTCGTATGTTAAGTCTTCACTATCTCTCGTCGGTTCTAACTCAATAATGTGGTTGGTCGTCCACATATTTACGTAATATCGATACGTGAAAAACGTTATGAACACGCGTCATACTTGGTGGTAAAACGAGTCTATAGGCCACAGTTTCTACTCGATCGAGAATGAATTAATAAATCGAAGGTTTGAGCTTTCCTCACCTCACAGATTCTCGCTTTTGAAATAACAACTTCTTGCACCTCCTTCTTCAAATTCATCACTCCGGTGTGTAGCTTCGAAGCGATTTTAACTTTATCGATAAAAAGTCGATTATACTATACTCGTATATCATCAACGTGGATACCTAGAGTTTTCATCTCCATCTCTAATATTTATAAGTTATCTGAAATGAGTCTTTGACAATATCGTACTCGCATCAGATATCACGATCTTTTTACTCAACACGTCACTACCACGTTCGCTTTTCGAGGATAGCATGGTATGAACATGTCTTTGAAATGAGTCTCCTCTTTGAGTTCTTTAAAGCTCTTTCCACATTCCTCGCTTCATTTGAATTTTGTATCTCTACTGAGTCAATTTGCGTTAATGGAATAGCGATTCGAGAATATCCTTCAACGAATCTCCGATAATAACCAACTAAGCCTAAAGCTACGTATTTCGACATCGACTTAGGTTGCTCTCAATCAATGTAACTCATATCCCAATCTTGGATAAAGACGTCACAATGACACCTATCGGTTTACTCTTTGCACGAATATGGCGCCCCCCTACGGAGAATGCGGCGTTGTATTCCACAAAGGAAGTCATCATATAAAGGCTCTCGTACTAACTCTTCTACTTGGGTTTTTAACTCTGTGCTAACCGTTCGGGTTCCTCGCATTTTGACCGGTCACGACAAACGCTCTTCCGAGAGAACCGTTGACTTTGTCTTTTCAGATCCGCCTTTGGTGCCATTGTTCGGTGGACTTGATTGATTTCTGCCAGGACAAAATCGAGCTATGTGATCTTCTTTTCCACAACTAAAACATACCTTGAAGGTCGTGAATAGTTTGGACTTATATGTCCTCCTCTCCACATTTGTAACATCTAGCTGGCGTTCTCCTCCCCTTGAATTTGTTCTTTGGTGTTGATCTTTCTGCTGCCGACGTCTTCCCACCATCGTTTAATCTTCTCTTCTTGAAATTTCCACTTGAATTATTTCTTCTATTATCTTGGCCATGATTACCACCGAAGTGGTTACCATTTCTTGCTCGATAATTTCTTTCACGATGGTTATCATTGTCCGATGGCCCGTTGCCACAAAGTATGATTTTTATCGTGTTGTTGGTCGGCCTTGTTGAATGACTCATTATCTCGCTCTAATAATTGAGCCTGCATTTACAACATCTCAATATAGAGAAAATTTATGAGAAATGAGGTATTGATTTAATTTGAGTTTTGAACCCTTCGAAAACATACGCATATACGTTCCTCATTTTCCACCAAATGAGGTGCAAGCACAGACAACTTGCAAACTTCTCCTCGCATCTTTGAGACACCGTCATGTTACTGCTCGCTCCGGTCTAATAAACTCCACTTTCTTCATATACGAATGAATACTTTCAGGGAAGTACTTGTCATTGAATAGTTTCAAATCTTTCCCAAGACATGTTGAGTGCATCTGGTTTGAGTACGCTTCACGATTCCCACCGATGAATGCTTCACCACGAAACATAAAAGGTGGCGAATGGAACCTTCGTTTCCTCCGCATCCCAAGACATCAAATATCTTGGTAATTTGCTTGACCCACGTTTACGCCTTGATCGGATCGGCTTTCCATGGAAATCTGGTGGTCCCAACTCTTTGAATTGTTTGGTCGTGACAAACCGCAGCGTTATTATCATTTCCACCCATATTTTGTACACGAGTCTCCCTAAATGCGATTTTGCATGAGCTGCAAAAAGCTTCTAAACATCCCGTCGTTCATCATCATCTACGCTTTCGATGGCGTTGTTCACGGGAGGAACATTTGCCGACTGCTGTTGCGTTCTCCTCAAGTGAAAGTACTTAGGCGTCTCCACGATCTCATTTACTCCATTGTTAATATTCTCAATTCGACATTCTCAAATCTTTATATAAAACAAGGGTTAATTAAACAAATTAACATGTCACATAATATTCCTATATTATGACACGACCAACAAATAAGCTTAGGTAGGACACACTAGCAAAGGATTTACTCGTCTCTCCCTCCTAGTTCTATTCCCGATCTCATGGAGAGATCATATCCCTAAGCTACGATATCAACCGTGGCGCCCCTAAAATAGGTCCATTCCACCCAACCGATTTTGAGTCGCCAAAACATGTATATGTAAATAACTACAACTTCAATAATACAAATGTCGTGTGAAATACGACAATACATCTTGTGAGTTTAAATACGAGATATTGCCGCCTAGACAATATCCATACATAAATAAATCCCCATCATAATTATTGATATATTATTTTACAAAAATAGTGAGGACTACTAAACAACTCTCTCTAGAACCTTCATTCCATACCACGACTCGATCCTCTATATGTTTCACCTCACGAGAAGAAAATGGAACAACAAGGAAAAGGTGAGCTCAACTAGTCCGATAAAAGAATATTATGACTAAGATAATATACAACAAATTATCGTTAGTCTTCAACAGGAAAAATCTAATAGAATACAATAGACAACAAGTTTTAGATCAACAAATGCAATGAAACAACAATCCATTAGAAGAGTCACGTGAGAGAAAGAATTTCTCGTCTTCTAAGGTTTAAAAGTCCATCATCAATATTTTATCCTGTAATAACAATCAATATTCATCTTTGCACTTTTCTGAGCCAAAGATATTCATTTAAATCACCATTGGTCATGTTCATATCAACACACTGTTCATCTTTTGCACTACTGAGGCCAAAGATATTCATCGATTAATCGTTCATCTTTGCACTACTACAGCCAAAGATATTCATCAAGTATCACCATTAAGGACCGAGGATGATGAAAAATATTTTAAGAAACGAATCCGGTGAGATAGAAGGACAAATATTAGGGATTCGTACATACAGCGGTTTATCCAAGATCGATAATACTTCATAATAAACGATTTTGAAGCAGAACTCAAAAATAACGATCAAAACATGGATACAATCAAAGATAGTAGCCAAAATAGACATCTTGGACAAAAAGAAAAATTTTCATTTTTCGGTGAATAATGCCGTATTCGTGAATAGTGCCGTATACGTGAATAGTAACCCCGACACAAAAAGATAGAAATTTCACAAAAACATCTTCACGCTTCGTGAATAGTACTCGTGAATAGTAACTTGTGAATAGTAACTCATGAATAGTAACTCATGAATAGTAACCCCGACATGAAAAAGTTCCAAATTTGATAAAAAGTTCAACCAATATTTTGGCATAATGATATTGAAGAAAATAATATCATTTGCGAAAGAAATAACATCCTTTACCTCAAAATAACCGTATCTTACGATTGAATTTTAGATATAGTCTTTAAAACTTCACCAGAGTATAGCAACACTCAAAGTATACTCACAAGAATCGCTTTCGATAATATAGAGAGAAAGAGAAAACTTAGTTTCTGGTGTGATTTTCAATTCTAACTTAGCCCTCTATTTATAGAAAAATGTTAGAACGCCAAAGGAGACTAAATTAATAAAATATATTATTATTTATTCAAAATTCCTACCCACATGTTTTGAAAACTCTAGCATGCCTTCTTTGGTCAAAAACATCAGCCACCCATGTGCCAACAACCACAAAAAAACGTTTTCTTATATAAAATAATTAAAACTTCCAAAAATCAATTATTTCGGAACTCCGGAACTTCAATAATTCATGATAAATAACCCTTTTGTCAGAAAATTCGAATCTCGCGTCTTTTTATAGGAAATTCAATTCTCTACAACTTTGCAGAAGGAAGTTTTTCCAAATTCCAAACATAAATTATCCGAAATTCATAAATGAAGCGATTTTACTGATCTATAATCAATTTTAGGTCAAGAATTGTGTCCACCAACACACACAAAATATATGTTAAACATTTAATGCCACAAAAATACTCTTCCTCCTCATATACTCATATATCCCACATTCATTGTAAAAATATCACCGTTAATATATTATTAAAATAATATATTTAAATGAATTATTTTATCGTAAAAAGATAAAATATTAATTTTCAACAATTGTCACATTAAAAATTTTCTCCATCTATATCAACATAAAATAAATATTTTCTTTATCATAATAATCAATAATTAATTATTTAAAATAATATTCTGTAATCACGATCTTGACAATCGGTAGTTCCGGGAAAGAGGGCTTTCCAATAAGGATTTCTCTTATCATGCTTGCAATTAGGTGACCAAACATCTCCTTAGATGAGAACTTTCTAGACATTGCCAATAATGTTATCTCGATAATATTATTCAAATAATATGAATTATTGATTTGATAATGGAAAATCTTGTGTAATGACATTGAAACAACGGTGATACCAAATATCAACGGCAGCAATTATTGAATCAATATAATATTGAGCAATAACTATCGTAACAATTATCGAGTAGTGCCTTCTTCACGTAAGGATCAATAATTCAACAATCTTTGTGCAATCACTGGTGTGCTCTTTGTGCAACCACGCATATTACTGTATTTTAACTACCAGGTAACCCAACAGTGTTAACGGTAACAATTTACGCCGTTATTTATAAAACTCAATCTTTGTCGTTTTCTTTCACCCAACCGTTTTCCGTTATGGGGCCCACCAATGACTGCGCCGTCGTACGGAGATTCCCGACAAAAAGAATATTCCACGACCAAACGAATATTCCCCGACAATAATGAATATTTTATAACCACTTGCTTATTTTACAAAAATTGCACATTTCACCCATAACCAAAGCATTATATCAAATTAACCCTTATTAATTTAGAATAATGAATAAAGAAAAATTCAATTTTATTTATAATAAGTTGGGGTCTTACAAAAAGGGATTGGATTTCACGATTGAAAAGGTTACTTCTTATTATTTTCTAATTTTTTTTTTTTGGTTTTTTGTTTTGGGATCTGATACAATTGTTAGGACAGAATGGGGCAACTCATGCGTCGCATTCGCACACACAACACAAGACACTACCGCACATATGTTTGTAACTCAACTTGACGACTCAAAAGGATTAAACTTTTTGGTTGAGATTTACCATACTTAATTATTAACCCATCTACAATTTTAAACTTATTCAATACATGATTGATACGAAATATCTCAATGGTTTGAGATGTACTAATATGGCTAATGTTGAGTGGTTCTTCACGCATAAATTAGAATATTTTTTTTATTAGAAAAAGAAAAACAAGTTTCAAGTTGGGGTTTTTAGTTTTTAGGGTTTTGATGTTTAATGTTGTGTCTTTGTTATGTGATAAAATTGTTAAGGATAGGTCATAACTCACACGTGAGTGAAGAATTGTTGATGTGGGTTTTTTCAACTTTTAAGATTTTTTATAAAATCTGTAACTGATTAGGCAGTAGCGGATGCCAATTTGCTAAAAAGCTCTGAACCTCTTGCTCACAAACATCACACTTGTTGTTTCTTTTAGCCCCGGACCAATTGAGTATACATTCTTCATGTGTGAGGGTATTTGGGCACATACATTTTGCTTTGAACATATTTCCTGTTTCAAATGTTTTGAAACAGAATTTACATACAGTTTCTTCTACAAGGATTTCTTCTTCATTTTCGGATGTTAAGTCCAGAATGTTGATATCTAATTCAATAAGAACAGATGCATATAAGAAGCTAATTAGCAAACTCATTCCTTAATGTACATTTATTAGTGCACAATTGTACTTTTTAATTGTATCACTAGATAACAATTTGCTAAATTGTCAAGTTGGATGTCGTATACAAATCAATAAACTATGGAAAAAGTTTTGCATTTTAATTATAAAAGTAGAATTTCGGTTTCTCTTTCAGTTGTTTACTACGTACTGTTGGGATATACAGGAGTTGCAGAATCATTAGGTTTCACAATAATAATATTTTGTCTAGGCAACCTTGGCATAAAATCCCATGTATGTTCGGGCAGCCTTGATATAGAATCCGTGCACTTGCAGGCAGACACGAGCCCTACATGAAATTTAAACAAGCAGTAATTAATAACACGATAATTTAAATAAATGTTGCTGCAGGATCGTCCTATGCACAGGCGGGAGTGTCGATCGTTCCTAGTCCCTCGATTAGAGGGGTCCCAAATTATATATATATGATTTTGAACATCTGATTGGCTCTAGGAATACTAGAAGAAGTATCTTTCGATGAATGTATCCTCATATGAACGGCATGTTCATATGCAATTATAATCTCGACTTGAAAGTTTCATCTTTTCTTAAAGCCTTGGTTTCATAAACATATATTTCTTTTTTCGTAAATTTTGTTTAATATTAAAATTTAAGAATAAACTTTGTAGTTGATTTATGGAAAGAGCTGCGTGCAAATTAAGTATGTCGATATCAGAATCTAAAATGCAAAAAAAAAAATACATTATTTAGCATAAAAAATGGGTTTAATAATGTCACAACAAAACTAATTAACGATAAAAAAAAATGAGTTTAATAATATCATAACAATACATGATTTATAATGGCAAAATAAATATGCATTCAACAACATTAATGGTGGATTTGTAAATGGATGCTAATTATTGAAAAGTTTCTTCTAAGATAAAGATCAATTTTGCATGGATTAAAACGAGGATAAGAAGACCTAATCATGACCATGTATCTATATAATGAAGATTACGAAGCTTGCTTATATATATAATAAAACCTAGCGCCCGCGGTTTATTCTGTCGACGGGGAGGGGTACTTTGGACAATTTTTTCGTCCGCAGAATCCCCATATTAAACTGGGGATGGGAGATCATTTTTACTGTTCGATGAATGGATGGATGACTGAGATCTGTTGTAAGGATAACAATATCCTTACAATGTTAGCTATGAATCAGTCCTCATATATATATATCCTTACAACAGATTGTAGTCGTTCAACATTGTAAACTTAAGATTATCCTTACGATTAAATGATCACGATCTGTTGTAAATATAATTTTAAGTTTACAACGTTGACTATGGATCAGTCCTCATATATATATGTATATGTATATGTATAAAATTTGGGTTGACCTGGGCAGGCTTAAGTTTCGTGGGTTTATAAAAGTATAAAAATAAGTCCATCCAAATTTAATTGGATTGGAGAAAGCAGGGTTGGGCGGGTATCATGTTAGCGACTGATTCAGCTCTAAACTTATGTTGTTGTGGAAAGAAGTATACATGAGTCAAGTTTGGTGCTTCAACAGGTACCAAAGCTCCAAGATCAAATGCTTGTTTGATTTGAAAATTTCATCCTATCATTTAGCCAATTGCATCACATTAGGTTTTATCATTTGATCACTTCTTATTTATCATCCATTCTCAATCAAATTATGCAGTGAGCATGAACAAAAAACTAGAGGATTCTATTTATACTAAACAACTAAAACTTTCTAATGCCTTTTGCTGGACACATTCTTGTATGTAATGAATTAAGAAATTAAAACATATTGAAATACATATTTTTTTCTTTCAATAAAGGAACAGCCTATAGGAAGGTTAAATATATAATCTCTATATTTGTGTGTGTGTGCCTTGGAGAGGGAGAGTAGTGATGTAAGCATCAGGAACAAGCATTAGTGCATTACCAACCTAGTTGAGATGTGTCTCCTCATTTTCTTCATATAGCCTCTTTCCATCAGCAAAAGTGCAGCAGTACCATATCACATCCAGCCTCTGGTTACCATAGAAACCAAACAGCACAGCCAGGAAATGTAACTTATACCATGGTCATCTAGTTCCTTATGATTACTTACACCAGATATATAGCTATCCTTTATCAAGCTACCATCCCAACATGGTATCACCAATAATCTTTACATGAGCATGCACCATCTTCAAATCTGTGGAACCTATTAGCATCTCTGACAACAAACACTTTCGCCAAAATCTTTGACAAGCCTTTGATGAATTCGTGACAATCCCCACAAACTCTCAAATTCTTGAAAATCCGAATTGGCCTACCCCCTTTTTCCAATCCACCACAAACTAACGCCAACCCAATCGCCAGCTTCTCACTGTGAACTCTTAAGCTATCCTCCTTTGACTCCTCTTCCACGTCATGCAAGGCAAATCTCACTTCATAAGCATAACCCATCTCTTCTTTCATCCTCCTCTCCATTTCCTTCAAAATTTCATGAATTTTTGGTGAAAGAGGATGTGTCTCGTCTCTATTGTAGAAAAAGTGCACTTCCTTGTCAATTTCAACCCAACTGCGCCCAGCTTCTTTCTTTAACCCCTTTTTCTTTGCCAATTTTCTCAGCCTTTCGCTCTCTTTCCAGTAGCCGGCATTGGCATATAGATTTGACATCATGACATAATTGACCGGATTGTTACCATCCAGCCTCAATAGAATCTCTTCTACTTCTCTCCCCATTTCCAAGTCTCCATGTACTCTACAAGAGCTGAGCAATGTCTGCCAAATACCTATATTTGGGTTAAGTGGCATGTTCTCTATAAGATTCTTAGCTTCTTCTAAACGCCCAGCTCGCCCAAGGAGATCAACCATGCAAGCGTAGTGCTCAACTTTAGGTTTAATTTGGCGATCTTTACACAATCTTGAGAAGTATTCTTGGCTGTGTTCAACAAGCCCAGAATGGCTACAAACTGAGAGCACAGCCAAGTAAGTCACTCCATCAGGCTCAATATGATCTAACTGCATTTTCTTGAACAGGTTAATTGCTTCTTTGCCGAGACCATGTTTTCCATACCCAGTGATCATAACTGTCCAAGAAACCACATTTTTCTCTTGCATTTCACTAAAAAGTGTTTCCGCTTCTTCTGTTTGGCCACACTTGAGGTACATATCTACAATTGAATTAGCTACCGAAATGTCTAAACCAGATGGAACTTTAATTGCATAACTATGCATCTGTTTCCCTTGTTCTACTAGAGCAAAATCAGCAAAAACTCCCATAATGCTCGAGAGAACATACCCATCTACTCGAATGTGACTGTTTCTTAGCTGCCTAAAAAAGTCCATGGCCTCTGCTAGATTTGCTTCTTGAGCATAACCAAGAAATAGCGACGTCCAAGATATCACACTCTTCTGCTCAACTTGATCAAACAATGCTCGCGCTTCAATTAAATACCCGCACTTAACATACAGATCTATAAGAGCACCAGCAATAATTGTCTGAGCCGACAATGGGAAACCTCTCGCGATCAAGAAAGCATGAATTTGAGTCCCTTCGCGGATAGCTCCAAGGCCACTACAAGCTTTTAATGTGCTTGTAAATGTAAACTCATCTGGGATTTCTCCCTGTACTTGCATTTCCTGAAATAGAAGTAAAGATTTAGCACCCATTTCTGCAAGGGCATATCCTGCTATCATTGCATTCCAACTTATAACAATTCTAAATGGCATTATATCAAACATACGAGCCGCCTCAGTAATTCTCCCACACTTCGAATACATATCAATTAAAGAATTTCCCACCACAGAAAACCATTCAAATCCACTTTTACAACACAAACCATGGATCTGCACTCCATTCTCTGGAACCCCCAAAAATCCACAGGCTTTAACATTTGTAGAGAAAGTAAACTCATTGGGTTTAACATCCGAAGATCCCATTCGACTAAAAAGAGCCAAAGATCCTTTGGCATTACCCTGCTTTAAGTACCCACACATTAGAGCTGTCCAAGAAACAACATTTCTTTCAAGCATTCTATCAAACACGTTACAGGCATTGTCTATTCTACCACATTTTCCATACATATCTATAAGATCATTGTTTATCATCCTATCAAACCCATAACCCATTTTCAGTACAGCTGAATGAACTTGCATTCCTTGATCAAGTAACAAACTTTTCGAACAATTCCTCAAAAGATTAGCAAACGTTTGCCGTTCACTCATTGATAAACCTAAAAGTTGGTGCATTTTTTCCCAATCAATCAGAAATTTATGATGACCCCTGTAAATAGCTACATACTGAAGATTTCAAACACTTGTACACTGTTAATGGTGAAATTCTGGAAACTATGTTTGTACCCATTTTGCAAAACTGCATAAACATGGAAGAAAATACATACCCAAATAGTCAAGTTTTCATTATGACAAAGCAACTTCTTGGAGACAAAAATGATAGATATATGTTCACAAAATGGGGCAACAAATTTGTATCAGGGGGTGATTCAAAGACCTTTTCAAAAATATATATTGGATGCTAGAGCTTCTAGCTGTGCATCATAGCAGAATTGATTATGAAACTAAAACTACGCCCGAAATGAGGATGATGTCTTTGTGATAAATGTCAGAACAACTCAAAACTCCAATGGTTGCTTGCAAGTTGCATATCCAGGAGTTTTATAGGTGACCCTATGCATCCGTATTCTCTTATTCTCCTTGATCATAATTCATAATAGTGTTGCCATCTTCAAAAGCTACACTACCATCCTATCAGACTCCTAATAATCTGGTTTTTATTTGTAACTTGAAAACATGAGTAGCAACTTCGTAGAGGGAAATTGGGTTTAAGGTGTAATAGAGGGGATCCTAATCCGGATACATGGGATATAAAGTAGTAAAGAAGGGATAAGCACATTACTTGTTCTATTTTACTGCTTTTAATTCCACCTTAGTTCAATTTACATTCGACATAAAATTTAGTCATTAGAAGTAGCATAAGAATTGATATTGTCTTGAAGACAACATTTGGAGTTGGGTTTTGAGAAATCAGGGTTCAATGAACAACAAAAAGTAGAAATGGGATACACTCAACAGATTTGATTTTATTTTAGAACTGGTTACCATTCCATTTTAAGAGGAGTAGATTTATATCCGATTTCAAATTATATTTCTAGTTTTTTCATTTTCTAAATAGATATGAATCGACCAACTTACCAGAAAAAGAATTAGGTAACCAAAGCTCACAATCTATTTTGGAGTAGATATCTGATTTCAAAAACCAGTTATGTCATTTTCTAAATATATATAACAAAAGAATTGTAACGTATCATAATCATAAGATATAAAAAATGTCATTTATAATAAAAAATAATAATAATCACAAGTATCAAAAAATTATATGCAATAATAATAACACTATCAATACACCAAAAATAAGAGTACATCACAGAAAACTCTCTTAAAGCTGGCCAAGCTTTAACGGCCAAAAGTATTCAACATGTTTCATTGGAGTCTAATTCAAATAACTCAAATTACATCATTTACCAGCCAAGCTTCTGAGCAAGGGAAAGTAAACATATGACAACAATTGAGTATAGGCTACAGTCCACAAACAGTGCGCCTACAACATGTTGCAAAACCAAACCTGCCTCCAGAGCTTTCCCTAATTGACCAGCCAAGCCAAATGCAGCTATTAAAGAAGAACTATCTTCTTCTTTGCCAGAACTTACTACCCCTTTCTGTAAATCTAAAAGGAGGTGTGCAAGGACAATTGATATATTAGTGACCAAAAGAAGATAAAGTGGCCTGAAAAGTACAATGTTTTTTATAAGGTAGCTGCCAAGAATAGGAGATCCTATATAAGACAGAAATACAAAAATGGCGGCTGCTAGGGAACAACAAATGCGGGAAAAATCTGAAGCTACAACTGCAGAACTTATTTGATTTGGGGTGAAAATTTTACGATGATGGGTCTGTGTTTCTGAATGAAGCTTGACGTTGGAAGTAGAAACGGATGGATTCTGAATTGTTGATGAGACTGGAGTTGATTGTACTTTGCCATCAATGTCCACGGAAGATGGACTAGAGTCTTCAGATCTCGTCTCAGGATTGTGGATATATGGTTCTACTCTGGTTCCGCTATCATAGTTATCGAGCTGGACAGGTTCAGTGCCAGATTCATGCATTGGGGAAAAAGAACTAGAGTCTTTATCCTCACTCAGATGGATAACTGAAACCATAGAAGCAAAGAACAACAATTAACAGTAAAACTACAAGTTATGATAACCTCCATCTGATATTATTATACTGCTACTAATAGCCAAAACATATACATAAAAGTCTCTATCCAATACCCTGTATAAATGTACTTCTGTAAGTTCTTGAGGTAGGTACTTAAGTAGTCCTATTTTCATCCCCGGACCTCTACCATAACTAAAGAAGAACGAGCAGATACCTAACATAACCAGCTTCCCATATAGATCGCCTGGGATGGGGGTGTTGAGATTGGGCAATTGCCCCCTGAAAATTTTAGAAGATTCCCTTACATACACAGTTTCTCTAAGCTAACCCATATATTAAAGACGGAATAGAAAGGGAGTATATAATTTCAATCACATTGCTAAAGTGCCATTAACTTACAACTCTTGTTCATTATCTCTAACAATTGGAAAATGATATATAGTTTATGTTGACTTTTTAATTGCCAGTTACTAGTTTAAATATTAGTAATAACTTTTGGGAGAGATGTGTAATAAGTGGGGTTCTCTTATAATTCTATCCAATCCAGGTATGAATATGTTTCACAATTGTAATTCGGCACAAATTTGTTGCAATACATAGCAGGACTCCAAACAATTTCCCAGTCAGTTTAAACTTCCATACATCCCACAACAGTATAATTCTTTGTAAGAGATCTCTTTAGCTGCTAATAACAGACTCACTCAAAGCACAATATGTTAGATTACAGTGGGTTAACCCAACCAATTACTCCCACAGTTCAACAAAAAGAGTCCGTCCCACAAACCAAAAAAAGTCATATTGACATTTTACTGTGGATTTGCAAAAATCAAAATCCTAAAATACAGAATTGATGGGATTCATTTATGTTTTGCAAAATATTATTATTATTACTAATATTTTTTTTTGTAATTAGGAATCGAATACTTTTAAACTAGTATACAACTACTATAAATTATAGTATCAATTTTGATTTTTATGATTTCCCAAATTCAACTCAAAAGGTCAAAATGGAAATGGAACCGAGGTAGAATAAAACTCAATTAACCTGAACACTAAATAATTACTATTAAACACGAATATATAGGTTTATATATATGTATATATTGTATACAGAAAATATATAGAGAGAGATAGAGAAAGTGGGAATACCGGGAGATGGTTGATCGGAGAGATGTGATTCCGATGAAGAAGGTAGGCTGTGGATGCGACCAGTTATGAGAGCTAAACGGTCCGATCCTCTCTCCGCTATACGACGTCGTCGTGCCTCCCTGCTGGTCGTTGCCATGAGATCCGAGAGAGAGAGACGTTGTCTAAATCTGCAGTTATCTCTAGTCTCCTCCTACCGCACACTTACCTTCTACAATTAATTCATGACACGTGCACAAAAAAATTGAATTAAATGTGGATTTTTTTTATATAAAAAAAATTCCTTAATTTACATTTTTTTAAAAATAAAATCTATTAGAAATCAACTTGTAAGTTAATAATTTGTTTGGCAATTGTTTATGTATTTACCTTTTATTTTTTTTTATATGTTTTTACTTTTCACTTGTTTTTACAGGTATGAATATAAATCAGACAACACTATTTGATAATTATGCTTAAAAATTGGTTTTATATTCCCTCCGTCCTATGATAAAAGTCCGGTAAATAAAATGACAAAATTGCCCATAATAATATGTCATTAAATATGAAGTGAGAATTAGAATAAGAAAAGTATGAGATATTTAATGCTACGGGCATAATAGAAAAAAATGTGTAAAAGTTTAGTTATTAAAGGAAAGTGAACATTTAACATAAGACTACCCAAAATAGTAATAAGGGCTTTTATCCTGGGACGAAGGGAGTATTATTTTATAAAAAAAATATAAATTTTGTTGTTAAGAATAGCTCTATAATTTGATGTCAATTTTTTTTATAAAAAAAGTAAATTAATTTTTGTGTTTTTATTTTGTTGATATTAAAAGGGATTTTGCTTCTACATTTTTCAAAACAAAAATAATTAGTAAATAGCGTCATTTTCTTATTGATATTAAAATAAGGGATTTTACTTTTGCATTTTTTTGGGCCTTCTATTTGATTTAAGGAAAATGGCATTTTCTTATTGAAATTACAACTTTCTTCCTAAATAAGAAATATTTCTTATTGAAATTATAACTTTCTTCCTAAATAAGAAATAGGAAATTGTTAAATTAAAAATTAAAAAATTGTTGTTGTCTTAACAATTTAAAGATAAAAGTAAGATTTATAGATCTTTATAGCGATAAATTTTGTTGTCATAAACTAAATATAAACCTATACTATAAGATTCTTTTGTCATGAAAATAACAAAAATGTTGTTAGATATTTCGTAACACTAGTAGAAAAAATTAAAATTATCATGCATGAGATTTGTTATCTTAAAACTAATTTGAGAATTTCAAAAGATTACCCCAAAAAAAGGATTAACTTTGATTCTCTCCACCTCTTTAATAAATCACTCTTTTTTCAATAAATCATAAAGATATAAATATGAATCTAAACTATTCAGAGAATCTCTTAATACAAAGATGTAGACTATTAATACAAGTGAATTGTTAAGATACATTAAGATGTAATCAAACACCACCTTAATCTCATACAACTAAATTTGCAACCAAACATAGCCCGAGAGTATCTAACCGAAAAATCTAAGGTCAAAGAAAATATTTTTTTTATATAAATAAAAAGGAAAATCGGATATTATCCTGCATGGCTACAATGGTGAAAGCTTCAACTTCAAGAATCAAGACCATCAGTTGCAGGTAATAAGTCAGCCTAATGAAGCCAGCAATAATCCTATCACTTCATTGCCATCTTTCTGTCCAATACTAGAGAATGTATCAACTATAGAAAAACCATGCAGTCCAGCTGCTGCATAGTAAACATATTTCTGTGGTTTGGGGACAAGACTACCCAAAAAAAGTACATGACATCATATATATTCTAACTTTCCTTGATGTAAACAAACAAAATTCAAGGAAATCTTTTAGCTTTGGGTACTGACTCACAGTGCAAATTCTATTAGAAGTCATCTCCGCTGTCGCTGTCATCATCCGGATCAGAAGCTGGAGATCCGCTCTCGCTGCTTCTGCTCTTATCGCTCAGGGTTTCTGGTGAGCTTTCATCTTCCGAATCAGGGACAACAGCAGACTTGAGGGAAGTATTACGAGTAGGCCTTTGCCTCAACCTATTCTTTGCACCTTGATTTTTGAGTTTTGGAGCAGGACTTCTAGCAACCCCAGCTATTCTCTTGCTCAAGCGCGAACCCTTTGGCCTACAAGCAACGCTTGCATGGTTATTATCGCCAAGATTGTTATTTTCCTCATCAGAGGTGTTTGAGGCACTCCCATCTTCGCTACCAGTGTCATTTTTTTCATGGGAGGTGTTTGAGGCCCTCCTGTCTTCGTTACCAGTTTCATTATTTTCATCAGAAGTGTTTGAGGCACTCTCGTCTTCATCGCCAGTGTCATTCTTTTCATCCGAGGTGTTTGAGGCGCTCTCATCTTCACTACCAGCATCATTCATTTTATCAGTGGTGTTTGAGGTATTCCCATCTTCACTACCAGTGTCATTCTTTTCATCAGAGGCGTTTGAGGCGAACCCATCTTCACTACCGGTGTCATTCTTTTCATCATTAAACTCACCGTCACTGTTTTCATCATTACAGTCATCTTGAAGCCTATCGCTCTCGGTCTCACTGTCAGATGACTCGCTGTCTCTTGATTTCATGTCCGAGTCCAAGCTCTCATGTGGAGCGGTTCCATTTTCTTTCCTATTATCACCACGTTTTTCTACAAGCTCCCGCTCTTTGGTAGTCTTCCTTTTCCTGAACAATATTAGTATTAATTTCAAAACAAGGAAATTTTCCAGAGATGTAGAAATAGCAACAATATCAAAATTCTCCTTAAAACAAGTTCTACTACCTTCACAATAACTAAAATTTCGCAAAACCTAGCACAAAACCAAGAGAGGCGGTTGAAAATTCAACAATTACTTCAAAAAACTATCTTGTGTATAATTTCACCACGAGCTCAAACCTGGCTTGATGCCGAGGAAGGATAACTCGTGTAAAAGCTCACATGTAACATGTTAAGCCCATAATTCAAGACATAAGGTTAGCACATATACTTCCAACTAAGGCTGTAACATATCCATATAGGATACTCACCAATACTCTCGGATATTTCGTCTGGCATTTTGACCGTTATATAATTTGAAAAATAAAATTCTTCATTTAGGACAAGTATTAGATTATGGATGTCCAACAAACTTCAACACTGAAGCAACACTTTCTTTTATGTAAAAATAAGTAAATTTTAAGAAAAAAAATATCATGTCAACTGAAATAAGATGGAGGAAAGATTTCACTAGAGTTTATGCATAGAAAGGGTAATCATCAAAATATATTTTCCGTGGTATATATATATATATACATATATATATATATATATATATATACATATATATATATATATATATATATATTGTTTAGTGTATGGCTGTATGCTTATCCAATTTTTCTAAAGAGCCATATTGGCGTATCACTAGTGTGCATATCCATATCCAGCATTTATATCTGTGCTTCTTCACTGGTTATTAATAATTAAAGCTCAAAAGGGCCGGGGTTGATGCAGCTATGTTAGATATTGTGATTCAATTGAAATATAATTTACAGTATCGTAAAATTCAATGACGTTATTTCAATGTTAGTATATATCAACAACTATGGTAATGTCATGCCCATATTAATTATAAACTGACAAGAATATCAGCTATATGCCCAAGGTAGACCGACCTCAGATGAATCTACACCAATGTAAGTGAATGGTTCCACCTGATCCAAGCTTATATCAGCACATGAAGTCCATCAATAGATTCATTATCCAGCCACTTTTTCAGTGAGTACTTCATGCAGAGTTGAGACAATTTGTTTCACTTAATAAAATTATTTAATCCAGGAAATGATTTTAAATTTAATTGTTCTAATCTCGCAAAGATAAAGACTTAACAGCATTCAAGTGAAAGATGACATACTAAAAATGAAAATCATAATTAACAAGCAAGATCCATAAAGTACGTAAAACTTACTTTGTTTGACTTTGTTGCATAGTTATGGCCTCATCAATTGCTTTGTCGAACGCATCTGCATTTCAAATAAGAAAAAAGTATTATTAGTAACAGGTCATAAACAAGTTCAAGAAAAAATAAAACTAATTTATAATATGCAAATGAAAACTTTCCTTCCACCTTATTACATTTTTCACTTCCCTACTTATTGCTCATACTCAAGTTAAACCGACTATAGTGTTCTTATCCATCTTTTGTTTCTTTGTTTTCCAAATCAACCCATAGTATGCAACTTTCAAAATTTAAAGCTTATGCAATATCCTACAACAATTTTAATGGCTTATGCTATAGCATCCGTCAATCTGCAGTTTAGATGCAATTGTCCTAGCAGAAGTACAACATAAATGCTGAAACTTGGTTTTTTTGGTAAAGAATGACTTGACCTGATTCTTGATTATAAAAGTTAGCAAACTAACAAGGGTGCAAAATATACTGGGAAAGGAAGAACAAAAGCTTTTCTTCCATTTTAGTATTTTAAATAAAAGAAGATTTTATCGGGAAAGAAAAGAAGAAAGAAAAACCTACAAACAAACAGGACACGAAGTAAATATTTTGTGTGTATGTACATAAATAGATTGTGAACAAGCAAACAAACATACACACATGATATCTTGAAATTCTGGTTGATGCAACACCAACTTATTAAGTCCATTTATTGGGATGATTTTGTTTCACAATAGACTTTCAATACACAATAAAGAGCTTTACAAGATATGAACAACTCCCTTAATCCTAGTTTACGTGGGCCAAAATTTTGGATTTTAAGACAATCAGAAAGAACATTTTAGAATTTATATTTTTTCTATTTCTTTAACATAAGTTAAGATATAATATATAAACATATTTACAATATAAAAATATAATGCATATGTAGTACGACTAAAAAGTAAATGAGCAAGATTTTATCATTAGACCTAAAACCCCAATACCTATACCCAAATATAGATGGAAAATTAAACTGGGGCGAAGGGAGTATTAAATAGAAAATTATTTAAAACAATAAAATTTTATTAGAGACGACACAAAGGAAAGAGAGAAAAAGTGATCAGAAGAAAATTCTAAATATTAAATACATCAACAAGGATTTCCTTATTCATGCTCGTCATAACTCAATCATCGTACATTCAGAGACTTGAAAGTAAATAAGCATAATTTTATCTCATACCAAATGTATAGGTGGCAGGCCTGCGATTACGGCAGGAGCGAGTGATCCCAGAATTTCGGAAACCACTTACAAGCATTTTTTCTGTTTGTTGTTGCTTTTGATACCTTTCTTTTTTCTGTTAAAGGAAGCAAGAACTGACATCAATTCCAAATGATAAAAACGACGAAGAGTTCTACATCATAATTTACAACAAATTTACAATTGCTAACGACAATATGATACAAATTGTAAACATCTATGAGGCTATCCCAGACACTAACCTTATGTAGTTTCTCAAGAACAGGAATAACATCAGTTTCAACAGTCTTACTAACAGAAACTTCCATCTTTACTTTACTAGATGAGAAATCACCCTGACATTTCGAATAAAATACAAGTGATTAATTGACAATTCATGAAATTCCTGCCTACCAAAACAAACTGAAATCTTGACCTTACCACAACTTTACGAAATTCCTCAAGATTTGTTGCAAGTGTTTCCCAATGACAATTCACTGGTTGTATAATTCCTTTGCCTTTACCTTTTAACTCCAAGTCAAACTTATCTACTTCCCTATATAATCTATAACCAATGGTAGCATTTCCGTCGAGCCTATCACGAATAGAAAAGGAGTCATCAACATCATCATGCTAATGAGAAATGTGTGAAATCAAAATAGATAAAAGTAAAAATAATTACCAGTACGCTGTCCCATTTTCATTGCCACATATCTTATCTTTCCGAAATGTAGAAAGTTCAGATCCACTTTTTAAGGCATCAGTAATATGAGGCAATGTATCACCTTGCTGAGAGTTCAAAGACATAGTTATTTCAAGAAGAAATATGAAGTGAAGTAGAAAAGTAAACTGCCTGGAGTTATAGGGTAGCTTATTTATAAAATATTCTTAGTTACAAGCCAGTAGAAAAACACTAAAGTGAAAGTAGTATACAACAATTTTGTGAATAAAGGCAAAAATGATATTCCAGAAATATATTATGCATAACTATAACATCAAACAAATGAAACTGGGCAAGGCGGATGTAGTACACTAGCTCGGATTTCGCAAAGTGCTTTAAGAATCATTAGACGATTTGTCGGATCAAGTTCTTTGTATTTGGATATCTCCTCTCTGTTTTTTTAGCTTGAAAAATGATATATCATAGCAGCAAAATGTTTAAGCCTATATGTCACAAATAATGAGATATAAATAAAAACAAATAAATAAGAAACATTATACCCTTTAGCTAAAGTTAACGGAAGATCCCCTTCTAAAGTTAGCAACCTGCAATGCAAAAATCCATGGAAGTATAATTGATTTATTTTTTATTTAAAAACAAGATCTATAGCATATCCTGTTGTTATATAGAAAGGAGTAACTATAGCCAATAATTTAGCAACCAATCATCATGAATGACCTACCCATGGCCACCACTCAGAGAGTTTCTTACAAACTGCTGTGACCCAGGCATCAGGATGATTTAAGGTTTTACTTACTGGTGGTATCCCCTGAAAACAATACATCAGGAGATAAGAAATGACAAGTAGATAGCAAAAATGGACAGAAACAAAATATATTTGAAACTCATCTAGATGCACTTGCCATGTATGCAAAAGGAATACAGGGTTTAATAGTGTCTTACTAGCTTTTCTTACAAAATCACTATTTTCTTATTGGTCTGGCCTTGAAACATAAAAAATTCATAAATATTTTGTAAGTTGATCAACTATTTTCCAACGTAAATATCAACTAGAGTATTTGCATACCATCAAGGTACTGAAGAAATTGCACTTGGCATGCAACGGTTATATTAGTTATCAAAGCTTTATAATCAAATCCCAATAAGTTAACCTGATATTGTCAAAGCCTCTTCCACTATTAGTTGACAAACAGAGAATGAATACTAGCAAAGAAAATTACCCAAATGTGATTTTACACACACACACACACTATCTATTTAAACTGGTAATAAACTGTAAACACAAGCCCAAATATTTCATCTCACCTAAAACTCAAAAACATGTATGACAAAACATGAGAAGGGTACGATATGAACTTCTAACATAATAAGAAAACATGAACCCCACCAAAATTTGGCTGTCATATAGCAAGTAAGCATGTACGATATGAACTTCTAACATAATAAGAAAAGCATGAACCCCACAGAAAATTGGTTTTCATTTAGCAAGCAAGCATTCATTTGTAACTACCAAAAATAAACCTACAAAATAAGCTAAAGAACCATGTATTAGATTATATTTCCTTATTCATTCTTTCTGTTTCCTTTGATAATAAACAGAACTTCGCTCAAAATTTCAAAAAGAAAAACAATATTTCAGACTATGGAAATTAAAACATATATTTATGTAAAACAAAACAAAATTCCAAGTCACTAATTTATCTTGTCACGATTAGAAATGGCCTGCATCTAATATTTTCATCAGGAAGTTTACTCTTCATTTGTTCAAGCAGTAAAGTAAAATAGGAACAGAAGTTGAACTTAAGACCAAGTAAAGCTTTCTGCCTCGAAACTTGCACATGACAGGCTTTGATCCCAATAACCAAATGGAATAGAAAATGATACTTCACCCCTTAAGCCTGTCTATACTTGAGACCTAGAGCTGTAGTCCTCCTAGATGAACCGCCTACAGATTCTACGGAACACAAAAATAAAGAATATACTCCAAAAAAATAAAATATTTACAAGACTAAACCAAGAGTCTCTTGCTTCTCTTCTTGATATGACAGGATATCAATTCAAATTTCTCCTGTTCATATAGTGACTTGTGACTAGACCTAAAGGAACCTTCTATCCACAAGGTATATATAGCATGTGACTGGCATCATCTGAATAACACTTTCATTCAAGCTTATGAGTTAACATATTCATCAAAAGACAAGTCACATAATATTTCTCATCTGATGTATTGGCACATTTCCAACAACTGCCTCTTCTAAACACAAAAAAATCATCAAATCTATCAAGATACTTCAATAAATAAATATCAGTACTTAAATGCCAAAAATGCATCCATATAAACTGCCCGACTGTCTTTAAACATGTTAACGGTTACTAATTCAACTCTTTCCTTTTTTATTGGAGGTCAATGCCAACAAAATTTTGAAAGCAATCAAAAAACGGTTTTCGTTTACCTAAATTTCTCCTTATCCCACTAAAACCACATAACTTTATGCAATCACTTGCATAGCAAAACACACTTTTCAAGCCAAATTAACAGACACCCCAGTACACATACACACAACAAAATGCAATGAAGCAAGAATTTACAAATAATGCATAAAATAAATAAGACCTTCAAAAGCACAATGTGGAGCTGAGAAAGCAGATTGTTTGGCTTAATGAGCGCCATCTCGATCTCTTCAGCAGATACCTTCAATTTGCTCTTAATTAACGGCTCAAAAACCTATAAAAAACATAAACAAATCAATCGTCAGCCACAATTTACAAACACAAACAAAACAACAAATTTCTTCATTTGCTCAAACACGTATATTCACATAAACAAACATCCACACATGTACAACATTCACACAAACCAATCGATCTTACGATTAAGAAATTGAGAACGGAGGCCAATTCCCAACGTTCACGAAGCCTACGCCGCGCAAGCTCTGATCTCGAAGCCGCCGTCTGATCATCTCCGACATCTACGGCCATGGCTGTTTTAGAGAGAAATAGAGAGAGACAGAGTGAATAAAGTGAAGAATTTAGGCGATGATTGACAAGAATTTATAGTCGAAATGTGGCCGGACAGAAAATGAAACAAAAGAGTGATGTGAAAATTGGGGGGAGTTTCCCGCCTAAGCTGTTTTTACCACCCCTCCCTCCTGTGTTAGTTGTTTTTGTAACTAGGGTTATTTTCTCTCTCTTAATTTCTAGGTTTTTGGGTTTTAATTTTTATTTCCCCATTTCTTAGATTTTACATTTGTTTTTGGAAGAAGATGCCAAGATGGGAACAACAATAAATTTGGAATAAGAAATTTTTCAAAATTTTGTTTGATTAGACCTCATTTCATTTTGGTGTCTCAAAACATTTTTTTTAATTAAAATTTAGTCTAGTAATGAATGGACAGTTATACCCTTACTTTTATACCAACACATTTAATACATAGGGGCATAATTGTAAAATACATGTGAATGACATTATGCAAAGGTGAAACCATATTGAAAATAAAATCTAATGATTTTGAGAAATATTTTTTTTTAGGGTTTAAGTTATATGAGTCCGGATCCGGTCCGGACTCTAGCATTTTTTTAAAATACGGATTTTTTTTTTAAAAAAAATAACTAAAAAAAAATTTAATATTTTATGGAACTGGAATTTTTACATAATACAGTGTTTTGGATGTGATTTAGATACGTATAACAAAATAGGTATGTACAGTTTGTGCAGATTGTACATATATTTTTTTTGTATAGGTATCCAAATCACACCCAAAACACTGTATTATGGAAAAATTTCAGTTTTATAAAATATTAAAAAAAAAATAGTTATTTAAAAAAAAAAAGCAAAATATATATATATATATATAGGGTCCGGATTTTCTCCCATCAGAGAGTCCGGACCTGATCTATTTTCTAAGTTATATATCTAATCAGATATTTAAATTAGATATTTGACCAGATATTTTGAGTTAAAATACACTACCTGTAATATTATAAAATTTTGAGACAAATTACAATATATTCACATTTAATTTATTTAATTTTGTATCTATCTATATTTATTGCACACATTAATGCCTCCCTCACATTTATAGCATTTACAGTAACTCAAATTATGTAATACTCATAATATTGAGAATCTAAATTAAATACACATGGGGTATATTCATTTTCCCTAAATTCAAACTTATAAATTAGTTTAGTTTGACTTATTCAATCAAATTGACCATTTTTATAATAAAAAATTATATATATATATTTTTTATATAAATATAGGTGTTGAAACTTTAAGTATAAGAAACTATATCGAATTTATTAATAATTCTGATTTTCAATAGTTTGAAAATATAAATAAATATAATTAATTTTAAATTCTAAATTTGATAAATTTAATAAAATAGTCAAATTAAACTAATTTTTCTATTTATTTGTGATAAAAAAAATATTTATTAGAACTAATATAACATGTCATTGATTCTTTGACATATTCACTAACAATTATCTAAATATTTTGTGAATTTACTATATCAAGTTATGATAAGATTTGATATTATCTTTATTAATATACGCAAAAAGTCAACGAAGATTTTTATTCCGAATAAAAAGAGTAATAATCAATGCATTAATTAAGTTTAAATATTTCTAAATTATAGAATTGCGCAATTTGTTTAAAGAAGAATTAAATAAGATCCCTTTTGTGAAAGCGAGAGAATAATTGACTTCAAATTCACAATTTTTTTTATATGAGGAATTGATGTTTTTATAAGTAAAATTTGATACTTCTTCCATGCCTTAATATAAAACGTTTTAAAAAAGTATTTTTGTCTCTTAATATAAGTTGTTTGAGAATTTCATGTACACATTAATTACTTAGTTTTTAATATTATCCCAAATAATAAATATAATTTTGGTTTTCTCACTATTTTTTGCCTAATAAATAATACTCTTTTTCAATACAATGATAATATAGACAATTGATATTATATTAAATGTTATACAATCATTTCCTTAATAATTGTGCATAGCTCTAAATTAACTTAGAGCATCTCCAAGAGTAGTAGCAAAAAAAACTCTTCAAATTGAAGTTTGTTGATCTACGTGACAATTTGAACAACATTATAAAATAGGTATACATCACCTATTCTCGAAGTCGCCAAATACATACGTAAAAAATACAACTTAATTATATACAAATCGCTCAAGGTAAAGTACAAAATAGGTATTACAAAACATAAGTCGTGAGTTTTAATACAAATATTATCGCCTAGACAATATTCAAACTCAAATTCAATATTATTACATTTATTTTCCACTATTTCACCGAATAGTGAGGACTACTAATGCTATCATCCGTCCGCACACGCCGCTCCCCGACTAGTCCCTCGCCACGCTCTCATTTCCTCAAGAGAACAATAAAAGTAAAAGGGTGAGCTCAACTAGCCCAAGAGAAATATTATGACTAAGATAATGCGTAATATATTATCGTTAGTCTTCAAAGTGTTAAAACCGATACAATATAACAACCATCAAGTTTAATCGCAAATGAACAAGCAATCCATTAAAAGAGTCAAGTAGAGAATAAAATCTACTATCTTTTATGATTTAAAAGGTTTTTCATCACTTTTATCACCGGGACTCAAATTTTAATAAATAATCCACATCATCGAATCACCCCCGCACTACTACTACCAAGGATATTTTTTTAGTATCACGCACCACAATTATCCATGCACTACGGCCAAGAATATTTGTGTATTCAATAATGGTCATGATCATGCCAACAATCATCCATCAATGCACTACGGCCAATGAGGACTTTTACCACATCATTTGTAACATTACTGGCCATGATTACAATCAATAATCCTCGGTCATAATCATACCAAGTCCATCTATGCACTATAGGCCATGATGACTTTCAACAAAAAATATAAACATGAGGATGATGACAATGATATAAGAATTCAATAAAACAAGTTCAAGAATTATTTTATCCAGAACTAATAACGCCCAAATTGTCAACATGATACCGCTTTGTAGAGTAAAATTCAAGAATGCTCGTAAGAATATTTCCATGAAAAGATATCGATGAAGCGCAAATATCAAGGATATTCCACTAATTTCATGGAGTATAGAAGTCAAAACTTTAACCAACCGAGTATAATAAGGAATGGAATAACAAAAGAAATCACTGCATGCATGCGATAGACCACAGCAAAAGTTATTCCAATGTAATAAATAAAAAAATTAATCAGTCCAGAAAATGCATGTGATTAATTATGATATTCCAAATGTAATAATAAAGATTTAATCAGTCCGGCCAGAAACGCATGCATGTGATATTCCAAATGTAATAATAAAGATTTTAATCAGTCCCGCCAGAGAACGCATGTATGTGATATTCCAATGTAATAATAAAGACGAAATCAGTCCCATGAAAAACGCATGCATGTGATATTCCAAATGTAATAATAAAGATTTTAAACCAGTCCCCATGAGAACGCATGCATGTGATGTTCCAAATGTAATGATAAAGAATGGAACAATGTAAGAATTTCACCAAGTATAGGGTAGCTCACAGATATAAAAAAGTTATTCCAATGTAATAATAAAGAATGGAATAAATGTAAGTTCTCTTCATAGATAAGAAAGAAATAATACTCCCTACCTTTTAGAAAAACTCGGATAATCGAATAGTGAGGTAGCAGATTTCTTCTTCTTTCTATAATTTTCTCTATAATAATCGCCTAAAGCTTTTGTGAATTGGTGAGAAATGAAGGAAGAATGAGCTTCTATTTATAGAAAAATATAGTTTCGATAATCGCACGTTTTGGGGCTCAAAAATTTCAAAGACAATACCTCCAACTTTTCCTTTATTTTTAATTTAGTCATGGAAGTATTATCAAACTTGCACCACCTCCCCTAATAGTAAATAATGTGATTCAATAGTAAATTATGTGAATCAATAGTTCTAGACATGTGAAAATATTAATTACAAAGATAAGACTCCATCTATACCTCCATTTTTAACTTAGTCATGCAAGTATTATCAATCTTGCACCAACTCCCCTAATAGTAACAAGAATGTGAAACAATAGTATACACATGTGAACAAATAGTTATAATCATGTGAAATAATAGCAATCAATTGCTCATTTATCCTAAGTTAAATAATTCGATGGTCAATATAACCTCCGCACATCAATTATTATCAAATAATTGTCGATTTTCACTAACACAAATAATTCCAACACAATGAAACCATTTTTATCAAAAATATAAATTTTGAAATTTCAAAGTTTGATTTTTCAAAAAAAAAGTCAACTATTGACTTTTTTGACCAAATAGTGAATTCAAAAAATTTTGTGTTTATAGACTATTTTTACTAATTTCATCGTTCCGACTCAAATATCACGTCCAAGGCCTCCAAATTCAACTCCTAACACAACTTCAATTTTAATAACATTCATCATTAATATTATAACTCACAATATTTATCAACCGTGTCGCTCCTGTGAAAGAGGGGCTTTCCAATAAGGATTTCTCCCTATCATGCCGCAATTAGTGTGACCAAACCTCTCCTCGATGTAACTTCTAGACATTGTAAATATTGCAATTTAATAATATGAATAACTTTGTCGCCTCAATTATTGATTTAATAAAATAACATATTATGCAGATGATACTATGACAATAATCGAATCAATAATACGAGAGATATGATGCAAACAATTATCAGAGTAATAATTGAGTATAATCGAGTGACTTCTCACGTAAAGATCAATAATCAATACCGTGTGCTACTATGCAACCACGCCAGACATCAGATTTTTTTACTACCGGGTAGTTCAACAGCTTAATCAGAAAAACTTCCGCCGTTATTTTCATAAAGTATTTTTGTCGCTTTTTCAATCCGACAATAATTCCGCTGTGGGGGTCCACCAATGATTGTGTCATTGTATTTAATATTCCTCGTTAAAACGAATAATATTCCCCACCAATCTAATATTATATAACAACTTCATGATTTTTTGCAAAATTTGTAAATATTACCCACAACTATAACATTATATCAAATCCACACCATAATATTCAAAAATATATTTCGAGAAAATTTAATCTTTATTCAAAAGTTGGGGTCTTACAACCTCCCTTCTTATGAAATTTCGTCCTCAAAATAGGGTGGTGCGACTGTATGTCAAGAGGTGAGGATACTTTGATTTCATTTCAGATTCTAACTCCTGTGTCATTTCTCAACATCGTGGTTTCTCCACAAAACTTCGACTTGAGGTATAACCTCGAGCGTAGAATATGTTCCTTCTTATCCAAGATTTTAACAGAACCTCTTCATACGTTAAATCTTTCCTCTATTTCGTCCGGTTCTAACTCAATAATGTGGTTCGGTCTTTCACATATTTACGTAATATGGATATGTGAAAACGTTATGAACACGAGACATACTAAGCAGTAACGCAAGTCTATAGGCCACGCTCCTACTCGATCGAGGATTAAAATGGGCCAATGAATCGAGGATTGAGCTTTTCTCTCTTTCCAAATCTTGTAACTCCTTTCCATGGAGCAACACGTAACAACACATGATCTCCAATATCGAATTCTACGCCCTTTCGATGAAGATCAAGATAACTCTTTTGTCGATCTTGTGAGGTTTTTATACGCTGTCGGATCATTTGAATCTTTTCCGTAGTCATACGCATCTCAACTCGTCCCAACAACGTTGTTTCACCCACCTCATCCCAAAGATACCGAGAACGACACTTTCTTCCATACAACGCCTCGAATGGAGCCATGCCAATACTTGCTTGATAACTCGTTGTTGTAGGAAAACTCCACCAATGGTAAGAACTTGTCCCAACTTCCTTGAAGTCAAGGACACAGAGTCTTAATAGATCTTCAAGAGTTTGAATCGTCCTCTCCGATCGCTCCGTCCGTCTCGAGGATGATATGCCGAAGCTAAATCGAACTGCGCCCATAGCTTTTTGCAAACTAACCCAAAATCTTGAAGTGAATCTTGGTCTCGATCGTAAACTATGGATACCGCATACCATGCAATCTTACAACCTCGCTTATGTACATACGAGCAAGACGTTTCAAGTGTATAAGTTTCTCAGACGCAGAAGAAATGAGCAGATTTGGTCAATCTATCAACAATGACCCAAATCGCATCTATGCCTTGAGAAACTTTGGGAAGACCCAGAACTAAATCCATGGTAATGTGCTCCCACTTCCATTCGGAATTTCAAGTGGTTGCAATGGACCTTTTGGTACTTGATGCTCCGCTTAACTCGTTGACAAATTAGACACCTTGAGATAAATAGCGCTATATCTCTCTCTTCATATTGCTCCACCAAAATGTATGAATTAAGATCACGATACATTTTGGTACTCCCCAGATGGATTGCAAAACGTGTGTGTTGTGCGCTTCCATCATGATTTTATACTTTAAATCGTGGTCGTTAGAACACAAAGTCCGGAGTTGACTCAAGTATTCCTTCTTCATCGATTCTTGCTTCCTAAGATAGCACCTTCTTGCACTTTCTTCCTCATACGCATCAGCTCCGGATTCAGAATTTGAGCAACTTTAACTTTATCAATTAAAGCCTGGTTCTACTCAGATATTCGCCATCATCACATGGGTCCCCGGAGTCTTTAACTCTATCTCCATCCTTTGCAAGTCACACAAAATGGGCTTTTGTGTTGTGAATATTGCACTGCATTCAAGATATGATCTTCTACTCAATGCGCCACTACCACGCTCGCTTTTCCAGATGGTATTGGATGGTATGATCAAAATCTTTTAACAGTTCAAACCAACGTCGTTGTCGCATGTTGAGTTCCTTTTGAGTGAAGAAATATTTGAGGCTTTTATGATCCGTAAAGATCTCCACTTTTCTCCATACAAGTAATGCCTCCAAATTTTAAGTGCGAAGATAACAAATGCCAACTCTAGATCATGAGTAGGATAATTCCTCTCATATTCTTTTGAGTTGTCTTGAGGCATAGGCTATGACTTTCCCATGTTGCATGAGAACACATCCTAACCTTTGCCTCAAGCATCATCAGAGATGACAAATCCTCCGAACCGTATGGTATTGTCGTAACAAAATAAATGAGTCTCCTTTTGAGTTCTTGAAAACTCTTCTCACATTCCTCGCTCCAACCGAACTTTGTATCTTTTCGAGTCACCGAAGTTAATGGAGTAGCGATTCGAGAAAATCCTTCCACTAATCTCCGATAATAACCAACTAAACCGAGAAAGCTACGATTTTTGGCCATCGATTTGGGTTGCTCCCAACTTTGAATAGCTTCAATCTTTTGTCGGGTCAACGGATATTCCATGACTTGATACTACGTGCCCAAGGAATGCTACTTCCTCAAGCCGTAACTCACATTTCTTTAACTTGGCATAAAGCTTATATTCACTTAAGCTTTTGGAGTATCAAATTTCAAGTGTTGCTTTCATGATCTTCACGGCTTTTGGAATAAATAAGGATGTCATCAATAAAGACGACCACAAAGTGATCCAAATATTCCTTGAATACTTGGCTCATCATATCCATGAAGAAAAGCAGGAGCATTAGTCAATCCAAAAGACATGACTAAGAATTCATAATGCCCGCATCGAAGTTTCAAGGCGCCTTTGAATATCCTCTCGCTTTAACCTTCAACCGATGATATCCGTAATCTAAGATCGATCTTTGAAAAAAAATTGTGCTCCTTGTAATCGATCAAACAGTCATCAATACGTGGCAATGGGTACCTATATTTTGATGGTGACATGATTCAACTCCCGATAATCAATACAAAGTCGATACTCCCATCTTTCTTCTTCACTTAATAGAACAGAGCACCCCAAGGAGACGCATTTAGATTTAATGAAACCAATGTCTAACAATTCTCGTAATTGGGTCTTTAACTCCTCAAGTTCAATAGAGCCATTCGACATGGGGCTTTGGAAATGGGTTTTGTAACCGGTTCAAGGTCGATATAAAATTCAACTTCACGCCCGGGGTAGGCCAGAAGTTCTTCGTGGAATACGTCAGAAATTTATTAACAATAGAAATATCCTTCAAATCGACGTATTTTGTTTAAACTGCGATATGAGCTAAGAAAGCTTGACATCCGCTTTTTCAATAAACTAATAGCTTTATGGCTTGAGATGACCGTGATTGATTTTAATGGTTTGGTCGCTTGAATTCACATAATAGGTTTATTAGGAATATGAAAGCTAACAACCTTATTTAAAACAATCAATTTTAGCATGATGAGTAGTTAACCAATCAATCCTTAGAATCACGCCAAATGCAAGTATTTTTAAGGAGATAAGATCGACAGTAACGCAAGGTTACCGATTTGAATCAAACAAGACTTATAAACAGTGGATGTAATGAAGGTTTCTCCTAATGGAGTTTCAACAGATAAGTCAAAGTCTAATTTCTCCGGAGTCAAATTTAAACGTTGAGCGCAAGTAGGAGAAATAAAAGAATGGGTAGAACCGATATCAAATAAGGTATAGACTTCACTAGAGTTTATGATAAGCTTACCCGTGATAACCTCGTTCGGGTTCCTTGCTTTCTGGGAGGTCACAACAAACGCTCTCCCTTGCACTACCGGCTTTGACTTTTCTGGGACGGCCTTTGGTGCCTCCATCCTAGCTGAATTTGTCTTCGGTGAACGACAAAATCGAGCTAAGTGACCTTCTCTTCCACAATTATAACATGCTTTGGACGGCATCGCGCAGTTTGGACTGATGTGTCCCTCCCCTCCGCATTTGAAGCATATGATAGGTGGTCGTTCTCCTTCCTTAACGGGTGTCGGTGCCGACGCGCCTTCCATCATTGTTGAATCTCCTTTTCTTGAAATGTCCATTTTATTGTCTTGGCTATGATTACCACCAAGTGGTTACCATTTCGCATGTTGATTCCTCCACGCTTGTTGTCACCGCTTCGACGACTGTTACCATCGGTATTTTCATTTCATTTACCGCTTTCTTGGTTGCGTTGACTCGTTATCGCGCGCTCCAACAATCGAGCCCTATTTACAACATCCGAATACAAACACGCTTTATGAGAAATAAGATATTGTCGATCTCCTGCTTTCAAACCTCTTAAAACATTCGGGTCATTCGCCTCCTCATTATCAACCAAATGGGATGCAAACCGGATAACTCCGCAAATTTAGCCTCAGACATGACATGGCCATATTGTTTTGTTCCAACTTGATAAACTCCACCTCCTTCATGTGATTTAATACTTTTGAAAGTACTTGTCGTTGAATGAACTCTTCGAACTTCTCCCAAGACATCTTGAAAAGGCCAGTCGGGTACGCTTTTTATAGATTCCCACCAAGAATCGCCTCTTCACGCAACATAAAGGTGGCGAAGGAACCTTTTTGTTCTCTGAGCATCCCAAGAGACATCAAATATCTTGGTTATCTTCTTTTATCCATGCTTCCGCCTTTAAGTGGTTTTGGGCTCCAATAAACTCCGTGGTCCCAGCCTCCTTGAACTGCTTTTCAGCGGTGACCGTCCGAGAGTTGCCAGTTGTTTCCACCGCATTTTGGACAGAGCCGCCTCACCGATGTTGCATGAATTGCATGAAGCCTCTAACATTCCATCGCTCATCATTTGGTCGTTGTTGTTGTTTGCATGAGGATTGTCGCTTCCTCGATGCACATTGTCCCGGTTATTGATCCGTGGAGACTCAACGGTCTCTCGTGCTCCATTGATGTTCTCAACATTCTCTGATGCCATTTTCAAATATCGCCACAAAACAAGGGTTAATTGACATGAAACATATTATCCCTACACTGATCGACCAATTAAATACCAAATAAACTTAGGTAGGTCATAGTAGCGGTAAGGAATTCCCCGCCTCCCTCCTAGTTCTAGTCTCACATCTTAGCTGTGGATCATATCCCTAAGCTTTGATATTAATCGTGACGCCCCCAAAATAGGTATACATCACCTATTTCGAAGTCACAAATACATGGTATGTAATACAAATACAACTTAATTATACAACCGTCGTGTAAAGTAGTTATAAAACATAAGTCGTGAGTTTTAATACAAATATTGTCGCCTAGACAATATTCAAACTCAAATTCAATATTATTACATTTATTTTCCACTATTTCACCAATAGTGAGGACTACTAATGCTATCATCCGTCCGTCACCCGCTCCCCGACTAGTCCCTCGCCACGCTCTCATTTCCTCAAGAGAACAATAAAAGTAAAAGGGTGAGCTCAACTAGCCAAAGAGGGAAATATTATGACTAAGATAATGCGTAATATATTATCGTTAGCCTTCAACAAAGTTGTTAAACCGATACAATATAACAACCATCAAGTTTAATCGCAATGAACAAGCAATCCATTAAAAGAGTCAAGTAGAGAATAAAATCTACTATCTTTTATGATTTAAAAGGTTTTTCATCACTTTTATCACCGGGACTCAAATTTTAATAAATAATCCACATCATCGAATCACCCCCGCACTACTACCAAGGATATTCTTTAGTATCACAATGCACCACAATTATCCATGCACTACTACGCCAAGAATATTTGTGTATTCAATAATGGTCATGATCATGCCAACAATCGTCCATCAATGCACTACGGGCCAATGAGGACTTTTACCACATCATTTGTAACATTACTGGCCATGATTACAATCAATAATCCTCGGTCATAATCATACCAAGTCCATCTATGCACTATAGGCCATGTATGACTTTCAACAAAATATAAACATGAGGATGATGACAATGATATAAGAATTCAATAAAACAAGTTCAAGAATTATTTTATCCAGAACTAATAACGCCCAAATTGTCAACATGATACCGCTTTGTAGAGTAAAATTCAAGAATGCTCGTAAGAATATTTCCATGAAAAGATATCGATGAAGCGCAAAATATCAAGGATATTCCACTAATTTCATGGAGTATAGAAGTCAAAACTTTAACCAACCGAGTATAATAAGGAATGGAATAACAAAAGAAATCACCAGTGCATGCGATAGATCGACAGCAAAGTTATTCCAATGTAATAATAAATAATCTGAATCAGTCCCACAGAAACGCATGCATGTGATATTCCAATGTAATAATAAAGACGGAATCAGTCCCACAGAAACGCATGCATGTGATATTCCAATGTAATAATAAAGACGGAATCAGTCCCATGTGAGAACGCATGTGCATGTGATATTCCAATAATAATAAAAGATTTAAATCAGTCCCTACGAAAAAACATACATGCATGTGATATTCCAAATGTAATAATAAAGACGGAACCAGTCCCCAGTAGAACGCATGCATGTGATGTTCCAATGTAATGATAAAGAATGGAACAATGTAAGAATTTCACCAAGTATAGGGTAGCTCACAGATACAAAAGTTATTCCAATGTAATAATAAAGAATGGAATAATGTAAGTTCTCTTCATAGATAAGAAAGAAATAATACTCCCTACTTTTAGAAAAATCGGATATCGGAATAGTGAGGTAGCAGCATTTCTTCTTCTTTCTATAATTTCTCTCTATAATAATCGCCTAAAGCTTTTGTGAATTGGTGAGAAATGAAGGAAGAATGAGCTTCTATTTATAGAAAAATATAGTTTCGATAATCGCACGCTTTTGGGGCTCAAAAAATTTCAAAGACAATACCTCCAACTTTTCCTTTATTTTTAATTTAGTCATGGAAGTATTATCAAACTTGCACCACCTCCCCCCCTAATAGTAAATAATGTGATTCAATAGTAAATTATGTGAATCAATAGTTCTAGACATGTGAAAATATACTAATTACAAAGATAAGACCTCCATCTATACCTCCATTTTTAACTTAGTCATGCAAGTATTATCAATCTTGCACCAACTCCCCTAATAGTAACAAGAATGTGAAACAATAGTATACACATGTGAACAAATAGTTATAATCATGTGAAATAATAGCAATCAATTGCTCATTTATCCTGTTAAATAATTCGATCGGGTCAATATAACCTCCAGACATCAATTATTATCAAATAATTGTCGATTTTCACTAACACAAATAATTCCAACACAATGAAACCATTTTTATCAAAATATAAATTTTGAAATTTCAAAGTTTGATTTTTCCAAAAAAGTCAACTGTTGATTTTTTGACCAAATAGTGAATTTCGAAAATTTTGTGTTTATAGACTATTTTACTAATTTCATCGTTCCGACTCAAATATCACGTCCAAGGCCTCCAAATTCAACTCCTAACACAACTTCAATTTTAATAACATTCATCATTAATATTATAACTCACAATATTTATCAACCGTGTCGCTCCTCAGAAAGAGGGGCTTTCCAATAAGGATTTCTCCCTATCATGCGCAAGCAATTAGTGACCAAACCTCTCCTCGATGTAACTTCTAGACATTGTAAATATTGCAATTTAATAATATGAATAACTTTGTCGCCTCAATTATTGATTTAATAAAATAATATATTATGCAGATGATACTACGACAATAATCGAATCAATAATACGAGAGATATGATGCAAACAATTATCAGAAAGTAATAATTGAGTATAACCGAGTGACTTCTCACGTAAAGCATCAATAATCAATACCGTGTGCTACTATGCAACCACGCCAGACATCAGATTTTTTACTACCGGTAGTTCAACAGCTTAATCTGTAGAAACTTCCGCCGTTATTTTCATAAAGTATTTTTGTCGCTTTTCAATCCGACAATAATTCCGCTATGGGGGTCCACCAATGATTGTGTCGTTGTATTTAATATTTCCTCGTTAAAACGAATATTCCCCACCAATCTAATATTATATAACAACTTCATGATTTTGCAAAATTTGTAAATATTACCCACAACTATAACATTATATCAAATCCACACCATAATATTCAAAAAAATATTTCGAGAAAATTTAATCTTTATTCAAAAAGTTTTTGTGAACACTACCCGTGAACAAGAATGCGCGTAGCGAGAGCATGAAAGAAGAAGCTATGAACAGTGCCGTCATAAAAAGTTCCAAATTTGATAAAAATGTCAGACCTATATTCCTATGAAATGATATTAGATGAAGCGAAATTTCTAATCATTTCAGGAATTATAGAAGCAATACTTACCATAGTAAGTAAAAATTTAGGAATACGAGATGAAATAATATTGTTCACATAATATGGAGTATGAAAGAAAATAATATTTCTCATGAGTATTGCAATAAAATAATATCCTTTACCTTAGTAGAAACTGGATTTGACTGGAATATCAGATATTATTCTGAGAAAATCTTGCAGAAAAACTACGCTCGAAGTATTCTTATACTCAAGAAAATACTCACAATACTTTAGAATAAGAATTTCTGATTTGAAAGTGGTGTGTTGAGGAAGAAGGGATTACCCCTATTTATAGTGAATTTCACGGAGGAAAAATCAACGTGCTGCTGCCTAACTTTGCTCATTTTTCTCCGCCTAGCCTAACTTCATACATTTTCCACATGGGTGGGTGCCACCCTTTGAAAAACCATCTCTGCAGGCAACAAGTTCTATCAAAATAATTGGCCTAACATTTCATCTCTTTCTCTGCATAACCACCCAATTCAAAGATTGAGGCCCACTTTTGAAAAACAAAACTTTGCAGACCTAAATTATTCACCCACCAATTCCACCAATCAACTCCACCAATCAAAGTAATGATACAAACTACTTTTTGAAAACAAGTATTCATAAGCATTTTGTTTACTTCCGCTTTAAATAAACACATGCTTATATATTATAATAATAATATTATTAAACAATTATAATATATTATAATAATGTATATGAATAAATATTTTATCGGAGAAAATAATTGTCAACTTTCAACAAATAATTTCCTGCAGAATTCCTTCAATTATAACCACATAAAAAAAATAAATATTTCTTTTCATAAAATAAATATTTCCTTATCATATAAATCAATAAATAATTATTCACAAATAATATTACAGAATCACAATAATGACAACCAGGCCATTCCCAGGAAAGAGGGGGCTTTCCGATAAGGATTTCTCCTCTTTGGCGCATGCAATTAGGTGACCAAACCTCTATTTGACAGAACTTTCTAGACATTGTCAATAATGTTATCTAATAATATTATTCAAATAATATGAATTATTGATTTGATAATGGGAAATACTGTGCCGTGACAATTATTGAAACAATAATAATAGAAAATATCAACGCAACAATTATTGAATCAATAAAATAAAATATTGAACAGTAATTACTATAACAATTATTGAGTAGTGCCTTCTTTACGTAAGAATCAATAATTCAAAAATACATGCAATACCATGTCTTCTTTGTGCAACCACAGCATTATTCTTGTATTTTAACCACGGGTAATCTAATGATTGTTTGTAACAATTACTGCAATTATTTATAAAAACTCAAATTTGTCATTTTCTTTATCCGAATAGTTATTACGTTATGGGGCCCTAAATGACCATGCAGCAGTAAATGCGGATATTCCCGAACAAAAAGAATATTCCACGACCAAACGAATATTCCCCGACAACAATGATTATTTTATAATCACTTGCTTATTTTGCAAAATTTGCACATTTCACCCATAACCAAAGCATTATATCAAATTAATTCCTTAAGATAATAAATAGAGGAAATTCAATTTTATTCATAATAAGTTGGGGTCTTAACACCTCCCCTCCTTATGAAATTTTATCCTCAAAATTGACGTACGTACCTGGAATGTCGATAAGGTGAGGGTACCTCGCTTTCATTTCCGATTCCAACTCCCAGGTCATTTCTTCAATAACATGATTCCTCTACAAAACCTTAACTTGTGGTATAACCTTGGTGCGTAGGACATGCTCTTTCCTATCCAATATCTTTACAGGTATCTCCTTGTACGTTAAATCTTCGGCTATCTCGTCTGGTTCTAATGCAATAATATGATTCGGGTCTTTCACATATTTACGAAGCATAGATATGTGAAAAATATTATGAACACGAGACATGCTTGGAGGTAATGCGAGTCTATAGGCCACATTTCCTATTCGGTCTCAAATGGACCAACAAATCGTGGATTGAGCTTTCCTCTCTTTCCAAATCTTGTAACTCCCTTCCATGGAGCAATACGTAACAGTACACGATCTCCAATATTAAATTCCACGTCCTTTCGATGAAGATCAGCATAACTCTTTTGTCGATCTTGTGAGGTCTTTATACGCTATCGAATCATTTGGATCTTTTCTGTAGTCATGCGTACTAATTCTGGTCCCAACAATATTGCTTCTCCTACCTCGTCCCAGCATACTGGAGAACGACACTTTCGTCCATATAACGCCTCAAATGGAGCCATACTATACTTGTTTGATAATTTGTTGTTGTAGGAGAATTCCACAATGGTAAATACTATATCAACTTCCTTTGAAATCTAGGACATAGAGTCTTAATAGATCTTCAAGAGTTTGAATAGTCCTCTCGATTATCCGTCTGGTTTGAGGATGGTATGTCGAATCGAATCATAAATGCGTGCCCATACCGCTAAGCTAACCCAAAATGCGTGAAGTGAATCTTGGGTCATGATCCAAAACTATGGATCTTGGCATGCCATGCAATCTCATAATCTCATTTACTAACATCTGAAAGCAAGGCGTTCAAGGAATAAGTCTCACGTATAGGCAAGAAATGAGCAGACTTGATTAATCTATCAACAATAACCCAAATCGCATCTATGCCTTGAGAAACTTTGGAAAGACCTGTAACGAAATCCATGCTAATGTGTTCTCACTTCCATTCTGGAATCTCAAGTGGTTGCAATGGACCTTTTGGCACTTGATGTTCCGCCTTTACTCGTTGACAAGTTAAACACCTCGAGATAAACTCCGCGATCTCTCTCTTTATATTTTTCCACCAAAATGTGTGTCGAATATCATGATACATTTTGGTACTCCTGAGATGGATTGAAAATGGTGTGTTGTGTGCCTCCATCATGATTATATATTTCAAGTTGGAATTGTTAGGAGCATGAAAGTGCGGAGTTGACTCAAGTATTCCTTCTTCATCTATTCTTATACGGAATAACACTTCTTGCACTTTCTTCTTCATACGCATCGTACCCTTTGGTTAAGTAGCTTGAGCAACTTTAACTTTATCGATTAAAGTCGATTCTACTCATATATTCGCCATCATCATGTGGGTCCTGGAGTCTTTAATTCAATCTCCATCCTTTGTAAATCGTATAAAATGGGTTTTGTGTTAACAACATAGCACTTTTCGTGCGCGCATCGATCTTACTACTTCGATAAACAATCGTACTCTACTACATTTGTTTTTCCAAGATGGTATTGAATGGTATGATCGTAATCTTTTAACAGCTCAAGCCAACGTCGTTGCCGCATGTTGAGTTCCTTTTGGGTGAAGAAGTATTTGAGGCTTTTATGATCTGTATAGATCTCCACTTTCTCCCTATACAGGTAGTGTCTCCAGATTTTCAGCAAAAAATAATTTACGCTAACTCTAGATCATGAGTAGGATAATTCCTCTCATATTCTTTGAGTTGTCGTGAGGCATAGGCTATGACTTTCCCATATTGCATGAGAACACATCCTAACCCTTTTCCTGAAGCATCGCTGTATATAACAAATCCATCCGAACCAGATGGTATTGCCAGAACAAGTGCCAAAATGAGTCTCCTCTTGAGCTCTTGGAAACTCTTCTCGCATTCCTCGCTTCATACAAATTTTGTATCCTTCTGAGTCAACTGAGTTAACGGAGTAGCGATTCGAGAAAATCCTTCCACGAATCTCTAATAATAACCAGCTAAGCCTAGAAAGCTACGCACTTCGGTCACCAACTTCGGTTGCTCCCAACTTTGTATTGCTTCAATCTTTGCCGGGTCAACAGATACTCCATGTTTTGACACCACGTGTCCAAGGAATGCTACTTTCTCAAGCTAGAACTCACATTTCTTCAGCTTGGCATATAGCTTGTTTTCACGAAGCCTTTCAAGTATCAGCTTCAAATGGTGCTCATGATCTTCACGGCTTTTGGAATAGATGAGGATGTCATCAATAAAGACAACAACGAACTGATCCAAATATTCCTTGAATACTCTGTTCATCATATACATGAAAGCAGCAGGAGCATTAGTCAATCCAAAAGATATGACTAAGAATTCATAATGCCGTCATCGGGAGTTCGAAGGCATTCTTTGAATATCCTCGTTTTAATCTTCAAATTGATGATATCCGAGCGAATGTCGATCTTTGAAAAGAATTGTGCTCCTTGCAACTGGTCAAACAGGTCATCAATGCGAGGTAGCGGATACCTATTCTTGATGGTGACATGGTTCAATTCTCGGTAGTCAATACAAAGTCTCATACTCCCGTCTTTCTTGTTTATGAATAAAACAGGAGCACCCCAGGGAGATGTACTAGGACGAATGAAACCGATGTCTAATAACTCATGTAGTTGGAATTTTAACTCCTGAAGTTCAATAGGAGCCATTTGATATGGGGTTTTAGAAATGGGTTTTGTACCAGGTTCAAGGTCAATAAAGAAATCAACATCACGTTCTGGGGGTAGACCGGGAAGTTCTTCAGGAAATACATCAGGAAATTCACTAACAACAGAAATATTATTCAAATCTGACTTGTCTTTGTTCAAATTCATAACATGGGCTAAGAAAGCTTGACATCTATTTTTTAATAAACGAATAGCTTTATGGCTTGATATGACAGTGATTGATTTTAGTGGTTTAGTTGTTTGAATTCGTATGACAGGTTGGTTAGGAATATGAAAACTAACAACCTTACGAAAACAATAAATTTTGGCATGATGAGTGGTTAACCAATCAATCCCTAAAATCACGTCAAAAGCAAGTATCTTTAAAGAGATAAGATCCACAGGTAATGTGATGGTGCCAACTTGGATTAAACAAGATTTATAAACAGTGGACGTAACGAAAGTTTCTCCTAACGGAGTCTCCACTGATAAATCAAAGTCTAATTTCTCCGGAGTCAAGTTTAAACGTTGAGCACAAGCAGGAGAGATAAAAGAATGGGTAGAACCGGTATCTAGTAAGGTATAAACTTTAGGAGAATTCAAGATTAGCTTACCCGTGATCACCTCGTTTGGGTTCCTCACGTTTTTGGCGATCCACGATAAACGCTTCTTCCGAGAACCGGCCGATTTTGACTTATCTGGGACAGCCTTTGGAGTCACCATTCTCGCTGAACTTGGTTTTGCTACAGAACAATCCCGAGCTATGTGACCTTCATTTCCACAGTTGTAACAGACCTTGGATTGTTGTGGACAGTTTGGACTGATATGTCCCTCTTTCCCGCATTTATAACACACGACCGGTGGTCGTTCTCTTCCCCTAGAATTTGTTGATGTTTGTGCTGACGTCTTCACGTTATCATTGTTGTACCTTCTCTTTTTGAAATCTCCTCCCGACTCACTCCTTCTATTATCACGACCATGATTACTACCAGAGTGGTTACCGCTTTTGTCCGAATGTTTTCCTCCCTGCTGGTTTTCATTGCTCCGATGACCGTTGCCACCGGTATGACCCTGGTTGTGTTCCCTTGGTTAAACATACTCATTATCTCGCTCTAATAATTGAGCCCTGTTTACAACATCTGAATATAAAGAAAATTTATGAGAGATAAGATATTGCCGAATCTCGGGTTTTAGACTTCTCAGAAACATCCTTGTCATTCATTCCTCATTCTCTACCAAATGAGGTGCAAACCTGGATAACTCAGTGAACTTCGCCTCATACTGGGACACCGTCATGTTGTTTTGTTCTAGTCTGATAAACTCTACCTCCTTCATATGACGAATACTTTCAAGAAAGTATTTGTCATTGAATAGTTTTTGAAACATTTCCCAAGACATGTTGAGTGCGGCAGGCTGGGTACGCTTCACAGACTCCCCCGATGATCTGCCTTTCATCGGAACATAAATGTGGCGAATGGAACCTTCTGTTCTTCCGTGCATCCCAAGACATCGAATATCTTGGTAATTTGCTTAACCCACATTTCTGCCTTGATCGGATCCGACTTTTCTATAAATTCTGGTGGTCCCAACTCCTGCGCGTTGCTATCACTTCCACCCGTATTTTGTACACGAGTCTCCCTCGTCTGATTTTGCATAAACTACAAAAAGCTCATAAACATTCCATCATTCATCGTTTGCTCGGTAGTGTTATTTACAGGAGGAATATTGCCTTCCTGTTGTACGTTCTCCTGGTTTGTGACTAAAGGTTGTTCCACAGTCTCATACACTCCATTGTTAACATTCTCAGCAGCCATTCTTAAATACTGCCATAAAACAAGGGTTAATTAAACAAATTAACATATCACATAATATCCTTATATTATGATCGACCAACAAATAAGCTTATGTAGGACATACTTAGCGAAAGATTTATTCATCTCTCTCCTCCTAGTTCTATTCCCCGATCTTCGCCAGAGACCATATCCCTAAGCTCTGATACCAACTGTGACGCCCCCAAAATAGGTATACATCACCCATTCTAAGTCGCCAAATATATGGTACAGAAACAAATACAACTTCAGTAATACAATTGTCGTGCAAAATACGACAACACATATACTGTGAGTTTGAATATAAATATAGTCTAATAGAGAGTATACAAACTCAAAAGGAGTCCTCATTACAATTATTGATACACTATTTTACAAAATAGTGAGGACTACTAATAAATCTATCCTGAACCATCACTCCATACCCTCGTTAGTCCTCGCTATGTTCTCACCTCACGAGAAGAAAAATGGAACAAAAAGAAAAGGTGAGCTCAACTAGCCCGATAAAGAATATTATGACTAAGATAATATACAACAATTTATCATTAGTCTTCAACAGGGAAAAATCTGATAAATTATAATAGACAACAAGTTTTATATCAACAACTGCAGCGGAAACAACAATCCATTAGAAGAGTCAAGTAGAGAAAGAATTCTACTATCTTCTAAGATTTAAAAGTCCATCATCAATAATTTATCCCTGTAACATCAATCAATATACATCTTGAATCAAATATTCATCTTTGCACTCACAACAGCCAAAGATATTCATTTTGTATCACCGGTTAGTCATGTTCATCTTTTGCTCATCTTTGCACTACGGGCCAAAGATATTCATCGATTAATCATTCATCTTTACACTACTAAGGGCCAAAGATATTTAGTAATATCATCATTTAGGACTGAGGATGATGAAAATATTTTAAAGAAACGAATCTAGTGAGAGACGGAAGGACAAATATTAGGGATTCATATTTCAGTTTATCCAAGTTCAATAATACTCCATAATAAACTATAGTGGAGTAAAATTCAAGAATGAAGATCAAAACATGGATTAAATTTCAAGAATAAGGGTCACAACAGATAACTTGGAAGAATTTTTTATTTTTTTTCCTTTTGTGAAACGATACCCAGTGAATAAGAATCGTGAGCAAAGAATCGTGAACAAAGAATTGTGAAACAAGACTCCGTCATGAAAAGTTCCAAATTTGATAAAAAGGTCAGACCAATATTCCTATGAAATGATATTAGATGAAGCAAAATTTCTAATCATTTCAGGAATTATAGAAGCAATACTTACCATAGTAAGTTCAAATTTAGGAATACAAGATGAAATAATATTGCTCACGTAATATGGAGTATGAAAGAAAATAATATTTCTCATGAGTATTGCAATAAAATAATATCCTTTACCTTAGTAGAAGCTGGATTTCGTTGGAATATAGGATATTATTCGAGAAAATCTTGCGAGGAAAACTACGCTCAAAGTATTCTTATACTCAAGAAAATACTCACAATACTTTAGAATAAGAATTTCTGATTTGAAAGTAGTGTGTTGAGGAAGGAGGGATTACCCCCTATTTATAGTGAATTTCATGGAGGAAAAATTAACGTGTTGTTGCCTAACTTTGCCCATTTTTTCTCTGCCTAGCCTAACTTTATACATTTTCCACATGGGTGGGTGCCACCCTTTGAAAAACCATCTCTACAGGCAACAAGTTCTATCAAAATAATTGGCCTAACATTTTATTTCTTTCTCTGCATAACCACCCAATTCAAAGATTGAGGCACACTTTTGAAAAACAAAACTTTGCAGGCCTAAATTATTCACCCACCAATTCCACCAATCAACTCCACCAATCAAAGTAATGATACAAACTACTTTTTGAAAACAAGTATTCATAAGCATTTTGTTTACTTCCGCTCTAAATAAACACATGCTTATATATTATAATAATAATATTATTAAACAATTATAATATATTATAATAATGTATATGAATAAATATTTTATCAGAGAAAATAATTGCCAACTTTCAACAAATAATTTCCTGCAGAATTCCTTCAATTATAACTACATAAAAAAATAAATATTTCTTTCCATAAAATAAATATTTTCTTATCATATAAATCAATAAATAATTATTCACAAATAATATTACTGAGAATCACAATAATGACAACCGGTAGTTCCTGAGAAGAGGGGGCTTTCGATAAGGATTTCTCCTTCTTGGCGCATGATTAGGTGACCAAACCTCTCCTCGATGTAACTTTCTAGATATTGTCAATAATGCTATCTAATAATATTATTCAAATAATATGAATTATTGATTTGATAATGGGAAATATCGTACGTGACAATTATTAAAATAACAATAATATAAAATATCAACGCTTGAGAATTATTGAATCAATAAAATAAAATATTGAGCAAGAATTACTATAACAATTATTGAGTAGTGCCTTCTTTACGTAAGAATCAATAATTCAAAAATCTTTGTGCAATCTGCAGGTGCTATTTCTTGTGCAACCAATGCCATTCATCGTATTTTAACCACTGTGTAATCTAACAGTGTTAATGGTAACAATTACGCCGTTATTTATAAAACTCAAATTTGTCATTTTCTTCATCCGACAGTTATTCTGTTATGGGGCCCACAAATGATGGCTGCATCAAGTCGTCATACGGATATTCAAAACAAAAAAAATATTCCACTACTAAACGAATATTCCCCGACAACAATGATTATTTTATAACCATTTGCTTATTTTTGTAAAATTTTCACATTTCACCCATAACCAAAATATTATATCAAATTAATTCCTTAAGATAATAAATAGAGGAAATTCAATTTTATTCATAATAAGTTGGGGTCTTACATCAATTGTTTATAATACCCTTAAATTCTCATTTATTACCATATTTATCCCATACTCTCTCACATCTGTAACATTTTTTCATGAGGGGTAATTTTAGAAAGATTGTAATTAATTCTTTTACTTTTTTTAAAACGTCAAATAATTTGGAACAAATAAAATCACCTAAAATGTCATATATTATGGGATGGATGGAATAGACGTTTTAGCGCATGATTTAAGGTCGTACTTATTCTAATCATTTTATCATTAAATATAGTGTGAAAATGACACAACAACCCCTGTAATTAATATATAGCCAAGTAGTACAACCTTGGGAATAAGGGAAGGGGAAGCTAACCATTAAGGGCAGTTTAGAAAACAACACTTCTTATCTACCTAAAAAATCTCAAACGACTAATATTGTGGGATCCGATTATTATGAAGTTAACTTCATAGTAAGTTGGTTAGTTAATCAATACAGTGCTGCAACGCAGAGAGAAAAAACATCTTCTGGCCTGTGTGTCGATATTGTATTAGTCAATTGACAAAAATTAATTTCATGTTAATCACTCCCAATATTATGGAACATAAGGAGAATTCTAAAACGACTAATATATAGGAACCGAGGGAGTATCATTCAATTCCCTTTTGTCTTATATGAAATCTTGTGATACTCTAGCAGTTTAGCTTGTACTCTTTACCAAACCCATTGAATAGAGAGACCTCCTAAACAAGATGGGCCGGGCAAAATAAGTTGGATGGTCAAAATAAAAAAAGATTTGTTTTAAAACGGGTTTCAAAAGTGGTGCCAATGGCATGGTGGGCTGGGGCAGCCCACAGGCTTTACCCCTTGAATTTTAAAGACTAGTCCAAATGACATTAGTTTTCAATTTTTATTATTTCACAACTAATACTTTAGAAATTTGGGCTAATACCTGTGGACATTTGGAGTGAAAACCTTTCAGGCTTTTACCATTTTAACATTTCATGTTCTTATCATCAATATTAATAAAAAATAATTTATTTATGAGAGTGATTTATAGACAAATATGAGAAAGGTCTTAATATCTCTTAATATTGGTATGTTTGATTCCCCAAGAAGTTATATTTGTTTGGTTAAAAATTTATCTTTTATTGCCTCTAAATCGTTATGACCCATGTGTAAGCTAAATTTTCATCTTTTTGGACACAAATAACATCATTTTATTCCTCGTTTGTCCTTAATGTTAATTTGGTTCTAATTTCACTTCTCCTTTAATCGCTAAGGGAGGGAAATTACTCTAAATCTTACAGACCTATGTGCGAGCTAAACTTTCATTTTTTTGGACAAAAATAACTTTAACAACATTACATTATTCCTCTTTTGTTCTTAATGCTAATTTAGATCTAATTTCACTTCTCCTTTATCTCTTCAAAACAATTTTTTGTTCAGATTTTTACCTAAACTTTAATACAATCAATCACCGTAATTTACACACGGGGTATAACATAATTGTTTGAGGGAATTCCTCCAAATCATTATCAAAATTAGGTATGTTTGGTCAGAGGTTCGACTCTCACCACTTGAATGCAAGTCACTGAATAAAAAAGTGAAAACTTTGTTGTTGGACTTAGTTACGGTCTTCTCGAATTTGGTGTTTTTAGGAATGGGCCCAAAAGAAGAGTCTTTACCAATTAATTAAAATTTCGAGTCTTACATGATTGCGATAAATCCAATCAATATCTTGACCAATTCTCTCCTAATCTTATGCTTACTGCTTGTAGATAATATTAGTTGTAAATGTTCCTTGATTTACTCCTTCTTCTTTTCCTCCAATTATTCTCTTTAATTCAAATTGTAATTATATCTAGAATAATTGTTATCATCTGTATTCACACTACATGTTGTATATATACCTGACTAATATCAATAATAGTATAAGCTTCATTTTATTATTTCCTTTTATATGGTATCAAAGCCTTGATCCAATTTTTTCTTCTTCTTTTGTTTCCCACGGCTTTACATCCTCCTTCTCCTTCAATGGCATCCAATGATCAATCTCTTATACCTAACAATGCTGAACCTACCAAGTCTTTCATCATCATCTCCCTTTCCCACATTCTCAAACTCACTCCCACAAACTATATCTCATGGAAAACTCAACTTGAAGTTACTCTCCTTGGCCATGATCTATATAAATTCATAGATGGTTCTCATCCCGTTCCCTCTAAAATCATTATCCAAAATGAAACTACTATTACTAATCATGCCTACACCACATGGTTCCGTCAAGACAAGCTCATTCTTGGATCTCTTGTCGGCACGTTCTCCCACCCACTCGTCCCTCTTATTTCGCAATGTTCCACTACCCGTGACGCTTGGAAAACTCTTGCCAAGGCCTATGCCAATTCCTCCAAAGGTCATCTAAAACAAATAAAAGATCATGTTCACAATATTACCAAGGGCACCTGTTCGATTTCTGACTATATGCAAGAAATCAAGTGTTGTACCGACCAACTAGCCTCTTTTGGCCGTCCCCTTGATCCCGATGACATCGTTGACAAAGTCCTTGATCAACTCAATGATCCCGATTATGATAGTGTCATCAATGTCATCAAAAGCCGTGAGACTCCTATTACGTTTGATGAGTTACATGAAAAACTCATCAACCATGAACTCTCCCTCAAACACAAAGCCAAATCATCCAATATTTTTCCTACCACTGTTAACTATACTGCCAAACACCAAAATCGAAACTATTAAAACCGTCCTCCCTCCTCCAATGCCAACCTTCTCCCCACTCCAAACCAATCCCATTCCCTTCCTACTACTCACTCTTCTCAACTCTTCAAAGGACGGTGTCAATGGTACTGAACCCAAGGTCATTATTTCTCCCAATATCCCATTTTCTGCTACCAATATCCAAATGCCATACTACCTTCACAACAACCCCACCCACCCGTGGTCCCTCCCCACACTCAACCTCGCCCTGTCGCCAAAAGCTACCAATCTCCATTTCCTCGTGCCTATGCTACCACCGCCACCGACTCATCCTCCAATGGTTGGCTCCTCGACAGTGGTGCTACTCATTATGTCACCCATGATCTTGACAACCTTGCCCTTCACTCCCCCTATGATGGTACTGAGGAACTCATTATTGGAGATGGCTAGGGCTTAGCCATCTCAAACACTAGTTCAACTTCTTTTCTTACCCCTACTACTAAATTACATCTTAATCATATTCTTCATGTGCCTTCCGTTTCTCAGAATATTATTTCTATTTCTAAATTCTGTCATGATAATAATACTTCTATCACTTTCTTACCTAATTCTTATCTTATGAAGGATCTTCGCACGGGGGTAATTCGTCTTCAATGCCCAACTAAATTCGGAATCTATGAATGGCATCCCACTAGTCCTGCTGTTCACTCTGTCCAAATCACATCTACTACTGATTGGCATCATAGATTAGGCCATCCATCTTATTCTATTCTACGTTATCTTAGCAATGTTTTTAATTTACATATTCCAAAGTCAATTTCTTTTCATTGTAATTCATCTGATTGTAATAAGAGCCACAAATTGTCATTCTACCAAAATACCATTCAATCTCATGGTCCTCTTGATGTTCTTTATAGTGATGTTTGGACTTCCCCCACCCTTTCTTATGATCGGTATAAATATTATCTTATCTCTGTTGATCATTATTCCAAATATGTGTGGTTTTATCCTCTCAAACACAAAAATAATGTTACTGCCATTTTTAATAAATTCAAACTCTTGGTTGAAAAATTCTTTAAACGCTCCATAATTACAATCTTTAGTGATAATGGTGGTGAATATATTGGTTTAGATCCAACACTCGAGTCTTATGGCATAACTCACCTCACTTCCCACCCTCATACGCCCGAACACAATGACTATTCGGAGCGTTGTCATCATCATATTGTTGAAACAGGTCTTTCCCTTCTCACTCATTCCTCTATGCCACGAAAATATTGGCCTCTTGCCTTTGTTATTGCTTGCTATTTAATTAATCGTATGCCTACTCCTACGCTTCACCTTCAATCCCCTTACTCTAAACTCCATGGCCACACGCCTAATTATCTCAAACTTCGTAACTTTGGATGTCTTTGTTATCCATGGTTACGCCCCTATACCTCACATAAACTCGATCCCCACTCTTATCCTTATGTTTTTGTGGGCTATTCCGCTACCCAAAGCGCCTATTACTGCCTTTCTCCTAACTCAAACAAAATCTATGTTTCTCACCATGTCAAATTCATTGAGCATGAATTCCCTTTTTCCTCCTCTTTTATGTCGGCACCATCACACACGTCCACCGAAACGGACGAATGGTGTGTATTTCATCTCCCCATTATTTTCGTTGCCTCACCCACACCAATTACCCTTTCTCAAAACCCGCAAGCTCCTCTCTCTCCTCCCTCAGCTACTTCAGCCGAATCCCCAACCCCATCCCAGCTCTCGGTTTCCTCAACTCCATCTCCTCCTCCCCCCTCCACCTCCACCGCGTCCTCTCACTCGACTACAAAATAATATTCGCAAACCAATTGATAAACTGAACCTTTATGTCTCTCTTCCACCCTCTTCTATCGAGCCTACCACCGTCACTCAAGCTCTCAAAAGCCAAGTTTGGCGTGCTGCCATGTAAACTGAATACAATGCCTTGCTCAAAAATAAAACATGGGACCTTGTTCCCTCATCTCCATCACAAAATCTCATTGGTTATAAGTGGGTATTTAGGACTAAGTATAACCTGAATGGCTCCATAGCCCGTCACAAGGCTCGCCTAGTCGCTAAAGGGTTCCACCAACGTCCCGGCCTAGACTACACTGAAACTTTTAGTCCCGTAGTTAAACCTGCTACTGTCCGTACCGTCTCTCTCTAGCCATAACTTATGGGTGGTCTCTCCGTCAACTTGACATTAATAACGCTTTTCTCCAAGGTTCTCTCATGGAGGACGTGTTTATGGTTCAACCCCCTGGTTTTGTTAGTCAATCTCATCCTACTCATGTTTGCAAACTTCGCCAAGCTCTTTATGGTCTTAAATAAGCTCCCCGAGCTTGGTATGATAAACTCGAATCCTATCTTCTTACTCTTGGTTTTACAAATTCCGTCTCAGACACATCTTTATTTACTCTACGTAGTAATAATGATCTAATCTACCTACATTTTTATTTTGATGATATCATTATCACTGGCTCAAATTCCACTCTCTTAAACACATTCATTTCTCGATTCTCTTCTCGTTTCTCTCTTAAAGATCTTGGTAACCTATCCTATTTTCTTGGCGTTGAAGTGTTCCCTCATCCTCAAGGCATCTTTCTTAGCCAACACAAATATATTCAAGACCTTTTAACCGTGCTCATATGTCTACTGCCAAACCCGTACCCACCCCTATGGCCACACATCCTCCTCTATCCAAACAAACTAGAATTTCTCTAGCCAACCCAACTGAATATCGAAAACTTGTGGGAAGCCTGTAATATCTCTTTTTAACTAGACTTGACATCTCCTTTGTTGTAAACAAGTTATCTCAATACATGCATAAACCTACTGCAGATCATTGGGTCGCTTTCAAACGCCTATTACGCTATATTGCAGGAACTACTATACCCAAGGTTTACTACTTCGTCGAGACTCGCCCACTACTCTTCATGCTTTTAAAGACGCTGACTGGGCAGGTGATAAAGATGACTATATTTCTACAACTGGTTACATTGTCTACTTGGGTCGAAATCCTATATCTTGGAGTTCCCGCAAACAATGAACTCTTGCTCGTTCTTCCACTGAAGCCGAGTACCGAGCTGTTACTGCGACTACTGCCGAGGTCCTATGAGTCCAAAACTTACTTCGTGAGCTAGGATATCTACCCACACACAAACCGGTCATCTACTGTGATAATATGGGAGCTACATATGTTGCCGCAAATTCGAAGTTCCACTCAAAAATGAAACATTTAGGACTTGACTACCACTTTGTTCGTGAGAATGTTCAAAGTCAAAACCTACGTGTGTCATACATTTCCAACAATGATCAACTAGCCGATGCTCTTACTAAGCCGTTTGCTCGCACCCGGTTCCATGAACTCATGTCCAAGATTGGTCAAATTAATCGATCGTCCATCTCGCGGGGGCATGATAGCGATAAATCCAATCAATCTCTTGACCAATTCTCTCTTAATCTTATGCTTACTGTTTGTTGATAATATTAGTTGTAAATATTCCTTGATTTACTTCTTCTTCTCCTCCAATTATTCTCTTTAATTCAAATTGTAATTATATCTAGGATAACTGTTATCATCTGTATTCACACTACATGTTGTATATATATCTGACTAATATCAATAATAGTATAAGCTTCATTTTATTATTTCCTCTTATATTACAGCCATAAACTAGAGTCTTTACCAATTTAAAGGATCGTTTAATGTAGTTAAAATAATTGGATTTTGAGTTGTTCGATCAGGCAAGAAAAACTCGATGAAATTTATTATTATTTCAATATATATATATGTATGTATGTATATATATATATATATATATATATATATATATATATATATATATATATATATATATATATATATGTATGTATAAAAGATCATGGAATGAGGAATCTAACAAATTTATATTTATAGATGTAGTTTGTTTTCTTATTTTTTAAAGAATAATGTTAGAGACAAATTATTTTACAAATTTTTATAAATTGTTGATGTGGCATACTCCAAATCAACTTTTTATGTGGGGCCGAATACTACATTAAAGTAATTTGTATATCACATCAGTAGTTTATAAAATATTTATAGAATAATTTGTATCTTTAGGATTACTCTTTTTTAAAAAAGAAAATTAGCTTTTTGGTTAAAAAAAATATTTAAAATCGTAATTAAGTCAACACATAATACTCACCCCTAATCAAATTTATGGATTTTCCATAGATTCTAAGTCAACATCTTCCTTCATTTTGACTTTCTCAAATAATACTTGAATAATTATAACTAAAAAGTATTTAAAATGTTTAATTTGTCCGTGTAAGATTATATATTTGATCGTGGCGTATCTTTTTGGGACAACTGCACGACAGAATAAATAAAAATAAAATTTCTTAATTTTCTACGACATCGGAAATTTTCGTTACTTGTGATGTGACATGCTCCAATAAATTAGTGAAATTAAAAAATGACTAAGCTTATAGTTTATTCCTCTATTAATCAATTGGTAACATTGTCATTTGGATTGAATAATATTTTTATAATACTCAAATTTATAGAAGCGAGATTTTGTAAATTAATTTTAATATTTATTGAATTAAATAAATATTTTTTCGATGATTTAATTATTAGATTAAATAATTAATTGATCAATTGTGGTAGATTAATTTAATTATATGTGTTACATTTATTAAATTAATGTAGAGAATAATTATTATTCAAATATGTAATTATGTGAGCTTATTGTATTAAAAAGAAATATTTAATTAAGCATGATGTTATTTAATTAATTTAATTATTAATTAGAGAGTTAATAATTTGACATTATTTATTAATGAGAAAATTATTTATGTGACTATGTGGATTTATGAGAAATTATTATATTTTATTTAAAATATATTAAATAAAATATTGGAGTTATTTTATAAGGAGTGTGACATTAATTAAACTATAGTATAAGAAGTTTATCAAATTAAATGAGAATGAATTATATTGAATAGCCAAACAAGGCCTTAGTAGTGGTTGAGGCGATTAACCACGAATTGATTTCTTGACCACAACTACGTCGGTTTAATTATTATATGCGACGTCTTCTTCTTCATTCATTCCATTATTGCTAAGTCTAGAAATTATCGAGAGAGAGAATTAAGAAATTGAGAGAATTGTGAGTTGTTTGATTGATTGAGAAAGTTTAATCCCTCCTATCTACACTAATCATGTGAGTAATTCTCCAACCCAAATTCTACTTTTCGTCATTTAGTTTTTTTTTTTTATGAAAATGGCTTTCAATCAAGTTACGTGGAATTTACGTAAATTGGGAAATTGAGTTAGGAATATATGTAATAATTGAGTAGCATAACATGTTTTATATATATTTTATATGATTCCATATCATAAGTTTGATAAATGATGACTTCTTTATTTCAAAAATTCTGAGTTTGGGTTTTGGCCATATGGCCTTATCGTGATATTTCATGTATTGAGCGTATATTATCCTAAATTTTACATTAAGTATGTTGTTATGCATGTTGATCTGAAGAGACCAAAGTTTAAATAAGCGGATTCGGTGTTATTGAATCAGTAGTGACAATTTTCATGTTTTATTTTCAAAACCTTGAGAACATCAAAAACGGTGGAAGTAAATGTGTTGATTTTGCAAATTATGTGTTGTAACTTGTTAAAAATCATGCTAGATGGGTTAAGTAATGATTATATATATTATTACAATGATTGGGTAAGTCTAAATTAGTGTAAAAATAACTAATTGGAAGTTATGGCCATATTTCATGTATAATTTTACATGTGATTGATTTTTGGCCTAATTTGGCCTTATTATGTTCATGACTCGAGAAGCTGAAGCTGACTGAGAAAATGAGCACAGGTAACCAGCCCCGTGGTACGTTACCAAACTAAATACCATACAAATGAGTCGAAAAAAAATAAATAAATAATAAATAAATAAATAAAAAAAATAAAAAAATAAATATTGATGAAAATTATTATTAAAATATTTATAAAATAAATTAAATATTTTAATTGAGATATTTATGGAATAAAATAAATATTTGATGAAAATTATTATTAAAATATTTATAAAATAAATTAAATATTTTAATTGAGATATTTATGGAATAAAATAAATATTCGATGAAAATTATTATTAAAATATTTATAAAATAAATTAAATATTTTAATTGAGATATTATGGAATAAAATAAATATTAGATGAAAATTATTATTAAAATATTTATAAAATAAATTAAATATTTTAATTGAGATATTTATGGAATAAAATAAATATTCGATGAAAATTATTATTAAAATATTTATAAAATAAAGTAAATATTTTAATTGAGATATTTATGGAATAAAATAAATATTCGATGGAAATTATTATGAAATAATTTATTTAAGTGTAATAATAGTAAGAGAATGAAAATATTCTAATTTAATTAAGTAATTAAATTAGAAGGTAATAATTTGTTAAATAAAGTGGAGTTTATATTAAATAATTAAGTGAAAATGTAACTAATGAATGTCGTGAATACATATGGTATGTGTGTAGGATTTGTGGTGAGCAAGAGTAGTAATCGTTTAGCCTACATACGAGGAGTTTCTAACCTACTTGTCATTATTGTTCAAGTTATTAGTTACCTCGAGTAAATTATCATTACTATTATTCAAGTTCAATTGTTATATTAAAGATTTATTATCTTTTCAAAGCATGATTGGTTATACAATAATTGTTCTATTGTATACTTCTTGAGATTATTATTCAAATCGAATATCATTATTGTTGAACCTTATTAGACTAGTGAACTTTATTGATTCAACTAGTCCTTAGTTGATGAGCGTTTCTAAATTTGAGAACCCTTATTGAATTATCAAACCAAACTTCCTTTAGTGCGGACTCGAATGTCAATGAGATGAACAACCTGCAAAGGGATTTACTTATCGTTAAGCGTTAAGATATTGTGCTTGCGATATGGTACTTGAAATTTGATCCCCCTAAATGCAGAAGAAAGGTCCATAGTCTTATGGTATTAAAGGTTTCAAGTATAACCCTTGATAACCTAGGACATAGTTCAAGGTCTTATGACCCTCGAATTCTTTTGATTCTTGTTATTCATTCTTGATTCAAAAGTTGAGCTTTCATTCGGATGTTTTTGATTTACTCGCATGTTATTATCTTTGTTATTTCATTATTATACTTGTGGGCAATAGTGCTCACTCTTGCTTTAATAATAACATTGCGATTAAAGCGAAAGAAGCGATGAACCTTCCACTAGTAAAAAAGAGGCAAAGTTAGCAAGTGATGAAGACTTGTTATTTTTATTAGATGATGTATTTATGTTTAAGACTTGAGTTAATGATGTTATTTAAGACTTATTTGTTTATGATTCATACAGATGTTTAAGGTTAGTTTTAACTTTGGGATTGTATTATTATTATTTGGATGTTGTAACCCTTAAGGGAAGATTTTTATTCTATCTATTGCATGGTTTGCATTTATTATGGGTAGATAGATAGATGATATTTGTCTGATGAACACAGATCCGTGGAATCGAAAGTAGTACGGATTTGGGGTGTCCTGAAGTTGGTATATCAAAGTTATAGGTTATGAACCTTAGGTGGGGAACAACCTTAGGTAGTAGCCTTATAGAAAGAAGATAGTGATGGAAAACTCTTATCGAGTTATAAGAAATGAATTTATGTAATTCATTGAAGATAATAAAAGACCTTATGTGTTTATGTGTTAAAGTATCGTTAGATGATACGACTTAGTAACTAAAACTTAAAATTTTGTTGTCGGGATGTCGAATGTTGGAGAAGCTAGTCAAGGCGGGGAGGAAGAACCCGTGTACCTATAAATGCAAGCGGAGGAGGAGCCCAGAGACATTCATGTCGTTAGGGAGCGGTGGATACGAGAGGAGTCATCTCCATTGATCACCGTTGTTGGTCGGGGAGCATGAGAGAGGCCGATCTGAGGAGGATCTCACGAGGAGAATTTGTTGAGGAAGAGGAAGAGGAAGAAGAGGAGTTACCACGGTACAGATTGATCTTTGAGATGTATGACACGTTATCTGACCGTAGTAACGTGGAGTTCTGAGGCGAGGTCGAGGATTTGGTGAGCGGCGGTTATTGAAATATATTACTCTAGAAAGCGAAGGAGAGGAGATTTCGACTCTTCACTCTCGATTGGCAAATGTAGAATGGGATTTGGTCCATGAGAAGGTCAAATGAAGATAAGACCAGGAGGAGATAAAAAGCGAAGAAGGAACTGAAGGAAACATCAGAAAGGATTTGAACATAGCGAGAGGAGGAATTTGGGTAAGAGAATCGCGCGTCGGTGATCGTGCGAGAGGATGATAGTCGTCAAAAGAAAGCGAAGATTGGGGAAGCGTACTCTACACTTAACAAAGCGATGAATGAGACCCAAGATCGAGTTTTGAGGTACCCAATCCGATTCGAAGGACTACCATTATACATGATGGATCGCGAGGACGATGCATCACATCTTAGAAGAGGGCGTAGCAAGGCTAATCGGTACCTTGATCACGGCGGTGATATGATTTATTTAATTATGTGAAGAACTTAATTAGTTTTAGATGTAAATTACGGCGTGTTTATGAGCGAAAGAATATTTGAATGTTTTAAAATCTGTGGATTCTTTATTCGAGGATAGTTGATGTAAATAGCAGTTATCTTTATCGTTTAATATTAAAACTTTGATTTGAATGCAAATATATCAAGTTATTTGAGATGATGTGTTAAGTGATATGTTAAATTGTTGAGTAATGCCTTAACTATTTAGAGAAATAAATAAAGTTCTAATAAAGCGTTTATTTAACGAGAAAAAATGCATGAGAGAGAAAACAACAACGTCGTCAACCGGCTCGGGAAAAGTCGACCAATAATAACAATAATGCCAGCATAAATCCGATCAATAGTTAGTTAACTTCTTATTTGGAGCAATGAATAATCAACCTCAAGCTCCACCAAACACAACGTTTAAAGACTTGCGGTGTGGGACGCTTGAGTTCAAAGGTTCCATGAACCCGATCGAGGCTCAAGCGTGGGTTATGGAAATGGAGAAGGTTTTCGGCGTTGCTAGGGTTAGAAGACCAAAAGACCGCTTTTGCAACATTTATCTTTGAAGTGCGAGGCTAGCTCTTGGTGGCAAGCAAACAAAGTGTGAGGAGGTGAAGGTGTAATTACGTGGGAGAGATTTAAAGAGATGTTTTTGAGATGTACTTCCCAACTAGTTCGCGAGAATCGGATGGAAGTTCAATTTGAGGCTGAAGCGAAAGAAACATGAGTGTGCACGACTATCTGGCTAAATTCAACGAGTTAGCGAGGTTAGCCCAAATATCAAAGTACACAGACGAAGAAAAGCTAGAAGATTGACAAGGACTAAAGCCTTGGGTGTCTGACAAAGGTATCAATGTTTGATTTAAACACGTTTCTTTGGAGTCTTTGGAAAAGGCCATCCTCGTAGAAGGAGGAAGCGATCACGATGACCAAGTACAATCAAGATCGGAAGAAGAAGAAGAAGAAGAAGAGTGAAGGTGAAATTAATAACAAGGCGATTGGAAGTAGCACAGGAGGTGGAAATTTCAATCGAGAAGAAAAGGTGGAGCGACAACTCATCATGGGGAAATCAACAAGGTAATCGGAAGAAAAGAATTGAAGCATGCGGAGCTGGGGAAAGCTCATCATCTGGGAGTATGTATGAAAGGGAAGCGAGTGTGCTACAATTGTGGTCGGGAAGGCCACATAGCACCTGTTATCAAACCGAAGAAGGGTGCTTGTTTTACTTGTGGTTGAAGGATCATCTAGCAAAGAGAGGCGCCCTAAGAAGGGATCGGGAGGGAGAAGATCGAGGAGGTAGCAAGTGGAAATAACGGTGGAAATGCCTTAACCATCACCTTAGGACCACATGCAACAAACAAGCAAAATAGCGAGAACTTTCAATATGGCGGTGCGGGATGCAATCGATCTCGTGATGTGGTGTCGGTATCATTAGATCAATGAAATTAATGCTTATGTTTTATTTGATTAGGGTGCTACTTGTTCCTTTATATCAGAAGACTTTGCTAATAGTTTAGATTTGCTTATGGATGAGTTGGAATATCCCATGAATATAGAAATTGCGAATAGAGATAATTCTGTTAAATGCGTGTTTAAGAAGCTGTAGAGTGGATATTAAGGGTAATATCATGAGCGTAGATCTTATCCTATTCGACTTGGAGAATTTGGCGTTATTTTGGGAATGGGTGGTTATTCAATTCTGAGGTTGTAATTGATTGCCAAAAAAGCGTATTAACCTTATGACTCGTCAAAGGTTGTATTTTATGGTAGCAAATCGCCTAAACAAGCGAGTTGTCGGCGATGATGCGAGCCGGGAAGTTGTTGAGACAAAATTTGTGTAGGATACTTAGCTTACATAGTCGATAGTCGAAAAGAGAATCGAAGGTAGAAGAAATACCGATTGTGAGGACTTCGTCGGCGTATTTCAGACGATTTACCGGGACTTCCACGGAGATAGAGGTAGATTTCGTAATCGATTTGGCGCGGAGCTGCTCAATATCGAAGGCACCATCTTAGAATGGCACCGGTAGAGATGAAGGAATTAATGGTACAACTACAAGAATTGTTGGACAAGAAGTACATTCAATAGAAGCGTATCGTAGTGGGGGCGCGCGGTGTTGTTTGTGAAAAGAAGGATGGATCGATGCGACTCTGCATTGACTCTGAGAGAAGCTGAATAAGGTCACGATTAAGAACAGATATCCATTCTTGAGGATCGACGACTGTTTGATCAATTGAAGGGGCGAGATACTTTTCAAGATAGACTTGAAGAAGCGGTTATCATCAATTGAAGGTGAGGCGGAGGATGTCTAGAAGGCGGCGTTTAGAAAGCGATATGGTCACTCTGAATTTTTAGTAATGTCGTTTGGTCTTACGAATGCTCTGCTGACATTTATGGGACTAATGAATGGTGTGTTCAAGCCGTTTTTGGATAAGTTAAGTAGTGGTATTTATAGATGACATTTTGGTCTATTAGAAAACCAAGGAAGAACATGAAGAGCATTTGAGATTAACATTGGAAGTATTGAGAAGGGAAAAGTTGTATGCTAAGTTTTTGAAATGCGAATTTTGGATTGAGCGAGTGCAATTTCTTGGAGCGCGTGATCGATAAAAATGGAATTTCGGTAGATCCATCAAAGTCGAAGCCGTGATCAAGCTGGGATCGGTGAGGGCGCCATCGAAGTCTGAAGTTTTCTTGGATTAGCGGGATATTATAGAAGATTCATTCAAGATTTTTCCAAGATCGCAACTCATTAACGAATTTAACTCGAAAAATTTGTGAAATTTGTTTTGGACGGATAAGTGTGAGAAAGCTTTCAAGAATTGAAGAAGAGGTTGAGTCTGGCCCTGTGTTATCTCTTAGGATGATCTGAAATTTTATTGTTTATAGTGATGCGTCGCATAAAGGACTTGGTTGTGTCTTTGATGCAAAAGCAGCAAAGTCATTGCGTATATGCATCACGACAATTGAAGGATTACGAGAAGGATACCTACCCACGATTTGGAGTTAAATTGCGGTTGTTTTTTGCTTTAAAAATTTGGAGGCTTATCTCTACGGGGAGAAGTGTGAAATATATATGGACCACAAAAGTGCGAAATATATTTTCACGCAGAAGGACTTGAATATCGTCAAAGAAGGTGGTTGGAGTTAATTAAGGACTACATTTGTGAGATTTTATACCATCGGGTAAAAGCGAATGTAGTTCTTAGATGCCTTAAGTAGAAAGGGTCGGGAGAAGTTGATGATGTTATTTGCTGCTCGGGACAGAGCTAATTGCGAAATGGAGAAGCTGGAATTGGAAGTGAAGTATCTATGGAGATTGATGAGAAAATATTTCGGATGCAATCTGGTATAACCCTCTTGGATAAAGTTAAGGAGGCTCGACTTGAGGATGAAGAATGTAAAAAGGTGACAAAGAAGATATCTGAAGGGCAGAACCAAGATTTAAGATGGATAAGGAAGGAATCTTTGAGATTTGAGAGTAGAATTTGGGTACCTTGATTCAAGAGATTAAGGAAGATATTTTAAGCGAGGCTCATAGTTCACGATATTGATTCACCTGGTAGTACCAAGATGTACCAAGATCTTAGACAACATTTACGGTGGCGAATTTGAAGCGTGATGTTGCGAGAATGTGTTGCCAAGTGTCGACACATCGAGAAAGTGAAAGCGGAACATCGAGGAGGCCAAGGTGGATTGCTACAACAGTTAGAGATCCCGAGTGGAAATGGGAACATATTACAATGGACTTTCGTGGTTGGCCTTGAAGCGACTCGGAAAAGGCTACTGACAGATATGGGTTATCGTTAATGGTGAGCGAAATCTGCACACTTCCTTAGATCAAAATAAGATTCAACTTAGATCGGTTGGCGAGGCTATCGTAAAGAGATTGTTTTGAGACACGGAGTTCGGTATCAATTGTTTTGAGATAGGGATCGCGCTTCACATCAAATTTACGGAAGCGTCTTGAGGAATGCATGGAGTGCGCAATTGCGAATGAGTGACTTACCACCCTCAAGCAGATGACAGTGAGTGAAAGCGATTAGGACATTAGAAGATATGCTAAGAGCACATGTGATGGACTTTAAAGGAAATTGGGATGATCACCTACCATTAGTAGAGTTCGGCTACAACAAGAGTTACCACGCTAGTATAGGCATCTTGCGCCTTACGAGCGTTATCACTGAAAGTCTAGAACTCCGCTTTCTTTGGGATGAAGTTGGTGAAAGACAATTGCTAGGGCGAATTGAGTGCAATGATGGCGGCGAAATAGTCAAAGTGATCAGAAACACGGTGGTAGCGGCTCAAGATCGACGGAAGAAATCGTTGATCCACATCGTAAAAATATCGAGTTTGAATCGGTAGTTATGTTTTCTTGAAGGTCTCTCCTGGAAGGGAAGATCGAGTTAGGAAAGAAAGGAAATTGAGCCCAAGATTCATTGGACCCTTTGAAATACTGAGAAGAATCGGAGAAGTTGCGTACGAGGTAGCCTTACCTCCAGCACTCGAGAATGTCCACAACGTCTTCCATGTTTCTGTATTACGACCATACAAAGCCGATTACAAGCATGTAATTGAATCTGAACCCCTGCATTTTGAGAAAGACTTATCTTACTGAAGAAATTCTGTCCAAATTATAAATGAAAAGAAACAAGTTCTCGAAATAAAGTTATACCTTACATTAAGGTAATTTGGAGGAACCACAATCTTTGAAGAAGCTACGTGGGAACTCGAAGAGAATATGATGAAGAATTACCCTCATTTATTTACTTAATTATTTAAAGCGATTAAGGGGGGAGAATCTTTGTAAGAGAGGGAGAAATGTAGCAGTCGAATTTATTGAGTCGTGATTACAGGGGATGAGAATCCTTTTAAGGGGAAAGATGTATGAGCGAGATTTTGTAAATTAATTTTAATATTTATTGAATTAAATAAATATTTTTCGATGATTTAATTATTAGATTAAATAATTAATTGATGCAATTGTGGTAGATTAATTTAATTATGTGTTACATTTATTAAATTAATGTGAGAATAATTATTATTCAAATATGTAATTATGTGAGCTTATTGTATTAAAAAGAAATATTTAATTAAGCATGATGTTATTTAATTAATTTAATTATTAATTAGAGAGTTAATAATTTGACATTATTTATTAATGAGAAAATTATTTATGTGACTATAATGGATTTATGAGAAATTATTATATTTTATTTAAAATATATTAAATAAAATATTGGAGTTATTTTATAAGGAGTGTGACATTAATTAAACTATAGTATAAGAAGTTTATCAAATTAAATGAGAATGAATTATATTGAATAGCCAAACAAGGCCTTAGTAGTGGTTGAGGCGATTAACCACGAATTGGTTAAGCTTGACCACAACTCGTCGGTTTAATTATTATATCACGACGTCTTCTTCTTCATTCATTCCATTATTGCTAAGTCAGAGAAATTATAGAGAGAGAGAGAGAATTAAGAAATTGAGAGAATTGTGAGTTGTTTGATTGATTGAGAAAGTTTAATCCCTCCTATCTACACTAATCATGAGTAATTCTCTCGACCCAAATTCTACTTTTACGTCATTTAGTTTTTTATGAAAATGGCTTTCAATCAAGTTACGTGGAATTTACGTAAATTGGGAAATTGAGTTAGGAATATATGTAATAATTGAGTAGCATAACATATTTTATATATATTTTATATGATTCCATATCATAAGTTTGATAAATGATGACTTCTTTATTTCAAAAATTTAAGAGTTTGGGTTTTGGCCATATGGCCTTATCGTGATATTTCATGTATTGAGCGTATATTATCCTAAATTTTACATTAGTATGTTGTTATGCATGTTGATCTGAAGAGACCAAAGTTTAAATAAGCGGATTAGGTGTTATAACTTGAATCAAGTAGTGACAATTTTCATGTTTTATTTTCAAAACCTTTGAGAACATCAAAACGAGTGGAAGTAAATGTGTTGATTTTGCAAATTATGTGTTGTAACTTGTTAAAAATCATGCTAGATGGGTTAAGTAATGATTATATATGTATTACAATGATTGGGTAAGTCTAAATTAGGTGTAAAAATAACTAATTGGAAGTTATGGCCATATTCATGTATAATTTTACATGATTGATTTTTGGCCTAATTTGGCCTTGTTATGTTCATTCTATGAGCTATGAAAGCTACGAGAAAATGAGCACAGGTAACCCCTTACAAACGTACGTTACGTTAAATAACTAAAATTACCCATACAGTCGAATAAAAAAAAAAAAAAAAAAAAAAAAAAAAAAATATTTGATGAAAATTATTATTAAAATATTTATAAAATAAATTAAATATTTTAATTGAGATATTTATGGAATAAAATAAATATTTGATGAAAATTATTATTAAAATATTTATAAAATAAATTAAATATTTTAATTGAGATATTTATGGAATAAAATAAATATTCGATGAAAATTATTATTAAAATATTTATAAAATAAATTAAATATTTTAATTGAGATATTATGGAATAAAATAAATATTAGATGAAAATTATTATTAAAATATTTATAAAATAAATTAAATATTTTAATTGAGATATTTATGGAATAAAATAAATATTAGATGAAAATTATTATTAAAATATTTATAAAATAAAGTAAATATTTTAATTGAGATATTTATGGAATAAAATAAATATTCGATGGAAATTATTATGAAATAATTTATTAAAGTGTAATAATAGTAAGAGAATGAAAATATTCTAATTTAATTAAGTAATTAAATTAGAAGGGTAATAATTTGTTAAATAAAGTGGAGTTTATATTAAATAATTAAGTGAAAATGTAACTAATGATATAATCGTGAATACATATGGTATGTGTGTAGGATTTGTGGTGAGCGAAGTAGTAATCGTTTAGCTACTGCATGCGAGGAAGTTTTTCTAACCCTACTTGTCATTATTGTTCGAGTTATTAGTTACCTCGAGTAAATTATCGTTACTATTATTCAAGTTCAATTGTTATATTAAAGATTTATTATCTTTTCAAAGCATGATTCAGGTTATACAATAATTGTTCTATTGTATACTTCTTGAGATTATTATTCAAATCGAATATCATTATTGTTGAACCTTATTAGACTAGTGAACTTTATTGATTCAACTAGTCCTTAGTTGATGAGCGTTCTAAATTTGAGAACCCTTATTGAATTATCAAACCAAACTTCCTTTAGTGCGGACTCGAATGTCAAGCGAGATGAACAACCCTGCAAAGGATTTACTTATCGTTAGCGTTAAGATATTATTACGCGAGTATGGTACTAAGGGTTGATCCCCCTAAATGCGAGAAGAAAGGTCCATAGTCTTATAGTATTAAAGGTTTCAAGTATAACCCTTGATAACCTAGGACATAGTTCAAGGTCTTATGACCCTCGAGAATTCTTTTGATTCTTGTTATTCATTCTTGATTCAAAAGTTGAGCTTTCATTCGAGATGTTTTTGATTTACTCGCATGTTATTATCTTTGTTATTTCATTATTATACTTGTGGGCAATAGTGCTCACTCTTTCTTAATAATAACATTGCGATTAAGAAGCGAAAAAGCGATGAACCTTCCACTAGTAAAGGCAAGGGCAAAGTTAGCAAGTGATGAAGACTTGTTATTTTTATTAGATGATGTATTTATGTTTAAGACTTGAGTTAATGATGTTATTTAAGACTTATTTGTTTATGATTACATACGGATGTTTAAGGTTAGTTTAACTTTGGGATTGTATTATTATTATTTGGATGTTGTAACCCTTAAGGGAAGATTTTATTCTATCTATTGCATGGTTTTGCATTTATTATGGGTAGATAGATAGATGATATTTGTCTGATGAACACGGATCCGTGGAATCGAAGTACGTATTAAAAAGAATTGAGTTACAATCAAAGATAAGAAGAATGTATCTAGACATCCATTATATGAATCTAGACATCCATAATTTTATAACACTCCCCCTTGGATGTCTATTGTATAGCTATACGTATTGAAAAACTGTCTCACTAAAAACCTTACCAGGAAAAACCCAATGGGAAAAAAACCTTAGTTAAGGGAAAAAGAGTGCAGCGCGTATTAGCTCCACCTCATGAATATATCATTAAGTCCTTCAGCTGTTGCATTCCAATATTGTGATGCAATCCTTCAAACGTTGAAGTTAGTAATGCTTTGGTGAACAAATCTGCTAGATTATCTTTTGAGCGAATTTGCTGAACATCAATGTTACCACACTTTTCAAGGTCATGTGTGAAAAAGAATTTCGGTGAGAGATGTCCTTTGTTCTATCTCCTTTGATGTATCCCCTTTTTAATTGAGTTATACATGCAGCATTGTCTTCATACATAATGGATGGAGTTCTTTTGTAGCAATTTTCTAAGAATATGCTCGTTAAAAACCTTACCAAATAAAAACCCAAAGTGGAAAAAAAACAACCAGCGAAGGAAAAGAGTACAATATTCTTGTATAACTTCTAGTGCCTTGGGATTACCTCATTAAAACTTGCAAAGGAAACCCCAGCTGAAAAAACTCAATAAGGAAAAAAGAATACAATCAACACATATCCTTTTTACTCCCCTTCATAAGAACATAGAATTTCCATTGTTCATGGTAAAAATATCATTAAGTCGAAGTATGCCAATATTGTGCACCAAAATTATAGTTGGTAATGACTTAATGAATATATCAACCAAATTATCACATGATCAATATTACCATTCTTCTAGGGCTCATGTGTATAAAATAATTTTGGTTCAATATGCTTGATTCTATCACCATTTGGATTAAATAATCCCAAATCAATAGTCTCACGAAGATAACATAAAATATGTTTAATTACAATATCTTCGAGTTGGTGCATAACTATACATTACTAGTAAGTTAACTGCAAATGTTATATCAAGTCTTGTCAAATTTGCAAGATATATCAAAGTACCAATTACATTAAGATATAGTATTTCAGACCAAAAACACCAATTTCACAAAGATATGGTACTTCAAGACCAAAAGTTTATTAATCATTTTCTTGTGGTCAAAACGGATATTTCTTGATATCAAGTGACCAACCCATCATCGAGTACTCAAAGGATTAACATTATCCATGTAAAGTTACTTCGTGACTTTTTCTGTATGTTGATTGATGAGCAAGAATTCCATAGCTCAATTTCAGAAAGCAAGACAAAATTTGGCTTACCAATATCTTTCATCTTAAATTAGTTATTTTGTCGACTCTTCCGAGCAAAATCTTTCATCAATAAATACAATAATAATAACAAATCCAGATTATGATATTTTGATAAAAATGCACGCATAAATTGGATTATTCTCAAATCCTCCTTTTCAAAAGATATCCACTCAAAGCGATTATACCACAATATGCATCCGGATTGCTTTAACCTATATAAAGATCTTTGTAGCTTAATAGAATACATATTTTGAGATGTAGAATTATATGCTTGTGCATTTTATATCCGTGAGACCCCAAATTTTATGAATAAAGATTTAATTTTCTCAATAATTTTTTTTATATTATGGTGGATTTGATATAATGTTATAGTTCGGGTAATATTTATAAATTTTGAAAAGTATGCAAGTTGTTATAAAAATATTCATTGGCTGTGGAATATTCTTTTTTGTTTGGAGAATATCCGCACGACTGACAAGACAATCATTGGTGGACCCCACGATTTTAAGTATTGTCGAGTTAGAAAACGACAAAATTATCTTTTATAAAAATAACTGCCAAGGTGTTACCGCTAAAACCGCTGAACTATCCTAGTAGTAAAGTACAAAGAATACGCGTGGGTCGCATAATAGCACACCAGATTGATTATCGATGCTTACGTGAGAAGTCACCGCTTATACTCAATTATTGCTACAAAGAATTGTCGTGATCATATCTCTCATATTATCGATTCAATTATTGTTACAAAGATCATCCGCATAATATGATATATTATTAAATCAAAAATCGAGATTTCAAGAAAGTTATTCATATTATTATTTGCAATATCGACAATGTCTAAGTTTCACAAGGAGAGGTTTGGTCACCTAATTACGCTACCAATAAGGAGAAATCCTTATCTAAAGCCCCTCTTTCCGGGAACTAATTCGTTGTTAAATATTGTGAATTATAATATTAATGATGAATAAGTTCGTGTTGATTAAAGATGAATTTTATAGTTCCATTGTGTTAGAATTATTTGTGTTAGTAGAAATCGACATTTGTTTCGATAATAATTGATGTCTGGAGGTTATATTGTTCAATCGGGTATTCGGGATACTTTTCGTTTTGGAGTACTATTCACGAGTTACTATTCATAAATTACTATTCACGAGTTACTATTCAGGAGTTACTATTCACAAGTTACTATTCAGGAGTTACTATTCATGAGTTACTATTCACGGGGTACTATTCACCCGTAAAATATATTTCTTTTCGATCCAAATCATTTTTGGGTACAATATTATTACATGAGGAGATGTGCTAATTTTTCAGACCGTTGGGTGAAATTATAATAGTAAATCAATATGGATCATTGATTTAAAGTTTTAATAGTAACTTGTCCCTTCGATTTTCCAAGAGTTATTTGTCCCTTCGGTTTTCCAAGAGTTATTTACCCCTTCGGTGTTTCAAGAGTTAATTGCCCCTTCGCAAATAATAGTTTTCTCTTCAATATTACCAAGAGTCATTTTGACCCTTCGTTAAAACTAAGTGCCACTTTTAGTTCTTCTATAAATAGAAGCTTATTCCTTCATTATTTCATTTAATTCAATTAAACTCTAGAGAGAGAAACTATATAGAAAGAAGAAAAGTATTCTCGCTACTTCACTTTTCCAATATCCAGCTTTTTCTAAGGTAGGGATATTATTTGTCAGACTCGTAAGGGGTATTATTTCTTTTGTATTCATGAAGAGAACTCGTTATTCCATTCTTATTATTCTCGCTGAATAACCTGCTTACGCTAAGTACCGCATACATGGTGAAATTCTTCTAATATTCCGCTCTTTACTATTCTCGCCGTAATATCCCGTCTCGCTTACGCTTTTTGACTCGGTTCCATTATTTATTATTCGCTGGGAATAACTCGTCTGTGAAGTCTCACCGCACGCATGGTGAATCCTTCGTTATTCCATTCTTTATTATTTCGTTGAATAACTCGTCATGTGGATTACCACATGCACGGTGAATGATCCTTCAGATTCATTCCTTATTAAATTATGAAAATGATCTCGCTTCACGTGGATTACCACATGGTATGTAAAATCCATTTGTAGTTTCATATATTCTATTATACTCAAATAAGTTAAAACTTTGGCTTCTATAATCCATGAAATTAGTAGAATATCCTTGATATTTGGCGCTTCATCTAAGTATCTTTTCATGGAAATATTCTTCGAGCATTCTTGAATTTTACTCCACAAAGAAGTATCATGTCGATAATTGGACGTTACTAATTTCTAGATAAATTAATTCTTGAACTTGTTTTATTGAATTATTATGTCATTGTTATAATGAGTTATGTTGGTTATTATTTGAACACGTGAAAGTTTCTTAGAAATCACAAAGGGTTGAAAATCGATTTTAAAGTGAAAATGGAACATGAAATTCAATCGCCATATCTCCTAATATATTTTGAATTTTGAGTGTGGTCAACTTCTAAAGTTAGATCTATGAGTTTCCTAACTTATCCAAGTGTAATAAATGGAAAAGGTATTGTAGATTTTGCAGGACCGATTTTAATAAGGAGTCAAAAATCGCTAATTTCGAAAAAAGCCTATCGCCTGATTTTTTAAAAGGGCATTTTCACCACTTAATTTGTGGAAAACTTTTCGCCTTTTTGGGACATGGAAATATATGGTATAAAGTACCTCCCGTCCAAAAATGAGCTCATTCGACTTAAAATGAGCAAGTTATGACTATTTCAATATTTAGGTTTTTCGATTTAAAATGCTATAACCTGAGTTCAGAATCTGATGACCATGAAATTTAAACCGAAGCTCACGCTAATATGTGTAAGATCCCGCCAAGATTTAGGAATTTCGAGTTAAACTTGAGGTAACTAATTTTTAAGGAATTAATTAGAAATTAATTTTTGAAAAATAGTAAATGAATTTTAAAAATTCTTAGAAAAATATATGTTCAATATGGGACTATATTCGCTTAATCCTTAAAAAGAATAATTTTTGACCGATTTGGTATTTTTATGAAAATAGTTTAGTTACTTAACATATGAATTAAATATGTTATGTGAAGTTGAAAGATTGGTAAATAGGATTTTATGGCTTGAACAGACTTGGTCAATCTATCAACAATGACCCAAATCGCATCTATGCCTTGATAAACTTTGGAAAGACCAAGAATAAAATCCATGGTAATATGCTCCCACTTCCATTCCGGAATTTCAAGTGGTTGCAATGGACCTTTTGGTACTTGATGCTCCGCCCGATTCGCTGATTGACACGTTGACACCTGAGATAAACAAAGGCTTATCTCTCTTCATATTGCCCCACCAAAATGTATGTCTAAGATCATGATACATTTTGGTACTCCCTGTGATGGATTGTAAACGGTGGTGTCAGGCGCCCATCATGATTTTATGCTTTAAATCGTGGTCGTTAGAACACAAAGTCCGGAGTGGACTCAAGTATTCCTTCTTCATCGATTCTTGCTTCTAGAATAACGCCCTCTTAAACCTTCTTAATTCTTCACATTCATCACCCGAAAGTGTAGCTGAAACCGCTTTTAACTTTATCGATTAAAGTTGATTAATTCTACCAGATATTCGTTATATTCATGTGGGTTCCTAGAGTCTTTAACTCTATCTTCATCATTTGTAAATCAGATTTAAATGGGTCTCTTTCAGGTTAACAACATCGCACTCGTAAACACATACGATCTTCTACTCAACGTGTCGCCTACCACGCTCGCTTTCCCACGTATGGTATTTGTAAGACCTCAACTTTTATAAATAAAATCGAATTTCGTTTATTTATTATTCTTGATTAATAAGGTGGTAATTTGATATAATACTTTGGTTATGGGTGAAATGTGCAATTTTTGCAGAATAAGCAAGTGATTATAAAATATTCATTTCGCTTGGGAATATTCGTTTGGTCGTGGAATATTCTTTTTTTGTCGGGAATCTCCATTTGACAATGGCTTAGCCATTTCAGGGCCCCATAACGGAAAACAGATGGATGAAAGAAAACGACAAAGATTGAGTTTTATAAATAATGGCGTAAATTATTACCGTTAACACTGTTGGATTACCTGGTGGTTAAAATAAAGTAATACGCGTTGTCGCATAAAGAGAAGACACCAGATTACATGTGATTTTTGAATTATTGATTCTTACGTAAGAAGGCACTTACTCAATAATTGTTACAAAGAATTATCGCTCAATATTTTATTTTATCGATTCAATAATTATCGCGTTGATATTTTATATTATTGTTGTTTCAATAATTATCACCGCATAATATTTCTCATTATCGATCAATAATTCATATTATTTGAATAATATTATTAGATAGCATTATTGGCAATGTCTAGAAAGTTCTCACAAGGAGAGGTTTGGTCACCTAATCATGCGCTACCAAGAAGGAGAAATTCTTATTCGAAAGCCCCTCTTTCCCGGAACTACCGTTGTCATAATTGTGGATTCTCAGAATATTATTTAAGAATAATTAATTATTGATTCATATGATAAGGAAATATTTATTTGATATGGATATAATTGATGGATATATTTATTTTATGTGGATATAATTGAAGGAATTAATGTTGAGGTATTTTTTTTTCAAAGATTTTGTCTGATTTCTAAGATTCTTAAAGCTCTATCAATGTGAGTTATAATTTTGATCCGACCTGTTGGATCGTTGTTATTTTTGGATATATTATACATATATATGTTGAGTATATGTCCACAAATTTTGAACCGTTAAAATTAACGCATGATTTGTTATGAATTTTAAAAGGTGTTGAAACGGTGTTTAAAATTATCCGCTTTCGATTTCGGATATTTTCATCCGAATTTGGAAAAACTTTCTTCATAAAGTTGTAGAGAATTGAATTTCCTATAAAAAGACGCGAGTTTCGAATTTTTTCTGATAACCGGGCTATTTTCTATGAATTGTTGAAGTTTCAGAAAAATAAAATGATTTTTATTAAAATATGGGTGGGACCCACTTTTTGGTTGGTGGATACAACATGTGGGCTGCTGAAAATGGGTCAAAGATGGCTGGTGTTAGGCAAAGCATGCGTATGATTTGAAAATTAAATAATATTAATTTATTATTTTAGTCTCCTTTCGACGTTTCTAAAGATTTTTCTATAAATAAAGCGCTTAGGTTAGAATTGAAAATCACACCGTAAACAAGTTTTCTTCTCTCTATATCACTCGAGTTTATTTTAGTGAGTATTTTGATACTTTGAGAGTTGCTATTCCGCTCAAGTTTCATTCACTTTTATATCCAAATTCAAACAAGTACGGTTATTTTGAGGTAAAGGACGTTATTTCTTTCGCAAATGATATTATTTTCTTCAATATCATTATGCCAAAATATTGGTTGAACTTTATCAAATTTGGAACTTTTTCATGTTTGAGTTACTATTCATGAGTTACTATTCACGAAAGTTACTATTCATGAGTTACTATTCACGATGAAAGTACTATTCATTAAGCGCAAGATGTTTTTTTTGTGAAATTTCTATCTTTTTGTGTCTGGGTTACTATTCACGATACCAAGACTATTCACAAATACTTGATTATTCAATTCAAAAAATAAAATTTTCTTTTCTTCTAGATATCTTTTATGGTTACTATATTTGATTGTATCCATGTTTTGATCTTTATTTGTGAATTCTACTCACACTTGGTTATTATGGAGTATTATTGAATTTAGATAAACCAAATACTTAATCCCTAATATTTGTCCTTCCGTCTTTATCGATTCGTTCTTCTAAAATGTTTTTCATCATCCTCTATCCTTAATGGTGATATTGATGAATATCATTCAGAAAGGTAAAAGATGAATGATTAAATCGATGAATCTCTTTCGCCCGTGAGTGGTAAAAGATGAACAGTGTCGAGATGAACATAACCAACTGGTGATATAAATGAATATCTTTGGCCCAGAGCAAAGATGATTAAAGATGTATATTGATTGTTGTTCTGTGGATGAAATATTGATGATGGACTTTTAAATCTTGAAGATGTGAGAATTCATTCTCTACGTGACTCTTCTAATGGATCATTGCTTCAATGCATTTGTTGATCTAAAACTTGTTGTCTATTATATTTTATCGATTTTTCCCGTCGTTGAAGACGAACGATAATTTGTTGTATATTATCTTAGTCATAATATTCTTTATCGGGCTAAGTTGAGCTCACCCTTTCCTTTTTGTTCCATTTTCTTCTCGTGAGGCGGTAAACATAGTAGGATCTAGCTGGGGTATGGAGTGATGGTTCTAGGAAGATGTTTTAGCGTCCCTCACTATTTCTATAAAATAGTGTTTGAATAATTGTAATGAGGACTTATTTACATGTGGATATTGTACAGAAGACAATATTTGTATTTAAACTCATTAAGATGTATTGTCGTATTTCACACACTACATTTGTATTATTGAAGTTGTAGTTTGCTTTTATGTACCATGTATTTGGCACTCGTAATGGGCCTATTTTTGGGGCGCCACACGTAGTGCATGGATAATTCGTGGTCGTGATACTAAAGAATATCCTTGGCCTCAGAAAGTGTGTGGATGATTCGATGATGTGGATTAATTATCGAAATGAGTCTCAAAGAATGATGTAAGACCCCAACTTTTTAATAAAGATGATTTTTCTATAAATATCATTTTTAAATATTGTGGAATGAATTTGATATAATATTATAGTTGTGGGTAATATTTATAAATTTTTTGCAAAGTACGCAAGTTGTTATATAATATTCGTTTGGTGGGAATATTCATTTTTACAGAAATATTAAATGCATTGACAAGACAATCATCAAAGTGGACCCCACAACGGAATTATTGCTTGATCGAGAAAACGAAAAAATACTTTATGAAAATAACGGCGGAAGTTTTACTGTTAATCGCTGAAACACCCGATTGTTAAGAAACAAGAATACGCGTGGTTGCATAGAAGACACCAGATTGATTATTGATGCTTACGTGAGAAGTCACCAGCTTTTGTTTAATTATTGCACATGTAAAGAATTGGTCAGATAAGATCTCACTTTATTTGATTCAATTATTGTCAATATTTTATATATTATTAAATTAATAATTGAGACGACAAGATTATTAATATTATTATTTGCAATATTAACGATGTCAGAAGTTCATCAAGGAGAGGTTTGGTCACCTAATTGCGCCGCCAATAGGAAAAATCCTTATTGGAAAGCCCCTCTTTCCGGGAACGATTCGGTCGATTAATATTGTGAATTATAATAATGATGATAAGTGTTGTTAAAAATATTGAGGAGATTTTTATGATGTATTTATGGGAAAATTTTGTTTATTTTTTAAACCCCACTTACCCATTTTTCAAAATAGTTTGGAGAAGTTATCTCATTTTTTGTTATATATATATATATATATATATATATATATATATATATATATATATATATATATATTAAATAATATTTTGGGTGGGATTGTGCGGGAAAAAGGGGGGGAATCACAGGGGATACTAGTTGTTTTATTATTATATTATATATGTATTATATATATAGGTTATATGATTATCGTGAATGAAACAGTGATGGTTCATTGTGGTGTAATCATTGAGTTACTTATATATATATAATATATATATTTTATTTAAAGTTTTATTTTATTAGAATATTTTATCAGATAAGATCATTTCCATTCTCCTATAAATAAGCTCATTCCTTCATTATTTCTTACTTAATTCAATTTAAACTCTAGAAAGAGAAAATTATAGAGAGAAAGAAGAAGAAAAATCTGCTACCTCTTTTTTTCCAATATCCAGTTTTTTCTAAGGTAAGGGCTATTATTTCTTTTGTATTCATGAAGAGAACTTCATATTCCATTATTTATTATTCGTTGAATAATCAGATAACGCTGCTACCCTATACTTGGTGAAATTCGCTTGTTATTCCATTCTTTATTATTCTGTTGGAATATCATGTCTCACAAGCATTTTACGACGGACTGGTTCCATTCTTTATTATTTTGTTGGAATATTCTTGCATGCGCTTTTTACGCCGGACTGCTTCCGCATTTTTTATTATTCTATCGAATATCCTGCTCAGGCGCTTTACGCCGGACCAAGCTTCCGCCTTTTATTATTCATTTGAATATCCCGTCTGCATGCTTTTTACGCCTGACCGGTTCCGTTATTTATTATTCTATTGGAATAACTCCGCTGTAAGGCCTATCGACGCTCGGTGATTTCTTTTTTATTCCATTCTTTATTATACTCAAATTGGTTAAAATTTTGAATTCTATACTCCATGAAATTAGTGGAATATCCTTGATATTTGCGCTTCATCCAGTATCTTTTCATAGAAATATTCTTCTGAGCATTCTTGAATTTTACTCTACAAAGAAGTATCATGTTGACTGGTCTTCCCAAGGTTTCTCAAGGCATAGATGCAATTTGGGTCATTGTTGATAGATTGACCAAGTCTGCTCATTTCTTACCTATACGAGAAACTTATACACTTGAACGCCTTGCTCAGTATGTACATAAGTTTAGGTTGTAAGATTGCATGGTATGCTAGTATCTATAGTTTCGATCGAGACCCAAGATTCACTTCACGATTTTGGGTTAGTTTGCAAAAAGCTATGGGCACGGATTTACGATTTAGTTCGGCATATCATCCTCGTAATGCATCACGGACAATCGAGAGGACTATTCAAACTCCGGAAGATTTATTAAGACTCGTGTCCTTGACTTCAAGGGAAGTTGGGATAAGTTTTTACCATTAGTGGAGTTGTTTTACAACAACAGCTTATCGCAAGTATTGGCATGGCTCCATTCGAGGCGTTGTATGGAAGAAAGTGTCGCTCTCCAATATGCCGGGATGAGGTGGGTGAAGAACGTTGTTGGGACCAGAGTTGGTATGTATGACACTACTAAAAGATTCAAACGATCCGACAACGATATAAAAACCTCACAAGATCGATAAAAGAGTTATCTCGATCTTCATCGAAAGGACATAGAATTCGATATAGAGATCATGTGTGTTGTTACGTCTTCCATGGAAAGGAGTTATTTAGATTTGAAAGAGAGAAAAGCTCAATCCTCTATTCATTCGCCCATTTTTAATCCTCGATCGAGTAAGAGTCGTGGGCCTATAGACTCGCTTTTACTACCAAGTATGTCTCGTGTTTATAACATTTTTCACATATCTATGTTACGTAAATATATGGAAGACCCGAACCATATTATTGAAGTTAGAACTGACGAAATAGTGGAAGATTTGACGTATGTAAGAGGTTCCTGCTCAAATCTTGATAAGAAGGAACATATTCTACGCCCAAGGTTATACCTCAAGTCAAAGTTTTATGGAGAAACCAACGATGTTGAAGAAATGACATGGGAGTTAGAATCAAATGAAATCAAGGTACCCTTTACCTCTTCGACATACCGTGTATCGTAATTCTAATTTTGAGGGCGTAAATTTTATAAGAAGGGAGGTTGTAAGACCCCAACTTTTTAATAAAGATGATTTTTCCAGTAAATATCATTTTAAATATTATGGAATGAATTTGATATAATGTTATAGTTGTGGGTAATATTTATAAATTTTGCAAAAGTACGCAAGTTGTTATATAATATTTGTTTGGTCTGGGAATATTTGTTTTAACAGGAAATATTAGACGACTTGACAATCATCAGTGGACCCCACAACGGAATTATTCATTTGATCGAGAAAATAACAAAAATACTTTTATGAAAATAACGATGTAAGTTTTTACCGTTAATCTGCTGAAACACCCTAAGTGTTAAAAGTACAAGAATACACGTGGTTGATAAGATCATTTCCATTCTCCTATAAATAAGCTCATTCCTTCATTATTTCTTATTTAATTCACCGAAACTCTGTAGAGAGAAAATTATAAAGAGAAAGAAGAAGAAAAATCTGCTACCTCTTTTTTTCCAATATACAGTTTTTTCTACGGTAAGGGCTATTATTTCTTTTGTATTCATGAAGAGAACTTCTGTTATTGCATTATTTATTATTCTGTTGGAATAACCTGTATACGCGGGCTACCCTATACTTAGTGAAATTTGTTTGTTATTCCATTCTTTATTATTCTGTTGGAATATCCTGTCTGTGCGTTTTACGCCGGACCTGGTTCCATTCTTTATTATTCTGTTGGAATATCCTGTTTGTGCATTTTACGCCGGACCAAGTTTCGCCTTTTATTATTCTCGTTGAATATCCCGTCTGTATGCGCTTTTACGCCGCACCGGTTCCGTTATTTATTATTCATTGGAATAAACTCCGCCGTGCAGTGCCTATCGCATGCCCGGTGATTTCTTTTGTTATTCCATTCTTTATTATACTTAGTTGGTTAAAATTTTGACTTCTATACTCCATGAAATTAGTGGAATATCCTCGATATTTCGCGCTTCATCCAAGATCTTTTCATGGAAATATTCTTCTGAGCATTCTTGAATTTTACTCTACAAAGAAGTATCATGTTGACAATTTGGACGTTATTAATTCTTGGATAAATTAATTCTTGAACTTGTTTTATTGAATTATTATATCATTGTCATCATCCTCATGTTTATATTTTGTTGAAAGTCATCTGTGGCCTCGTAGGTGCATGTAGATGGACTTGGTATGATTATAACTAGGATTGTTTAATTGTAATCACGACCGTAATGTTATAAATGATGTGGTAAAAGTCCTCATCGCCCATACCGCATCGATGGACAGCTTGTTGGCATGATCATGACCATTGATGAATACACGAATATCCTCGCCCGTAGTGCATGGATAATTTGTGGTCGGATACTAAAGAATATCCTCGCCATAGCAAGGTGATTCGATGATGTGGATTATTTATTGTCGAGTCCCAAATGATAAAAGTGATGAAAACCTTTAAATCATAAAAGATAGTAGATTTTATTCTCTACTTGACTCTTTTTAATGGATTCTTTTGTTCCAATCGCAGCTTAAACTTGATGTCTATTGTATTTTATCGGTTTAACATTGTTGAAGACTAATGATAATTTATTCGCATTATCTTAGTCATAATATTTCTTCATGGGCTAGTTGAGCTCACCCTTTCTTTCACCGTTTCCAGAAATGAGAACGTGGCGGGACTAATCGAGAAACTAGAGTGACGATCTAGATGATAGTATTAGTAGTCCTCACTATTCTGTTAAATAGTGTGACAATAAATGTAATGAGGAATTATTCTGAGAGTGGATATTGTCTAGAAGACAGTATTTGTATTAAAACTCACAGCTCTCTTGTTGTATATTAAAGATTGTATTTGTATTCTGTACCATATATTTGGCGACTCAGAATAGGTGATGTATACCTATTTTGGGGGCGTCACAAATGAAATATTAATTCATGGATGTGATAATAATGAATATCTTTGGCTGTAGTGCAAAGATGATTTAATGATTACGAGCAGGAATTGTTATTTGATATAACCATGATTTTTGATGTTTCAGGTGAAGACAGGTGATGAAAATTATCTTCGTCCTGGGTGCAAAGAGGAATTTAGAATCACAATTGTGATTATGAGTTATTCACATGATCGTGGATGGGAATTGTTGATTAATGTTACAGGGATAAAATATTATTGGTGGACTTTTAACATAGAGAAGATAATAGACCTTATGGTCTATTTGACTCTTCTAATGGATTGCTCGTTCCGCTGCAACTATAGTTGAAAAGTTTTATTTTCTACCATATGTTCTAAATCTCTGATTTATTATTGATGAAAGCTATTGATAATTTAATTATCTTTAGTCATGATATTCTTTTATTGGGTTAGTCAGGTTTCACCCTTTTGCTTCACAATTCCTTTCGTGTAATAAAAGTGTAGCCGGGTCGAGCTGGGTATTAAGAGGATTAGAACGGTGGTCTATAGTCGCTGAGGTTCTCCCTAAATAGTATGGAAATAATTTTATTGAGAACTTTAGATAAGTATGTCGTATTGATACGTCATTTGATATTTAATTTTGGTGAACTGAATAAAGTGAGTGAACCCAACTTTGGAATAGTGTTTTGCCACTATCATACAAGATGTCTAATGACATACAACCTCGTGTTATCATAAGATAGGGTTCATGCGCATCCACTTGTCGAAAGTATATCTACAAGCACTACCTATATGATCTTGGAGTTTTTTGAAATATAATATTCACTGGAGACAGTGGAGATAGTTATATGTCAAGAGAAGACTCACCATTGGAAAGAAGATGATAATAATCTTCTCATTTTTCTTTGGGGTCTATTGGGTCAACCAAGGATAATTCTGTGGACATATGATATCTATTATAACCTAGACGCATGGCCTCCCATGTACAAAGGTTTCCTTGAGCACTTCCCAAAGATTTTAATTTCTAAAATAGTTTTTGACTATACTTTTATGTAAAGTACCACTGTAAGATTGTGGTCGAGGCACCATGAGAGTTACATATATTTGTATTAAAACTCACAGTTAACTGTGGTCGTATTCTATACGACAGTTCAACAATTGTATAAATGAAGTTGTATTTGAATTTGTCAGGAATAAACATGTGAATGATATTCCTATTTAATATATTATTTGATTATGATATATATGAATGAATATGTAAGTATGCTTGCATTAAGAAAAGCTGTAAAGTCCTTTGTTAGATAATAGAAATATATGTACAAGGACTTAGAATGAATTGATCAAATATGTTAGGTTAATCCTACATAAGCAAAACAGCTTTGTAAAGTTCTTAAAAAGAAATGATGTACAAGGACTATAAATATAGAAAGATCAAGCTTGTTAGGTTGATCTTATGATGTAATAGATAGGCTAGTCCGATCATCGAGCACCGCACTGTAAGTCGTAGTCCGCCAGTGAGTCAAGGTTAACTCGAGAGCTATCGAGGCGTAATAGGAGTACGCAAGATAAGTAGATCTCTGGATTTTGTAGATCGCCAGGGAAATGAAGAAGGATCGTAGTGTATCGAGTAGAGCTTCCTTGGGATCGTAGTGTCCGAGAGAAGTCATGTTCGTAATCGTAGAGACAAATTTACCCACGAGCCGACCGGGTCATCCGTCAAGCCAAGACAGAAACGTAGATTACACTCGAGTCAGAGAGCTCATCGATGCCAAAGCCAAGTCAAGGATCGTAGATCACACTCTGAGTTCGTAGAGTCTATTGATTACATGCAGAGATCGTAGTCAAGCAAGATCAGATGAAGACAACAAGCACAAGGTAGAAATCATGGTGTCAAGATCTGATCTCGGGATCGTATTGTCTGCACAAGTCAAAGCTGAATCGTAGAGTGCAGAACTATGATCTAAGAAGAAGTTCTCACAATGCCAAGGATGAATTGTAGAACATATACGGTTCTCAATAAATGAGCACTCCCAGAATATCCAAAGGAACGAAGCCTCTGGTTCAAGCTGCAAGCTACATCCAAGGAAACCAGAGAGCACTCAACGAATGACATGCAGGCTAACAGAAGATCTAAGCACCAACACAATCAGCATCAAGATTGAGTTGTAAGGCCATTTGTAATGAAGTCTTGCATAAGGAGATCCAAAGAAGACTTCAAAAGCTGACTAAGGAAAGTCAGCTAATGCAGTAGCTATCAAGTGAACAGAAGACAATGATATTGGAGGCAACCAAGATCGTAGTGTTTGCTAAACAAAGAAGGAACTGATGGAAGGTGAACCGAGATCTTGGTCACCAAGAGCAAGGCTAAAGTGATTAAGTCGTGGGGTCGGTTCATTGATGATAAGTGAACGGGAGATCACAAGGAGAAAGCAAGCTAGACGCGCCACAAATCTGAAGTGCCTTGATATTCAGAAGGGGACCAGAGCAAGGAATTAGGCCATTAGTATCTGAGAACAGTCGAAGCAAATAGAAGTATTGAAGCACTACACAATACAAGGAAGAGTTGTTCTACATTGAAGATCCAAGCAACACTCTTCAGGATCGTAGTGTTAACTCTACCAGTCAAAGAGCAACACTCAACAAGACATTACGATCGAGTCCTGAAGAAGTTGTATATCGTAATTGTAGAGTTCGAATAACAAGACCAAGCATTGGCAACTCGCTCAATCTGGGTAATATTTGGACAAGTGCTTGAAAGTGAGAGAGCATCGATGCAAAAGGACAACCTCGATCAAGAAATCAAGAAATAAAGTCTTCAACCCGCCCAAGACATTAAAGTGATACATCCGACAGTAGTAGTGAAATAATAGATCGCAACGTCGTAAAAAAGTATGACAAGTCACATCAAGCGCCTACCTTAAGTAACTCGAGATCCGTGAAGATATTTGAATAGCCTTCAACCGTTACTTTTCCAACCAAGGATTGGGAAGGAGTATAAATGAGAAAGATCTTCAAAGATCAAAGGTCATTGGAGTTTAGAGAGTTTGGAGAGAAGGTGGATTGATCTAAACCATATGAAACATGTTGAGTCTCGAAGGCTCACTCTACCATCCACCAAGAACACTCGTAATTCAAATAAAGAAAGAAGTAGAAGTGAGAGTTCTACTACATGAAGAGTGTTCGTAACCCGCCGAGAGAAAGAAAGAGCATCACGACATCTCTGATGTCCATCATGGAAGACTCTAAGTACAATAAAGAAGAGCTCACAGTCATCTTAAGTAAGTCCATCATGAGAAGGCATCAAGTAGAAAAGGAGATCACAAAATCCATCTTGGTGTCAAGCATGAGAAAGCTTCCTGTACATATAAAAGAAGAGCCTATTGTCACTTGAAGCCTCTCATGCGCGTACATCAAGTACCAAGGAGAAGGATCTTCAAGGCGCCTCACAAAAGGGGTCATCCGAGTAGTTGAAAGCAACCCAAGAAGTCGAGCATCATGCAATACTCAACTGATCTTCAAGGATGATCAATCAAAGCTGCTAAGGATAGAAGATGTTCAGATCATGAAGACATCTTAGCAGCTCAGCACCGACTCCAACAACAACAAACAAACAACTCAACAAAGCTAGGGCCTGAGGGGTCCTTGTCCAGAGGGACTAAATAAAGCAGGGCCAAAGGGTCCTTGTCCAGAAGGACTAAATGAAGTTCTAAGCCTGCTGGGCTTGAAGAGTTCCTAGGGAACTAGTGGAGTTCTAAGGTCGCAGCCTCAAGAGTTCTTAGTGAATCAAGTCCCAAGGTCAGCCGGGCCTCAAGGAATCTTAGTGATTGCAGTCTTGCCTTCCTTAGTGGAAATCCTCGCTAGTTGAAAGCAAAAGAGTGGATTAGAGCTTGAGTCTCGAACCACTTAAAATCCTTTATGTCTTTTACATTATGTCATTTACATTATGTACTATAATAAGCTATGTATGTATGTTTTTAACCGCTAGAACTAAACTTACTCTACATTTAACAATGTATGTATGATTATGAATATATCAATGAAGGGATCTTTTACTTATTCCATTTGTGCTTGAAAAGATTCTTATGTTTGTCATATGTTAATTATGAACAATATAACATAAACCAGAAAAGTATTTTGAATTAAAAGGATCTATTCAACCCCCCCTTCTAGATCTATTGTGCCCTCTGGGAACTAACAGAATTTTCAGATCATGTATCCATGCGACTCGTGAATGGGTGATGTATACCTAATTCTGGGGGCGTCACAATATCCTTCAGGGATTTTCATGTAGATATAATTATATAATGATCTATACAGATATGATGTAACAACATCCATTAATTTCTCTTTCTACCAAGCTAATTAAAAATCTGAATATAATTGTGTCCATTACAGGAGCATATGTTTCTTCATAATTAATACCATGTCTCTGTGAAGAAACCTTGTGCTACAAGTTGTACTTTGTACCATATAATTTCATTTTTCTTATTTCGTACAAATACCCATTTGTATTCAACAGGAATTACACCTTTAGGTGTTCATACTACAGGTCCAAAAACTTCATATTTACTTAGTGAATTTAATTCTGCTTGAATCGCCTCTTTCTACATTGGCCAAATATTTCTACATTCATCAACGATTTGTGGTTCATATATATGATCATTACTTCGTAATATCCATAGCAAATTTATATGAAAATATGTTGTCGATAACGCGATTTTATTTCTATCCAATATAAACGCCTCTCGTATATACATAATGTATCGAGATCTCGTTATTTTCAGTACCGATCCTCTTGTGGGATAACTCATCCCTTCTTGTGGAATAACTCTTCAAGAGTTTTATTTACAGGAGATTTTTATTCATAAGTTTTGGATAGGTTGATAAATTTTGTAGCCTGTTTCATGGGTATAGCCTCTTTATAGGCTGCAACTTATTTTTCTTGTACTTTCTTCTTCTGGGAAATTTTATTTTATTTTTAATACCGATAGATCTTCCACACTTCAGGTGTGGTTTTAATTCAATTTTCTGCTGTATTAACTGATTGTCCTATAGGGACTTCAATCTCTGCTAGAGTATTAGCAGCTAGAATGTGAGATATCACTATTTTTCTTATTATCGGTGAATAATTTTGGTAATTGATTTGCAATTCATTGCAAATGAATTATCCTTTGAACTTCTAGTTCATATTGATTTGTATAAGGATCAAGATTAAATAACGTTGAAACATTCCAATTAATCTCCCGTCGTGCTTCAGGCAATGATCTCACGTCGTGCTTCAGGCAACGACTTTTCTCCCTCTAATGGTGGGAAGACTATTAAAATAACAATTCTCAAAATATACCTTAAAAAATATCACTTATTGAGGTTATGAATATCATGACCCCAAGCATATATTGGTAATTAATTTACTTTGATATAATCAACAGGTAAAAGAATCTTCTGGTTCTTTAAGGGATGTTCATAGGAGTTTTCAATAATTCAATGCATCATTATTGATCCTAGATGATCATGCTAAGGCATAAAAATATTTGGATCCGAACACTTCGGTGTATCGCACTTTCGGTGTATTACAACATTTGTTTCAACTATTCTCATTTTAGTATAATATATCCCAGAAGAGAAAATATACAGTTTTTTGTTAAATATGAGCTTCTGGCCCGATACTATTGAAGTAATATAAAGAAATTCTTCACTGCCTTTAATATTGGTTTCAATATGATAACTATTATAACGTATATCCTTAAAGCTGAGCAAATTTCTGCTTGTCTCAGAAGAATATAAATAATCATCAATACAAAGTTTTGTACCCTTTGAAAACATTATAATCGCTCTTCCAGAGACTTTATTAAATTTGATGAATAATCACTCTTCAGTTATGTTTGATGAATAATCGTTCTTCTAGAGCCTTTAAAGTTTGATGAGCTTCTGACCCATACAACTTCATATATGCAAAACATAAATTTAACTTTATTACTTGAAACATAAATAAAACATATAATAAAAAAATACTTATTATAATGAAATAAAAATAATTAATTGGTATGGACATTTCTATCAACATATAATCAAGGAAACCATAGATATCAAAATTAGTTATATCCATTCCATTTGAAAAGTCAAAATAATTCATGGATCTTCGTGATCATTCCATTTCATTTTCTTTTTATGGAGTCCCGTGCAAATCTACCAAATATTTAGGAGTACGACGGTACATTCCCTTTTATATATTGATTGTTCTTTTCAAGTCCACTACCACAACCACAACCATAATTTCCTCTATGTTTATAAAATGAGATTCCATTCACTTGTGGAATGTAATAGAATCGATCGAGCGAGATTATTGGTTTTATCGCTCAGGAATATATTATGAACTTACACTTACAATATTGCTACTACAGAGCATATTCGAGGTATGAAATATAGTAAATATTTTTTTTTTTCTAACATGTCTTTATCAATATTTTTTTCATGGAGATGATAAATAATAAAATAATTAATTTTGCATGATCCCGGAGGATGCATGATTGTCAACTTTAATTATATCTCCAAGGTTCTTTGCCTTTATATGAATCTTAGTATCAAGATTCCATTACAAATAATTCTTGCTCGATATAAATCAAGGGCAACAAATTCAAATTTATAAAATTTGAATATTAAATAACTAAACATATTTCCCATCAAATTAAATAATTATATATGTTCAGATTTAATTATAATGAAATAATTTATAGAAATGCAGTAAAATACGAAACTAAAATTTTCTACTAAAACTAAATAACAAACCAACACTACTAAGTATATTTGTCATTGTAACTTCATACAAAAAATATCAAAAATTATTAGAAATTTAATTTATTATAACTATCCACATATAACTATTCACATGTGCATGAAGATATTAACCATTATAAACTTACTACCACATGCAAGTATATTAATTTCACCGTTGCGCTTAACATTCTTTATATATCATTATCTTAAACCATATGTTTTTAACATGTATTATACTTTAAATTAACTATTGTATTATTGTTTATGTTGTATACATTTAATGTACAAAATCATATTATTTTAATGAATAACACTTAGACTAAAATGAACACATCAAATGCTCGATATTGTATATTTGCTATGACCCAAAGCAGGGTCCAAATGGATATGGAGCTTTGCAAGGTAAGATCCTATATATGTTAGTTACTAAAACTGCTATTATTATTAAATTGATATTTGCAGTTCTGTTTTGACTAAAAAATAATGAAACCACCCTTATGAATTTTAAAGATGTCATCCAAATAAAACCGGTTTACCAATCTTACTAAACTCACTGAATTATTATCATTCATCATACTGTAATTAAAATATTAGCAAAACAATTCATACCCCTATAGTTTTAACTAAAATATGTGCTGCACTGCTGTAAGACCCCAACTTATTATAAATAAAATAAAATTTTCTTTATTTATTATTTTGAAATAGTAAGAGTTAATTTGATTAATGTGGTTAGTTATTGGTAAAATGCGCAAATATTTCAAATAAGCAAGTGGTTATAAAATATTAATTGTTGTCGGGAAATATTCGTTTGGTCGTGGAATATTCTTACTGTTGGGGAATATTCGTACGACGGCGCAGCCTTATGTGGGCCCCATAACGGAAAGTGATTGGATGAAGAAAACGACAAAAATAAGTTGTTTATAAATAGCAGGCGTTGTTATTAAGATTATCTTTGTTGAAATACAAATTGGTTAAAACATAAGAAGACACGGTATTGCACCAATTATTGATTCTTACGTAAGAAGGCACTACTCAATAATTATTACGATGAATTATTGTTCAATATTTTATTTTATTGATTCAATAATTGCTACATTGATATTTTATATTATCGTTGTTTCAATAATTGTCACTACACATTATTTTCTATTATCTCGAACAATAATTCATATTATTTGAATAATATTATTAGATAACATTATTGGCAATGTCTAGAAAGTTCGCATCAAGGAGAGGTTTGGTCACCTAATCACGCCGCCAAAGAAGGAGAAATCCTTATCGAAAGCCCCTCTTTGAGGGAACTACCGGGTTTTTAGTATTGTGATTCGTAATATTATTTGTGAATAATTAATTATTGATTTATATGATGAGGAAAATATTGATTTTATGTGGATATAGATGGAGAAAATTTTTAAAGTGACAATTGTTAAAAATTGATATTTTATCTTTTCTGATAAAATAATATATTATTATATTATTATAATATAATAATGGTGATATTTTTACAATGAATGTGGGATATATGAGTATATGAGGAGGAAGAGTATTTTTGTTGCATTAAATAATTAACACATGTTTTGTATGTCGGTGGACCCCATTTCTTGACTGAACTTTGATTATAGCCTGTAAAATTGCCCGTTTGTGGATTTCGGACAATTTTTATTTGGAATTTGGAAAAACTTTCTTTTGCAAAGTTGTAGAGAATGAAATTTTCTATGGAAAAGACATGAGGTTCAAATTTTTCTGATAAAAGGGCTATTTGTTATGAATTATTGAAGTTCCAAAATTCTGAAATAATTGATTTTTGAAGTTTTAAATAATTTTTTTAAAGAAAAAAGTTTTTTTTTTTTTTTTCATTTTGTGGGCATCATTAACATGAGCAAGGTGGCTGAAATCAGTTGATAAAAGTGGGCGTAGGAATTTGTAATATAAATAATAATATTTTATTAAATTTTCTATTTTGGTGTTCTAAGCATTTTCCTATAAATTGGGTGCTTAGGTTAGAATTGAAAATCACACCAGAAATTGAAGTTTTCTCTCTATTTCTCTCTCGATATATTGAGCGTATTCTTGTGAGTATTTTAATACTTTGAGTGTTTCTATACGGTGCAAGTTCAAGTCATAGCCTATATTCGGTGTTTCAACTAGAAGTACTGTCTTTACGAGGTAAGGGATATTATTTTTTTTAAAAATGATATTATTCTTTCAATATCATTATGCTGGTATATTGGGAATACTTTTCTTGTGAATTTCTTGTCTTTTGGTGTAGGGGTTACTATTCACGTATACGGCACTATTCACGTATACGACACTATTCATAGAAAAATAAATTTTTAATTTTTCGTCCAAAATATCTATTATGGATACTAGCTTTGATTGTATCCATGTTTTGATCATTCTTGAATTTTATTCCACTATGATTATTATTGAGATATTTTTGGACATGGATAAATCGAAATATGAATCCTTAATATTTATTCTTTTGTTTCACTGGATTCGTTTTCTTTAAAATATTTTTCATCATCCTCAGTCCTAAATGATGATATTATTGAATATATTCATTCAGAAGTGCAAAGATGAATGATTTACGATGAATATCTTTGGCCCAGAAGTGCAAAGATGAATGTGTTTAGATGAACATAACTAATTGGTGAATATCTTCGGCCTGTAGTGCAAAGATGAATATTTGATTTATGATGTATATTGATTGATGTTACAGGATAAAATATTGATGATGGACTTTAAATTCATAGATAATAGTAGATTTCATTCTCTACGTAACTCTTCTATGAATTATTATTTCATGCATAATATTGATCTGAAACTTGTTGTCTATTGTATTTTATCGATTTTTCCTGTTGAAGACTAACGATAATTTTTTCTATATTATCTTAGTCATAATATTCTTTTATCGGGCTAGTTGAGCTCACCCTTTTCCTTTTGTTCCATTTTTCTTCTCGGGAGGCGAGAATGTAAATGGAAGTCTTAGTGGGTATGGAATGATGGTTCTAGAAGTGGTTTTAGTAGTCCTCACCATTTTGTAAATTAATGTATCAATAATTGTAATGAGGACTTATTTGGGTGTGTGGATATTGTCTCAGAAGATAATATTTGTATTTAAACTCATAGCTCAAGTGTTGTCGATTTTGCATCACAATTGTATTAATAAAGTTGTAGTTGTTTCTGTACCATGTATTTGACAACTCAGAATGGGTGATGTATACCTATTTTGGGGGTGTCACAACTGCACACTTTTATTGCCCATAAATATACCCACATTTGTTGTTTCATATTCATATTCCTTTAATCAATGAGACAATTGGTGTGATAAATATTTTTGAATAAGAGTTTCAATAGTCACCAGAATCCTACAACATCTTATATTGAAGATATGCATAAAGATATCATATAAGTAAACCATCTATCATTATTACTATTACTAGAGAGCAGAACTTTATTAGAAAACTATTTTGTGCAATCCTTTGCCAGTATATGTATACTGTTAAACGTGGTTGACAAAATTTAGAAGATAGTGAATTTTCAAAACTTTAGTGAATTTTCAAAACTTTGAACCCAATAAGTGTTGCTGCACTTATTGTGAGACCTTGTCTGTGCATTTTACGCCGGACATGGTTCCGTTATTTATTATTCTATCGAATATCCCGCTTGAAGCGTATTATTACCGACCTCGTTCCGTTATTTAGTATTCTCATTGGAATAACTCATGCTCGGTAAGCAATCGCATGCATGGTGATTTCGTTGTTATTCCATTCTTTATTATTCTATTGGAACATCCGTCGATGAATTTAATTTCACCGACCGGTTATTATTATTATTCTATTGGAATAACTCGCTCATGCCAAGCACCGCATGCATGGTAATTTCTTTTGTTATTCCATTCTTTATTATACTCACCAAGTTAAAGTTTTGACTTCTATACTCCATGAAATTAGTGGAATATCCTTGATATTTGTGCTTCATCCAAAGATCTTTTATGGAAATATTCTTCCGAGCATTCTTGAATTTTACTCTACAAGAAGTATCATGTTGACAATTTGGACGTTATTAGTTCTCGGATAAATTAATTCTTGAACTTGTTTTATTGAATTCTTATATCATTGTCATCATCCTCATGTTTATATTATGTTGAAAGTCATCTCGTGGCTTCAGAGTGCATAGATGGACTTGGTATGATTATGTCCAGGATTATTCTTATAATAATGACCGTAATGTTACAAATGATGTGAAAAAGTCCTCATCGCCCGTAGAGTGCATTGATGGACGCTTTTTGGTATGATTATGGCTATGGATTCTCTTCTACCAAAGGTGCAAAGATGAATTGTTTTATGGCATGATCGGGACCGTTGATGAAAACATGATTATCTTTGGCCCGTGTGGTGCATGGATAATTCGTGGTCGTGATACTAAAGAATATCCTCGCCTTTAGTGCAAGGTGGATGATTTGATGATGTGGATTATTTATTGTTTAGTCTCAGAATAAAAGTGATGAAAACCTTTTAAATCATAGAAGATAGTAGATTTTATTCTCTACTTAACTCTTCTAATGGATTGCTTTGTTTCGCCGCAGCTTAAACTTGATGATTGTTATATCAGACGCTTTTAACACCGCCAAGGCTAACGATAATTTATTCGTGTTATCTTAGTCATAATATTTCTTATCGGGCTAGTTGAGCTCTCACCCTTTCTTTCACCGTTCTCTTCAGAAATGAGAACGTAGCGAGGGACTAGCCTGTCAGAAACGGGAGTGGTCGGAAGTAGGATAAGATTATTAGTCCTCACTATTATGTGAAATAGTGTGTTAATAAATGTAATGAGGATTTATTTCGAGAGTGAATATTGTCTGAAGACATGATTTGTATTAAAACTCATGCCTCTCTTGTTGTATATTAAAGATTGTATTTGTATTCGTACCATGTATTTGGCGACTCGTAATAGGTGATGTATACTGTTTTTGGGGGCGCCACAACAGTATCAAAGCTAGTGGATATGATCCCCGGCTAAGATGTGAGACTAGAACTAGGAGGGAGAGATTTGGGAATTCTTCGCTAGTATGACCTACCTAAGATTATTTGGTATTTTAATTGGTCGGTCAGAATATAGGGATAAATGTGATATATTAATTAACCCTTGTTTTTTTTGGCAGTGTTTGAAAATGGCAGCTGAAAATGTTCACAATGGAGTGAATGAGACCATTGAGACACCTTTAATCACTAACCAGATTAATGTGATGTCAAACGAAGAAGAAATTAGAGATATCTACGTGGTGAGTGAAGAACTAATAGTTGCACCCAAGCTAGTTGCAGAGGTAGTAGCTGAGAGTGGGGAAGAAGCGGAACCTGAGGAGAATTGGTTAGAATAATTTTATGATCGAAACTTAGAATTACAAAATCGTATTCATGAGTTAGAAGAGCAGGCTGAAGAACGGCAGGCGGTCGTGGAGCAAAGAGATGTAACAATTCAAAATTATGTTACCATGATGCGACGCTGAATGTAAAACACTTTCAAGAGTATAAGATATTAGAGCTGGAATCTGAGAATGCTATGATCAAAGTTTTGATGAAAGAAAAAACAACTGAACGAAGGAGAATAGATGACGCATGGGTAAAAGTCGCACGACGTGTAGATATTGTAGAAAAAGACGTCCGATCAAAGCAACCAAACCACTAAAGTCAATCATTGTCATATCAAGCCATAAGTAAAGAGCCTCGGTCCTTTCGTTGTTGACTTTCTTGTGTGGAATGCACCGAAGCCAGACTTTCTGTAGGCGATATCGTGAATGACGATGACAAGTTGATAGGTATCAATGTGACGTACTATCCAAGTCTTGGATGAGGGTCACAGTTTTGAATGATATTTCTATTGTTAATAATTTCTAACGATTCTTGAAGACTTCTTAGCCTACCCTAGGCGTGAAATCGAATTTTGTATTGATTTCTAAGACAAAAACCCATTTCTTAAACCCTCAAATATTTCTTCAACTAAAATGAACGTAATATGCGCCAAAGACGTTGGCTCGATTCATTGAAGATTTACGATCGTATTCATGCAATATCATAGAAGGCGTTGAACGTGGTAGGCGACGCGTTGAGTAGAAGATCGATGCGATACTGAAGTGCGAATATACGAACACATGTGAAGATAACGAATATATGATTAGAATCGAATTTAATCGATAAAGTTAAAGCCGTTCAAGCTACATACTAAGAGCTGATGAATGTGAAGAAGAAGGTTCAAGAGGGAGTTATTCTAGAAGAAAGAATCGACGAAGAGAGGAAATCTCAACCCTCGATTTAATTGGCCCATTTGAAATCCTCGATGAAGTAGGAACTGTGGCCTATAGACTCGTTTTACTGCCAAGTATGTTGCGTGTTCAGAACATTTTTTTACGTATCGATGTTACGTAAATATGTGGACGACCTGAACCACATTATTAATTTAGAACCGGACGAGATAGCAGAAGATTTAACGTATGAGGAGATACGTGTTAACATTTTGGATAAGAAGGATCATATTCGACGCTCAAAGGTTATACCTCAAGAGTTAGAATCTGAAATGAAGTCAAGGTATCCTCACCTGTTCGGCATACCAGGTATGTACGTAAATTTCGAGGGCAAAATTCTATAAGGAGGGGAGATTGTGAGACCCCAGATTTTATAAATAAAGATTTAATTTTCTCGAAATAATTTTTTGAATATTATGGTGTGGATTGATATAATGTTATAGTTGTGGGTAATATTTATAAATTTTGCAAAGTACGCAAGTTGTTATATAATATTCGATTGGTCAGGGAATATCCGTATGACACTCAAGACAATCATCAGTGAACCCCATAACGGAATTATCATCGGATCGAGAAAACGACAAAAATATTTTTATGAAAATAATGGCGGAAGTTTTACCATTAATACTTGTTGAACTACCCGGTAGTAAAAGTACAAGAATACATGTGGTCGCATAGTAGAAATACTACCAGTATTGATTATTGATGTTTATGTGATAAGTCACTCCGGTTTTATTTTATTGGTATTATTAATGTAATAAAAATGTAATACTTTTATAAAGTTATTCGTTTTATTAGGTTAATAGTAAAATCTTTTATATAAAATAGAATACTTTTATAAAGTTATCCGCTTTTATTAGACAATAATTAGAATATATTATATTTTATTTTGCATAGTGATCAGATAGTGTTTGTATAATGTTTCAGATAGTAAAATCTTTTATAAAGTTATTCGTTTTATTAGATTATAGATAGAATATATTATATTTTATTTAAAAGATTTTGCTTTAAATATGGACCATCAAATTAAAGTAAATCAACTGACCAGCTCATGAGTTAGTTATTATATGCAACCATTTTTCTATAAATAGAAGCTCATTCCTTCATTATTTCTTACAAATTCACTGAAACTCTAGAGAGAAAACTATAGAGAAAGAAGAAAAGTATTTTGCTACTTCACTACTCATATATCCAGTACTTTCTTCTTAAGGTAGGGAATATTATTTGTTGTACTCGTAGGGGTATTATTTCTTTTGTATTCATGAAAAGAACTTCTGTTATTTCATTCTTTATCATTTCGTTGGAATAACTCAGATATCACAAGCTACCCTATACTTGGTGAAATTCTTCCGTTATTCCATTCTTTATTATTTCGTTGGAATATCCCGTCTGCACGCGTTTCTGTGGGACCGTTCGCTTATTTATTATTCTTGTTTGTGCGTTTTACGCCGGACCAGGTTCCGTTATTTATTATTCTGTTGGAATATCCCGCTTATGCGTACACGCCCGACCGGTTCTCATTATTTAGTATTCTATTAGAATAACTTTGTCTATCTGATACCACATACGCATGTTGATTTCATTGTTATTCCATTCTTTATTATTCTATTGGAACATCCCGCTTGCGAATTAATACTACCGACCGGGTTCCGTTATTATTATTCTGTTGGAATAACCTGTCGTCATGCGTAAGTACCGCATGCATGGTGATTTCTTTTGTTATTCCATTCCTTATTATACTCGGTTGGTTAAAGTTTGACTTCTATACTCCATGAAATTAGTGGAATATCCTTGATATTCAAGGCTTCATCCAAAGATCTTTTCATGGAAATATTCTTCGAGCATTCTTGAATTTTACTCTACAAGAAGTATCATGTTGATATTTGGACGTTATTAGTTCTTGGATAAATTAATTCTTGAACTTGTTTTATTGAATTCTTATATCATTGTCATCATCCTCATGTTTATATTATGTTAAAAGTCATCTCTTGACTGTAATGCATAGATGGACTTGGTATGATTATGACCAGGATTATTCAAGTATAATCATGATCGTAATGTGGAAAAAAGTCCTCATTCGCCCGTAGTGCATTGATGGGACGCTTTTTGGTATGATTATGGCTATGGATTCTTCTTCGCTAAGGGTGCAAAGATGAATTATTTTATGGCATGATCGGGACCATTGATGAAAAAACATGATTATCTTTGGCCCGTGGTGCATGGATAATTCGTTGTCGTGATACTAAAAGAATATCATCGTTGGCCTTTAGTGCGGGGATGATTTGATGATGTGGATTATTTATTGTCGAGTCTCAAAGAATAAAAGTGATGAAAAACCTTTTAAATCATAGAAGATAGTATATTTTATTCTCTACTTGACTCTTCTAATGGATTGGTTTGTTCCGCCGCATTAAACTTGATGATTATTATATTGTATCGGTTTAACACTATCAAGGCTACTAACGATAATTTATTCTGCGTTATCTTAGTCATAATATTTCTTACTGGGCTAGTTGAGCTCACCCTTTCTTTCACTGTTCTCTTTAGGAAATGAGAACGTAGCAGGGACTAGTCAGGGAACAGAGTGACGGTCCAAAGGATAGCATTAGTAGTCCTCACTATTTTGTGAAATAGTGTGTTAATAAATGTAATGAGAACTTATTCTGAGAGTGGATATTGTCTAGAAGACAATATTTGTATTAAAACTCACAGCTCTCTTATTGTATATTAAAGATTGTATTTTTTATTCTGCATCATGTATTTGGCGACTCGAATAGTGATGTATACTGCTTTGGGGCGCCACACTTATCGATTTGAATAGAACATAACTATATATATATAGAACAGAACATATATTATATATATAGAGAGTTATACCTTCTTCTAATTCAAACCAAATATGATTGTTTGCTTCAAGACGAAAATGAAGAGCAATTCGTGATGATAACGTGTTATAAAATATTACTAAGATCAAGAACAAATATGATTAGAAGAAAGAAAGTATTCTCATAATCTTTTGTATAAATCAATTACTTTGCAATGCTCTTATTTATAGATATAAGAACATAAATACTAGGGGGTTACAAAACTCAAAGTACATGAGTTTCAAAACTAAATGGACATGGGAGTTACAATCAAAGATAAGGAGAATGTATCTAGACATCCATTATATGAATCTAGACATCCATAATTTTATAACAAAAATTGAATACACATATCATAAATATGTTACTTATAAATCTAAATTAGGTCATTTTGATGAACCTCTAGATAAGTTATATAATATGCCACACTAAATATTATTCCCTCCGTCCCAGAATAAAAGCCCTTACTACTATTTTGGGTTGTCCCATGTTAAATGTCCACTTTCTTTTAATAACCTAACTTTTACACAATTTTCCTATTATGCCCGTAGCATTAAATATCTCTCATACTTTTCTTATTCTAATTCTACCTCCATATTTAATGACATTATTATGGGCAATTTTTTCATTTTATTCCTCTTCTTAATATATGTGAAAAGTCCACCAGGACTTTTATCCTGGGACGGAGGAAGTATTTTGTTTGAGTCCTGCTATGTTTTGTGAAAATTTTTAGTGGAATAATAATTGTGACATATGTATATACATGAGATATGTAGGAATCAATAATAGACTCACCTTAATTTTTTTTATCTTGTAGCACAGACTTCGTTGTTGGTTGCTGTAAGAACCCGGATATTCAGAAAAATATTAAAATAAGAATTTAATGAATAAAATTCTTAACTGTGAAATGGGTTCGAATAAAAATATTTATGTGATACGAGGTATGTAGGAATGTGTTACATAGGGTAATATGAACCATGTAATATGTGATTTTTGTGATTTATAAATATATTATTATGATATATTGTTATTGATCCCAGAGATAATTCAGTTGAGATAAAAGATGTGGATAAAATTTCCTATCGATATTAAATAGTTTATATGATTATTTTATCATAGTAAATGGATGACATTAATGTATAATTATCATTTTCTTGTGTATGTGTACTAATAACTAGTATGATTATAATATAGGTTATTGATAGTACGTAAGTTATCCGCGAATGGGTTTGGATAGTGAAACATGAGTTAGTTGAGAGAATTAACTAATAAGAATAAATATTGGTTAATTGATAGTTGAGAGTTATATTATGGAATAATATAATGTGTATGTTAAACCTTAAATAACTATGGTAATATAGTACAGTTTACTTAAGTAAAGGAGTGAATTAATATGTGTGTTGAATATGTGATACTTTATATATGTTACTCAGGATGGTAATGTGTGAGAAAGTCTAATGTACGTAATAACGTTAAATATATATACGTTATTAAAGGGAGACATAAATCATTATATCTTTAAATGGATATTTAATATTTGAAGAAATTGTTTTGGGAACAATTTATAGAGGAGAGAGAAATAATAATTATATATTTCTAATAGAGGATATTAAAATAAATTCTAATATCGAGTTATTTTAATAAAAGGAGAAAATGTTATTTTTGAATAATAATATTACCTTATATATTTTGTATGAGGTATGATTAATAATATAGTAAATATATTAAAACGATATTTATATATGTAAATAAATTGATGGAAACAATTTATTATAATAGAAAATAAACTTATTATCTATTTTTCAGATATAATATAATATATGTGTCGTACATATATAGTTAATTGATATTATATTGAGAATAATATCTTGAGACAATAAGCAAATTAATTTCTAATTGTAAATATCTTTATTCGGAGAGAACATAATATTTATGACAAAATACAAAAATTCTAATGTATTTTCAAGGGAGTTAATTAATGAAAGAAAACTAAGTTATTTTAAAATATTAATTAACTCAAGTTATTATTTTATCGTGGATGTTATCATTTAAATAATTATTGGTTATAGATGGAAGAGGTTGTCTTGGGAAAATCGAATAATTATACGTATAGTGTATAATTTAAATAATTAATAGAGTAGATATTAATTATTTTAAGTGTAAAGGTTATACATATTACAAGTGTAAGGTAAGCTAATTAAATTAGCATTGAGGTAAAGTGTGTCACACAAACTTTATATTAAATAATGTGTAATATGGGAAAAGCATTTGAGTAGTAGTATCATATAATTACCTACTGCTTGAGATTTAATGTGGTGTGATATTTAATATAGAGTAAAAGTAATTAAATCATAAAGTTGATTTAAATAAGTTTTGTTATCCCATCCTAGGTGATGAGACAATTATATGTATATTACATCACACCTACTACCTTGCAATGATAAATCATATTGTGGCACTAAGTTATAATGTATGGTTGATATGTGTATACAACATAGCATAAGAATAAGAGTGGTGTATAAGTATATAGTCTAATGTTGCAAGAAGGATGTGTATTTGGAAATTGTCCCAAAACAAGTGTCCCAATTGCTCCTTTTCTTATTCACGTTTTGGCAAAAGGCTAAATCCTATCTCCTTTCTTCTTCTTCATTACATTGTATTCTAATAATGGCTAGAAGGATGGGGGAAGTGGATTTGGTAACCAACTCTCCAACATCCAATGGCTTCTTCTTCCTCCCCTTGGATTAGTTCAATGTGCAAAGTCATGATTTGGATAATCCTTCCTCTATAAATAGAGACTCCTTCATCTTATTTCTCTTTTGTTGAGATGTGTGAGAAGTGGCTATGAAGAGTCAATAAAATTGGAGAGCAATCAGAAGTTATGAAGGCTATGCTTAGCATATTGAAGCATTCAAGAGGTAATAACATTAACTTAAATGCTCTTGATTTCCCAACTTTGCAATTCCTTAGAAATATCATGAAAAAGTAGCTTTTGAGTCACAAAATTGATGGCTAAGGGTTGTTATAATCCATGAATTGTTGTTAGATATTGTTAATATAATCAAATACAAAATCAACGGAAGTTAAACGATCCAATTTGGTTGAGAAACGAATTCGTAGTGAATGATTTCCCTAAATTGTCCAAAAAATGAACATTTACATAAACATGAGTTATAGATTCATTTTTAGGTTAGTTAATGTTTATGTTAGTTTATGGGTATTATGATATGTTGTAGTTCTATGAATTATGAATCCATAAAATCGAAAACGGACTAATTTGGACATGTATAACTCAAATTATGAAGGTAGAAAGGAATGTTGGCTTGTTATTTTAAAGCAGGACATGAATCTGTGAGTTAACGAAGAGGTATGCCACGCTTCTGGGCCATTTATATAAGACATTTTTCCCTTGCTGGGTGGTCTGACTTGCAAATGCCGAGAAAAATCTCGGCAGAACATGCTTTACTAAAACGGCCATAACGCTTTCATACGAACTCCGATTGAGGAGATTCAAGATGATCCGGAAAGAGAACGAATAGACCTACAACTTTTGGGCTTTAAGTTATTTAATTTGAGGTCATTAAGAAGGTTCAAAATAGTCATCTTGGTGACTGTTACGTAATCGAAGGCCATCGAAGGGCGTGCCGAAAGCGAAATACACGCTAAAGTGTAGTGCCCCGACGATGGAATATGTTAATCTAAGTGATATAACATGAAAATGCATGATAATATACATGACATATAATATTTCCTTGTTCATAATAGAAAGCATTAGCATGACTTTGTATGTGTTTTGAAAAGAGACTTAAAGATTTTGAAATCAAACCTTGTGGAAACTTATGTTCTACAAGTTCTGAACTTAGTGGTTTATATACATGATTGAGTTCAAATATAAATGAGCATGATATGATGTTTATAGTGTCCTTGTTCATGATCAAAATTGTTAGACCTTGTATTAGAGAAGTTTTCAAGAAAAAACTTGATATATTAGAACTAAGGTGCATGAATGCTACATGAGGTAGGTTCTGAACTTGAGAAGATATTAACATGACTTAGTTACTTATGATAAGAGTTTTAAAAGTTGTCTTATATGTGCTATACCACATCATTCATGATAATATGATTTCAAAGGCAAACTCCATTATCTTTTATAAACTAAGTATTAAAGCATGAAGTGGTTATATTTTGACATAGAGAGAAACATGTACAAATATGACATATGATTCGAAGTTGCCTTGCATGATTAGGTTGTCATGACATGGATTTGAAGAAAAGGAACTTAGACGTTGTGAAAACATTATTCATGAGCATTGTATTGTCTAAACTTCTGAACTTGTAGGATGACATACTAGTAATTTTTGGGACTTTAAACATTTCCTATATGTGCAAACATGATAAGACGTTTATGCCAACATGAATGATATGTGCACTCAACTAGTCAAGCATGACATAAGTTATTTAAGCATGTTTTAAAGTATGAGCTATGCTATGTTTATGTAATTGAGATAGATACATGCATGTGAGCATACTAGTGGAGGCTTATTAGTACCAATACATGGTTTAAAAGCTTATAACATCGAATCTTGCTAAAGAAAGTTGTTAAGCCTTATTGATTGAAATAAATCATTATGAAACTAAGTAGTTTGAATATGAACAGCGTAGATCACGATCTATAAACTTTAAATATGTGTCGAACACATAATGAGTCAAGTGAGTGATAAATGTATATGAAGTTGATGTCAAGTACGGATGGTTAAGGAATACCTATACATACCTAGCTATTCTAAGAGTATGATGAGAAAGTGAAATGAAGGTTTTACAAACCTAGTTAAGAAACGATATAATATTTATTGTTATATTAAGAACGTATGAAATGTATGACTAATGGCTATGAATCCATGATTAAATAATTGTGTAGGGATACACGAAGTGAAATTAGCGATACGCAGTTAAGTTGTAGTTCATAAACTACGAATCAGGCAAGTCTTTCAGTTCCTATTTGATATATGAATTCTATAACTGTTAGTTGAGCTATATTATGCTATGAGAATGTTGATGTATATATATGAAATGCATATGAGCTATGTATGAAACTTGAAAGTTGATCTTTGATGATATGCTTGTGAAGTAAATTTATATGCATGTTATGTGTGAAGTAACATGCGTAGTTAATATTAATTGATTATGAATGCATGAACTGAATATGCTATTATATGCTATGTGTTGCATAAAAACTGTTAGATTGTTGGGTTGTCAAGCTCACCCTTGCAAATAACCACTTTTGCAGGTTAAGGACTCACCAAGACATGATTTCGTGCTTCTTGGTTGACAAAGTAGATAGTTTATCAAACGAAGGATACTATTTAGATTATTACTTGAATCATGTTTAGGTTCTAGGAGTGTACTTGATATATACTTCCGATGTTTACTACTTGTTGTATGTAAGAATGTATTAGTTAATACATAAGGGATATCGAATCAGGATGTAAAATCTTATACAAGATAATTCCAATAGACTGAACTATATTATATAGTTGATTCAAGAATTGTAATTGGTTCAAAGTTATGAAATCAATAAAAGATTTTATTCGAGAGATTGAAAAATTTTAAATTATTCCAAGATATTTATATTATATCAAATGTAATGTAAAAGCAGAATAAGAATGACTCAAGTGTGAAACTTATAAAAGTTTGGGGTCATTATACGATCTTGGAAATGAAGAGAATTTATATTCTAAATTGTAATAAGTAAAGTTTTATTCATTAAGTTATGAATGAAAATATAAATAGTTTGTGACGATAGTAGTATCGTATGAACCGGATTCGAGGTTTGAAGGAACATGGATTTGGGGGCGCCACGGTGTTGGTATCAAAGTCTGATGGGTTATAAACTTAGGTAAGTGTACCTTAGGCTACAACCTGAGAGAGAGAAAGATAAATATTAAAATATATAAGTGAAGAATCAAAGAAGAATCTTGAAGTATCTAAGAGAATGATAATTCAGGAGTTTCTAACTCCTTAATAAAATGATAAGATGATGTCTATAAGATAAATATGACAAAGATAATAAGAATGAACTCGAGTGGAGTTTTGTTGATAATAGGGAAAGAACCCTAAGGTAAATTGATGATCACGACGTGATCAGATTAAGCTATAAAGTGATAAATAGTCTGTAACGGCTAAGTATGTATAGCTTGATGCTATAAGAGATTGTACTATGAAATGGTACGATGTAAACTCATGAGGAGTTTTATGTGATGAGATACGAAGAATTCGTATCGAGCAAAGAGCAAGTTAAGTGTAAGATAGAGTAAAGTGGGATTTCAGTTGAGGACTCATGTGAGAGCTGAGTTGTACAAACCTTTGTATGGGCGGAGGCTTTGTGCTCACGCTCGGTTCCTCACAATGATAATCAATGGAATATCGGTGTCACGCTATCGATATGCTTATGGTGAGAAGGTGATTCTTTTCTCATATCATATTTGATAGATAGAGACTATTAAGATTAAGATAGAGAATATTAAGATTAGGCGAGTTCTTAAAACTCACGCATTATGGTACGTTAAGTGACTCATAATTATATGAAATATTTTTGAACCCTCAAATGAATGGACGCCATGGTCCGACTTAGGATAAGTTCTAAACTCATATAATTGTGGCAAGTTCTCTAATTTCCAAAGTGTGGTAAGTTTGATGAACTGTATTGGGTATATATATGTTATGAAGTTAGAAATTTTGGTGTAGTAAAGATTGAAGTTGATGGAGAAACGTGGATTTTCTAAATCTTCTAGCTCTGCTAGATTTTCAAAATACATAAATTTTCTAATGTATTTTCAAGGGAGTTAATTAATGAAAGAAAAATAAGTTATTTTAAAATATTAATTAACTCAAGTTATTATTTTATCGTGGATGTTATCATTTAAATAATTATTGGTTAGAGATGGAAGAGGTTGTCTTGGGACAATCGAATAATTATACGTATAGTGTATAATTTAAATAATTAATAGAGTAGATATTAATTATTTTAAGTGTAAAGGTTATACATATTACAAGTGTAAGGTAAGCTAATTAAATTAGCATTAAGGTAAAGTGTGTCACACAAACTTTATACTAAATAATGTGTAATATGGGAAAAGCATTTGAGTAGTAGTATCATATAATTACCTACTGCTTGAGATTTAATGTGGTGTGATATTTAATATAGAGTAAAAGTAATTAAATCATAAAGTGTATTTAAATAAGTTTTGTTATCCCATCCTAGGTGATGAGACAATTATATGTATATTACATCACACCTACTACCTTGCAATGATAAATCATATTGTGGCACTAAGTTATAATGTATGGTTGATATGTGTATACAACATAGCATAAGAATAAGAGTGGTGTATAAGTATATAGTCTAATGTTGCAAGAAGGATGTGTATTTGGAAATTTTCCCAAAACAAGTGTCCCAATTGCTCCCTTTTCTCATTCACGTGTTTGGCAAAAAGGCTAAATCCTATCTCCTTTCTTCTTCATTACATTGTAGTCTAATAATGGCTAGAAGGATGGGGGAAGTGGAGTTGGTAACCAACTCTCCAACATCCAATGGCTTCTTCTTCCTCCCCTTGGATTAGTTCAATGTGCAAAGTCATGATTTGGATAATCCTTCCTTTATAAATAGAGACTCCTTCATCTTATTTCTCTTTTGTTGAGATGTGTGAGAAATGGCTATGAAGAGTCAATAAAATTGAGAGCAATCGAAGTTATGAAGGCTATGCTTAGCATATCAAGCATTCAAGAGTAATAACATTAACTTAAATGCTCTTGATTTCCTAAGTTTGCAATTCCTTAAAAATATCATGAAAAAGTAGCTTTTGAGTCACAAAATTGATGGCTAAGGGTTGTTATAATCCATGAATTGTTGTTAGATATTGTTAATATAATCAAATACGAAATCAACGGAAGTTAAACGAACCAATTTGGTTGAGAAACGAATTCGTAGTGAATGATTTCCCTAAATTGTCCAAAACATGAATATTTACATAAACATGAGTTATAGATTCATTTTTGGGTTAGTTAATGTTTATGTTAGTTTATGGGTATTATGATATGTTGTAGTTCTATGAATTGCGAATCCATAGAATCAAAAACGGACTAATTTGGACATGTATAACTCAAATTATGAAGGTAGAAAGGATTTTTGGCTTGTTATTTTAAAGCAGGACATGAATCCATGAGTTATCGATGAGGTATGCCGCTTCCGGCCGGGCCATTTATAAGGCAAGACCCCGCCCCTACGGGGTGGTCTGATTTGCAAATCGAGAAAAAATCGACGTAACATGCTTTACTAAAACTGCCATAACTCTTTTATACGAACTCCGATTGAGGAGATTCAAGATGATCCAGAAAGAGAACGAATAGACCTACAACTTCTGGGCTTTAATTTATTTAATTTGAGGTCATTAAGAATGGTCAAAATAGTCATCTTGGTGACTGTTACGTAATCAAAGGCCATCAGAGGGCGTCGAGCAAGAACATGCGCAAGTGTAGTTCCCCGACGATGGAATATGTTAATCTAAGTGATATAACATGAAAATGCATGATAATATACATGACATATAAGATTTCCTTGTTCATAATAGAAAGTATTAGTATGACTTAGTATGTGTTTTGAAAGGAGACTTAAAGATTTTGAAAACAAACATTGTGGAAACTTATGTTCTACAAGTTCTGAACTTAGTGGTTTATATACATGATTGAGTTCAAATATAAATGAGCATGATATGATGTTTATAGTGTCCTTGTTCATGATCAAAATTGTTAGACCTTGTATTAGAGAAGTTTTCAAGAAAAAACTTGATATATTAGAACTAAGGTGCATGAATGCTACATGATGTGACGCCCCCAAAATTAGGTATACGTCACTCATCTTGGGTCGCTAGATACATGGTTCAGAATTCAAATACAACTGTCGTGTACAATGCGACAAAACATATGATGTGAGTTTTAATAGGAATATTGTCATCTAGACAATATCCACACTCAATGGAATCCTCATTACACTTATTATCACACTATTTCACAGAATGGTGAGGACTACTAATGCTATCATCCTCGACCGTCACTCCGCTCCCCTCGACTAGTCCCGCCTACGTTCTCATTTTCAAGAAGAGAAAATGAAAGAAAGGGTGAGCTCAACTAGCCCGAAGAAGAAATATTATGACTAAGATAATGCGTAATAAATTATCGTTAGCCTTCAACATGTTGTTAAACCGATACAATATAACAAACATCAAGTTTAATCTAGCATTTGAACAAGCAATCCATTGTAAGAGTCAAGTAGAGAATAAAATCTACTATCTTCTATGATTTAAAAGGTTTTCATCACTTTTATCACGAGACTCAACTTAATAAATAATCCACATCATCAAATCATCCCCGCACTACATGCCCAAGGATATTCTTTAAGATCACAACCACGAATTATACATACATTCACTACGCCAAAGATAATCGTATTTTTATAAATCCGGTCCCGATCATGCCATAAAGCAATTCATCTTTGCACCTCGTCAAGAGAATCCATAGCCATAATCATATCAAAAATCGGCCCATCAATGCACTACGCCAACGAGGACTTTTTTCATTAAGATCACAACCACAAATTATCCATGCACTACGGACCAAAGATAATCGTGTTTTTATCAATTCATTCCGATCATGCTATAAAACAATTCATCTTTGCACCTTGGTCAAGAGAATCCATAGCCATAATCATACCAAAAATTGTCCATCAATGCACTACTTGCCAACGATGACTTTTTCCACATCATTTGCAATATTACGGCCATGATTATACCGAATAATCTGTGTCATAATCATACCAAGTCCATCTATGCACCACAAAGCCACGATGACTTTCAACATAATATAAATATGAGGATGATGACAATATTATAAGCATTAATCAAAACTAAATCAAGGATAAATATTAAAACTTTAAATTTATCCACCATTATCAATCACTTAATAAAATCATAATCTAATACTGTTAATACTATAACAATATTTTAATCACTTCTTAAACTTATAAACAATTACGTTTAATTGTTTACACTTTTCCAAATAATGCATTTAATCATTCAAAAATGTCATATTCATAAGATTTCATCACTAATAATCAAATTACTCATCAAAAATATGCATATACCTTATATAGGATTTCCAAGCCATAAAATCCTATTTACCAATTCTTCAACTCCACATAACATATTTAACTCATACGTTCGTAGCTAAACTATTTTTAGGAAAAATACCAAATCAGTCCCAAAAATTATTCTTTTCTGGGATTTAGCATAATATAGTCCCATATTGAACATATATTTTTCTTGACATTTTTAAAATTTATTTACTATTTTTCAAAAATTAATTTCTAATTAATTTCTTAAGAAATTAGTTACCTCGTGGTTAACTCCAGAAATTCCCAAATCTTGGCAGGATCTTACACATGTTAACGTGAGCTTCCAGTTTAAATTGCATGGTCATCGGAGTTATAGAACTCCGGTTAGAGTGTTTTTCGTTGGAAAAACCTAAATATTGAAATGGTCATAACTTGCTCATTTTAAGTCGGAATGAGCTCATTTTTGGACAGGAGGTACTTTATACCATATACTTTCATGTCCTAAAAGGCCAGAATTTTTCTCACAAATTAAGTGGCCAAAACAACCCTTTTAAAATCGTGGCGTTTTTTTCATATTTTTGCGCTTTTCGTGATTTTGCTAAAATCACCACATAACAAAAAATCTACAACACCTTTTTCAGTAATTCCACTTGGATAAGTTACAAAAATCATAGACCTAACTCTAGAACTTGACTACACTTAAAAATTCGAAATATAATAGGAGATATGGTTACTTGAATTTCATGTTCTATTTTCACCAAAATCTGATTTTTCAACCCTTTGTGATTTCTAAGAAACTTTCATGTTTTCACATAATAACCAACATAACTCATCATAACACTTATTAATACCACATATACCCATGATTTTCATCAGTCCAAAGTTTTTATTATGACTCATCATAATCAACATAAATAGATCATTTTCACAATTTAATAAGGAATGAAATACAAAGGATCATTCACCATGCATGTGGTAATCCACATAGACAGGTTATTCCAACAGAATAATAAAGAATGGAATAACAGAAGGACTCACCATGTATGCGATAGAGACCGCAAAAACAGGTTATTCCCAACATAATAATAAAGATTTTAACCTGTGTCCGGTGTAAAAACGCACAAACAGGATATTCCAATGTAATAATAAAGGCGGAACCAGTCCGGCGTAAAACGCATGCATGTGATATTCCAATGTAATAATAAAGAATGTAATAACAATGTAAATCACCATGCATGCGATAGATAGACCGCATGCATGTGTTATTCCAATGTAATAATTAATGGAACAAAGTCGCATAATAATAATAACCGACGGGATATTCCGGCGTAATAATAAAGAAACGGAATAATAGAAGAATTTCACCACCATGTATAGGTAGTAGCAAGCGATACAAAGTTATTCCAATGTATAATAATAAAGAATGGAATAATGAAGTTCTCTTCATGGATAAGAAAGAAATAATACTCCCTACCTTAAAAGAAACCTGGAATATTTGGAGTAATGAGAGTGCACTTAACTTTCTTCTTTCTCTCTATAATTTCTCTATAATAATGACTCTAAAGCTTTAGTAAATTGGTGAAAAATGAAGGAAGAATGAGCTTCTATTTATAGGAAAATATAATTTCGATAATTGCACGTTTTGGGGCTCAAAATATTACAGTATAATACCTTCCTCTTTTTCTACATTTTTAATTTAGTCCTACAAGTATTATCAAACTTGCACCACCTCCCCCAATAGTAAATAATGTGAATCAATAGTAAATCATGTGACTCAATAGTTCTAATCATGTGATAAAAACAATTACAGTATAGTACCTCCATCTATACCTCCATTTTTAACTTAGTCATGCAAGTATTATCAATCTTGCACCAACTCTCCTAATAGTACAAGAATGTGAGTCAATAGTGCACACATGTGAACAAATAGTTATAAGAATGTGAAATAATAGCAATTAATTGCTCATTTATCCTGTTAATTACCTGATTGATCAATATAACCTCCAGACATCAATTACTATCGAAATAATTGTCGATTTCCAATAACACTAATAATCCCAACACAATGGAACTATCAATTTCATCTTTAATCAACACAACTTATTCATCATTAATATTATAACTCACAATATTTTATAACAACTTGTATACTTTGTAAATTTTTCACATAACACCCTTAACTTTAAACTTTTATCAACTTAACCATTTACGAAATAAAATAATAATTATAAGAAAATTGAATACTTTATTTCATAAAATTCGGGGTCTTACACATGAGGTAGGTTCTGAACTTGAGAAGATATTAACATGACTTAGTTACTTATGATAAAAGTTTTAAAAGTTGTCTTATATGTGCTATACTACATCATTCATGATAAAATGATTTCAAAGGCAAACTCCATTATCTTTTGTAAACTAAGTATTAAAGCATGAAGTGGTTATATTTTGACATAGAGAGAAACATGTACAAATATGACATATGATTCAAGTTGCCTTTGCAGATGATTAGTTGTCATGACATGGATTTGAAGAAAAGGAACTTAGACGCGTTTTGAAAACATTATTCATGAGCATTGTATTGTCTAAACTTCTGAACTTGTAGGATGACATACTAGTAATTTTTGGGACTTTAAACATTTCCTATATGTGCAAACATGATAAGACGTTTATGCCAACATGAATGATATGTGCACTCAACTAGTCAAGCATGACATAAGTTATTTAAGCATGTTTTAAAGTATGAGCTATGCTATGTTTATGTAATTGAGATAGATACATGCATGTGAGCATACTAGTGGAGGCTTATTAGTACCAATACATGGTTTAAAAGCTTATAACATCAAATCTTGCTAAAGAAAGTTGTTAAGCCTTAATGATTGAAATAAATCATTATGAAACTAAGTAGTTTGAATATGAACGACGTAGATCACGTATCTATAAACTTTAAATATGTGTCGAATACACAAATGAGTCAAGTGAGTGATAAATGTATATGAAGTTGATGTCAATACGGATGGTTAAGGAATACCTATACATACCTAGCTATTCTAAGAGTATGATGAGAAAGTGAAATGAAGGTTTTACAAACCTAGTTAAGAAACGATATAATATTTATTGTTATATTAAGAACGTATGAAATGTATGACTAATGGATATGAATCCATGATTAAATAATTGTGTAGGGATACACGAAGTGAAATTAGCGATACGCAGTTAAGTTGTAATTCATAAACTACGAATCAGGCAAGTCTTTCAGTTCCTATTTGATATATGAATTCTATAACTGTTAGTTGAGCTATATTATGCTATGAGAATGTTGATGTATATATATGAACTGCATATGAGCTATGTATGAAACTTGAAAGTTGATCTTTGATGATATGCTTGTGAAGTAAATTTATATGCATGTTATGTGTGAAGTAACATGCGTAGTTAATATTAATTGATTATGAATGCATGAACCGAATATGCTATTATATGCTATGTGTTGCATAAAAACTGTTAGAATTGTTGGGTTGTCGAGCTCACCCTTGCAAATAACCACTTTTGCAGGTTAAGGACTCACGGTGATGCATTTCGTGCTTCTTGGTTGATAAAGTAGATAGTTTCATAACGAAGGATACTATTTAGATTATTACTTGAATCATGTTTAGGTTCTAGGAGTGTACTTGATATATACTTCCGATGTTTACTACTTGTTGTATTGTAAGAATGTATTACTTAATACATAAGGGATATCGAATCGGGATGTAAAATCTTATACAGTAATTCCAATAGATCGAACTATATTATATAGTTGATTCAAGAATTGTAATTGGTTCAAAGTTATGAAATCAATAAAAGATTTTATTCGAGAGATTGAAAAAGTTTAAATTATTCAAGCATATTTATATTATATCAAATGTAATGTAAAGCAGAATAAGTAAATGACCAAGTCAGAAACTTATAAAAGTTTGGGGTCATTATACGTGATCTTGAAAATGGAGAGAATTTATATTCTAAATTGTAATAAGTAAAGTTTTATTCATTAAGTTATGAATGAAAAATATAAATAGTTTGACGATAGTAGTATCGTGGCGGACCGGATCCGAGGTTTGAAGGAACATGGATTTAGGGGCGTCACAGTTGCATTAATTTAAATTTGTCTCATATTTATCGACATATATATCATTTCCCATTTTATTTTAGTCAATACAATTATTATTACTTTACATTATTTAAAACTGCTGCTACTTATAAAACTTATTTTTTGTATACTACTATAAATTCATATCAATTTAAAACTAGTTTTTCAAGAATTTACTTCAAAAAAAAATAAGAATATGACTCTTTCTTTTGTAAAGGGAGAGAATACTATTTTTGTTTATAGTAAAGTTATGTTTAGTTACACAGCGTTTGAAATTTATTTTTATTTATTAGTAAATTATTTTAAATATAATTTATTTAACTCAAATGTACAGATTTTAAAATTCAAATTTAATATATCGTGTCACGTGCCACAATTGATTTTGGGGCCATTCATTTAATATTAACTTTTCTTTGAGTCCCTATCAGTTTTTTTTGAAGTACTTTTAGTAATATTTTTCGTATCGACTTTCCAATGAATGAAACCGAGGGTGACAATGTGTGTGTGAAAAGCCGACCATTAAAAGAATAATTAGTAAAGGGAAGGCTATTAAATGCATTGATAGAAATTGTTATTTTTATAACAAAAGTGTCATTATAGATCCTATATTCTGAGCTTTTTTACCGTCATATACATCTACAAATGATACTTTTGTTGTGAAAATAACAAAAAGTGTTGTGGATTTAACAATTCCCTTAAAGTAAATATAAAATTGAAGATGTACTTATTTTTTACGATTGAATTACAGATTGTACCTAATAGTTTAGGCTTAAAATTGATATGCATCCCAGATTTATTTTTAATTAAAAACATTGTAAATGTTAAGTGTCAAAACAATTTAGGTCATTTTGATTTATTATTATTTGTAGATTTTTATTTATGTAATTGTTTTTCTTCTTTTTAGGAAAATAATTTCTTTTGTTTAAAAAAATCATAAAAATTGAAAAAATAATAAATGATTTTTTTTATGAGTTGAATTAATTCTAATAAGTGTTCGTGGAGCAAAAACTTCAAGTAGGGTTGAAAGGTTAAGATACTTGAAATCTCGATAAAATACTAAAATCTTAGTTTGAAACATGCATTATCTTGAGTAAAATAATGTTCCTATGCATTTTTGCACTTCACGTTTGCATTATTTCTTAGCTGTGGGGTATAAATTATAATTCGAGCAATTTCAAAAAAAAAATTGAAAAAAAAAATATGTTGAAAAAAGAAAAAAAATGGGTTGAAAATGAGGATGACAAGCTTGTGGAATTCATGCTAGACATAATAAATCTTACTGGAACTTTATATAAAGTTGATAATGGTTTTAAGCCCGGGTTTTACTTGGCCATTGAGAAAGCATTGGGTGAGAAATTGCCTAAAAGGAATAAAGGTAAAGCCACAAATTGAATGGACAGTTGAATATGATATACTCCTATGTTGCATGGAAAAGAAAATAGTGGATTCAGTTGGGATGCTGAAAATCATGTACTCGAAGCCGTCTAAGAATTAATGTATGGATTCCATATCTTGCGGTAAGTACTGATTTATTTTTAGTCTTAAATAACATATTTAGTTCTTTTCTTGTTCTTTTTATTTAACAAGTGTGATAATTCTTTCCAGAGTTATTTTACTTGGTATACTCTACTTCACTTGTTGTGTATGCTTTATGAGCTATATATGAAGTTAATCTTATGATAAATTTGTCTAATGATGATACGCAGAGAGAGATCATATGTCGTCTGCGTGTCGACACTGTATTGATTATTAACTAAAGTTAACTGTTGGGAAAAGTACGCCAAAAATAATCTATATCCCAGGAATTACTTTTTCATCTTTGTGCAATTAAATATGAAATCAACAAAACCAATTATGAGAACAAAAATAACAAATAACCATCCACAAGTAAGACACCAAATTTACGTGGAAAACCCTCTAAAATTAAGAGGTAAAAACCACAGGTCAAACTCCGAATCTCCACTATATCACTAATAATGGGCTTATAATAATCCTCTCAAATTTTATGCCCTAAAACTTGAGGTTACACAATAAATTGAGATAATACAAATTTACCTTTAATTAAGTTGAGAAATCTAATTAACTTCACCACCAAAAAATACCCCAAGCAATAAAGTCTTCAAGCTTTCAATTGAACAGAGATGATGGCGGATACCCACGAACAACAAACAGTAATTCTCTCAATTTATTCTTTTGATATCTTCTTACTACCAAGCTTCTCTATCTCATGTATCAAATAAGACTCCCTCATAGCCTTATTTATAGTACTCTTCTTAATCCATTCCTATTATGGATTAGAAACAATTTATTCTCCTAATCAAATTAGGGATCACATCTCCTTGTCTTGGTCACCAACCACTCTAACAAGTAAATCTTTTTTCAACTTGGATTCCTTTCATGGAATCTCCAATTCCAATATTTCTTCAATTAACCCAATTTCTAATTGGATTAATATCAAGTAAACCCACGTACTTGCTCACAAAGAAAATTAATTCTTTTATATCTTGGATTCTATCTCATGGGTGAGGACCCACACCCAACAATCTCCCCCTCCGAACCCATGAGAAGAGGGATCACCAACCACAACTCCTTACTCTGATTTAATTCCAACGAAGTTTTGGCTCAACTCAATCTTCTTGGAATTTTCAAATATCTTTATGTCCGGCTTTGTCTCATCGGCATGGTTCTTCTCAATGGGAGGATCTAACTCAAACTTGACAGATTTTTGCTTGCCAAATTCATTCATAACCGCTTTGAACCCTGGCTGCGAGCTATCACTTTCCTTCTTCACTTTTGGTACCCATTTAAAGCGAAGAGCTTTTCTCTCATGGTTCTCATGCAAGGCTTTTCTCCCATCTCGTACGGCTTAGTACCACACCTTTTTCTGCCTAACTCCCCCATCTTCAACACCTCTCACATGAGCCCGCATCGTATAAAGAGTGTCTACCTTCTTACCTCTAGTCACCACTAGAGACCCTTTGGTGAGATTCCACCGACCTTCACCAAAGTAACTTTTATAACCATTCTCATCAAGCTTACCAGCAGAGATCAAATTAAAACGAATATCCGGAACATGTCTGACTTCTCTCAGCATCAACATGCAACCACTGTTAGTTTCCAAACAAATATCTCCAATGCCTATAATCTTGGATGCACTTCCGTTTCCCATCCGCACATGGCCAAAATCACCACTACTGTAGGATGTGAAAATTTCACCACACGAAGTAGCATGGAACGAAGCACCCGAATCAATAATCTAATCATTAACATGGCATGTGACGCCCCCAAAATAGGTATACATCACCTATTCTGAGTCGTCAAATACATGGTACAGAATACAAATACAACTTAATTATACAATTGTCGTGTAAAGTACGACAAAACATAATCTGTGAGTTTTAATACAAATATTATCGCTCAGACATAATATTCAAACTCAAATTCAATACTATTACATTTATTTTCCACTATTTCTTTGAATAGTGAGGACTACTAATGCTATCATCCGTCCGCACACCCGCTCCCCGACTAGTCCCTCGCTACGTTCTCATTTCAAGAGAACAATGAAAGTAAAAGGTGAGCTCAACTAGCCCAAAGAGGAAATATTATGACTAAGATAATGCATAATATATTATCGTTAGCATTCAACAATGTTAAACCGATACAATATAACAACCATCAAGTTTAAGCTGCGCAATGAACAAACAATCCATTAAAAGAGTCAAGTAGAGAATAAAATCTACTATCTTTTATGATTTAAAAAGGTTTTCATAACTTTTATCATTTGGGACTCAAATTTTAATAAATAATCCACATCATCGAATCACCCCCTTGCACTACTGGCCAAGGATATTCTTTAGTATCACGACCATAATTATCCATGCACCACGGGCCAAGAATATTTGTGTATTCAATAATGGTCATGATCATGCCAACAATCGTCCATCAATGCACTACGGCCAATGAGGACTTTTACCACATCATTTGTAACATTACGGCCATGATTACAATCAATAATCCTCGGTTATAATCATACCAAGTCCATCTATGCACTATAGGCCACATATGACTTTCAACAAAATATAAACATGAGGATGATGACAATGATATAAGAATTCAATAAAACAAGTTCAAGAATAATTTTATCCGGGATCTAATAACGCCCAAATTGTCAACATGATAATCATTTTGTAGAGTAAAATTCAAGAATGCTCGGAAGAATATTTCCATGAAAAGATCTTTGGATGAAAGCGCAAATATCAAAGATATTCCACTAATTTCATGGAGTATAGAAGTCAAAACTTTAAACCAACCGAGTATAATAAGGAATGGAATAACAAAAGAAATCATCAGCATGCGATATATTGCATAAAAGCAAAGTTATTCCAACAGAATAATAAATAACGGAATCGGTCCGGTAAAAAGCATGCACGGGATATTCAGCAGAATAATAAAGATGGAATCAGTCCAAGCGAAGTGAACACGCATGACGTGATATTCCAACGAGAATAATAAAGGCGAAATCGAAGTCCCAGTAGAACGCATGCATGTGATATTCCAATGTAATAATAAAGACGAAACCAGTCCCAGATAATCCATGTAGATGAGGATGTTCCAATGTAATGATAAAGAATGGAACAATGTAAGAATTTCACCAAGTATAGGGTAGATCAGCGTGATATAGGTTATTCCAATGTAATAATAAAGAATGGAATAATGAAGTTCTCTTCATAGATAAGAAAGAAATAATACTCCCTACGTTTAGAAAAAGTTGGATATCTTTGGAATAGTGAGGTAAAGAGATTTTCTTCTCTTTCTATAATTTCTCTCTATAATAATCGCTCTAAAGCTTTTGTGAATTGGTGAGAAATGAAGGAAGAATGAGCTTCTATTTATAGAAAAATATAGTTTCAATAATTGCACGTTTTGGGGCTCGAAAAATTACAGTACAATACCTCCAACTTTTCCTTTATTTTTTAATTTAGTCATGGAAGTATTATCAAACTTGCACCACCTCCCCTAATAGTAAATAATGTGATTCAATAGTAAATTATGTGAATCAATAGTTCTAGACATGTGAAAATACGAAATTACAGTATAGTACTCCATCTATACCTCTATTTTTAACTTAGTCATGCAAGTATTATCAATCTTGCACCAACTCCCCTAATAGTAACAAGAATGTGAAACAATAGTATACATATGTAAACAAATAGTTATAATCATGTGAAATAATAGCAATCAATTACTCATTTATCCGGTTAAATACCCGATTTGTCAAAATAACCTCCAGACATCAATTTTTATCGTAATAAATGTCGATTTTCACTAACACAAATAATTCCAACATAATGAAACTATTTTTATCAAAAATATAAATTTTGAAATTTTGAAGTTTGACTTTTTCAAGAAAAAAGTCAATCATTGACTTTTTTGACCAAATAGTAAAACCGACAAATTTTGTGTTTATAGTCTATTTTGCTAATTTTATCGCCTCAGACTCAAATATCACGTCTCAGCGTCTCCAAATTCAACTCCAACATAACTTCAATTTTAATAACATTCATCATTAATATTATAACTTGCAATATTTATCAACCGTGTCGTTCCTGTGAGCAGGGGCTTTCAATAAGGATTTCTCCCTATCGGCACGCAATTAGGTGACCAAACCTCTCCTTGATGTAACTCTAGACATTGTAAATATTGCAATTTAATAATATGAATAACTTTGTCGTCTAAATTATTGATTTAATAAAATAACATATTATACAGATGATACTATGACAATAATCGAATCAATAATATAAGAGATATGATGCAGCAATTACTATAGCAATAATTGAGTATAACTGAGTGACTTCTCACGTAAGCATCAATAATCAATACCATGTGCTACTATGCAACCATGCGTATTACTGTACTTTTACTACCGAGTAGTTCAACAGTTAACGGTAAAACTTCCGCCGTTATTTTCATAAAGTATTTTTATCGTTTTCTCAATCCGACAATAATTACGGCATTGTGGGGTCCACCAATGATTGTCTTGGTTGTACGAATATTCCTGTTAAAACGAATATTCCCCACCAATCGAATATTATATAACAACTTCTGTTATTTGCAAAATTTATAAATATTACCCACAACTATAACATTATATCAAATCCACACCATAATATTCAAAAATATATTTTGAGAAAATTTAATCTTTATTCAAAAAGTTGGGGTCTTACATGGCACTTGGGTTTATCATCACAAACAATAGCTACATCAACGTCGGATAGATACACAATCGAATCTTTATCCTCATCTTTTTCCTTAGACTGCTCCTTCTTTAAAAATCTACACTCTCGTCTTATGTGACCCGACTTCTGACAGTGAAAACAAATTACTTCTTTTCTATCTCTTGACCTTCCCCTGGATTTGTCATCTTCAGGAGAGTTTCTCCCTTTGTTTTTGCCCTTATTCTGTGCGACAAAAACTTGTGAATCAGCGCTAATCACCATAGTATCTCTTCGCCTCTGTTCCTCATTAAACAAACTATCCTTAACTGTATCCATAGTCATCTTGCCATTAGGAGCGGAGTTACTCAACGATACAACTAGCGTCTCCCAACTATCAGACAAAGAGATCAACAACAACAAAGCCTGCATCTCATCATCAATTACCATCTTCATTGTACTCAACTGATTTATCAAACTTTGAAAATCACTCAAGTGTTCTGCAACGGAGTTTCCATCCTTGAATTTAGAATTCACAAGCTTCCTAATCAAAAAAGCTTTATTTTGCACCGTCTTCCTTTCATACATGGACTCCAATTTCTGCTAGAGATCATAGGCTTTAGTTTCTGTGGCAACATGATGAAACACACTTTGATCAATCCACGATCTGATCAGACCAATAGTCTTCTTGTTCATCTTGTTCCACTGCACATCACTCTTGTTTGTGGGCTTAACTCCATCGTTCTTAAGTGGCTCATACAAATCTTTGCAGTACAGCAAATCCTCCATTCTTGGCTTCCAAATTGCATAATTTGTAGCCTTGAGATTAATCATACAACTTGCTGTCCAATCCTCCATTTAATTCGCACAAGAAAACCACAAAATAACCAAGCTCGATACCATTGTTGGGAAAAGACGCTAAAAATAATCTATATCTCAGAATTACTTTTCTATCTGCAATGCAATTAAATATGAAATCAACAAAACCAATTATGAGAACAAAATAACAAATAACCATCCACAAGTAAGACACCAAATTTACGTGGAAAACCCTCTAAAATTAAGAGGTAAAAACCACGGGTCAAACTCAGAATCTCCACTATATCACTAATAATGGGCTTTTAATAATCCTCTCTCAAGTTTTATGCCCTAAAACTTGAGGTTACAATAAATTGAGATAATACAAATTTACCTTTAATTAAGTTGAGAAACCTAATTAACTTCACCACCAAAAAAATACCCCAAGCAATAAAGTCTTCAAGCTTTCAATTGAGCGGAGATGATGGCGGATACTCATGAACAACAACAAGATTGTGACGCCCCCAAAATAGGTATACATCACCCATCTTGAGTCGCCAAATACATGATGTATGTAATTCAAATACAACTTAATTATACAACGATGTGGTAAAATACTTACTAAACATATAATGTGAGTTTTAATACAAATATTGTCATACAGACAATATACAAACTCAATGGGGTCCTCATTACATTTATTATCACACTATTTAATGAGAATAGTGAGGACTACTAATGCACCATCTAGGACCATCACTGCTTCCAATTTACTAGTCCCTCGCCACGTTCTCATTTCCTGAAGAGAGCAATGAAAGTAAAAGGGTGAGCTCAACTAGCCCATTAAGAAATATTATGACTAAGATAATGTAGAATAATTTATCGTTAACCTTCAACAGTGTTAAACTGATACAATATAACAAACATTAAGTTTAACTACAGCGGAACAAGCAATCCATTAGAAGAGTCAAGTAGAGAATAAAATCTACTATATTCTATGATTTAAAAGGTTTTTCATTACTTTTTATCGCTGAGACTCAGCATAATAAATAATTCACATCATCAAATCATCCCTGCACTACAGGCCAAGGATATTCTTTAGTATCACGACCATGAATTATCCATGCACCACGGGCCAAAGATAATCATGTTTTCATCAAAGGTCCTAATCATGCCATAAAACAATTCATCTTTGCACCCTTGACCGAAGAGAATCCATAGCCATAATCATACCAAAAACAGTCCATCAATGCACTACGGGCCAATGAGGACTTTTTCCACATCATTTGTGTGATGCCCCCAAAATAGGTATACAACACCCATTTTGAGTCGTCAATAACATGGTACAGAAACAGCTACAACTTTATTAATACAACATAAAAACTGTGAGTTTAAATACAAATATTGCCATCTAGACAATATTCATACCCAAATAAGTCCTCATTACAATTATTGGTACAATATTTTACAAAATGGTGAGGACTACTAAAACAACTTCCTAGAACCTTCATCCCATACCCCGACTAGTACTCGCTACATTCTCGCCTCCTGAAAAGAAAAATGGAACAAAAAGGAAAATGGTGAGCTCAACTAGCCCAGTAAAGAATATTATGACTAAGATAACATAGAACAAATTATCGTTAGTCTTCAACAGGGAAAAATCTAATAGAATACAATAAACAACCAATTTTAAATCAATATTCGCAGCGAAAATAATAATTCATTAGAAGAGTTAAGTAGAGAATGAAATCTACTATCTTCTATATATGAATTTAAAAGTTCATCGTCGATATTTTATCCCTGTAACATCAATCAATATATATCCGAATCAAATATTCATCTTTGCACTACTGTGCCAAAGATATTCATCGATTGGTCATGTTCATCTAAACACTGCTCATCTTTGCACTACGGGCCAAAGATATTCATCAGAAAATCATTCATCTTTGCACTACATGCCAAAGATATTCAGTAATATCATCATTTAGGACTGAAGATGATGAAAAATATTTTAAAGAAAACGAATCCAATGAAACAAAAGATTAAATATTAAGGATTCGTATTTTAGCTATTCCATGTCCAAAAATACCTCATAAATAATCATAGTGGAGTAAAATTCAAGAATGATCAAAACATGGATACAATCAAAGCTAGTATCCATAATAGATATTTTCGACTAAAAACAAAATTTAATTTTTTTTGTGAATAGTGTCAGATTCGTGAATAAGTCACAGTATCGTAAATAGTAACCCCGACACAAAAGTTCCAAATTTGATTAAAAGTTCAAACCAATATTTCAGCATAATGATATTGAAGAGAATAATATCATTTAAGAAGAAAATAACATCCCTTACCTCGAAAGAATAGTACTTCTGGCTAGAATACTGAATATAGTGGTGAAGGGAACTTGCACCGTATAACAACACTCAAAGTATCAAAATACTCACAAGAATACGCTCAATATATAGAGAGAGAAAGAGAGAGAAGATTTCAGTTTCTGGTGTGATTTTTAATTCTAACCTAAGCACCCTATTCATAGGAAAATACTTAGAACACCAAAGTAGAAAATTTATTAAAATAATTTTATTTAATAAATATTCAAGCCCACCACCCAAGAATCTGAATTTAGCTCATTTACCACACATGTGGGATTGAAAAAAACGTTTTTCTTGATTAAAACAATTAAAACTTCCAAAAATCAATTATTCTGGAACTTCGGAACTTCAATAATTCATAATAAATAGCCCTTTTGTCAGAAAAATTTGAACCTCGTGTCCTTTCCAAAGGAAATTTCATTCTCTACAACTTTACAGAAGAAAGTTTTTTCAAATTCCAAACAAAAATTGACCGAAATCTACAAACGGGCGATTTACAGGCTATAATCAAATTTCAGTCAATAAATGGGTTCCACCGACACACAAAACATGTGTTAATCATTTAATGCAACAAAAATACTTTTTCTCCTCATATACTCATATATCCCACATTCATTGTAAAAATATCACCATTATTATATTATTAAAACATAATAATATATTTAAATAAATTATTTTATCAGAAAAAGATAAAATATTAATTTTCAACAATTGTCACATTAAAAATTTTCTCCATCTATATCCATATAAAATCAATATTTTCCTCATCATATAAATCAATAATTAATTATTCACAAATAATATTACGTAATCACAATATCGATAACTGTGCAGCTCCCAAGTGAAAGAGGGGCTTTCCAATAAGGATCTCTTTCGGGCAATGTAATTAGATGACCAAACCTCTCCTTAGAGAGAACTTTCTAGACATTGCCAATAATGTTATCCAATAATATTATTCAGATAATATGAATTATTGTTCGATAATGGAAATTCGTGTGTAGTGACAATTATTGAAACAACGGTAATATAAAATATCAATGCAAAGAATTATTGAATCAATAAAATAAAATAATCGAATAAGAATTATCGTAATAATTATTGAGTAGTGCCTTCTTACATAAGAATCAATAATTGGTGCAATACCGTGTGCTATCGTGTTTTAACCAACCGAGTATTTCAACAAAGATAATCTGTGAATAACAACGCCATTATTTATAAACAACTTATTTTTGTCGTTTTCTTCATCCAATCGCTTTCCGTTATGGGGCCCACACAAGACTGCGTCGTTGTACGAATATTCCCCGACAGCAAGAATATTCCATGACCAAACGAATATTCCACGACAACAATGAATATTTTATAACCACTTGCTTATTTGAAATATTTGCGCATTTTACCCATAACTAACCACATTAATCAAAACAACCCTTAGTATTTCAAAATAATAAATAGAGGAAATTCAATTTTATTTATAATAAGTTGGGGTCTTACAACCTCCCCTCCTTATGAAATTTCTTCCTCGAAATTGACGTACGTACCTGGTGTTTCGAAAAGGTGAGGATACCTCACTTTCATTTCCGTTTCCAACGCCCAGGTCATTTCCTCAATAGCATAGTTCCTCCACAAAACTTTGACTTAGATAGCACATGTAATGAAGGTTTTTCCTAACGGAGTTTCAACCGATAAGTCAAAGTTTAACTTCTCTAGAGTCAAATTTAAACATTGAACGCAAGCAAGAGAGATAAAGGAATAGGTAGAACCGGTATCGAATAAGGTATATTTATTCATAAAAATCTAGGGTCTCACAATCTCCCCTCCTTATGGAATTTCGCCCTCAAAATTTACTTACGTACTTGGTATGCTGAATAGGTGAGGATACCTCGACTTCATTTCAAATTCTAACTCTTGAGGTATAACCTTTATGCATCGAATATGATCCTTCTTATCCAAGATGTTAATACGTATCTCTTCATACGTTAAATCTTCTGCTATCTCGTCCGGTTCTAAATTAATATTGTTGTTCGGGTCGTCCACATATTTACGTAACATCGATACGTTAAAAACATTATGAACACGCGACATACTTAGCAGTAAAACGAGTCTATAAGCCACAGTTTCTACTCGATCAAGGATTTCAAATGTGCCAATTAAATCGAGGGTTGATATTTCCTCTCTTCGTCGATTCTTGCTTCTAGAATAACGCCTTCTTGAACCTTCTTCTTCACATTCATCAGCTCGGTGTGTAGCTTGAAATGGCTTTAACTTTATCGATTAAAGTCGATTCTACTCGTATACTCGTTATCTTCACGTGGGTTGCTAGAGTCTTTAACTCTATCTTCATCATTTGTAATTCGTACGAAATGGGTCTTTTTGTTAACAACATCTCACTCGTAAACGCGTACGATCTTCTACTCAACGCGTCAACTACCACGTTCGCTTTTCCACGATGGTATTGAATGGTACGATCATAATCTTTAATAGCTCGAGCCAACTTCTTTAGCGTATGTTACGTTCGCTTTAGTTGAAGAAATATTTAAGGGTTTTAGAAATGGGTTTTGTACTGGGGTCAATACAAAATTTGATTTCACGTTCTAGGGGTAGGCTAAGAAGTCTTCAAGAATACATCAGAAAATTTATTAACAATAGAAATATCATTCAAAACTGTGACTCTCATCCAAGACTTGGATAGCACATGTAATGAAGGTTTTTCCTAACTGAGTTTCAACCGATAAGTCAAAGTCTAACTTCTCTATAATCAAATTTAAACGTTGCGCAAGCAAGAGAGATAAAGGAATAGGTAGAATCGGTATCGAATAAGGTATAGACTTCGCAAGAATTTATAATTAACTAACCCGTGATAACTTTGTTCGATTCCTCGTAACAAAAAACACTCTCCCTTAAACTATCGAATTTGACTTGTTCGGGACAGTCTTTGGTGCCATCATTACCACTGGAATTGACTTTCGCTATATGGCATATTCCACCCTCAACTACTTCGTCGTACTCCTGCTCTATGATCTGAATCATTAACCTTCGATCCATATCGAATTGGGGTTGATCGCTATGCACAGGGTAATTTCAAATTCGATATTGGATTCTCCCAATTGTTGTCCAAAAAGCAAAATTTATTTCATCTATTTTGGCTTTATTGGACCGGACATCTTTTTCTACAATATCTACGCGTCGTGCGGCTTTTACCCATGCATCATCTATTCTCATTCGTTCAGTTATTTCTTCTTTCATCAGAACTTTGATCATAGCATTCTTAGATTCCAGCTCTAATATCTTATACTCTGCCAAAGAGTGCTTCTGTTCAATTATCGCACATTGGGTAACACAATTTTGAATTGTTACATCTCTTTGCTCCACGATCGTCTGCCGTTCTTCAGCCTGCTCTTCTAACTCATGAATACAATTATGTAATTCTAAATTTTGATCATAAAATTCTTCTAATAAATTATCCTCATGCAGGTTCCTCTTCTTCCTCTTCTTCCTCGTCTTCCTTGCTCTCAGCTGCTACCTCTGCAACTAGCTCGGGTGCAACTATTAGTTCTTCACTCACCACATAGATTTCTCTAATTTCTTCTTCGTCTGACATCACATTAACCTGATTAGTGATTAAAGGTGTCTCAACGGTCTCATTCACTCCATTGTTAATATTTTTAACTGCCATTTTCAAACACTGCCACAAAACAAGGGTTAATTAATATATCACATATTATCCCTATACTCTGACCGACCAATTAAATACCAAATAAACTTTGGTAGGTCATACTAGTGAAGGAATTCCCTGTCTTTTCCCTCCTAGTTCTTGTCTCACATCTCAGCTAGGGATCATATCCCTAAGCTTTGATACCAACTGTGACGCCCGCAAAATAGGTATACATCACCCATCTTGAGTCACCAAATACATGGTACAGAATTCAAATACAACTTAATTATACAACAGTCGTGTAAAATACGACTAAATATATGATGTGAGTTTTAATACAAATATTGTCATCTAGACAATATACAAACTCAATGGGGTCCTCATTACATTTATTATCACACTATTTCATAGAATAGTGAGGACTACTAATGCACCATCTAGGACCATCACTCTATTTCTCACGACTAGTCCCTGCTACGTTCTCATTTCCTGAAGAGAGCAATGAAAGCAAAAGGGTGAGCTCAACTAGCCCAGTAAAAAATATTATGACTAAGATAATGCAGAATAATTTATCGTTAGCCTTCAATGTTGTTAAACCGATAAAATATAACAAACATCAAGTTTAATCAAGAATCTTAACAAGCAATCCATTAGAAGAGTCAAGTAGAGAATAAAATCTACTATCTTCTATGATTTAAAAGGTTTTTCATTACTTTTTATCGCTGAGACTCAGCTTAATAAATAATCCACATCATCAAATCATCCTTGTACTACAGGCCAAGGATATTCTTTAGTATCACGACCACGAATTATCCATGCACCACGGGCCAAAGTAATTAATGCTTACTTGAAATTCTAAAATGTGACTCCCCCAAAATAGGTCCACACAACCCATTCTGAGTCGCCAAATACATGGTACAGAAAACAACTACAACTTCATTATTATAATTGTCGTGCAAAATACGACAACACATATGAGTTTTAATACAAATATTGTCTTCTAGACAATATTCAAACTCAAATAAAGTTTTCATTACAATTATTGATACACTATTTTATAAAATAGTGACAACTGCTAAAATAACTGTCTTGAACCATCACTATACACCCCGACTAGTTTCCGCTATTATGACTAAGATAATGAAAAACAAATTATCGTTAGCCTTCAATAGATCAGATAAAATATCATGGACAACAAGTTTTAGATCAATATTCGCAGCGGAAATAACAATTCATTAGAAGAGTTGAGTAGAGAATGAAGTCTACTATCTTTTATAATTTAAAAGTCAATCATCAATATTTTATCCCTGTAACATCAATCAATATACATCCTGAATCAAATATTCATCTTTGCACTACGTGTGACGCCCCAAAAATAGGTATACATCACCCATCTTGAGTCGCCAGATACATGGTACAGAATTCAAATACAACTTAATAATACAATTGTCGTGTACAATACGACAAAACATAAGCTGTGAGTTTGAATACAAATATTGTCTACTAGAGATTATACAAACTCAAAAGGAGTCCTCATTACAATTATTATCACATTAATTCACATAATAGTGAGGACTACTAATGTTATCATCTGGCCCGTCATTCCGTTCACCGACTAATCCCTGCTACGTTCTCATTTCCTGAAGAGAACAATGAAAGTAAAAGGGTGAGCTCAACTAGCCCAGTAGAAATATTATGACTAAGATAATCGAGAATATATTATCGTTAGCCTTCAAAGATGTTAAACCGATACAATATAACAACCATCAAGTTTAAGCTGCAATGAACAAGCAATCCATTAAAAGAGTCAAGTAGAGAATAAAATCTACTATCTTTTATGATTTAAAAGGTTTTTCATCACTTTTTATTTTTGGGACTCGATTTTAATAAATAATCCACATCATCGAATCACCCCTGCACTACGGCCAAGGATATTCTTTAGTATCACAACCATAATTATCCATGCACTACGGGCCAAGAATATTTGGGTATTCAATAATGGTCATGATCATGCCAACAACTGTCCATCAATGCACTACGGGCCAATGAGGACTTTTACCACATCATTTGTAATATTACGATCATGATTACACCGAATAATCCCTAGTCATAATCATACCAAGTCCATCTATGCACTACAGGCCACAGATAACTTTTAAAAAAATATAAACATGAGGATGATGACAATGATATAAGAATTCAATAAAAACAAGTTCAAGAATTAATTTATACATGAACTAATAATGTCCAAATTGTCAACATGATACTGCTTTGTAGAGTAAAATTCAAGAATGCTCAGAAGAATATTTCCATGAAAAGATACTGGATGAAACGCAAATATTAAGGATATTCCACTAATTTCATGGAGTATAGAAGTCAAAACTTTAACCAACTGAGTATAACAAGGAATGGAATAACAAAAAAAAATCACCAGGTATGCGATAGACCGCACAGGCAGGTTATTCCAACAGAATAATAAATAACGGAATCAGTCCGGCAGAAACGCATGCATGTGATATATTCCAATGTAATAATAAAGACGAAACCAGTTCCGGCGTTGAATGCACAGACATGATGTTCCAACAGAATGATAAATAATTGAATAACAGAAGAATTTCACCAAGTATAGGGTAGTCCGCGTATACAGGTTATTCCAACAAAATAATAAAGAATGGAATAACATAAGTTCTCTTCATGGATAAGAAAGAAATAATACTCCCTACCTTTAGAAAAATTGGATACTGGAATAGTGAGGTAGCAGACTTTCTTCTTCTTTCTATAAATTTCTCTCTATAATAATCGCTCTAAAGCTTTTGTGAATTGGTGAGAAATGAAGGAAGAATGAACTTCTATTTATAGAAAAATATAGTTTCGATAATTACGCTTTGGGGCTCAAAAAATTTCATCTGACAATACCTCCAACTTTTCCTTTATTTTTAATTTAGTCATGGAAGTATTATCAAACTTGCACCACCTCCCTAATAATAAATAATGTGATTCAATAGTAAATTATGTGAATCAATAGTTCTGTATATGTGAAAATACTGAATTACAAAGATAAGACCTCCATCTATACCTCTATTTTTAACTTAGTCATGCAAGTATTATCAATCTTGCACCAACTCCCCTAATAGTAACAAGAATGTGAAACAATAGTATACACATGTGAACAAATAGTTATAATCATATGAAATAATAGCAATCAATTGCTCATTTATCCAAGTTAAATATTCGATTCGTCAATATAACCTCCATACATTAATTATTATCGAAATAATTGTCGATTTTCACTAACACAAATAATTCCAACACAATGAAACTATTTTTATCAAAATATAAATTTTGAAATTTCAAAGTCCGACTTTTTCCGAAAAAGTCAATCATTGACTTTTGACCAAATAGTGAATTAGGAAAATTTTGTGTTTATATACTATTTTTACTAATTTCATCGTTAGAACTCAAATATCACGTTCGTCTCCAAATTCAACTCCGAACACAACTTCAATTTTAATAGCATTCATCATTAATATTATAACTCACAATATTTATTAACCGTGTCGCTCCTGTGAAAGCAGGGGCTTTTAATAAGGATTTCTCCCTATGGAGCTGCTTAAATTAGGTGACCAAACCTCTCCTCGATGTAACTTCTAGACATTATAAATATTGCAATTTAATAATATAAATAATTTTTTCGTCTCAATTATTGATTTAATAAAATAACATATTATGCAGATGATACTACTACGACAATAATCGAATCAATAATATGAGAGATATGATGCAACAATTACAAGAAGTAATAATTGACTATAATCGAGTGACTTCTCACGTAAAGATCAATAATCAATACCGTGTGCTACTATGCAACTACGCCAGACATCAGTACTTTTACTACCTGGGATAGTTCAACAGCTTAACGGTAAAACTTCCGCAGTTATTTTCATAAAGTATTTTATTGTTTTCTCAATCAAACAATAATTCCGTTATGGGGTCCACCAAGATTGTCTTGGTTATTAATATTCCCTGTTAAAACGAATATTCCCTAACCAATCGAATATTATATAATAACTTCATACTTTTGCAAAATTTGTAAATATTACCCACAACTATAACATTATATCAAATCCACACCATAATATTCAAAAATATATTTTGAGAAAATTTAATCTTTATTCAAAAAGTTGGGGTCTTACACTACGTGACAAAGATATTCATTCGTATCACCAGTTGTCATGTTCATCTCAACACATGTCCATCTTTGCACCACGGGCCAAAGATATTTATCAGGTAATCATTCATCTTTGCACTACAGGCCAAAGATATTCAGTTATATCATCATTTAGGATTGAGGATGATGAAAAAATATTTTTAAGAAACGAATCCAGATAGATTAAAGGACAAAGATTAGGGATTCATACTTTGGTTTATCCAAGTTCAAAAATACTCCATAATAATCAATTATGGAGCAAAATTCAAGAATGAAGATCAAAACATAGATACAATCAAAAATAATAACCATAATAGACAACTTGGACAAAGAAAAAAAAATTAATTTTTCTGTGAATAGTGTCGTATACGTGAGAAATGCCATATACGTGAATAGTAATCCTGACACAAAAGGTAAAAACTTCATAAGAAAAATCATACTTCGTGAATAGTACTCGTGAATAGTACCGTATTCGTGAATAGTGTTGTATACATGAATAGTGTCGTATACGTGAATAGTAACCTCGACATAAAAAGGTAAAAATTTTATAATAAAATTCATACCAATATTTCGGTATAATGATATTGAAAGAAATAACATCATTTACGAAAAAAATAATATCCCTTACCTCAAAAGAATAGTACTTCTGACTGAAATATCGGATATAATGCTGAAGAAAATTTGCAATGCTTATCAACTCTCAAAGTATCTAAATACTCACAAAAATACGCTATATTATAGAGAAAGAAACTTTTGATTCTAGTGTGATTTTCATTTTTAATTAAGCACCCTATTTATAGGAAAATACCATAACACCAATGTAGACTAACCTGCTACCGGTGGTTTCCACCCTTTGCTATTCACGCACACCACTTTTGAAGTAATTTTTAGCACATTTTACACCAACAAAGGACCACAAGTGGGGCCCACCCATTCTAGAAAATCTCCACCAAAATATTTTAAATTTAAACAATATTCAGAAAGTTCAATAATTCATAATAAATAGCTTTTATATCAGAAAAATATGAACCTTGTGTCCACTCCATAAAAAATTTATTTCTCTACAACTATATAGAAGAAATTTTTTCCAAATTCCAAACAGAAAATGATCGAAATCCACATACGGATGATTTTTAATACCTCCATTCCTACAATACTGATAAAACACCTCAGCATTAATTCTTTCATTTATATCCACATAAAATAAATATTTTGTGAGACCCCAGATTTTATGAATAAATATTTAATTTTCTCAAAATAAATTTTTTAATATTATGGTGTGGATTTGATATAATGTTATAGTTGTGGATAGTATTTATAAATTTTGCAAAGTAAGCAAGCGGTTATATAATATTCAATTGGTCGGGGAATATTCATTTTAACAGGAAATATTGTACGATGGCACAATCATTGGTGGACCCCACAACGGAAGTATTGTCGTAGTTAGAAAATGACAAAATTATCTTTCTATAAAAATAATTATGAGAGGTATTATCGTGGCGCCCCAAAATATAGTATACATCACCTATTACGAGTCGCCAAATACATGGCACGTAATACAAATACAATCTTTAATATACAACAAAAGAGTCATGAGTTTTAATACAAATACTATCTTCTAGACAATATCCACTCTCGTAATAAGTCCTCATTACATTTATTGTCACACTATTTAATGTAATAGTGATGACTACTATACTATCATCCGGTCCATCACTCCGCTCCCGACTCATCCCAAATTTATATTCACATTTCACGAAGAGAATAAATGAAAGAAAGGGTGAGCTCAATCGCCCCAAGAAGAAATATTATGACTAAGATAATGCGAATAAATTATCATTAGCCTTCAACAAAGTTGTTAAACCGATAAAATATAACAAACATCAAGTTTAACTTCATGATGAACAAGCAATCCATTGTAAGAGTCAAGTAGAGAATAAAATCTACTATCTTCTATGATTTAAAAGGTTTTTCATGACTTTTCATGACTATTTGTTCACATGTGTATGCTATTGTTTCACGTTCTTGTTACTATTAGGGGAGTTGGTGCAAGATTGATAATACTTGCATGACTAAGTTAAAAATGGAGGTATAGATGGAGGTACTATACTGTAATTCGTATTTTCACATGTCTAGAACTATTGATTCACATAATTTACTATTGAATCACATTATTTACTATTAGGGGAGGTGGTGCAAGTTTGATAATATTTTCATGACTAAATTAAAAATAAAGGAAAAGTTAGAGGTATTGTACTGTAATTTTTCGAGCCCCAAAACGTGCAATTATCGAAACTATATTTTTCTATATATAGAAGCTCATTCTTCCTTCATTTCTCACCAATTCACAAAAGCTTTAGAGCGATTATTATAGAGAGAAATTATAGAAAGAAGAAGAGAAGTCTGCTACCTCACTATTCCCGTATCCAGTTTTTCTAAAGGTAGGGAGTATTATTTTTTTCTTATCTATGAAGAGAACTTCGTTATTCCATTATTTATTATTCATTGGAATAACTTATACGCTGAGCTACCCTATACTTGGTGAAATTCTTACGTTGTTCCATTCTTTATCATTATGTTGGAACATCCCGTCATGCGTTCTACGCCGGACTGATTCATCTTTATTATTTCATTGGAATATCACATTTTGTCGTTTCTATGCCGGATTCGATTCCGTCTTTATTATTCATTGAATATCTCATGTAAATGCGTCTTCTGGGACCGATTCTGTCTTTATTATTCATTTGGAATATCATGTATGCATGCTTTTCTGTGCGGACGATTCCGTTATTTATTATTCTATTGGAATAACTCGCTCTGCGATCTATCGCATGCCCTGGTGATTTCTTTTGTTATTCCATTCCTTATTATACTCAGTTGGTTAAAGTTTTGACTTCTATATGAAATTAGTGGAATATCCTTGATATTTGCGCTTCATCCAGTATCTTTTCATGGAAATATTCTTCTGAGCATTCTTGAATTTTACTCTACAAAGCAGTATCATGTTGACAATTTGGACGTTATTAGATCCTGGATAAAATGATTCTTGAACTTGTTTTATTGAATTCTTATATCATTGTCATCATCCTCATGTTTATATTTTGTTGAAAGTCATCTATGGCCTATAGTGCATAGATGGACTTGGTATGATTATGACCAGGGATTATTCGGTGTAATCATGATCGTAATGTTACAAATGATGTGGTAAAAGTCCTCATTGGCCCGTAGTGCATTGATGGACAGTTGTTGCATGATAATGACCATTATTGAATAAAAAAATATTCTTGGCCCATAGTGCATGGATAATTATGGTCGTGATACTAAAGAATATCCTTGGCCGTAGTGCAGGGGTGATTCAATGATGTGGATTATTTATTAAGCTGAGTCCCAGCGATAAAAGTGATGAAAAATCTTTTAAATCATAAAAGATAGTAGATTTTATTCTCTACTTGACTCTTTTAATGGATTGCTTGTTCCGCTGCAGTTAAACTTGATGGTTGTTATATTGTATCGGTTTAACACCTTTGTTCAAGGCTAACGATAATATATTCGCATTATCTTAGTCATAATATTTCCCACCGCTAGTTGAGCTCACCTTTTACTTTTATTGTTCTCTTCAGAAATGAGAACGATCGAGGGGACTAGTCGGGGAGCGGAGTGACGGACCGGATGATAAAGATTAGTAGTCCTCACTATTCAAAGGAAATAGTGGAAAATAAATGTAATAATATTGAATTTGAGTTTGAATATTGTCTAGACGACAATATTTGTATTAAAACTCACAGCTTATGTTTTGTTGTACTTTACACGACAGTTGTATTTGTATTTTATACCATGTATTTGACGACTTAGAATAGGTGATGTATACCTATTTTGGGGGCGTCACATATTCTTGAAGACTTCTTAGTCTACCCCTAGAGCGTAAAATCGAATTTTGTATTGACCCCAATATAAAACCCATTTCTTAAACCCTCAAATATTTCTTCAACTAAAATGAACGTAACATACGCCAAAGACGTTGGCTCGAGCTGTTGAAGATTACGATCACATCATTCAATACCATCATGGAAAAGCGAACGTGGTAGCTGACGCGTTGAGTAGAAGATCGTATGCGTTTACAAGTGCGAATATACGAACCCCCGTGAAGATAACGTGTGACGCCCCCAAAATTAGGTATACATCACCCATCTTGGGTCGCCAGATACATGGTACATAATTCAAATACAACTTAATAATACAACTTTCATGTACAATACGACAAAACATAAACTGTGAGTTTGAATACAAATATTGTCTACTAGAGAGTATACAAACTCAAAAGGAGTCCTCATTACAATTATTATCACACTGTTTCACAGAATAGTGAGGACTACTAATGCACCATCTAGACCATCACCCGCTCTCGACTAGTCCCACCTACGCTCTCATTTCCAAGAGAATAAAGTGAAAGAAAGGGTGAGCTCAACTAGCCCAAGAAGAAATATTATGACTAAGATAATGCGTAATAAATTATCATTAGCCTTCAAATGTTGTTAAACCGATAAAATATAACAAACATCAAGTTTAATCGCAATTTAACAAGAAATCCATTAAAAGAGTCAAGTAGAGAATAAAATCTACTATCTTTTATGATTTAAAAGGTTTTTCATCATTTTTATCACGAGACTCAAATTTTAATAAATAATCCACATCATTAAATCATATTCTTTAAGCATCCATGTGCCAAAGATATCGTGTATTCATTAAGATCACGACCACAAATTATCCACGCCTCACGCCAAAGATAATTGTGTATCGATCACAATTATTCATCAATTCATCAACCCCGATCATGCTATAAAACAATTCATCTTGCACACTACTACCAAAGAGAATCCATAGCCATAATCATACCAAAACTCGCCCATCAATGCACTACGGGCCAACGAGGACTTTTTTCCACATCATTTGTAACATTACTACCATGATTATTAACCGAATAATCCTCGGTCATAATCATACCAAGTCCATCTATGCACCATGTGCCACAAATGACTTTCAACATAATATAAAAACATGAGGATGATGACAATGATATAAGAATTCAATAAAACAAGTTCAAGAATTAATTTATCCAGAACTAATAACGCCCAAATTGTCAACACGATACTTTGTAGAGTAAAATTCAAGAATGCTCGTAAGAATATTTTCATAAAAAGATATCGGATGAAGCGACAAATATAAAAGGATATTCCACCAATTTCATGGAGTATATAAGTCAAAACTTTAACCAACCGAGTATAATAAAGAATGGAATAACAAAGAAATCACCACGCATGTGGTACTTGCAGATGATAAAAGTTATTCCAATGTATAATAATAAATAACGGAACTGTGTCAAATTAAATTGCACCGGCTGTGATGTTCCAATGTAATAATAATAAAGATGAAACCCAGTCCCACAGAAAACGCATGTATGTGATATTTCAATGTAATAATAATAAAGAATGGAAAGTCCCAAAAAAACGCACAAAATGTGATATTCCAATGATAATAATAATAAAGAATGGAATCAGTCCCACAGAAACGAATTTCAATGATATTCCAATGTAATAATAATAAAATGGAATAATGTAAGAATTTCACCAAGTATAGGGTTATTACAAAAGTTATTCCATTGTAATAATAAATAATGGAATAACAAAAGTTCTCTTCATGAATACAAAAGAAATAATACCCCTTACGAAAGTACAACAAATAATATCCCTTACCTTTAGAAAAAAATCAATATTTGAGTAGTGAAGAAAGTAATACTTTTTTCTTCTTTCTCTCTATAATTTCTCTCTCTGGAGTTTGAATGAATTTGTAAGAAATAATGAAGGAATGAGCTTCTATTTATAGGAGAATGGAAAGGCACTGTGTAAGGATTTCTTCACAGATGAAATATTTCAAAGACTCACGGATGAAAATTTTTATACTACATATTCAAATTGTCAAACCTTCAACCAATCATAACAAAGCAAGACAAAATATAATACATATATATATATATAAACCCACATGTTATAAACATATATATATATATATATATATATATATAATACCAATCACCTCTTTAAAAATAACTCCATCACCCGAACAACTTGCTAGATTTCTTTACTCCAAATTCATTTTCAACACCCGTGGGCCCCACGTGTTCCCCAACCAAAATCCACTAACACATTCAATATATATATATATATATATATATATATATATATATATATATATCATTATACTAGATTACATATATATATATATATATATACATACACATTTCTTACTTTTCCACCAACATGTCCACATCACACACATCCACATCCACACACATCATTCTCACTTCTTTTCCACCATTTTCCACTCACACACACAATATATACATATATATATACACACACATCACATACTTATATATATTAAATCCCTCCCCTATACATAACTCCCTCCCACCCCCATTTCTAAAATCAGTTTTTCAACACATATGGGCCCCACATGTGGGCCCCACCTTTAAATAATTTTCTACCGATTATTTTGAAAAATGGGTAGATAGGAATCCAAATAATAAGCAAAACTAAGTGACTTCTCACGTAAGCATCAATAATCAATACCGTGTGCTACTATGCAACCACGCCAGACATCGCATTTCTTTTACTACCGAAAGTAGTTCAACAAGATAATTCAGAAAACTTCCGCCGTTATTTTAATAAAAATATTTTGTCATTTTCTCAATCCGACAATCATTCCGTTGTGGGGTCCACCAATGATTGCGTCATTGCATTTAATATTCCCTGCTAAAACGAATATTCCCCGACCAATCGAATATAATACAACAACTTGCATACTTTGCAAAATTTCTAAATACTACCCACAACTATAACATTATATCAAATCCACACCATAATATTAAAAAAAATATTTCGAGAAATTTAAATCTTTATTCATAAAATCTGGGGTCTCACAATCTCCACTCTTTATGGAATTTCGCCCTCGAAATTTATGTACGTACCTGGTATGCCGAACAGATGAGGACATTTCGTCAGATTCTAATTCTTGAGGTATAACCTTTAAGCGTAGAATATATTCCAGGATTTTAACAGGTACATCTTCATACGTTAAATCATCCGCTATCTCATTCGATTTTAAATTAATAATGTGGTTCGGGTAGTCCACATATTTACGTAACATCGATACGTTAAAAACGTTATGAATACGCGACATACTTGGCGGTAAAACGAGTCTATAAGCCATAATTTCTACTCGATCGAGGATTTTAAATTGGTCAATTAAATCGAGGGTTGAGATTTCCTCTCTTCAGCAACTCTTGCTTTTAAATAACGCCCTCTTGAACCTTCTTCTTCACATTCATCAGCTTCATGTGTGTAGCTTAAGCGGCTTTAACTTTATCGATTAAAGTCGATTCTACTCATATATTCGTTATCTTTACGTGGGTTCGTATATTCGCACTTGTAAACACATACGATCTTCTACTCAACACGTCAGCTATCACGTTCATTTTTCCACGATGGTATTGAATGGTATGATCGTAATCTTCAACAGCTCGAGTCAACGTCTTTGGCGCATGTTACGTTCGTTTTAAGTAAAGAAATATTTGAGGGTTTTAAAAATTGGTTTTGTAATGGGGTCAATACAAAATTCGATTTCACGCTCTAGGGTAGGCTAAGAAGTCTTCAAGAATACGTCAGGAAATTTATTAATAATAGAAATATCATTCAAAACTGTGACCCTCATCCAAGACTTGGATAGCACATGAAATGAAGGTTTCTACTAACGAAGTTTCAATCGATAAGTCAAAGTCTAATCTCTCTGGAGTCAAATTTAAACGTTGAGCGCAAAGCAAGAGAGATAAAAGAATGGGTAGAACCCAGATCTAATAAGATATAGACTTCTTAAAAATTTATAATTAACTAACCCGGCCCTAACTTCGGGTTACATTTCGCTTTTGAGAAGTCACAAAAAACGTTCTTCCTGAAACCACCGACTTTGTTTTGTCCGTATCCGCCTTTGGTGCCACCGTTCTATCTGGACTTGATTATACACAAATATCACATATCACAAAACAAGGGATAATTGACATATCACAAATTATCCCTATACTCTGACCGACCAATCAAATAACAAATAAGGTCATACTAGCGAAGAAATACCCCGACTCTCCCCTCCTAGTTCTTGTCTCATATCTCAGCCAGGGATCATATCCATAAGCTTTGATACCAACTGTGACGCCCCCAAAATTAGGTATACATCACCCATCTTGGGTCGCCAGATACATGGTACATAATTCAAATACAACTTAATAATACAACTGTCATGTACAATACGACAAAATATAAACTGTGAGTTTGAATACAAATATTGTCTACTAGAGAGTATACAAACTCAAAAGGAGTCCTCATTACAATTATTATCACACTATTTCACATAATAGTGAGGACTACTAATGCACCATCTAGGACCATCACCTGTTCCCCGACTAGTCCAAAACCACGTTCTCATTTTCAAGAGAAGAAAATGAAAGAAAGGGTGAGCTCAACTAGCCCAAAGAAGAAATATTATTACTAAGATAATGCGTAATAATTTATCATTAGCCTTCAATAGTGTTAAACCGATAAAATATAACAAACATCAAGTTTAACTCGCAATGAACAAGAAATCCATTAAAAGAGTCAGTAGAGAATAAAATCTACTATCTTCTATGATTTAAAAGGCTTTTCATCATTTTTATCACGAAACTCGACAATAAAATAATCCACATCATTAAATCATCCCCGCACTACGTGTGCCAAAGATATTCTTTTAGTATCACGACCACGAATTATCCATGCACTACGGGCCAAAGATAATCGTGTATTCATTAGTATCACGACCACAAATTATCCATGCACTACGGACCAAAGATAATTGTGTATTTATTAGTATCACGATCACAAATTATCCATGCACTACGTGCCAAAGATAATCGTGTATTCATCAACAGTCCTGATCATGCTATAAAACAATTCATCTTTGCACTACGGCCAAAGAGAATCCATAGCCATAATCATACCAAAAACTGTCCATCAATGTACTACGGGCTAATGAGGACTTTTTCCACATCATTTGTAACATTACGGTCATGATTAAACCGAATAATCCCTGGTCATAATCATACCAAGTCCATCTATGCAATACAGGCCACAAATGACTTTCAACATAATATAAACATGAGGATGATGACAATGATATAAGAATTCAATAAAACAAGTTCAAGAATTAATTTATCCAGGAACTAATAACGTCCAAATTGTCAACATGATACTTCTTTGTAGAGTAAAATTCAAGAATGCTCAGAAGAATATTTCCATGAAAAGATACTAGATGAAACGCAAATATAAAGGATATTCCACCAATTTCACGGAGTATAGAAGTCAAAACTTTAACCAACTGAGTATAATAAAGAATGGAATAACAAAAGAAATCACCATGCATGTGGTACTTTCAGATGACAAAGTTATTCCAACAGAATAATAAATAATCGGAACCAAAGTCAAAGTAAATTGCACCTTAAGCAGGATGTTCCAATGTAATAATAATAAAGATGAGAACCAGTCCCTGTGAAAGCGCATGCATGTGATATTCCAATCCAATAATAATAATAAAAAGCATACGGAATTCAGTGTAATAACAAAACGCAGAACTAAACATGGATATTCCAATGTAATAATAACGAATGGAATATTAGAAGAATTTCACCAAGTATAGGGTAGATTACATGATACAAAGTTATTCCAATGTAATAATAAATAATAGAATAACAGAAGTTCTCTTCATGAATACAAAAGAAATAATACCCCTTACGAGTACAACAAATAATATCCCTTACCTTTAGAAAAACTGAATACTGGAGTAGTGAAGTAGCAGAATACTTTTCTTTTTTCTCTCTATAATTTCTCTCTCTGGAGTTTCAGTGAATTTATAAGAAATAATGAAGGAATGAGCTTCTATTTATAGGAGAATGGAAAGGCACTGTGTAAGGATTTCTTCACAGATGAAATAATTCAAAGACTCACAGATGAAAATTTTTATACTACATATTCAAATTGTCAAACCTTCAACCAATCATAACAAAGCAAGACAAAATATAATACATATATATATATATATAAACCCACATGTTATAAATATATATATATATATATATATATATATATATATATATATATATATATATATAATACCAATCACCTCTTTAAAAATAACTCCATCAATTTCAACAACTTGCTATATTTCTTTTCTCCAAATTCATTTTCAACACCTGTGGGCCCCACGTGTTTCCCTCCACCAAAATCCACTCACTCATTCAATATATATATATATATATATATATATATATATATATATATATATATATATATATATATTATACTAGATTACATATATATATATACATACATATTTCTTACTTTTCCACCAACATGTCCACATCACACACATCCACATCCACACACATCATTCTCACTTCTTTTCCACCATTTTTCACTCACACACACATATATATATATATATATATATATATATATATATATATATATATATATATATACACACACATCACATACTTATATATATTAAATCCCTCCCCTATACGTAACTCCCTCCCACCCCCATTTCTAAAATCAGGTTTTTAACACATATGGGCCCCACATGTGGGCCCCACCTTTAAATAATTTCTTACCGATTATTTTGAAAAATGGGTAAATAGGAATCCAAATAATAAGTAAAAAGCGAGTGACTTCTCACGTAAGCATCAATAATCAATACCGTGTGCTCTTACGCAACCAATGTATAATCAGATTAATCAATCGTACTTTTACTACCGAGTAGTTCAACAGTATTAATGGTAAAACTTTCGCCGTTATTTTCATAAAAATATTTTTGTCGTTTTCTCAATCCAACAATCATTCCGTTATGGGGTCCACCAATGATCATTGTAGTTGTCATTTAATATTCTCGCTAAAACAAATATTCCCCGACCAATCGAATATAATACAACAACTTGCATACTTTGCAAAATTTCTAAATACTACCCACAACTATAACATTATATCAAATCCACACCATAATATTAAAAAAAAATATTTCGAGAAATTTAAATCTTTATTCATAAAATCTGGGGTCTCACATAATTGAATATACTGAGTAGAATCGACTTTAATCGATAAAGTTAAAGCCGCCAAGCTCAAACACACACTTGAGGTGATGAATGTGAAGAATTAAGAAGGTTCAAGAGGGCATTATTCTAGAAGCAAGAATCGACGAAGAGAGGAAATCTCAACCCTCGATTTAATTGGCCCATTTGAAATCCTCGATAAAGTAGGGCTGTGGCTTATAGACTCGCTTTTTCTGACCAAGTATGTCGCGTGTTCATAACATTTTTAACGTATCGACGTTACGTAAATATGGGGACGACCCGAACCACATTATTAATTTAGAACCGGATGAGATAGCGGATGATTTAACGTATGAGGAGATACGTATTAAAATCTTGGATAAAAAGAATTATATTCGACACTCAAAGGTTATACCTCAAGAATTAGAATCTGAAATAAAGTCAAGATACCCTCACCTCTTCAGCATACAAGGTACGTACGTAAATTTCGAGGGCAAAATTCCATAAGGAGGGGAGATTGTGAGACCCCAGATTTTATGAATAAATATTTAATTTTCTCAAAATAAATTTTTTAATATTATGGTGTGGATTTGATATAATGTTATAGTTGTGAATAGTATTTATAAATTTTACAAAGTAAACAAGTGGTTATATAATATTCGATTGGTCGGGGAATATTCGTTTTAACAGGGAATATTGTACGATGGCACAATCATTGGTGGACCCCACAATGGAAGTATTGTCTTAGTTAAAAAATGACAAAATTATCTTTCTAATAACGGCGGAGGTGTTACCGTTAAAACTGTTAAACTACCCGTTAGTAAAAGTACAGTAATACGCATGGTTGTATAGTAGCACACGGTATTGATTATTGATGCTTATGTGAGAAGTCACCCGCTTATACTCAATTATTGCTACATGAAGAATTCTGCGTCATCATATCTCTCCATATTATTGATTCAATTATTGTTACAAGTATCATCCGCATAATATGTTATATTATTAAATCAATAATTGAGACTGGCAAAGTTATTCATATTATTATTTGCAATATCGACAATGTCAGAAGTTACATCGAGGAGAGGTTTGGTCACCTAATTGCTTGCCGCCAATAAGGAGAAATCCTTATCGGAAAGTCCCATCTTTCACGAGAACGACTCGTTGTTAAATATTGTGAATTATAATATTAATGATGAATAAGTTCGTGTTGATTAAAGATGAATTTTATAGTTCCATTGTGTTGGAATTATTTGTGTTAGTGGAAATTGACATTTGTTTCGATAATAATTGATGTCTGGAGGTTATATTGTTCAATCAGGTATTCGGGGCACTTTTTGTGTCGGAGTACTACTCATGAGTTACTATTCATGAGTTACTATTTATGAGTTACTATTCATGAGTTACTATTCACGGGATACTATTCACCCGTAAGATATATTTTTTTTCGGTCCAAATTATTTTTGGGTACAATATTATTCCATGAGGAGATGTCTTAATTTTTAGATAGTTGGTTGAAGATATAATAGTAAATCAATATGGACCATTTGGTGGAAAGTATAATAGTAAATCAATATGGATCATTTGGTTTAAAGTTTTAATAGTAAATCGGTATGGAATGAATTGCTTTAAGTTTTAATAGTAAACCAATATGGACCGTCCATTTAAAAGTAAATCAAATCGGACCGTTCATGAATTAGTTACTATTCAGGTCCATTCTCTTATAAATAGAAGCTCATTCCATCATTATTTCTTTTAATTCATTTGAAACTCTAGAGAGAGAAACTATAGAGAGAAAGAAGAAAAAGTGTTCTCACACTTCACTACTTCAATATCCAGTACTCTTCTTTCTAAGGTAGGGGATATTATTTGTTGTACTCGTAAGGGGTATTCGTGAAGAGAACTTCTATTATTCCATTCTTTATTATACTGTTGGAATAACCTGTATACGCGGGATACCCTATACTTGGTGAAATTCTTCTGTTATTCCATTCTTATTATTCATTGAATAACTTTGTTTATGCCAATCATCGCATACATGGTGAAATTCTTCTAATATTTCATTCTTTATTATTTCGTCCGGAAATATCTTGTGTCATGCGTTCGCCTGGGACCTGGTTCCATTATTTATTATTCCTGCCGGAATATCCACATGCGTGCGTTTACTGCCGGACCTAGTTCCATTATTTATTATTATTCGGAAATAACTCGCTCGGCTTGCGATTACATTATCGCACGCATGGTGAATCCTTACATTATTCCATTCTTTATTATCTCGTTAAAATAACCTTTCTATGTGGATTACCACATGCATGGTGAATGATCCTTTATATTCATTCCTTATTAAATTGTGGAAATGATCTGTATACGTGGATTACCGCATGGCGGGTGAAAATCCATTTGCAGTTTCATATATTCTATTATACTCAGTTGGTTAAAGTTTAGCTTCTATACTCCCTGAAATTAGTGGAATATCCTTGATATTTGTACTTCATCCAGTATCTTTTCATGAAAATATTATTCTGAGCATTCTTGAATTTTACTTCACAAAGCAGTATCAAGTTGACAATTTGGACGTTATTGAGTTCAGGATAAATTAACTTATAAATCTTTAAAATTTATTCTTGAACCTGTTTTATTGAATTGTCATCATCCTCATGCTTATATTATGTTGAAAGTCATCTTTGGCTTACGTGCATAGATGGACTTGGTATGATTATGACCAGGGATTATTCGGTATAATCATGATCGTAATGTGACGAATGATGTGGTAAAAGTTCTCATTGGCCTGTAGTTCATTGGTCGACAATTGTTGGTATGATTATGACCAGAGATTATTCGATATAGTCATGACCATTGATGATTACATGAATATCCTTGGCCGTGGAGTAGGGATGATTCGATTTTATTTATTGTCGAGTCTCAAATGATAAAAGTGATGAAAACCTTTTAAATCATAGAAGATAGTAGATTTTATTCTCTACTTGACTCTTCTAATGGATTCGCTTGTTCACCGCAGATTAAATTTGATGTTTATTATATTTTATCGGTTTAACAGATTTGAAGGCTAATGATAATTTATTCGCATTATCTTAGTCATAATATTTCTTCTTCGGGCTAGTTGAGCTCACCTTTCTTTCACCGTTCTCTTCGTAAAATGAGAACGAATGAACTAGTCGGGAAATGCAGAGTGATGATCCTAGATGGTGCATTAGTAGTCCTCACTATTCTCGTGAAATAGTGTGATAATAAATGTAATGAGGACTCCATTGAGTGTGGATATTGTCTAGATGATAATATTTGTATTAAAACTCACAAATTTATATTTTGTCGTATATTACACGACTGTTGTATAATTAAGTTGTATTTGAATTCAGTACCTTGTATCTGGTGACTCAAGATGGGTGATGTATACCTGTTTTGGGGGCGTCACATATTTTCTTATCATATAAATCAATAATTAATTATTCATAAATAATATTACAGAATCATAATAATGACAACCATACCGTTCCTAGGAAAGAGGGGGCTTTCCGATAAGGATTTCTCCTTACTGGCGCGCAATTAGGTGACCAAACTCCTTTCCTAGACAGAACTTCCTTAGACATTGCCAATAATGCTATCTAATAATATTATTCAAATAATATGAATTATTGATCTGATAATGGGAAATACTGTGCAGTGACAATTATTGAAATAACAATAATACAAAATATCAATGTAGCAATTATTGAATCAATAAAATAAAATATTGAACAATAATTCATCGTAATAATTATTGAGTAGTGCCTTCACGTAAGAATCAATAATTAAAAATTTTTATAATACTGTCTTGCATCACAGTAACCAATACACGTATTATTATACTTTAACCATCGGGTATTCCAACAAATGTTAGCAGTAAATAACCACGCCAGTTATTTATATAAAAACTCCAACTTGTCGTTTTATTTATCCGACAGTTTTTCGTTATGGGGCCCACAAATAGCTGCGTCATCGTACGAATATTCCCTGACAACAAGAATATTCCACGACTAAACGAATATTCCCCGACAAAAATAAATATTTATAATCACTTACATATTTTGCAAAATTTGCACATTTCACCCATAACTAAAATATTATATCAAATCAACACCTTATTATTCAAAATAATAATTAAAAAAATTAATTTTTTATTCATAAAAAGTTAATGTCTTACATAAAACATCATATATTAAGTGACAAAAAAATCTCTAAACGTCTTATATTAAGTTAGCTATGAGTGTCTCTATACAATTATGTGCAATTTAAGTGCTTGTACTGATTTTAATTAAAAAATTGACAATGACATCACAACTTTAAAGTTACTTTTCATTGAGCCTATTTCAAAAACTTAATTTTAAAATTTAAATTAATTGTATGTTTCCATAGTATAAATGTATTTTTGCCTTTAAATTGAATACATGATACGTACGTGTTCAAAATAAGATTTTGAAGGATTTATGAGTAATTAATTATTAATTACAAAGATAAGTCAATCGTGGCGGCACATTTCATAAAGAAAATTAATATTTTTACGATTTTTTAATATTTTCACATGAAAACTGTCGCTATATATCTATAGCGACACTTTTCATATGAAAATATCAATTTCTTTTCATAAAATATTTAAAGCGTATTGAAATTGTGTTTAACGTTTTGTAAATTGTGTATTGAAAGCGTATTTAACGTTTAATTATTATAAAATCACAGGCGAACAAAAACATTGAACGCGCGTGTTCAAAATAAAAGTGCTAGAGATATATACGAAATTAATTATTAGTCTATTTTGACATTTTAAATTTAGTTTTCAAATCCAAAATTTCATTGACATAAATCCATTGAGTTTAATTAATACAATAATAACTATTTTAAATATTACTAATAACAAACTTTATCGTTTTTAAGATGCACATGAATCGCATAGAATTTTAAGAATCGACTCTCAAAAGTCAAATTTATATAATATTTTTACGAAATGGAGAAATTAATTACAAGGACAAATTAGCAGTTGTAAGGTCCCCTTCGCTCGTATGGATGAGTTTTATTTTCATGTAAGACAAAAATTTGTGAAAATATAAATTTTAGTTATGAAAGTAATATTTCTATAAAAATTAGGTAGGAGGAGAAATTAAATTGAGACAAAAATTTGTAAAATTATAAATTTTTAGGGATGGAATATTTCTATAAAAATTAGGTAGGAGGTTTGTAAGGAGAGATTAAATTGACATTGACAAAATAATTTATGTGGGTGAAAATATTGACATTGTATTTGGGATAAAATAAATATACATAAATGTATAAATACATACTACGTACTATAATTGAAAAACATATATACTATGTGGACCAATTAGTAATACTATTCTTGAATGAAATTTGATTATAGTATAAAATCGTCTGGTTTGTGAATTTTGGTCAATTTTACATTTGGAATTTGGAAAAACTTAAACTTACAAAGTTGTAGAGAATGAAATTTCTATGAAAAAGACATGTGGTTTGAATTTTCTCGATAAAAGGGCTATTTATTATGAATTATTGAAGTTCAAATTCCGAATAATTGATTTTGGAAGTTTTATTTATGTTTTAAAAAGAAAAACGTTTTTGAAATGTTTGTGGGCATCTTTAACATGTGCTAGGTGGTGAAATCGATTTCAAAGTGGGCGAGGAATTTGTTTTATATATAATATTATTATATTCAATTTTCTGCTTTGGTGTTCTAAGCAATTTCCTATAAATAGAGTGTTTAGGTTAGAATTGAAAATCGCACCAGAAACTGAAGTTTTCTCTCTCTTTCTCTCTCGATATATTGAGCGTATTTTTGTGAGTATTTTAGTACTTTGAGTATGTGACAACCCCAAAATAGGTCCATTCCATCCAACCTATTCTGAGTCGCCAAATACAGGGTACAGAAAATAACTATAATTTTATTACAACAATTGTCGTGCAAAATGCAACAACACATATACTGTGAGTTTAGTTACAAATATATAAAAACTGTGACTCTCATCCCAACCTTGGATAGCACGTCACCATGACACCTTACATAAAGGTATAGTCAAAAACTGTTTTAGAAATTAGAATCTTTGGGAAGTGCTCAAGGAAACCTTCGTACATGGGAGGCCATGCTTCTAGGTTATGATAGATATCATATGGCCACGTAATTATCCTTGGTTGATTAATAGACCCCCAAAGAAAAACGAGAAGATTACTATCATATTCTTCCCAATGGTAAGTCTTTCTCGACATATCATTATCTCCAATTGTCTCTAATTGAGAATTATACTTCAAACAAACACCAAGATTATATAGGTAGTGCTCGTAGATATACTCAGCAAGTGGATGTGCACAACCCTGTCTTATGATGACACGAGGTTGTATGTCTTTAGACATCTTGTATGATAGTGGCAAAACACCCTTCCAACGTTGGGTTCGCCTCACCCTAGTTGATTCACCAAATGTAACTACTAAATGATGACCACCGTTCTATTCCCCTGTTACCCCCGCCAACCGACCCATTTACACTCTTATTACAGAAATGAATTGTGAAGTAAAAGGGTGAAGACAACTAGCTCAAGAAAGAATATCATGACTAAAGATAATTAAATTATCAATAACCTTCATCAAGAATAAATCGTAGATTTAGAACATATGGTAGATGATAAAACTTTTCAACCATAGTTTCAATGAACGAAGCAATCCATTAGAAGAGTCAAATAGACCATAAAGTCTACTATCTTCTCCACATTAAAAGTCCACCAACAAAGTGTTTTTTATCCCCGTAACATCACTCAGCAGTTCCTTTTCCACAATTATATGAATAACTCATAATCATAATTGTGATTCTAAATTCCTCTTCGCACCTGTGACGAAGATAATTTTTATCACATGTCTTTACCTGAAATATCAAAGATCATGGTTATACCAAATCACAGTTCCTATTTATAATCATACTAACAATTTCATCTTTGCACTAAGGGCCAAAGATATTCATCAACATACCATCTTTGCACTACAGGCCAAAGATATTCAATAACAGGTCATCTTTACACTACGGGCCAAAGATATTCATCCACAATTCATCTTTGCACTACAGGCCAAAGATATTCCTCAACAGTTCATATTTGCACTACAGGCCAAATATATTAATATCTCAAAGAAATATATAATAATTTCAGAATTTATATAAACAATAATTATAACCATGTTGATCATTTCACCTTTGCACTTAAGCTAAAGATATTCAATTATAAATTCAATGGTCATGATCATACTAGTCAACAATTCAACTTTGCGCTACTGGCCAAAGAGAATCCATAGTCATTATCATACCAAAAAGGTAGAAATTCGTGAATAGTAACCCATACGTCGTATGAATATTCCCCGACAGGAAGAATATTCCACGACCAAACGAATATTCCCCGACAGGAAGAATATTCCACGACCAAACGAATATTCCCCGACAACAATGAGTATTTTACAATCACTTGCTTATTTTAAAAAAAAATCATATATCACCCTTAACTTTAAACTTTTATCAATTTAACCATTTACTGAATAGTAATTATAAGAAAAAATTGAATACTTTTATTTCATAAAATTCGGGGTCTTACAATCTCCCTCCTTATGAAATTTCGTCCCTCGAAATTTACGTACACGGTATTTCAAAGAGTTTAGAATACCTTGCTTTCATTTTGATTCCATCTTTCCGTCATCATGATTTCTCCATTGCTTTCATCTCCCGTATTTTAGGATATCATTCTAGAATACTAAAAACAAAGGTTAATTTAACAAATTAATATATCACATAATATCCCGATATTATGACTGACCAACAAATAAGCTTAGGTAGGATACACTAGCGAAGGATTTACTCATCTCTCCCCTCCTAGTTCTAATCCCGATCTCCGCTAGAGATCATATCCCTAAGCTCTGATACCAAATGTGACAACCCCAAAAATAGGTCCATTCCATCCAAAGATTACTGAGTCGCCAAATATTTGGACAGGAAAATAACTACAACTTTATTAATACAATTGTCGTGCAAGATACGACAACACTTAAACTGTGAGTTTAAATACAAATATATACCAACTGTGACTCATGTCCCAACCGTGGACAGACCTCATAATGACACCTTACATAAAGGTATAGTCGAAAAACCATTTTAGAAATTAGAATTTTTGGGAAGTGTTCAAGAAACCTTCGCATATGTAGGAGGCCATGAATTATAGATATCATATGCCCACAGTAATTATCCTTGGTTGACCTAATAGACCCCAAAGAAAAACGAGAAGATTACTATCATATTCTTCCCAATGGTGAGTCTTTCTCCCGACATATCATTATCTCCACTTGTCTCTAATTGGGTATTATACTCCAAACAAACACCAAGATTATATAGTGTAGTGCTTGTAAATATACTTTCGAAAGTGGATGAGCACAACCTTGTCTTATGATGACACAAGGTTGTATGTCATTAGACATCTTGTATGATAGTGGCAAAACACCCTTCCAAGATAAATTCACCTCACCCTCAACATCTATAGACCACCATTCTATTCCCCCGTTATTTCTCGGCTTGTCTCAAATTTACACTTTTATTACCCGAAAGGAATTGTGAAGCAAAAGGGTGAGCACAACTAGCTCAAGAAAAATATCATGACTAAAGATAAATAAATTATCAATAGCCTTCAACACGGTAATAAATCGTAGATTTAGAACATATGGTAGATGATAAAACTTTTCAACCATAGTGCAAATGAATGAGCAATCCATTAGAAGAGTCAAATAGACCATAAAATCTATTATCTTCTCCATGTTAAAAGTCCATCAACAATGTTTTATCCTCGTAACATTAATCAACAATTCACGCCCACAATCACGTGTATAACTCATAGTCGTAATTGTAGTTCTAAATTTCTTTCCTCATCCAGACAAAGTTAATTTTCATCATTGAAACATCAAAGATCATGGTTATACCAAATCACAATTCATGTTCATAATCCTACTAATAAATTCATCTTTGCACTACGCCAAAGATATTCATCAACAAGTCATCTTTTCACCACTGAGCCAAAGATATTCATCAACAAGTCATCTTTGCACTACATGCCAAAGATATTCAACAACAGTCATCTTTGCATTACGAGCCAAAGATATTCATCGAAATCATTCATATTTGCACTACACAGCCAAAGATATTCAACAACAAGACATCTTTGCACTACTGTGCCAAAGATATTCATATCTCAAAGAAATACATAATCATTTCGTAATTTATATAAACCATAATTATAACCATGTTGATCAATTCACCTTGCGCACTTAAGCTAAAAATATTCCATTGTAAATTCAATGGTCATGGTCATATACTGGGTCATAATTCAACGTTTACCATCGCCAAAGAGAACCCTATTCATGATCATACCAATAATCTAACCATCTTTATACTCCAGTGAAAGAGAATTTCAACATCAGGGTTATAAAAATGTTATATATGATAATAAAATCAATATAATCAATACATAGTTTTAAATCTCCAGAGTAATATTCATAAATCAACTATAATTTGGTTAGAAAAAGAAACTAATTTTATAGTGAATAGTACCCGTGAATAGTAATTCGTGAATAGTAAATCGTGAATAGTAACTCATGAATAGTAACTCATGAATAGTAACCCGTCGTAAATAGTAACTCGTGAATAGTAACTCCGACATGAAAAGTTCTAAATTTGATAAAAATTTCAACCAATATTTCGACATAATGATATTGAAGAAATAATATCATTTTTGAAGAAAATAACACCCCTTAAAATCCCGTATTATCCCTTACCTCAAAAAAGCGATCTTGGATTGGAATAATATTTGAACGAACTTTGCACCGTGATAAAGAACACTCAAGATATCAAAATACTCACAAGAATACACTCAATAATATAGAGAGAGAAATAGAGAGAAAAATATAGTTTCTGGTGTGATTTTCAATTCTAACATAAGCACCTATTTATAGAAAATTGCTTAGAACACCAAAGCAGAAAATTTAATAAAATATTATTATATTTATATAAATTTCCTACGTACACCAAGAATCTGAATTCAAACATGCATTCAACACCAATTGGGGCCCACCAACAATATAAAAAACGTTTTTCTTAATAAAAAATATTAAAACTTCAAAAATCAATTATTCCGGAACTTCGGAACTTCAATAATTCATAATAAATAGCCCTTTTATCAGAAAATTCGAATCTCACGACTTTCTATAGGAAATTCAATTCACAACTTTGCGGAAGAAATTTTTCCAAATTCTAAACAAAATTTGGTAGAAATCCACAAGCATGACGATTTTACAATTTATAATCAAATTTCAATCAAGAAATGGGCCCACAGACATGTTTAACATGTTTTAAACAACTTTTGCAACAAAAATACTCTTCCTCCTCATATACTCATATATACCACATTCATTGTAAAACTATCACCATTATTATATTATTAAAATATAATAATAAATTATTTTATCGTAAAAGATAAAATATCATTTTTCAACAATTGTCACTTTAAAAATTTTCTCCATCTATATCCACATAAAATGAATATTTTTCTCATCATATAAATCAAGAATTAATTATTCACAAATAATATTACAAAATCACAATCTGTGACAGACGGTTTTAGGGAAAGAGGGCTTTCAATAAGGATTTTTCACTTCTTGGCCTTGCAATTAGGTGACCAAACCTCTCCTAAAGATGAACTTTCTAGACATTGCCAATAATGTTATCTAATAATATTATTCAGATAATATGAATTATTGTCGATAATGGAAAAAATCGTGTAGTGACAATTATTGAGCAACAATAATATAAAATATCAACGCAAACAATTATTGAATCAATAAAATAAAATATTGAAGCGATAATTACTATAACAATTATTGAGTAGTGTCTTCTTACGTAAGAATCAATAATTCAAAAATATCATGCAATATCGTATGCCATCGTGCAAAAAGACGCGTATTCATCGTATTTTAACCACCGGGTATTCCAACAATTGTTAATTCGAATAACAACTACCAGTTATTTAAAAAACTCCATTTTGTCGTTTTCTTCATCCGCGGTTATTACATTATGGGGCCCACAAAAGGTCGCCTTCGTATGAATATTCCAACGCGGGAAGAATATTCCACGACCAAACGAATATTCCCCACAACAATGATAGTATTTTATAACCACTGCTTATTTAAAATATTTACATATATCACCTTTAACTTCAAACTTTTATCAATTTAACCATTTCTTGAATAGTAATTATAAGAAAAATTTGAATACTTTTATTTCATAAAATTCGGGGTCTTACAATAACCAAGTGGGTCCAACCCATAAATTAATAAAAATTATTTTATTTTCCAAAACTTCAATAATTCATAGAAAATAGACATTTATCGGAAAAAACGTAATTTTATGTCCATTACGCCTGAAATCGAATTCTCTACAACTTTGTAGCTTTGAGTTTTCCAAATTCTAAACCAAAAATATCCGAAATCTACAAGCAGATGATTTTAATACCTCCTTTTGACAAAATCTTGATAAAACACCTCAAAGATTAATTCCTTCATTTTTATCCACATAAAATAAATATATCCATCATTTATATCCACATAAAATAAATATTTCCTTATCATATAAATTAATAATTAATTATTCACAAATAATATTACTGTAATCACAATAAATGACAACCAGATAATTCCCGAGGAAAAGGGGCTTTCCAGATAAGGATTTCTCCTTCTTGGTGGCGCAATTAGGTGACCAAACCTCTCCTTGATGTGAGAACTTTCTAGACATTGCCAATAATGCTATCTAATAATATTATTCAAATAATATGAATTATTGATCTGATAATGGAGATACTGTGCAGTGACAATTTATTAAAACAACAATAATATAAAATATCAACGCAGCAATTATTGAATCAATAAAATAAAATATTAAACAGTAATTACTGTAACAATTATTGAGTAGTGTCTTCTTACGTAAGGATCAATAATTCAAAAATCATGTAAAAGCAGGTAGTGCTTCTTCGCAAAAAACACACGACATCTTGTATTTTTAACCACGGGGTATTTCAGTGTTGTTAATTCAGAATAACTACTCAATTATTTATAAAAACTTAATTTTTATCGTTTTCTTCATCAAGCGGTTATTCGTTATGGGGCCCTAAATGGTCTGCTACCAGTCATATACGAATATTCTCCGACAGAAAGAATATTCCACGACCAAACGAATATTCCCCGACAATTGAATATTTTATAACCACTTGCGTATTTTAAAAAAAATTCATATCTCACCCTTAACTTAAAACTTTTAACAATTTAATCATTTACTGAATTGTAATTATAAGAAAAATTGAATACTTTTATTTCATAAAATTCGGGATCTTACAGAGTATTGTTATACGGTGCAAGTTCTTTCAGCACTATATTCTGTATTCCAGTCAGAAGTACTATCCTTTTGAGGTAAGGGATGTTATTTTCTTCATATATGATATTATTTCTTTCAAAATAATTATGCCGAAGTATTGATCTGAACTTTTTATCAAATTTGAAACTTTTTATGTAGGGTTCTTATTCACGATATCGACCTTATTCATTCACGATACTCAAAGACTATTCACTTAAATCTGGCACTATTCATAGAAAAATGAAATTTTCTTCTTTTGTCCAAAATATCTATTATGGATACTAGCTTTGATTGTATCCATGTTTTGATTATTCTTTAATTTTACTCCACTATGATTATTTATGAGGTATTTTTGGACATGGAATAGTTGAAATCTGAATCCTTAATATTTATTTTTTGTTTCTTTGGATTCGTTTTTTCTTTAAAATATTTTCATTATCCTCGGTCTAAATGATGATATTACTTGTGACGCCCCAAAATAAGTATACAACACCCATTCTGAGTCGCCAAATACATGGTACAGAAACAACTACAATTTTATTAATACAACATAAAAACTGTAAGTTTAAATACAAATATTGTCATCTAGACAATATCCACACTCAAATAAGTCCTCATTATAATTATTAATACACTATTTTACAGAATAGTGAGGACTACTAGAACAACTTCTAGAACCATCATTCCACACCCCACTAGTACTGCCATTACATTCTCGCCTCCGAGAAGAAAAATGGAACAACAAGGAAAAGGGTGAGCTCAACTAGCCCAGTAAAGAACATTATGACTAAGATAATATAAAACAAATTATCGTTAGTCCTCAACAGGGAAGAATCTAATAGAATACAATAGATAACCAGTTTTAAATCAATCTTCGCAGCGGAAATAATAATTCATTAGAAGAGTTAAGTAGAGAATGCAAACTACTATCTTCTATATATGAATTTAAAAATTCATCGTCGATATTTTATCCTCTGTAACATCAATCAATATATATACGTAATCAAATATTCATCTTTTGCACTACTCTGGTGCCAAAGATATTCATCGATTAGTCATGTTCATCTAAACACTGTTCATCTTTGTACTACGGGCCAAAGATATTAATCGATCAATCATGTTCATCTCAACACTGCTCATCTTTGCACTACGGGCCAAAGATATTCATCAAGAAATCATTCATCTTTGCACTATAGGCCAAAGATGATAATATCATCATTTAGGATCGAGGATGATGAAAAATATTTTAAAGAAGCGAATCCGGTGAAACAAAGAACAAGTATTAAGGATTCGTACTTTTAAATAATCCAGTTCAAAAATACTTCATAAATAACCAGATTGGAGTAAAATTCAAGAATGAAGATCAAAACATAGATCCAATCAAAGATAGGAATCATAACAGACAATCTTGGACACATAAGAGAAAATTTAATTTTTCTGTGAATAGTGTCGTATTCGTGAATAGTGCCGTATACGTGAATAGTAACTCCAACCTCAAAAGGTAGAAATTTTACAAAAAAAACATCATCACGCTTCGTGAATAGTAATCGTAAATAGTAACTCGTGAATAGTAACTCATGAATAGTAACTCGTGAATAGTAACTCATGAATAGTAACCCCGACATGAAAAAGTTTCAAATTTGATAAAAATTTCCAACCAATATTTCGGCATAATGATATTGAAGAAATAATATCATTTTCGAATAAAATAGCATCCCTTACCTCAGAAAAAATAGTACTTCCATTGGAATCTTTTGGATATAATCTTTGAAAGAACTTGCCTCAGATAGCAATACTCAAAGTACTAAAATACTCACAAATCGCTCGATATTATAGAGAGAGAAGAGAGAGAAATCTTTAGTTTACGGTGTGATTTTCAATTTAACCTAAGCACCTAGTTATAGGAAAATGCTTAGAACACCAAAGGTAAAATTTAATATAATATTAATATATTATATATAAATTTCTCGCACACATTCTAAGATCGAACTCGACCATCTTGCAGCATGCTAATGATGCCAACCAAGTATAAAAAGCGTTTTTATTATTTAAAATAATTGAAACTTCCAAAAATTAATATTCAGGAATTTCGGAACTTCAATAATTCATAATAAATAGCCCTTTTATCATAAAATTCGAATCTCGCGACTTTTTATAGGAAATTCAATTCTCTACAACTAAGGCTATAAAATGAGCAAACAGTTCGGACTCGATTCGTACTCGCTCGACTAAAAGTTCGATTCGAACTCGACTCGAAATATAAATGAGTCAAATATGAGCACATTTTAAAATTCGATAAATTACTCGAACCTTCTCAAATTATAATTTTTTAAATATACTCGGATCATATTCGTTGAAAAAGTTCAAACTGCTCGGGTTCGATTCGGAATCGTGCTCGACTCGTTAGCTAAATGAGCCTCAATCAAACCTTATTTTATACTCGATAAATTTTATGAACCAAATCTGAACAACTCAATACTCGGATCGACTCGGCTCGTTTACACCCTTATCTACAACTTTACAGAAGAAAGTTTTTCCAAATTCAAAACAAAAATTGACCGAAATCCATAAATGGACGATTTTACAGGCTATAATCAAATTTCAGTCAAGAAATGGGCCCACTGGACATATTTAACATGTTTTTAAACAACTTTTGCAACAAAATACTCCTCATCCTCATATACTCATATATCCCCATTCATTGTAAAAATATCCCCATTATTATATTATAATAATATAATAAAATATTATTTTATCGAGAAAAGATGAAATATCAATTTTAACAATTGTCACTTTAAAAATTTCTCCATCTATATCCACATAAAATTAATATTTTTCTCATCATATAAATCAATAATTAATTATTCACAAATAATATATGAATCACAAGATCGCAACCGTGCCGGTAGTTCGAGGAAGAGGGGCTTTCAATAAGAATTTCTCCTTCTTCAGCCATGCAATTAGGTGACCAAACCTCTCCTTAGATGCGAACTTTCTAGACATTGTCAATAATGTTTTCTAATAATATTATTCAGATAATATGAATTATTGCTTCGATAATGGAAAATCTTTGTGTAGTGACAATTATTGAAACAACGGTAATATAAAATATCAATGCGTGCAATTATTGAATCAATAAAATAAAATCTTTGACGATAATTCATGTAACAATTATTGAGTAAGTGCCTTCTTACGTAAAAATCAATAATTGGTGCAATACTGCAAATCTTCTTGTTCAATAATGCGTATTCTTGTGTTTTAACCATCGGGTATTCCAACGAAGATTAATTGCAGTAATAACTACGCCGATTATTTATAAACAACTTATACTTGTCGTTTTCTTCATCCAATCGCTTTCTGTTATGGGGCCCACAACAAGAATATTCCACGACCAAACGAATATTCTCCGACAGCAAGAATATTCCACGACCAAACGAATATTCTCCAACAACAATGAATATTTTATAACCACTTGCTTATTTAAAATATTTGCGCATTTTACCCATAACTAACCACATTAATCAAATCAACCCTTGCTATTTCAAAATAATAAATAGAGGAAATTAAATTTCATTTATTAATAATTTGGGGTTTAACATTACTGAATATCTTTGACATGTAGTGCAAACATGAATGATTATCTGATGAATATCTTTGGCCCGTAGTGCAAAGATGAATAGGTGTTTAGATGAACATGACCAACTGATAAATATCTTTGGCCTGTAGTGAAAAGATAAATATTTAATTCCAGATATATATTGATTGATGTTACATGGATAAAATATCGACGATGAACTTTTAAATTCATATATAGAAGATAGTAGTTTGCATTCTCTACTTAACTCTTCTAATGAATTATTATTTCCGCTGCGAAGATTGATTTAAAACTGGTTGTCTATTGTATTCTATTAGATTTTTCCCTGTTGAAGACTAACGATAATTTGTTCTATGTTATCTTAGTCATAATATTCTTTTCTTGGGCTAGTTGAGCTCACCCTTTTCCTTTTTGTTCCATTTTTTCTTCTCGGGAGGCGAGAATGTATGTAAAGTACTAGTCGGGGTATGGAATGAAGGTTCTAAAAAGTCGTTTTAGTAGTCCTCACCATTTTTTGTAAAATAATGTATCAATAATTGTAATGAGGACTTATTTAAGTGTGGATATTGTCTAGATGACAATATTTATATTTTAACTCATAGTTTTTATGTTGTATTAATAAAGTTGTAGTTGTTTCTGTACCATGTATTTTGACGACTCAGAATGGGTGTTGTATACCTATTTTGGAGGCGTCACAGTTGGTATCAGAGCTTAGGGATATGATCTCTGGCGGAGATCGGGGAATAGAACTAGGAGGGGAGAGACGAATAAATCCTTCGCTAGTGTGTCCTACCTAAGCTTATTTGTTGGTCGGTCATAATATAGGGATATTATGTGATATGTTAATTTGTTAAATTAACCCTTGTTTTTATGGCGTGATTTGAGAATGTCATTTGAGAATGTTAGCAATTGGAGTAAATGAGACCGTGGAGACACTTGTGCACACCAACGAGGAGAATGTACAGCAGTGGCAATGTTCCTCCTGTGAACAACACCACTGAGCAGATGATGAACGATGGGATATTCAGAAGCTTTTTGCAGTTCATGCAAAATCGCACGAGGAGACTCGTGTTCAAAATCTGAGGAGAAATGATAGCAATTCACGGTTTGTCACAAATGCAAGCGGTTCAAAGAGTTGGGACCACGAATTTATTGGAAAGCCGGATCCGATCAAGGCGAGACGTGGGTTAAACAAATTACCAAGATATTCGATGTCTTGGGATGCGCGGAGGAACAGAAGGTTTCATTCGCCACCTTTATGTTTTGTGGCGAAGGCAGAACTCACCGGTGGGGAGTACGTAAGCGTACTCATCCGGCCCTTTTCGGCGTATGTCTTGGGAGACATTTGAATCGTTCAATGACAAGTACTTTCCGAAAGTATTAAAATATATGAAGGAGGTAGAGTTTATTAGATCGGAGCGAGAATAACATGGCGGTGTCCCGAAGACGAGGCGAAGTTTGCGAGTTGTCCGTGTTTGCACCTCATTTGGTGGAGAATGAGGAACGATGACGCGGATGTTTCGAGAGGTTTGAAACCCGGCATACGTCAATATCTCATTTCTCATAAATTTTTCTCTATTAGGATGTTGTCAGCGGGCTCAATTATTAGAGCGAGATAACGAGTACGGTCAACCGAGGGACCACAACCAAGATCATCTGCGGTGTGCAATCATCGAACAACGATAACCAAACGGAGAAAGAAAATACTGACAAGAAAGCAGAACCACTCTGGTGGTAATCGTGGCAACCGGTCGTATGCTATAAATGTGGAAAAGAGGGACATATCAGCCCAAACTGTTCACAACAGTTCAAAGTATGCTATAATTATGGAAAGGAAGGACATATCGTCGAGATCAGATTGTGGCGAAACCAAGTCCAGTGGGGATGGTGACTCAAAAGGCTGTCCCAGAAAAGTCAAAGTCAACGGTTCCTGGAAGAGCGTTTGTCGTGACTGGTCAACATGCGAGGAACCCAAACGAGGTGATCACAGGTAAGCTAATCATAAATTCATGCAAAGTTTATACCTTACTAGATACCGGTGCTACCCATTCATTTATTTCTCCTGCTTGTGCATAACGTTTAAACTTGACTCCAAAGAAATTAGACTTTGATTTATCTGTGGAGACTCCGTTAGGAGAAACTTTCATCACATCCACTGTTTATAAATCTTGTTTGATCCAAGTTGGCACCATCACATTACCTGTTGACCTTATCTCTTTAAAGATACTGGCTTTTGATGTGATTTTAGGGATTGATTGGTTAACTACTCATCATGCCAAAATTGATTATTTTCGTAAGGTTGTTAGTTTTCATATTCCTAACCAACCTATTGTGCGAATTCAAACAACTAAGCCATTAAAATCAATCACAGTTATATCAAGCCATAAAGCCATTCGTTTATTAAAAAACGGATGTCAAGCTTTCTTAGCCCATGTTATGGATTTGAATAAAGACACGTCATATTTGAATAATATTCCTGTTGTTATTGACTTTCCTGACGTATTTCCTAAAGAACTTCCGGTCTACCCTTTAACGTGAAGTTGAATTCTTTATTGATCTTGAACCTGGTACAAAGCCCATTTCTAAAACCACATATCGAATGGCTCCTATTAAACTTCAGGAGTTAAAGGTCCAACTATAGGAGTTATTGGACATCGGTTTTATTCGTCCTAGTACATCTCCTTGGGGTGCTCCTATTTTATTTGTAAAGAAGAAAGATGGGAGTATGCGACTTTGTATCGATTACCGGGAATTAAACCATGTCACTATCAAGAATAGGTATCCGCTACCTCGTATTGATGACCGGTTTGACCAGTTACAAGGAGCATAATTCTTTTCAAAGATCGATCTTCGTTCTGGATATCATCAGCTGAAGGTTAAAACTGAGGATATTCCAAAGACTGCCTTCAAAACTCGGTACGGGCATTATAAATTCCTAGTCATGTCCTTTGGATTGACTAATGCTCCTGCGGCTTTCATGGATATGATGAACCGAGTATTCAAGGATTATTTGGATCAGTTCGTTGTTGTCTTTATTGATGACATCCTCATATATTCCAAAAGCCGTGAAGATCATGAGCACCATTTGAAGCTGGTACTCCAAAGGCTGCGTGAAAACAAGCTATATGCTAAGTTGAAGAAATGCTAGTTATGGCTTGAGGAAGTAGCATTCCTAGGGCACGTGGTGTCAAAACATGGAGTATCTGTTGACCCGGCGAAGATTGAAGCAATACAAAGTTGGGAGCAACCAAAATTGGTGACCGAAGTACGTAGATTTTTGGGCTTAGCTGGTTATTATCGGAGATTCGTGGAAGGGTTTTCTCGAATCGCTACCCCGTTAACTCAGCTGACTCGAAAAGATATAAAATTCATATGGAGCGAGGAATGCGAGAAGAGTTTCCAAGAGTTTAAGAGGAGACTCATTTCGGCACCTGTTTTGACCATACCATCTGGTTCGGATGGATTTGTTATCTCTGACGATGCTTGGGGCAAAAGGGCTGGATGTGTTCTCATGCAACGTGGGAAAGTTATAGCCTATGCCTCGTGAAAACTTAAAGAATATGAGAGGAATTATCCTACTTATGATCTAGAGTTGGCAGCAGTCGTTTTCACGCTAAAGATCTGGAGGCACTATCTATATGGGGAGAAAGTGGATATATATTTAGACCATAAAAGCCTCAAATATTTCTTCACTCAAAAAGAACTCAACATGCGACAACGACGTTGGCTCGAGCTGTTGAAAGATTACGACCACACTATTCAATACCATCCTGGAAAAGCAAACGTGGTAGCTGACGGATTGAGTAGAAGATCATATGCAGGAACGAGTGCGATGATGTCTAGTATATGCATAGAACCAACTTTAATCGATAAAGTTAAAGTTGTTCAAGCCACAGACCCGGAGCTGATGCGTATGAAGAAGAAAGTGCAAGAAAGTTCTATTCCAAAAGCAAGAATCGATGAAGAAGGAATACTTCGAGTCCACTCCAGAATTTTTGTTCCTAACGATTCTGACTTGAAGTACAAGATCATGATGGAGGCACACAATACACCATTTTCAATCCATCCTGGAAGTACCAAAATGTATCGTGATCTTCGACATACATTTTGGTGGAATAATATGAAGAGAGAGATTGTAAAGTTTATCTCGATGTGTTTAACTTGTCAACGTGTAAAGGTGGAGCATCAAGTACCTAAGGGTCCGTTGCAACCACTTGAGATTCCGAAATGGAAATGGGAACACATTACCATGGATTTCGTTATGGGTCTTCCCACTGTTTCTCAAGGCATAAATGTTATTTGGGTTATTGTTGATATATTAACTAAGTCTGCTCATTTCTTGCCGATACGGGAGACTTATTCCCTTGAACGTCTTGCTCGTATGTACGTAGATGATATTGTGAGATTGCATGGCATGTCAGTATCCATAGTTTCGGATCATGACCCAGGATTCACTTCAAGATTTTGGGTTAGCTTGCAAAAAGCTATGGGCACGGATTTACGATTTAGTTCAGCATACCATCCTCAAACGGACGAACAATCAGAGAGGACTATTCAAACTTTTGAAGATCTATTAAGACTCTGTGTCCTAGACTTCAAAGGGAGTTGGAATAAGTATTTACCATTAGTGGAATTCTCCTACAATAACAGTTATCAGGCAAGTATAGGGGTGGCTCCATTTGAAGCATTATATGGACGGAAGTGTCGCTCTCCAATATGTTGGGATGAGGTAGGTGAAGCAACATTGTTAGGACCAGAGTTGGTACGTATTGCTACAGAAAAGATCCAAATGATTCGACAACGTATACAAACGGCACAGGATCGACAAAAGAGTTATGCGGATCTTCATTGAAAGGACGTGGAATTTAGTATTGGGGATTATGTATTGTTGCGTGTGGCTCCATGGAAGGGAGTTGCAAGATTTGGAAAGAGAAGAAAGCTCAATCCACGATTTATTGGTCCATTCCAGATTCTTGACCGAGTAGGAAATGTGGCCTATAGACTCGCGTTACCTCCAAGTATGTCTAATGTTCATAATATTTTTCATATATCTGTGCTACGTAAATATGTGAAAGACCCAAACCACGTTATTGAGTTAGAACCGGACGAGATAGCCGAAGACTTAACGTACGAAGAGGTACCTGTCAAGATCTTGGATAGGAAGGAGCATGTCCTACGCACGAAGGTCATACCACAATTTAAAGTTTTGTGGAGAAACCATGCTATTGAGTAAATGACCTAGGAGTTGGAAACGGAAATGAAAATGAGGTATCCTCATCTTTTTGAAACACCAGGTACGTACGTCAATTTCAAGGATGAAAATTCATAAGGAGGGGAGGTTGTAAGACCCCAAATTATTGATAAATAAAATTAAATTTTCTCTATTTATTATTTTGAAATAGTAAGGGTTGATTTGATTAATGTGGTTAGTTGTGGCTAAAATGCGCAAATATTTCAAATAAGCAAGTGGTTATAAAATACTCATTGTTGTAGAAGAATATTCGTTTGGTCGTGGAATATTCTTGCTTTGTCTGAGAATATTATTAAATGCGGGTAGCGAAGGGCTTTGTAATGGGCCCCATAACGGAAAGCTATTGGATGAAGAAAACGACAAGTATTAGTTGTTTATAAATAACGCCTTGATTATTCTGAATTAACATTGTTGGAATACCCGGTGGTTAAAACACAGTAATATGCGTTGTTGCACAGTAGCACACGGTATTGCACCAATTATTGATTCTTACGTAAGAAGGCACTACTCAATAATTATTACGATGAATTCTTTGTTCGGTATTTTATTGATTCAATAATTCTTTGCGTTGATATTTTATATTACGTTGTTTCAATAATTATCATTTACTGCGATTTTCCATTATCGAAGCAATAATTCATATTATCTGAATAATATTATTAAAAAACATTATTGGCAATGTCTAGAAAGTTCTATCTAAGGAGAGGTTTGGTCACCTAATTGCGCGCTAGTAAGGATAAATTCTTATTGGAAAGCCCCCTCTTTCCTTGGAGCTACCAGTTGTAAATAATTGTGATTCTGTAATATTATTTGTGAATAATTAATTATTGATTTATATGATGATGAAAATATTGATTTTATGTGGATATAGATGGAGAAAATTTTTAAAGTGACAATTGTTAAAAATTGATATTTTATCTTTTCTGATAAAATAATGTTTTATTATATTATATAATAATGGTGATATTTTTACAATGAATGTGGGATATATGAGTATATGAGGAGGAAGAGTATTTTGTTGCATTAAATGATTAACACATATTTTGTGTGTTTGTGGACCCCATTTCTTGGTTGAAATTTGATTATAACATAAAATCTCCAGTTTGTGGATTTGGCCAATTTCATTTGGAATTTGGAAAAACTTAAACTTACAAAGTTGTAGAGAATGAAATTTCCTATGAAAATGACATGTGGTTTGAATTTTTCTGATAAAAGGGCTATTTATTATGAATTATTAAAGTTCCGTAGTTTCAGATTAATTGATTTTTGGAAGTTTTATTTATGTTTTAAAAGAAAAACGTTTTTGAAATGTTTGTGGGCATCTTTAACATGTGCTAGGTGGCTGAAATCAGATTTCAAAGTGGGCATATGAATTTGTTTTATATATAATATTATTATATTCAATTTTCTGCTTTGGTGTTCTAAGCAATTTCCTATAAATAGGGTGCTTAGGTTAGAATTGAAAATCACACCAGAAACTGAAGTTTTCTCTCTCTTTCTTTCTCGATATATTGAGCGTATTTTTGTGAGTATTTTATTACTTTGAGTATTGCTATACGGTGCAAGTTCTTTCAGCACTATATCCAGTATTCCAGTCAGAAGTACTATCCTTTTGAGGTAAGGGATGTTATTTTCTTCATATATGATATTATTTCTTTCAATATCATTATGTCGAAGTATTGATCTGAACTTTTTATCAAATTTGAAACTTTTTGTGTCGGGGTTCTTTATTCACGTATCAAGACTATTATTCATGAATCTGAGACTATTCATAGAAAAATGAAATTTTCTTCTTTTTGTCAAAAATATCTGTAAGACCTCAACTTTTTGAATAAAGATTAAATTTTCTCGAATTATATTTTTGAATATTATGGTGTGGATTTGATATAATGTTATAGTTGTGGTTATTCTATTGGAATAACCTGTATACGCGGGCTACCCTATACTTGGTGAAATTCTTTTGTTGTTTCATTCTTTATCATTCTGTTGAAACATCATGTATGCATGCGTTTCTACTGGGACACAGTTAAAATCTTTATTATTCTGTTGGAATATCACATCATGCGCTTTTCATGGACCTAATTCCGTCTTTATTATTACGTTGGAATATCCTGTTTTGTGCGTTCTCTACAGGATCGATTCTTCTTCTTTATTATTCTATTGGAATATCATGTTCCATGCGCTTTATGCTGGGACTGATTCCGTCTTTATTATTACGTTAGAATATATCGTCATGCATGCGCTTTTCTGTGGGACCTAATTCTATTATTTATTATTCTGTTGGAATAACCTGCTTGTGCGGTCTATCGCATGCCTGGTGATTTCTTTTGTTATTCCATTCCTTATTATACTCAGTTGGTTAAAGTTTTGACTTCTATACTCCACGAAATTAGTGGAATATCCTTGATATTTCCTCTTCATCTAGTATCTTTTCATGGAAATATTCTTCTGAGCATTCTTGAATTTCTTCTGAGCATTCTTGAATTTTACTCTACAAAGCAGTATCATGTTGACAATTTGGACGTTATTAGTTCCTGGATAAAATAATTCTTGAACTTGTTTTATTGAATTCTTATATCATTGTGATCATCCTCATGTTTATATTTTGTTGAAAGTCATCTGTGGCCTATAGTGCATAGATGGACTTGGTATGATTATGACCAAGGATTATTCGGTGTAATCATGACCGTAATATTACAAATAATGTGGTAAAAGTCCTCATTGGCCCGTAGTGCATTGATGGATGATTGTTGGCATGATCATGACCATTATTGAATACACAAATATTCTTGGCCGTAGTGCATGGATAATTGTGGTGATGATACTAAAGAATATCCTTGGCCATAATGCGAGGGTGATTCGATGATGTGGATTATTTATTAAGCTAAGTCCCAAATGATAAAAGTGATGAAAACCTTTTAAATCATAAAAGATAGTAGATTTTATTACATACTTGACTCTTTTAATGGATTGCTTGTTCACATTGCAGTTAAACTTGATGGTTGTTATATTGTATCGGTTTAACATTTGTTGAAGGCTAATGATAATATATTACGCATTATCTTAGTCATAATATTTCCTACTGGGCTAGTTGAGCTCACCCTTTTACTTTTATTGTTCTCTTCAGGAAATGAGTACATAGCAGGGACTAGTCGGGGAATGGAGTGACGGACCAGATGATAACATTAGTAGTCCTCACTATTCAGTGAAATAGTGGAAAATAAATGTAATAATATTGAATTTGAGTTTGAATATTGTATAGACGACAATATTTGTATTAAAACTCACAGCTTATGTTTTGTCGTACTTTACACGACAGTTGTATAATTAAGTTGTATTTGTATTCTGTACCATGTATTTGACGACTCAGAATAGGTGATGTGTAAGACCCCGAATTTTATGAAATCAAAGTATTCAATTTTTCTATTTAATAAATGGTTAAATTGATAAAAAAGTTAAAGTTAAGGGTGATATATGAAAATTTTTTTCAAAATACGCAAGTGGTTATAAAATATTCATTGTTGTCGGGGAATATTCGTTTAGTCGTAGAATATTCTTTCTATCAGGAAATATTAAATTTGCCGGTAAAGTGACCATTTATGGGCCCCATAATGAGAATAAGCCGTCGGATGAAGAAAAGCGATAAATTTGAGTTTTTATAAATAACTACAGCGTAGTTATTCTGAATTAACAACTTGTTGGAGTACACGGTGGTTAAAATATAATAATACGCGTAATTGCACGATAGCACGGTATTGATTACAGTATTTTTTCAATTATTGATTCTTACATTGAGAAAGGCACTACTCGATAATTATTACGATAATTCTTATTCAATATTTTATTTTATTGAATCAATAATTCTTTGCGTTGATATTTTATATTATTGTTGTTTCAATAATTGTCCGCATGATATCTCCATTATTAGATCAATAATTCATATTATTTGAATAATATTATTAGATAGCATTATTGACAATGTCTAGAAAGTTACATCGAGGAGAGGTTTGGTCACCTAATTGCGGCGCCAAGATGAGGAGAAATCCTTATCGAAAAGCCCTCGCTTCACGGAAGCTGCTGGTTGTCATTATTGTGATTCTCGTAATATTATTTATGAATAATTAATTATTGATTTATATGATAAGGAAATATTTATTTATGTGGTTATAAATGAAAGAGTTAATGTTGAAGTGTTTTATCGAGTATTTTGCCGGATTGGAGGTATTAAAGATCAAATCGGTATTTCTGACTTTATTATTGTGAGTTATAATATTTAATCCAACCGTTGGATCGTTTTGATTTTGGATATGTTATACATATATAAGTTGAGTATATGTCCACAAATTTTGAAGCCGTTAAAATGAGCGTATAATTTGTTATGAATTTTAAGAGGTGGTGATTAGGAAATTAGGTTTATAAATGATTTTGGTGGAAAATTCTAGAAATGGGTGGGCCCCACTTTTGGTTGTTGGGGAAGATGGCTGATTTTGGTGGGTGGAATAGTAGAAGGTAAAGTCATCAGTGTGGCAATGGTCAGTGCTGCTTGGTGTTAACATTTTCCTATAAATAGAGGGCTAAGTTAGAATTAAAAATCACACCAGAATTCATAAGTTTTCTCTCTTTTTCTCTCTAGATTATCGATTGTATTTTATGAGTATTTAGATACTTGGTGAGTTGCTATTCATCAGTGCAAGTTTCTTTCAGTGTCATATCCGATATCCAGTCAGAACTGCTGCTCTTTTGAGGTAGGGGATAGTAAGGGATTTTAAGGGTTGTTATGTTTTTCAGTTTCGTAATTTTTCTGACCTTCAAAAATTCTGGAAAAATCTAAAATAATAATTTGATGAGTTTTCTTGATTGTGTCCAAAAATGGCGATTTTTGGATGTATAGATTAAGAGTTGTGAATTTTATGAGAAAAGACTAATTTAAAAGTAACCGTTTATAACTCTTTGTGGTTAACTCCAAAATTGATGAAATTTTTATTGGGAGTACATCTATATAATATCAGTGTACTCTGTGAATTTCGAAATTTTTGGATAAAAGTACAATTTATGATAAATGTCTAAATATTTGGCTGTTTTGGCCATATGAAAAATAGTAAATGATTTTTAAAAATTCTGAGAAAAATATATGTTCAATATGAGACTATATTCTACTAAATCCTAGAAAAGAAATATTTTTGGAACTGATTTGATATTTTTTATGAAAATAGACTAGTTATGAATGAATGAATTAAATATGTTATATGAAGGAAGAAAATTGAAAAATATGATTTTATGGCTTGAGAATCATATATGTGGTATATGCAGATTTTTTATGAGGGTTTTGGTTATTGGTGATGAAATCTTATGAGTTTAGCATTTTAGGATGATTAAATACATTATTTAGTAAAGTGTAAACAATTAAAATAAATTATTTATAAGTTTAAGAAATGTTATTTCAATATCATTATACCGAAATATTGGTATGGATTTTATTGTGAAATTTCTATCTTTTTGTGTCGAGTTTACTATTCATGAGTTACTATTCACGAGTTACTATTCATGAGTTACTATTCATGAAGTTACTATTCATGGGTTACTATTCACGAGTTACTATTCATGACAAAATTGGTTTCTTTTTCTAACCAAATTATAGTTGATTTATGAATATTACTCTTGGGATTAAATCTAGATATTTTGATTATATTGATTTTACTATTATATATAATATTTTTATAACCCTAATGATGATATTTCTCTTTGACTTGAGTGTAAAGATGGGTAGATTTTGGTATGATCATGACTATGGGTTCTCTTTTGGCGATGGTGCAAAGTTGAATTGTTGGTGGTATGATCATGACCATTGAATTTATAATTGAATATCTTTAGCTTAAGTGCAAAGGTGAAATGATCAACATGGTTATAATTATTGTTTATATAAATTGCGAAATGATTATATATTTCTTTGAGATATTAATATATTTGGCTGTAAGTGCAAATATGAACTATTGATGAATATATTTGGCATGTAGTGCAAATATGAACTGTTGATGAATATCTTTGGCCCGTAGTGCAAAGATGACATGTTGTTGAATATCTTTGGCATGTAGTGCAAAGATGGTCTGTTGATGAATATCTTTGGCCCGTAGTGTAACACCCCTTTCCCGAACAGGAAAAAGAAGTCACGTGCAAAGCACAACAACCTTCAAAATAAGTAAACAGAGCACTAATAACTTCAATATATTAATAGTGGTACTGATCCATTAATACAATACTAAATACAATTCTCCCACTAGAGTCAAAATAACCAAAACCAAAAATTGAAACAACCTAGATTGTCAAAGACAACTCTATCATCACACTAGCCCTGAATCACCCCTGCAAACCTGCCGAAAAAAGAACACAGCGTGAGCCAATTGCCCAGTACGGATATAAAAATGCATATATATAAACAATATATATATGTACCGAAAGAACTGAATGAACAAACAATTACGACTACTAACCAAACATGAATATATCAAAATTAGTGAGACAAGGTACAAATGATTAACAATCATTGAACCAAACAACTATAGTCGAAAAGAATTCCAAACAAAATAATTTGAATCAAATGGTTATAAGGTAACAATTTCACATCGAGCTCAAATACAAATAGCAAAGCTAACAAAATACATCGGTATCATGATGTATACAAATCAAATCGGATAATCGCATACGCGATACATACGTCACTAATCCGCCAAATAAATTAAATCAAATCAAATACTAGATCGACCCATACATTATCACGAACAAATATATCAAATGGCCAAAGCTCATACCGGAAGCATACAAAAGGATCTGCCAGTGATCGATGACACCGCCACGGAAGGTGTCATGCTACTCTTGTGTCAAGAGGACATGCGTATGGTACCCCGCGGTAGTTAGCTCAAGTATACCCTAAGGATCAAACTACAAAATGTAAGCCTGACGGGGTTCAAATCACAAGGCTTACATGACCATATTCAAATGAAATCAATTATCAAATACAAACATTATTGATTATCACAATATATCAATGATCAAAATGACTCTGAATGTGAGCGAAAATATACGAACAATGGTACAAAGCGGATAAAGTCTCCAAAACATCTCTTGGCATGATTAACTAGTTCAAGGATACAAATACAATTTTAATGTATCGCCAAAATGAAATTGTCACAATAAATTGGACAACAAGGAATAATCCTAAAGCAATACCAAATTTTAAGCGAATAAAAATGAGCGAATTATATTCAAAAGAGTCTACATTTGAAAAAAAGTGCGGAATCATGCCTTAATATAGTACCAAAATAATTTGTAGAATCCAAATATCACAGATTAAACTCCCTCAATTCGATCTAATTATCAAAATAAAATACAATGCATATAATTAAATTATGAACTCATACAAATTATATTTTCATAAATTCAATAATTTTAATATAGTATATTCAATTTGTACCCAAAGATATATTTTAATTGTAATAACAATATTATAATATTATTTATTATTATCTCCTTTTAAATTACATAAATCTAATATATATATATATATATATATGTGTATATATAATGAAAGAGGTAACATATATATAGTAGGGTTATATATATATATATATATATATATATATATATATATATATATATATATATATAATTAAGTCGGTAAACATATATATATATATATTAGAATCAAGTAGGTTTATATATATATATATATATATATATATATATATATATATATATATATATATATATATATATATATAAGAATCAGGAATTAGGCTATAATTATATATATAAACGTGACTTTTTGATTTATATATATATAAACATATATCATATATCTCAATTATAAATCAAAATTATATTAACAAATTCAACTAATCAAATGGCATAATAAAATTTTAAAATAGATTGCAAACACAACAAGAAAATAGATTTTAATTACAATAACAAAATAATTATTTTGTATTCAAAAATAGTCCAACAATTACCTTTGAGAAGAAGAAGATGGTGAATAAAGTTCTAAGATTTTGCTCTCAAACCCTTTTGTAATTCAAGTCACGTTCTCTTGTTCTTCTTCCGCCTCTTTCTTTTGTTCTCACGTTATTCTCACAACTCATCAGGCAAAAAGAGGTAAAACTAGGTTTTACTTATTTATTATTAATTAATATGTTTTCTTAATTCTTTTAATTTTATTAGGATTTAAAATTACAGAATTATAAATTAGACCCAATTAATTTAAAAGCCCAAATTAATACAATCCTTTACTTATTATGGTCCACATTAATTAAATAGAATCTCACCCAAACATACAGAAAGCCCAATTAACTATTTTTAAATATAGATTTAAATATTATTATTATTATTATTATTATTACTTTTTTTCGGGTATTACACGTAGTGCAAAGATGAAATTGTTAGTATGATTATAAACAGGAACTGTGATTTGGTATAACCATGATCTTTGATGTTTTAGAAAAAGACATGTGATGAAAATTATCTTAGTCCTAGATGCAAAGAGAAATTTAGAATCACAATTATGATTATGAGTTATTCATATGATTGTGGACCAGAACTGTTGATTGATGTTACAGGGATAAAACATTGTTGGTGGATTTTTAACATAGAGAAGATAATAGACTTTATGGTTTATTTAACTCTTCTAATGGATTGCTCGATCCGCTGCAACTATGGTTGAAATTTTTATCATCTACCATATGTTTTAAATCTCTGATTTATTATTGTTGAAGACTATTGATAATTTAATTATCTTTAGTCATGATATTCTTTACTGGGCTAGTTGTGCTCACCCTTACATTTCACAATTCCTTTAGGGTAATAAGAGTGTAGGTATTTGGGTCGGGGGGGTGTGAGGGGAATAGAGCGATGGTCATCATTTAGTAGTTATATTTGGTGAATCAACTAGGGTGAAAGAACCCAACGTTGGAAGGGTGTTTTGCCACTATCATACAAGATGTCTAATGACATACAACCTCATGTCATCATAAAGGCGGGGTTGTGCTCATCCACTTCTTGAGTATATTTACGAGCACTACCTATATAATCTTGGTGTTTGTTTGAAGTATAATTCTCATTTAGAGAGCGGTGGAGATAATGATATGTCGAAGAAGACTCACCATTGGGAAGAATATGATAGTAATCTTCTCATTTTTCTTTGGGGTCTATTAGGGTGACCAAGGATAATTACGTGGCCATATGATATCTATCATAACCTAGACGCATGGCCTCCCATATACGAAGGTTTCCTTAAGCACTTCCCAAAGATTCTAATTTTTAAATTAATTTTTGACTATACCTTTATGTAAGATATCTTTGTGACGTGCTATCCAAGGTTTGGATGAGTGTCACAGTTGGCACTCAGAATGAGTTGGATGGAATGGACCTATTTTGGGGTTATCACATTTGGTATCAAAGCTTAGGGATATGGTCTCTGGCGGAGATCGGGGAATAGAACTAGGAGGGGAGAGATGAGTAAATCCTTCGATAGTGTATCCTACCTAAGCTTATTTGTTGGTCTGTCATAATATCGGGATATTATGTGATATGTTAATTTGTTCAATTAACCCTTATTTTGAAGTTGTATTCTAGAATGATATCTGAAATATAGGAGATGAGCAATGGAGAAATCATGAGGACATGGAAGATGGAAGCAAGGTATTTTCAACTCTTTGAAATACCAGGTACGTAAATTTCGGGGATGAAATTTCATAAGGAGAGGAGGTTGTAAGACCCCGAATTTTATGAAATCAAAGTATTCAATTTTTCTATTTAATAAATGGTTAAATTGATAAAAAGTTAAAGTTAAGGGTGATATATGAAATTTTTTTTAAAAAATATGCAAGTGGTTATAAAATATTCATTGTTGTCGGGGAATATTCATTTAGTCGTGGAATATTCTTTACGTAGGGAATATTAAATGAATGGCCAGTGACCATTTGTGGGCCCATACTTGAATAAGCATCGGATGAAGAAAGCGACAAATTTGAGTTTTTATAAATAACGGCGTAGTTGTTATCGTTAACTTCTTCTTTGGAATACAGTGGTTAAAATACGATGTCATAATTAATTACGGTAGCTTTGCGGTATTACACGATATTTTTTCAATTATTGATTCTTACTTGAGAATGCACTTTTCGATAATTATTACGATAATTCTTATTCGATATTTTATTTTATTGAATCAATAATTACTGCGTTGATATTTTATATTATTGTTGTTTCAATAATTGTCCTTTGTCAAGATATCTCCATTATCGGATCAATAATTCATATTATTTGAATAATATTATTAGATAGCATTATTGACAATGTCTAGAAAGTTCATCGAGGAGAGGTTTGGTCACCTAATTAATTGCGCATGAAGGAGAAATCCTTATCGAAAAGCCCCCTTTCCTAGGAACTACTTGGTTGTCATTATTGTGATTACGTAATATTATTTGTGAATAATTAATTATTGATTTATATGATAAGGAAATATTTATTTATGTGGTTATAAATGAAAGAGTTAATGTTGAGGTGTTTTATCGATTATTTTGCCGGATTGGAGGTATTAAAAGATCAAATCGATTGTTCTTTACGACTTTATTATGTGAGTTATAATATTTAATCAAATAGTTGGATCGTTGTGATTTTTGGATATATTATACATATATAAGTTGAGTATATGTCCACAAATTTTGAAGCTGTTAAAAATGAGCGTACAATTTGTTATGAACTTTAAGAGGTGGTGATTAGGAAATTAGGTTTATAAATGATTTTGGTGGAAAATTCTAGAAATGGGTGGGCCCCACTTTTGGTTGTTGGGGAAGATATTTGATTTTTGGTGGGTGGAATAGTAGAAGGTAAAGCCATCGGTGTGAAGTCAGTCTGCCTTGGCGTCTTAACATTTTCTATAAATAGAGGCTAAGTTAGAATTAAAAATCACACACGAATTCATAAGTTTTCTCTCTTTTCTCTCTAGATTATCGAGTGTATTTTGTGAGTATTTAGATACTTGGTGAGTTGCTATTCATCGGTGCAAGTTTCCTTCAACGTCACATCCGATATCCGATCGAAGTCTTCGCTCTTTTGAGGTAAGGGATAGTAAGGATTTTAAGGGTTGTTATGTTTTCAGTTTCGTAATTTTTCTGACCTTCAAAATTCTGAAAAAATTTGAAATGATAATTTGATGAGTTTTCTTGATTGTGTCCAAAATGGCGATTTTGGATGTATAGATTAAGAGTTGTGAATTTTATGAGAAAAGACTAATTTAAAAGTGTAGTTTATAACTCTTTGTGGTTAACTCCAAAATTGATGAAATTTTTATTGGGAGTACATCTATATAATATCAGTGTACTCTATGAATTTCGAAATTTTTGGATAAAAGTACAATTTATGATAAATGTCTAAATATTAGGCTATTTTGGCCATATGAAAAATAGTAAATGATTTTTAAAAATTCTGAGAAAAATATATGTTCAATATGGGACTATATTCTACTAAATCCTAGAAAAGAAATATTTTTGGAACTGATTTGATATTTTTTATGAAAATAGACTAGTTATGAATGAATGAATTAAATATGCTATGTGAAGGAAGAAAATTGGAAAATATGATTTTATGGCTTGAGAATCATATATGTGGTATATGCAGATTTTTGATGAGGGTTTTGGTTATTGGTGATAAAATCTTATGAGTTTGGCATTTTAGAATGATTAAATGCATTATTTATTAAAATGTAAATAATTAAAATAAATTATTTATATGTTTAAGAAATGTTATTTCAATATCATTATACCGAAATATTGGTATGGATTTTATTGTGGAATTTCTACCTTTTTGTGTATGGGTTTACTTATTCATGAGTTCTTATTCACGAGTTACTATTTATGAGTTCTTATTCATGAAATTACTATTCATGAGTTCTTATTCATGACAAAATTGGTTTCTTTTCTAACCAAATTATAGTTGATTTATGAATATTACTCTTGGGATTAAATCTAGATATTTTGATTATATTGATTTTACTATTATATATAATATTTTATAACCCTAATGATGATATTTCTCTTTGACTTGAGTGTAAAGATGGGTAGATTTTGGTATGATCATGACTATGGGTTCTCTTTGGCGATGGTGCAAAGTTGAATTGTTATTTGGTATGATCATGACCATTGAATTTATAATTGAATATCTTTAGCTTAAGTGCAAAGGTGAAATGATCAACATGGTTATAATTATTGTTTATATAAATTCTGAAATGATTATATATTTCTTTGAGATATTAATATATTTGGCCTGTAGTGCAAATATGAACTATTGATGAATATATTTGGCATGTAGTGCAAATATGAATTGTTGATGAATATCTTTGGCCCGTAGTGCAAAGATGACATGTTGTTGAATATCTTTGGCATGTAGTACAAAGATGGTCTGTTGATGAATATCTTTGGCCCGTAGTGTAACACCCCTTTCCCGAACAGGAAAAAGAAGTCACGTGCAAAGCACAACAACCTTCAAAATAAGTAAACAGAGCACTAATAACTTCAATATATTAATAGTGGTGCTTGATCCATTAATGATACTAAATACAATTCTCCCACTAGAGTGAAATAACCAAAACCAAAATTGAAACAACCTAGATTGTCAAAGACAACTCTATCATCACACTAATACAGAATCACCCCTAAAACTGCTTAGAAAAAAAAGAACCGGCGTGAGCCAATTGCCCGATCGGATATAAAAATGCATATATATAAACAATATATATATGCAAGAAAGAATGAATGAGCGAACAATTACGACTACTAACCAAACATGAATATATCAAAATTAGTGAGACAAGGTACAAATGATTAACCTTTGTTGAACCAAACAACTATAGTCAAAAGAATTCCAAACAAAATAAAAATTTGAATCAAATGGTTATAAGGTAACAATTTCATACTGAGCTCAAATACAAATAGCCAAAGCTAACAAAATACATCGGTATCATGATGTATACAAATCAAATCGGATAGTACGCACGACACATACGTCACTAATCCGCCAAATAAATTAAATCAAATCAAATACTAGATCGACCCATACGTATCCTGAACAAATATATCAAATGGCCAAAGCTCATACCCAGAGCATACAAAAGGATGTAGTGGGTGATCACACCGCATACGGAAGGTGTCATGCTCTTCTTGTGTCGAGAGGACATGCATGTGGTACCCCCACAGGTAGTTAGCTCAAGTATACCCTAAGGATCAAACTACAAAATGTAAGCCAACAGGGGTTCAAATCACAAGACTTACATGACCATATTCAAATGAAATCGAATTATCAAATACAAACATTATTGATTATCACAATATATCAATGATCAAAATGACTCACGAATGTGAGCGAAAATATCACGAACAATGGTACAAGCGGATAAAGTCTCCAAAACATTTGGCATGATTAACTAGTTCAAGGAGTACAAATACGAATTTTAATGTATCGCTTAAAATGAAATTGTCACAATAAATTGGACAACAAGGAATAATCCTAAGCGATACCAAATTTTTAAGCGAATAAAAATGAAGCGAATTATATTCAAAGAGTCTCATTTGAAAAAAATCAGAATCATACCTTAATATAGTACCAAAATAATTTTAATAGAATCAAATATCACAGATTAAACTCCCTCGATTCGATCTAATTATCAAAATAAAATACAATGCATATAATTAAATTATGAACTCATACAAATTATATTTTCATAAATTCAATAATTTTAATATAGTATATTCAATTTGTACCCAAAGATATATTTTAATTGTAATAACAATATTATAATATTATTTATTATTATCTCCTTTTTAAATTACGTAAATCTAATATATATGTATATATATATATATGTGTGTATATAATGAAAGAGGTAACATATATATAGTGGGTTATATATATATATATATATATATATATATATATATATATATATATATATATATATATATATAATTAAGAGTAAACATATATATATATATTAGGAATCTGAAGTAGGTTTATATATATATATATATATATATATATATATATATATATAGATAAGAAGTCAGGCTATAATTATATATATAAACGTGACTTTTAGGATTTATATATATATAAACATATATCATATATCTCAATTATAAATCAAAATTATATTAACAAATTCAACTAATCAAATGGCATAATAAAATTTTAAAATAGATTGCAAACACAACAAAAAAATAGATTTTAATTACAATAACAAAATAATTATTTTGGATTCAAAAATAGTCCAACAATTACCTTTGAGAAGAAGAAGATGGTGAATAAAGTTCTAAGATTTTGCTCTCAAACCCTTTTGTAATTCAAGTCACGTTCTCTTGTTCTTCTTCCGTCTCTTTCTTTTGTTCTCACGTTATTCTCACAACTCATCAGGCATAAAGAGGTAAAACTAGGTTTTACTTATTTATTATTAATTAATATGTTTTCTAAATTCTTTTAATTTTATTAGGATTTAAAATTACAGAATTATAAATTAGACTCAATTAATTTAAAAGCCCAAATTAATACAATCCTTTACTTATTATGGTCCACATTAATTAAATATAATCTCACCCAAACATAAGGAAAACCCAATTAACTATTTTTAAATATATATTTAAATATTATTATTATTATTATTATTACTTTTTTTTCGGGTATTACACGTAGTGCAAAGATGAAATTATTAGTATGATTATAAGCGAGGCTGTGATTTGGTATAACCATGAACTTTGATGTTTTGAGGAAAAGACATGTGATGAAAATTATCTTAGATCTGAAGATGCAAAGAGAAATTTAGAATCACAATTATGATTATGAGTTATTCATATGATTGTGGACGAGCTGTTGATTGATGTTCTGAGGATAAAACATTGTTGGTGGATTTTTAACATAGAAGATAATAGACTTTATGGTCTATTTAACTCTTCTAATGGATTGCTCGTTCCGCTGCAACTATGGTTGAAATTTTTTTCATCTACCATATGTTTTAAATCTCTGATTTATTATTGTTGAAGACTATTGATAATTTAATTATCTTTAGTCATGATATTCTTTATTGGGCTAGTTGTGCTCACCCTTATACATTTCACAATTCCTTTTCGGTGTAAAGAGTGTAGGTGAAATGGGTCGAGCGGGAGTATGAGGGAATAGAGCGGTGGTCATCATTTAGTAGTTATATTTGGTGAATCAACTAGGGTGAGGCGAACCCAACGTTGGAAGGGTGTTTTGCCACTATCATACAAGATGTCTAATGACATACAACCTCGTGTCATCATAAGAGCAGGTTGTGCTTTCATCCACTTGATGAGTATATTTCTGAGCACTACTATATAATCTTGGTGTTTTGTTTGAAGTATAATTCTCATTTAGAGAGCGATTGGAGATAATGATATATCAAGAGAAGACTCACCATTGGGAAGAATATGATAGTAATCTTCTCATTTTTCTTTGGGGTCTATTAGGTCAACTAAGGATAATTATGTGGCCATATGATATCTATCATAACTTTAGTACGCGTGGCCTCCCATATACGAGAAGGTTTCTTGAGCACTTCCCAAAGATTCTAATTTTTAAAATAATTTTGACTATACCTTTATGTAAGATATCTTTGTGACGTCTTTATCGAGGTTGGGATGAGTGTCTGATTGGCACTTTCGAGAATGAGTTGGATGGAATGGACCTATTTTGGGGTTATCACATTTGGTATCAAAGCTTAGGGATATGGTCTCTGGCGGAGATCGGGGAATAGAACTAGGAGGGGAGAGATGAGTAAATCCTTCGCTAGTGTATCCTACCTAAGCTTATTTGTTGGTCTGTCATAATATCGGGATATTATGTGATATGTTAATTTGTTCAATTAACCCTTATTTTGAAGCTGTATTCTAGAATGATATCTGAAATACAGGAGATGAGCAATGGAGAAATCATGAGGATATGGAAGATGGAAGCAAGGTATTTTCAACTCTTTGAAATACCAGGTACGTAAATTTCGGGGATGAAATTTCATAAGGAGAGGAGGTTTAAGACCCCGAATTTTATGAAATCAAAGTATTCAATTTTTCTATTTAATAAATGGTTAAATTGATAAAAAGTTAAAGTTAAGGGTGATATATGAATTTTTTTTTCAAAATACGCAAGTGGTTATAAAATATTCATTGTTGTCGGGGAATATTCGTTTAGTCGTGGAATATTCTTTTTCGGGGAATATTAAATGCGATGGTAGCGACCATTCATGGGCCCATAGCGAGAATAAGCTGTCGAATGAAGAAAAGCGACAAATTTGAGTTTTTATAAATAATTGGCGTAGTTATTACAATTAACTTTGTTGGAATACTAGTAGTTAAAATCTGATAATACGCATAATTGCTGAAAGATATTACGGTATTATTGCGATTATTTTTTCAATTATTGATTCTTACATTGAGAATGCACTACTCAATAATTATTACGATAATTCTTATTCGATATTTTATTTTATTGAATCAATAATTGTTGCGTTGATATTTTATATTATTGTTGTTTGATAATTGTCCATTTGCTGATATCTCAGATTATCGGATCAATAATTCATATTATTTGAATAATATTTTTAGATAGCATTATTGACAATGTCTAGAAAGTTACATCGAGGAGAGGCTTGGTCACCTAATTGTCTGCGTGATGAGGAGAAATCTTATCGGAAGCCCCTCTTTCTAGGGAGGCTGCTTGGTTGTCATTATTGTGATTCTGTAATATTATTTGTGAATAATTAATTATTGATTTATATGATAAGGAAATATTTATTTATGTGGTTATAAATGAAAGAGTTAGTGTTGAGGTGTTTTATCAGTATTTTGTCGGATTGGAGGTATTAAAAGATCAAATCAGTGTTCTTACAGCTTTATTATGTGAGTTATAATATTTAATCCGACCGTTGGATCGTTGTGATTTTTGGATATGTTATACATATATAAGTTGAGTATATGTCCACAAATTTTGAGCAGATTAAAATGAGCGTACAATTTGTTATGAATTTTAAGAGGTGGTGATTAGGAAATTAGGTTTATAAATGATTTTGGTGGAAAATTCTAGAAATGGGTGGGCCCCACTTTTGGTTGTTGGGGAAGATGGCTGATTTTTGGTGGGTGGAATAGTAGAAGGTAAAGCCCAGGGTGCTTGAAGTCAGTGTCAACTTGACGTCTTAACATTTTCCTATAAATAGAGGCTAAGTTAAAATTAAAAATCACACCAGAATTCATAAGTTTTCTCTTTTTTTTTCTCTAGATTATCGAGTGTATTTTGTGAGTATTTAGATACTTGGTGAGTTGCTATTCATCAGTGCAAGTTTCCTTCAGCGTCACATCCGATATCCAGTCAGAAGTGCTGCTCTTTTGAGGTAAGGGATAGTAAGGGATTTTAAGGGTTGTTATGTTTTTCAGTTTCGTAATTTTTCTGACCTTCAAAAATTCTGGAAAAATTTGAAACGATAATTTGATGAGTTTTCTTGATTGTGTCCAAAATGGCGATTTTGGATGTATAGATAAGAGTTGTGAATTTTATGAGAAAAGACTAATTTAAAAGTAGCAGATTATAACTCTTTGTGGTTAACTCCAAAATTGATGAAATTTTTATTGGGAGTACATCTATATAATATCGATTGTACTCTATGAATTTCGAAATTTTTGGATAAAAGTACAATTTATGATAAATGTCTAAATATTAAAATTTATTTTGGCCATATGAAAAATAGTAAATGATTTTTAAAAATTGCGAGAAAAATATATGTTCAATATGGGACTATATTCTACTAAATCCTAGAAAAGAAATATTTTTGGAACTGATTTGATATTTTTATGAAAATAGACTAGTTATGAATGAATGAATTAAATATGTTATGTGAAGGAAGAAAATTGGAAAATATGATTTTATGGCTTGAGAATCATATATGTGGTATATCTGAGATTTTTGATGAGGGTTTTGGTTATTGGTGATAAAATCTTATGAGTTTGGCATTTTAGAATGATTAAATGCATTATTTATTAAAATGTAAACAATTAAAATAAATTATTTATATGTTTAAGAAATGTTATTTCAATATCATTATACCGAAATATTGGTATGGATTTTGTTGTGGAATTTCTACCTTTTTTTGTGTCGGTTTACTATTCATGAGTTCTTATTCAGCAGATTCTTATTTATGAGTTCTTATTCATGAAGTTCTTATTAATGAGTTCTTATTAATGACAAAATTGGTTTCTTTTTCTAACCAAATTATAGTTGATTTATGAATATTACTCTTGGGATTAAATCTAGATGTTTTGATTATATTGATTTTATTATTATATATAATATTTTATAACCCTAATGATGATATTTCTCTTTGACTTGAGTGTAAAGATGGGTAGATTTTTGGTATGATCGTGATTGACTATGGGTTCTCTTTGGCCAAGATGGTGCAAAAGTTGAATTGTTGGTGGTATGATGTGACCATTGAATTTATAATTGAATATCTTTAGCTTAAGTGCAAAGGTGAAATGATCAACATGGTTATAATTATTGTTTATATAAATTCTGAAATGATTATATATTCCTTTGAGATATTAATATATTTGGCCTGTAGTGCAAATATGAACTATTGATGAATATATTTGGCCTGTAGTGCAAATATGAACTGTTGATGAATATCTTTGGCCCGTAGTGCAAAGATGAAGTTGTTAGTATGATTATAAACAGGAACTGTGATTTGGTATAACCATGATATTTGATGTTTCAGGAAAAGACATGTGATGAAAATTATCTTCGTCCTAGATGCAAAGAGAAATTTAGAATCACAATTATGATTATGAGTTATTCATATGATTGTGGACCAGAACTGTTGATTGATGTTACGAGGATAAAACATTGTTGGTGGATTTTTAACATAGAAGATAATAGACTTTATGGTCTATTTGACTCTTCTAATGGATTGCTCGTTTCATTACTAACTATGGTTGAAATTTTAATCATCTACCATATGTTTTAAATCTATGATTTATTATTGATGAAGACTATTGATAATTTAATTATCTTTAGTCATGATATTTTCTTGGGCTAGTTGTGCTCACCCTTACATTTCACAATTCCTTTCGAAGGTAATAAGAGTGTAGGCTGGGTCGAGCGGGGAGTATGAGGGGAATAGAGCGGTGGTCATCATTTAGTAGTTATATTTGGTGAATCAACTAGGGTGAAAGCGAACCCAATGTTGGAAGGGTGTTTTGCCACTATCATACAAGATGTCTAATGACATACAACCTCGTGTCATCATAAGACGGGGTTGTGCTCATCCACTTCTTTGAGTATATTTACTGAGCACTACCTATATAATCTTGGTGTTTGTTTGAAGTATAATTCTCATTTAGAGGCGATGGAGATAATGATATGTCAAGAAGAAGACTCACCATTAGGAAGAATATGATAGTAATCTTCTCGTTTTTCTTTGGGGTCTATTAGATTGACGAGGATAATTACGTGGCCATATGATATCTATCATAACCTAGACGCATGGCCTCCCATGTATGCGAAGGTTTCCTTGAGCACTTCCCAAAGATTCTAATTTCTAAAACAGTTTTGGACTATACCTTTATATAAGATGTCATTGTGACGTGCTATCCAAGGTTGGGATGAGTGTCACAGTTGGTATATATTTGTATCCAAACTCACAGCATATGTGTTGTTGTATTTTGCACGACAATTGTTGTAATAAAGTTATAGTTATTTTCTGTACCATTTAGTTGGCGACTCAGAATGGGTTGGATGGAATGGACCTATTTTGGGGTTGTCACATGATGTATACCTATTTTGGGGGCGTCACAGTTGGTATCAAAGCTTAGGGATATGATCCCATGCTAAGATGTGAGACTAGAACTAGGAGGGGAGAGACGGGGAATTCCTTCGCTACTATGACCTACCTAAGTTTATTTGGTATTTAATTGTTCAGTCAGAGTGTAGGGATAATATGTTTCATGTCAATTAACCCTTATTTTGTGGCAGTATTTGAAAATGGCATTCGAGAATGTTGAGAACATCAATGGAACACAGGAGACCGTTGAGTCTCCACAGATCAATAACCAGGATAATGTACATCATGAAGGCGACAATCCTCATGCAAACAACAACACTGACCAAATGATGAACGATGGAATGTTCCGAGGCTTCATGTAATTTATATGCAACATCGGGAAGGCGGATCTGTCCAAAATGCAGTAGAAACACTTTGGCAACTCTTGGGACGATTATCGCCAAGCGATTCGAGGCTGGGACCACCGAGTTTATTGGAGAACCAAAACCACTTAAAGGCGGAAGCATGGATAAAGCAGAGATAACCAAGATATTTGATGTCTTGGGATGCTCAGAGGAACAAAAGGTTCCCTCACGCCACCTTTATGTTGCGTAAAGAGGCGGTCTGGTGGGAATCGTAAACGCATACCAAACTGGACGCTTCTCAAGATGTCTTGGGAGAAGTTCAAGAGTACATTCGGCGACAAGTACTTTCCCCGAAAGTAAACATCACATGAAGGAGGTGGAGTTTATCAAGTTGGAACAAAACAATATGGCCGTGTCCTGTCACGAGGCTAAATTTGCGGAGTTATCACGGTTTGCATCCCATTTGGTTGATAATGAGGAGCGAATGACCCGAATGTTTTAAGAGGTTTGAAAAGCAGGAATACGACAATATCTTATTTCTCATAAATTGTGTTTGTATTCAGATGTTGTAAATAGGGCTCGGTTGTTGGGCGTGATAACGAGTCAACGCAACCGAAAAGCAACGGCAGAATGAAAATACCAATGGTAGCGATCATCGAGCGGTGACAACAAGCGTGGAGGAAATCAACATCTTTAGAAATGGTAACCACGCCGGTGGTAATCATAGCCAAGACAATAAAATGGACATTTCAAGAAAAGGAAATTCAACAATGATGGAAAGACGCGTCGACCAAAGACCCGTTGTTAAGGAAGGAGAAGCGACCACCTATCATATGCTTCAAATGCGGAGGGGAGGGACACATCGGTCAAACATGCGATCGTCAAGTCAAAGCATGTTATAATTGTGGAAGAGGTCTTAGCTCGATTTTTGTCGTTCACAGAAGACAAATTCAAATTTAGGATGGAGGCACCAAAGGTCGTCCCGAGAAAAGTCAAAAGTCGGTAGTGCAAGGGAGAGCGTTTGTTGTGACCTCCCAGAAAACAAGGAACCCGAACGAGGTTATCACGGGTAAGGTTATCATAAACTCTAGTCAAGTATATACCTTATTTGATATCGGTTCTACCCATTCTTTTATTTCTCCTACTTGCGCTCAACATTTAAATTTGACTCTGGAGAAATTAGACTTTGACTTATCTGTTGAAACTCCATTAGGAGAAACCTTCATTACATCCACTATTTATAAGTCTTGTTTGATTCAAATCGGTAAGAATCATATGCGTTACTCCGTCGATCTTATCTCCTTAAAAATACTTGCATTTGACATGATTCTAGGGATTGATTGGTTAACTACTCATCATGCTAAAATTGATTGTTTTCGTAAGGTTGTTAGCTTTCATATTTCTAATAAACCTATTATGCGAATTCAAACGACCAAACCATTAAAATCAATCACGGTCATCTCAAGCCATAAAGCTATTCATTTATTGAAAAATGGATGTCAAGCTTTCTTAGCTCGTATCGCGATTTAAACAAAAATACGTCGATTTGAAGGATATTTCTATTGTTAATAAATTTCTCGACGTATTCCACGAAGAACTTCTGCCTACCCCAGGCGTGAAGTTGAATTTTGTATCGACTTGAACCCGTTACAAAACCCATTTCCAAAGCCCCATATCGAATGGCTCTATTAAACTTCGGAGTTAAAGACCCAATTGCAGGAATTGTTAGACATTGGTTTCATTAGGTCAAAGACGTCTCCTTGGGGTGCTCACCCATTCATTCGTGAAGAAGAAAGATGGGAGTATGCGACTTTGTATTGATTATCGGGAGTTGAATCATGTCACCATCAAAAATAGTACTCATTGCCGCGTATTGATGACTGTTTGATCGATTACAAGGAGCACAATTTTTTCAAAGATCGATCTTCGATTACGGATATCATCATCGGTGAAAGTTAAAGCGAGGATATTCCAAAGCGCCTTCGAGAACTCCGATGCAGACGGGCATTATGAATTCTTAGTCATGTCTTTTGGATTGACTAATGCTCCTCTTTGCCTTCATGGATATGATGAACCAAGTATTGAGGAATATTTGAATCACTTTGTGGTCGCGTCTTTATTGATGACATCCTTATTTATTCCAAAAGTCGTGAAGATCATGAGCAACACTTGAGGTCGATACTCCAAAAGCTTCGTGAATATAAGCTTTATGCCAAGTTAAAGAAATGTGAGTTACGGCGAGGAAGTAGCATTCCTTGGGCACGTAGTATCAAGTCATGGAATATCCATTGATTCGACAAAGATTGAAGCTATTCAAAGTAGGAGCAACCCAAATCGATGATCGAAATCGTAGCTTTCTCGGTTTAATTTGGTTATTATCGGAGATTCGTGGAAGGATTTTCTCGAATCGCTACTCCATTAACTCGGTGACTCGGAAAGATACAAAGTTCGGATTGGGCGAGGATTGTGAGAAGAGTTTTCAAGAACTCAAAAGGAGACTCATTTCAAGACTGTTACGTGACAATACCATCCTGGTTCGGAGGATTTGTCATCTACTGATGATGCTTGAGCAAAGGTTAGGATGTGTTCTCATGCAACATGGGAAAGTCATAGCCTATGCCTCAAGACAACTCAAAGAATATGAGAGGAATTATCCTACTCATGATCTAGAGTTAGCGGTTGTTATCTTCAAGCACTTAAAATTTGGAGGCATTACTTGTATGGAGAGAAAGTGGAGATCTTTACGGATCATAAAAGCCTCAAATATTCTTCACTCAAAAGGAACTCAACATGCGACAATGACGCGTTGCATTTGGGCTGTTGAAAGATTATGATCATACCATCCAATACCATCCCGAAAAAGCGAACGTGGTAGTGTGACGCATTGAGTAGAAGATCATATGCTGTATGCAGTGCAATATTCACAACACAAAAGCCCATTTTGTGTGACTTGCAAAGGATGGAGATAGAGTTAAAGACTCCAGGGACCCATGTGATGATGGAAAATATACGAGTAGAACCGACTTTAATTGATAAAGTTAAAGTTGCTCAAATTCTGATCGGAGATGATGCGTATGAGGAAGAAAGTGCAAGAAGGTGCTATCTTGAGGAAGCAAGAATCGATGAAGAAGGAATACTTGAGTCAACTCTAGACTTTGTGTTCCTAACGACCCTGATTTAAAGTATAAAATCATAATGGAGGCGCACAACACACCGTGGAGCATCAAGTACCAAAAGGTCCATTGCAACCACTTAAAATTCCAGAATGGAAATGGGAGCACATTACCATGGATTTCGTAACCGGTCTTCCCAAAGTTTCTCAAGGCATAGATGCGATTTGGGTCATTGTTGATAGATTGACCAAGTCTGCTCATTTCTTACCGATACGAGAAACTTATACACTTGAACGCGTCTTGCTCAGTATGTACATAAATGAGGTTGTAAGATTGCATGGTATGCCGGTATCCATAGTTTCCGATCGAGACCCAAGATTCACTTCAAGATTTTGGGTTAGTTTGCAAAAAGCTATGGCACGCAGTTCTGATTTAGCTTCGGCACATCATCCTCGCATTTTGACGGCAGGCGGTTGGAAGGCGATTCAAACTCTTGAAGATCTATTAAGACTCGTGGTCCTTGACTTCAAGGGAAGTTGGGACAAGTTCTTACCATTGGTGGAGTTTTCCTACAACAACAGATTTATCAAGCAAGTATTGGCATGGCTCCATTCGAGGCATTGTATGGAAGAAAGTGGATTCTCCAATTATCTTTGGGATGAGGTGGGTGAAGCAGCGTTGTTGGGACCGAGTTGAGTACGTATGACTACGTAAAAAGATTCAAATGATCCGACAACGTATAAAAACCTCACAAGATCGACAAAAGAGTTATGTTGATCTTCATGAAAGGATATAGAATTCGATATTGGAGATCATGTGTTGTTACGTGTTGCTCCATGGAAAGGAGTTACAAGATTTGGAAAGAGAGGAAAGCTCAATCCTCGATTCATTGGCTCATTTTTAATCCTCGATCGAGTAGGGGCGTGGCTATAGACTTGCGTTTCTGCATTAAGTGTGTCTCGTGTTCATAACGTTTTCACATATCCATGTTACGTAAATATGTGAAAGACACGAAACACATTATTGAGTTAGAACCCAGGACGAAATAGAGGAAGATTTAACGTATTGAAGAGGTTTTGTTAAAATCTTGGATAAGAAGGAACATATTCTACGCTCCAAGGTTATACCTCAAGTCAAAGTTTTGTGGAGAAACCACGATGTTGAGGAAATGACACGGAGTTAGAATCGAAATGAAATCAAAGTATCCTCACCTCTTGACATACCATATACGCACCCTAATTTCGAGGACGAAATTTCATAAGAAGGAGGTTGTAAGACCCCAACTTTTTGAATAAAGATTAAATTTTCTCGAAATATATTTTTGAATATTATGGTGTGGATTTGATATAATGTTATAGTCAGGTAATATTTACAAATTTTGCAAAATAATGCAAGTTGTTATATAATATTCGATTGGTTGGGAATATTCGTTTTAACAGGAATATTCGATAAACCAATACAATCATTGGTGGACCCCCACAGCGGAATTATTGTCGGATTGAAAACAACAAAAATACTTTATAAAAATAGCGGCGGAAGTTTTACTGATTAACTGTTGAACTACTCGGTAGTAAAAAAAAAGAATACACGTGGTTGCATAGTAGCAGCGGTATTGATTATTGATGCTTACGTGAGAAGTCACTCGGTTATACTCAATTATTACTACGATGAATTGTTGCATCATATCTCTCATATTATTGATTCGATTATTGTCACAAAGATCATCTGCATATAATATGTTATTTTATTAAATCAATAATTGAGGCGACAAAGTTATTCATATTATTAAATTGTAATATTTACAATGTCTAAAAGTTCATCGAGGAGAGGTTTGGTCACCTAATTGCGCGCTTGATAGGGAGAAATCCTTATTGGAAACCTCATCTTTCCGAGGAGCGATTTTGGTTGATAAATATTGTGAGTTATAATATTAATGATGAATGTTATTAAAATTAAAGTTGTGTTCGGCGTTGAATTTGGAGACGCGGACGTGATATTTGAGTCCGGGAGCGATGAAATTAGTAAAATTAGTCTATAACACAAAATTTTTTGAATTCACTATTTGGTCAAAAGTCAATGATTGACTTTTTAGGAAAAGTCAAACTTGAAATTTCAAAATTTATATTTTTGATAAAAATGGTTTCATTGTGTTGGAATTATTTGTGTTAGTGAAAATCGACAATTATTTCGATAATAATTGATGTCCGGAGGTTATATTGATTAATCGAAGTATTTAATCGGATAAATGAGCAATTGATTGCTATTATTTCACATGATTATAACTATTTGCTCACATGTGTATACTATTGTTTCACATTCTTGTTACTATTAGGGGAGTTGGTGCAAGATTGATAATACTTAAATGACTAAGTTAAAATGGAGGTATAGATGGAGGTCTTATAACGTAATTCGTATTTTACATGTCTAGAACTATTGATTCACATAATTTACTATTGAATCACATTATTTACTATTGGGGAGGTGGTGCAAGTTTGATAATACTTTCATGACTAAATTAAAATAAAGGAAAAGTTGGAGGTATTGTAATGAAATTTTTTGAGCCCCAAAACGTAAATTATCAAAACTATATTTTCTATAAATACAAGCTCATTCTTCCTTCATTTCTCACCAATTCACAAAATCTTTAGAGCGATTATTATAGAGAGAAATTATAGAAAGAAGAAGAGAAGTCAATTTACCTCACTATTCCAAAGATATCAATTTTTCTAAAGGTAAGGAGTATTATTTCTTTCTTATCTATGAAGAGAACTTCGTTATTCCATTCTTTATTATTCATTGGAATAACTTTGATACGCGGACTACCCTATAATTGGTGAAATTCTTCTATTGTTCCATTCTTTATCATTCATTGGAACATCCCACATGCATGCGTTCCACGGACTGGTTAAAATCTTTATTATTTCTGTTGGAATATATATATCGTATGCATGCGTTTACGCGGACACTGATTAAATCTTTATTATTCTCGTTGGAATATCTCGTTTATGCGTCTCTGGCCGGACCGATTCCGTCTTTATTATTCATTGGAATATCCTCATGCGCGTTTACGCCGGACCGATTAAAATCTTTATTATTACATTGGAATATCCTGCTCTATTCGCTTTTTACGTCGGACCTGATTCCGTTATTTATTATTCTATTGGAATAACATGCCTGTGCGGTCTATCGCATGCCTGGTGATTTCTTTTGTTATTCCATTCCTTATTATACTCAGTTGGTTAAAGTTTTGACTTTTATACTCCATGAAATTAGTGGAATATCCTTGATATTTGCGTTTCATCTAGTATCTTTTCATGGAAATATTCTTCTGAGCATTCTTGAATTTTACTCTACAAAGCAGTATCATGTTGACAATTTGGACGTTATTAGTTCTTGGATAAAATAATTCTTGAACTTGTTTTATTGAATTCTTATATCATTGTCATCATCCTCATGTTTATATTTTGTTGAAAGTCATGCACGTGACCTATAGTGCAGGCATAGATGGACTTAGTATGATTATGATCGGGGATTATTCGGTGTAATCATGACCGTAATGTTACAAATGATGTGGTAAAAGTCCTCATTGCCCGTAGTGCATTGATGGATGAGTTGTTGGCATGATCATGACCATTATTAAATACACAAATATTCTTGGCCCGTAGTGCATGGATAATTGTGGTCGTGATACTAAAGAATATTCTTGGTCGTGAGTGCGAGGGTGATTCGATGATGTGGATTATTTATTAAGTTGAGTCCCAAATGATAAAAGTGATGAAAACTTTTTAAATCATAAAAGATAGTAGATTTTATTCTCTACTTGACTCTTTTAATGGATTGTTTGTTCACCGCAGCTTAAACTCGATGGTTGTTATATTGTATCAGTTTAACACTGTTGAAAGCTAACGATAATATATTCTCGCATTATCTTAGTCATAATATTTCTTATTGGGCTAGTTGAGCTCACCCTTTTACTTTTATTGTTTCTTCTTGAAATGAGAACGAAGCAAGTACTTAATCGGAAATGGGTGAGCGGACGAGATGATAGCATTAGTAGTCCTCACTATTCAAGTAAAATAGTAAAAAATAAATGTAATAATATTGAATTTGAGTTTGAATATTATGCAGGCGACAATATTTGTATTAAAACTCATGACTTATATTTTGTCGTACTTTTACACGACGGTTGTATAATTAAGTTGTATTTCAGATTACGTACCATGTATTTGACATTCGAATAGGTGATGTATACCTATTTTGGGGGCGTCATAATATCTATTATGGATACTTAGCTTTGATTGTATCCATGTTTTGATCATTCTTGAATTTTACTCCACTATGATTATTTATGAGGTATTTTTGGACATGGAATAGTTGAAATACTGTAATCCTTAATATTTATTTTTTGTTTCATTGGATTCGTTTTCTTTTAAAATATTTTCATCATCCCGGTACCCTAAATGATGATATTATTGAATATCTTTGGCATGTATGTAAAAAAGATGAATGATTATCGATGAATATCTTTGGCAGAAGTGTAAAAGATGAGCAGTGTTTAGAAGATGAACATAACTAATTGATGAATATCTTCATTTGAGTAAAAGATAAATATTTAATTTCGAGATATATATTGATTGATGTTACAGGATAAAATATCGACGATGAACTTTTAAATTCATATATAGAAGATAGTAGTTTGCATTTTCTACTTAACTCTCTAATGAATTATTATTTCATTGCTAAGATTGATTTAAAACCGGTTGTCTATTGTATTCTATTAGATTTTTCCCACATTGAAGACTAACGATAATTTGTTCTATGTTATCTTAGTCATAATATTTTTTTACCCAGGCTAGTTGAGCTCACCCTTTTCTTTTTGTTCCATTTTTCTTCTCGAGGAGGCGAGAATATAGCGAAGACTAGTGAGATATGGAATAAAAGTTCTAGAAAGTCGTTTTAGTAGTCCTCACCATTTTTGTAAAATAATGTATCAATAATTGTAATGATGACTTATTTGAGTGTGGATATTGTCTAGATGACAATATTTATATTTTAACTCATAGTTGTTATGTTGTATTAATAAAGTTGTAGTTGTTTCTGTATCATATATTTTGACGACTCAGAATGGGTGTTGTATACCTATTTTGGGGGCATCACATTAGATCTATAATTTTAAAAAAAAAATAGGGATTATACGAATTAAATTCTATTATTGTTACTTTTTTTATTATAAAAAATAGAATTTATATTAATCGGGTGTTTCTGTAATAAGATTTTCAATAATGTATGAGTAATTAATTATTAATTACAAGGACAAATTAGTAGTCGCAATACATTTTATAAAGTTTTTTAAAGCGTATTGAAATTGCGTTTTAACATTTTGTATATTATGATATCCATTATAACAATTAAATTATTATAAAATCACATACGAAGAGAAACATTGAACATGTTCGAAATAGAAATATTAGAGATATATCCGCAATTAATTATTAGAGTCCATTTTGGCATTTTAAATTTAATTTTCAATCCTAAATTTTAAATGACATAAATATGTTTAAAATTAATTAATACAATAATAACTATTTTAAATTTTTAAAAAAAAATTATGAATAACAAATTTTGTCGTTTTTAAGACGTTCATGAATCACGTCCATTTCAAATTTTAGAATATAAAGAATCAATTCTCAAAAGTCAAAATAATAAATTTATGAAGTGTTGGAGAAATTATCGTAAGGTCCCTTTCGCCGAAACATATTGGTTTCATTTTTATGTGAGACAAAAATTTGTAAAATTATAAATTATTAGGGATGGAATATTTCTATAAAAATTAGGTAGGAGGTTTGTAAGGAGAGATTAAATTGACATTGACAAAATAATTTATGTGGGTGAAAATATTGACATTGTATTTGGGGTAAAATAAATATACATAAATGTATAAATACATACTACGTACTATAATTGAAAAACATATATACTATGTGGACCAATTAGTACAGTATACAATACGTACAAGATTTCTACATTGAGAGGAGAGTATTTGAGAAGCTTACTGTTGCTCTGATTTTGATGCATTATATATATATATATATATTATATATCTACACACCCACACACATAATCAGGTGTAAAACTTGTGCATCTCTCTCTCTCTATATATATATATATATTATTTGCTGCATTGGGGTGTTTGTTCTGCTCTCAAAGATCCTCTGAAGGTTTAAGAGGAGAAAACTAGGTGGGTAAGGGATTTCTTTTTCCCTTTCTCTGTCTTTCTCTCACTTTAGCTGTGAAGATTTCATTCTTTATTCCTCATTTGCTGCACCATCATATGATAATGCATTTCTCAACTTCTTTTCTTGGGTTTTTGGTGATTGACTTTATCCAGCTTAATTTTTTTCTTTTTTGATCTCTATCTATACATTGCTTGTTATTTCTGATCGATTTTCTGTGTGTATTCATAAATTTCCTATTGTGGGTATCTGCTTTTCTTCTGATTTCTGGAGTATTTAATGCATCTATTGAAGATGATTACATTTATAAACACAAAATGTGTTTATGATCAAGGCGTTTTTTCAAATTTGGGATTTGGGGTTTATTAGTGGAGAAGTTAGTTGAATCTATTAATTACTTTAACAACATGTTTATTATGTCTATTTAATCTGCTTGCATTTGATTTTTCCTAATAAAGGCTGTTCATCATTCTTCTTGGGTTTGAGCTCAGTTAATCATCTGGGTTTGTGGGTATTTGGGTACTGATAATATTACTGGGTTTTGTATGATTTTAGGCTCAAGAACATCTTTGTTTTGATGTTTGAATAGATTTTTGATATGGGTGTGTGCTTCTTACATGGAGTAATATATGTTGTCAATCAAAATCTTTTTTATTGGTCATGTATTTGAATATATGATGTTTCTTCAAACTTTTTCTAAATTGACATTTCCATTGAATAGCCCTCTGATTCTGATACAAATTAGGGATTTTATTTATTTATTTATTTTGCTTTATACAGGTTTTGAGTTTTTGGGATAATGTTGAGGAAGAGGACCAGATCACAACCGAAAGATCAACACATGGGTCTTCTGGGGTCTGAGGTTGTTTCAGACTCTCAATTTCATTCCGATGGTCTGGGGCAGAAACATAAAACCAATTCTTTTTTCAATGTCCCTGGTGTGTTTGTAGGGCTCAGTTCTAAGGGTTTAGAAAATGATTCAGTAAGAAGCCCCACTTCCCCATTGGATTTTAGGGTATTTTAGGTCCCCCAAATCACCCCATGAGGGGCATCAGAAGAGCTGGGGCTGTAGTAAAGTAGGCTTGAGCATTATAGATTCTCTTATTGATGAAACAAAATTGGGGAAAGTTCTCCGATCATCAGATAGTAAGAATATTCTTTTCGGAGCCCAAATGGGGATCAAAATCCCTAATGTACGATGCCATTTCGATTATTCTGAGGCACCAAAATCACTGCCTAATAATTATGCAAGTTTTCCTTCTAAGCAGATTATTAAACCATCCGATCTCCATAATCTAAAATCTGATATTCATTCTGAAATTGGTAAGATCTCATTAGGAGCTGAGTCCTTTGGAAATTCTAATTGTAGGTCCAACTTGAGTTCTGGGAAATTTTGCTTGGAAAATGGAACAAGCTCGGTGAGTTTACCTCGTAATATGTTTACAGGAAACCCAAATGTGAGTAGTTCCTTGGGTACCAAACTGACCTCTGTTCCAGTCTTGGTTGGTACTAGTGATGGTTTTATTGATTCTCTCTCAGCAAGTGAGATTGAGCTTTCTGAGGACTATACCTGTGTGAAAACACATGGCCCCAACCCCAAGACAACGCATATATATAGTGACTGCGTTTTAGAATGTCACAGCAACGAGTTAACAAATTTGTCTAAGAATGAAGATCAGGATAGTGCAGTGTCTCCTGCCGCCATTGGGTCTGCAATTCCCATTTCATATCCTTCTAATAATTTTTTGAGCTTCTGTTATTCTTGTAAGAAGAAACTGGAGGGCGAAGACATTTATATGTACAGGTTTGCCACAAGAATCTATAACTATTTCTTTGTTTTCTTCACTGCCACATAGCAAGGAATTTGTTTTAAGAATTGGGTTGTTTGATATCTTGCAGAGGAGAGAAGGCATTTTGCAGTTGGAATTGCCGCTCACATGAGATTTTAGTTGAGGAGGCATCGGAGAAAATCAACAATAATTCTTCTGAGAACACTCTCGAATCAAACAGTGAGGAGCTTTTTGAGAACAGCATGTTCATCGCTCCATAAAGGTGCTGTATTTGCTTGGCATAGCCACTAAGCCCATGATTGATGAAACCATCACATAAATAGACAGCCCTGATCATCTGTTTTACCAAGAGCTGTAGTTTGTATCTGTTTTAGCAGCCATGGATGATCATGTGTACATTGTTATTTATGTTGATCGTATTGTCATCTTTCATGGTCTTAATGGGTATTGGTTTCGACGTCTAGTTTTGCTTCACATGACTCTGACATTGATATATATAATCTTAGACTTGTCTTATTAATAAATTATGATGGGTATTGGCTAATCTTCCTGCCTCCTGGATGTCTTGATAGGAGTTGATGTATAAGCCTCTATACTCAATATTTTATATGGTTACAAGTGACTTCTTTATAAATATAAATAAATTCCATTTAAATATAATTGTCTTCTATATATGCTTTGTCTTATGTCTCTTTATGTTAATGGTGTGATTGGAAATGAGAAGTTCAATTGTGGTTTTGTTTATGTAATGTTATTTTTAGCCTAGTCGCCTAGTCGGGGGCAAAACTACTAGTTTTGTTTCAAGTTTCACAGCAAGGAAAAGCGAAACTCTGTATACTTTCAGATCTAGTAACAGGGGACTGACTTGGTTTGAATCAATATTGAAGATTCAAATATAGTTGCTTAGTTTACTAATGATAATCAAATGAAACTTATAATTATCTCTTATAACAACCTCCCAGTGATGCGCCTAAAATATTACTACTATCATACCTGAGTGACAATCCTATAGTTGTACAGCATAGTTTTGATGAACTCAATATTGCAGTTTCATCTTTAGTCTTAAAAGTAAGGCACTTCACCACTTCCTCCTACTAGTTCATGGCTGCAAGCCTGCAAGTAGATATAGTTTTGATGAACTTAACATTTGCTTCCTCTATCTAGGCTGCCGAAATCCAACTCGTACCTAGGAGATGGGTTACTACTAGGAATACATACATCAACTTGGTTGAAGTATTTGTGTTCCTCATCAACTACACCTTCATGGCTGCAAGCCTGCAAGTAGATAAAGAGCCACTTCATCTAGACTCATATTTTCCTTATAGCTTTTTTTACCTTCCCCATGTGGAGAACATTGCTTTTAGACAATCATCATCAGAGGGTGTCCCAAATTAGTCTCTGGTATATACATAGGGAATAATAGTATGTGCACAACTTATACACAAAATTGTGCACAAGCCACATAGTGTAGGGGCTTATTTTTATATAGTTTCTTTTCATAGCATTACTCGATACTTATTTGATTGAAAGTGCTAGGATACTTATTTGAATGAGATTAGTGAATTTGGATCTCCTCCATTACACATGTCCTTTAATTACATCTCAAATATACCGTATTTTTATAGTTATGAATAGTATAATTGAAATCGATAACAGTCAACTAATTTATTATATTGAATAGTATAATTGTTCCAAAAATAAAAGTACTTCGACACTTTTCACCATTTAATGAAAATGCATCAAAATTATTTCAATGAATGAAAATTCTTCAATACTTCTAACAGTAAAAATATTTTTTATGATTTTAATTTTTGGTAAGATTAATATTAATGCCATCGACTATTTATTAACATATTTTGATCATTATTAAGATTAAATAATTGATATATTGGATGAAATCGAAAGAAATGTGTAATGAAGGGGACCGAAATCTGAGATTAGTGGTAAGTACTAAATGGGCATGAATGATTGATCAAAAATCCTTGGGCGTCTTTAGAAGATTTAATAGTGGTATTATTATTCGATTATTGTGTTGGGTCAAAAGAGTTTGCTGCAGTTATGGCGATTTTTGCTTTTAATAATAGACATTATTGCTATCTTTGAATACTTCAACTTATCCAAATGAATGCCAATGCCAAAATCAATAAACATAGAAATGAAAGAACGCATTCATAACAACATTAATGAACTAAATAACTTGTATTACTTGAGTTAAGTAACATATAGCATGCAACGAAAAAAAATACAAAAAATAAGAAATAAAAACAAAATGCAATGAAATGTTGGAGATTCTCTGCCAGCTCTCTTGCACTCTTTCATGAGTGATCCGAGATCATGATCTGATATCATATGGGGGCTGGCAGTTTCTATGCCATTAGCATGAATAACTTTTCCAGCTTTATCTTCATGATAGCCAAACTGTGGCAAATTTGCCAATTCATCATCCTCTAGTCTGTCGGGAGTTGTAGGACTTGCAATTGGGGCATTTATGAGCAACAAAATGGAACGGCACTTCTGAGTTTGTTCCACAATCATTGCAGAGAATCCAAACCTGCAAGAGAAATGCCTTTAGTTTCCAGCACAAATATGTAACAAGTTGCAGCTGAAGTTGCTTTTAGTAATTTGAAGGCATATACCCCCTATAAACGTATACATATAGATGTATAATATAGGGGAGTGATCCATAACTAGCACTATATGGAAGGAGCATCCCACCTAAATCAAACGGCACCTATTTTACAAATGAAACACATGGAGTGGTTTAAGTCCCGGAAGGCAAAGAGATGGACCAAAAATGGACGATATATGCAATCTAATCCCTCCATAGAAAGTTCCAGAAGGGAGATGATAGTACCATTTTCAACTTGGGGACCATTCACTTATTAACAATAACAATTAATTTAAGAAGGGAGGACAGATGGGTCGACAAATGCATGCCTAGCTTGCACCAAGCAAGATTATACAATCAGAATTAATCCTCACATAATTAATTGCCAGCGTGGAAATGCTGAATGAAGTTTCAATAAAAAGTTTAGATTTGATCACTCCTCAACTCTTCACCATATATTGTGTAATATTTAGTGCCTTCCAGGGGTATTTTATTCTCAGTTCAATTGTAAGGGTAATATATTGTCTTTTTATTTGAAAAATCCGAACAGTAAGATCTTTCCTATGGACCAGGAAAGTGGGATTTGTCAAATTTAGATAAAATATCCTATGCTGGGATCTGTTCTAGATGAAAATCAGTGCTTCCATCAGTTCTCCCCATATATATACCAAGAGAGGAAGAGTTACCATTTTGTCTCGGTAATGTTCTGGCATGGGTGTAGCTGCAATCTCCATGTCATACCTCTCCCAAACCTTTGACATATCACAAACTGACTTGGAGCAGAGAGGACAAGAATATCTGTTCCAATAAATTAATTATTACTTGGAAACTATCAAGATTTAGAATTACTAAAATATAAATAAATATAAGCAGTATGATGCTTTCACTCACTGATAGTGTTCCTGCATCTCTTTCATGCAGTTCCTGTGAATGGTGTGGCCACAAGGCATAACTAGAACATCATTTCTTGTCTCAAAAAGATACTGCACAAATTACCATTGTTAGCCTATTTTGGATTATGAGCTTGCAAACTGAACTTAACCCCACCATATGAATATTAATGAAGCACAACATACAGATAAAGAAACATTGTATAGCGTGTACCTCAAAGCAAATAGGACAGTCATGATGCATTGCTCCTTCAACACAGGGATGACTGTCCTTCAAAAGAACCGAGTAGCAGCATCCTGCAAGAAGATATATACAAAGATATATTATTAACTCATGCATTAGACCAAACTCACGATCAACATGTAACTAGCAAATGGAAAACCAAAAGAAAAAGGGTAACTGTTACTTACGGCATTTGTCACAATGGAAGAAATTCCCCTGACCACCGATTCTGATTCAAAACAAAAACCAATGTCCATGAGTAAAGAACAATACAAAAATATACACAGAACACCAATACAATGACACATACAGTAAATTAAGTAGAAAAGAAGAGAGAAGAAGAAGAATAAAATATGTAATCAAGAATAAACACCAACTATTTTTTGTCCTAATCTCATCTAAAAGGTTCACTAAGATAAATGACTTCAGTATAATTTAATTGTTCTGCAACGGTGATGCCCACTTTTCCCACAAATTTTAGCATGAATGGCTTCAAGTGAAATTATTAAGTAATAACTGTTTTCTGGGCCGCTCTCAGCCAAGAAGCACACTCTAAGTAAGGCAATAGGCCAAAATAGTAAATAAGTAGAAGTTAGAGAGTAGTAGTTAATTAGTAGCTCTAGTGCATGTTCAATTTCTATAAATACATAGGTACAGATTGCACGACTTTGAATATATGAAATAGATATGACTTAGTCCAGTATCTTTGCTCTCAAGCTTCCACTCCAAAACTGCTTCCTATCCTTGACTAATTTCCATTTCTGCTACTATCGCTCCTTATTTCCATATCTAGACTTGGTTGAAATCAGGTTCCATTGGTTTGAATTGGTTAAGCTCATTAGGGTTGAGCTTAACATCTATTCTCATAACGTTTTGCCAAGATACAATAAATATGTTACACTAAGTCTTCCCAAAAAAAATTCAGAATACATCAAACTGTAAGAAATAAAATCATACCTGCAGATACCACAGCCATCACAGTGATACTGTTCCTTAGATGTCTGCAAAACGGCAAACAAGATGCTTTAGATTTTTTTGACCTAGTAGTCGAATATCTCAAGAGCTTACACTCTGTGTGCGCGCAGATTTTTATTCAAGTATTTGTTTCCTATTAACGTGAATATTTCAAATCTTCATATTTCCACTACAAACAATGTTTATATAATTTTCATCTTGTAGCTTATAAGCTCATGTGAGACACCCTTCTTATGCACACTCCAACAACACCATTAACCACTCAGTCCAGCAAAGTTTTCAGTAAACATAAAAGGAGGGAAGTTTACTCACATCATCATCAAATAGCTTGCAAGTTCCACAGAAATATCTGCCCATGCATACACCACAGTTGATGCAAACTTGCCGAACCTGAATGAAGCAGCAAACACCAAAATTAAAAACGCCAGAAGCAAAAGAATAATCAGTCAAATAGATAAGAAAAGGTCAAAAATTCATAATTCTTCATACAGTTCATTGTTAGTGCGTTGGTGTACTTTGGAAGCCTGTATAACTCGGATTTTATTTTTAGTAACAAAGAAAATGCACAAAAACCAACTCACCTCCTGTTCAGTGTTGCATAGTGAACATATGACCTGGAGAAACACGAGAAATAAATTTCAGAAAAGTAAGAGAATAAATTTCACTTGCAACAAATAAGAAATTCCATATCAGTTGAAAGAAAGGATAGGAAATAGAGAAAGTACTAGCACAAGATACTTGCCTGTTGGACTTGATGGCGTGGAATGTCATGTCTATAATTTTTATCAACATCAAGATTGTTCTGCACCGCAATCAAAAAAATGTGTCAGTATCATCCATAACTCTTAACTGGGCCTTAACAGGCCATGTGTTCTCCCAAGACCAAATGGCCCCTCTTTTACACAATCTAATAGGTGATTTTTCAGTTGTTGTTTCATTAAAACTTATAATTAACCAATATTTACTCCCTAGTTATTTCTGCTTATCTTTAGTGTTGCAAAACCTTCCATATAGTTGAAAGTCGGTCTACAATATTTGGAGCAACTTCCAAATTGCAAAGCCCCGGAGAACTCTGTTCCTAGGAAGAAACAAAAGAATAGAAAAGGCAATGATGTCATCATCTATTTAAAGGTCAAACTGACCCGGCCCGGCCCGCTGATGAGCCCTTCTTTCTTGGAAATTGTAGGCATCTCTAAAGTGATCGCAGGCTTATTAAATATCATGAATCTGTGCATCCGCCTACAAAGCTAAAATTCTTGCACTAGATTGGTAGTTTAACAAGTAAGATATCCTGTTCTTGTTACTTGTGCTATGCATCAGATGATCCACAGCAATTCCGAAAAAACAAGGATATCAGAAAGCCTAGCAGGGAAAATGTATGCATAATCATTGCCGTATTAGTTTAAAACAGGAGAGTAAACTATACATGAACGAAAGAAACATGTAAACCCACCTTCGCCTCATTATGGCAGTGACGACAGTCAAAAATGTCATTGCAACAAGGGGCTCTGATACGGCACCTTCGTCGATAATGAGCACAACTGTCAAAATAAGTACATCATTTTGGTAAAGCACGTCATAACAGGAAAGATAGAAAATAAATGACTCTGTATCATCAAAAGAAAATAATGCGACCAAGAACCAATACCCGAATTGCAGGCATCCTTTATCCAACAGTTGTTCGCCGGTAGTTTTTTCTGTAAGCATGCATTCTTCATGGGATTGCTGAGCATTTGACTCAACTGCGTCATTGCAATCATTTACTTGGGGTATTTCTCGGACACTTTTGGGATCAATGTGCAGAGTCTCGGAATGATTAATTTCTATACCTGGCATTGTGCTCTTTTGATGTAATATATATGTAGCAGCTGAAAAAGATCCTAAAGCACCTGCATTTGGAAGGAAAAAAAAAAAGTTCAGTAACAACTCTAGCATTTACAAAGACATATCCAATCTCCCATCTAATCACTTAAAAAACTCCATGACAATTGTTGTTTTTTTCGTCTGCAGCAGCAGACCAATTGAAATCACCAACAACATATCCAACTAAAGCTGAACAGCTCCAATCAGCAAAACTGCAACAGGAACATTCATCACAACAAGTTGATCTATGTGAACACCATATAATACTACTATGCAGCACTAAGGAACTCCAAAGCCTCCAGCTGAGATTGTAATGTTTGCATCACTTGATTCTTGAAGAAGTCCAACTCAAATTAGATTGGACACCACCAGTGAACTTCCCAACCTATTGTAAAAGCAATACGAAATCAAATGTGCTCTAAAAGACAAAATGAAGAAAGGGGAAAGGTTGGGATAGAATGCAGAGATAGACCTCAATCTGCGTTCTCCGGCAAGTCTCCTTCAATATCTGAAACTTACCGAAAGAGACATGATTATTGTCCAGACACGATGTGCTTGTCTTCGATCAAAAGATGCAAAGTACCTACCATCTGTCTAACTAGTTTGGTAATAAAGTAGAAGTCATGTTTCCTATCTACTTGGCAGAAGGAATAGATATTCCCAAGAGTCTCCTTGGGAGAGATAACTGATGGGCAGCAGGCTCTACAAGATGTGGTCACCCATTAACTTCAAAAGATGGAGTATTCCACCATTTAACATGATTTTTTGTCCAGTAGAATGTATTTTGATTTACAGTATGAGAGATAAATCAGGGTATTGAAGGTAATAGAGTTGCAACAAGAGGGGACCATAAGCAGGCACACAGAACCTCCTATTTTGTGCTCCCTTCTTCCATATCATGATTCAAAACCACCCACAGATATGCAGGAGCTGAAGATATAATCCTACCATACTGGCTGTCCCTATGAATTCTGCAGATAGCAATAATCGCATCAGAATTGATAACTAGGTTTCGAATTTGAATAGTGGAGTAGAACGGACAGGGCGGGTATTCGAATAAGAGAGCCGTTAACACAGAGCGCAACACATGACATAGGTGTTACATAGATGCATAACAGAATTCTACGACTTTGAATAAGGTAGAAGTTTATTAGTTTACTGAACCTAACTATAGGAGTAACCAATGCTTGTCTACTGACTGTGTAAATAACATTTTATCGAAATGAACCATGTGAATATCTGGTCAAGGACCTTTGGTATCCAAAGAACCTGTAGCCCATCATGAACACAACTGCTCGGATAGCCGAATGCAATGCTCAACCCCCTATACTCGGTCTACAAGAAGAATGGCCAACAAAGAATCCTAATCTTCAGTCGAGTTAAAACTGCCTATAAACTAATTGTTCAGCTATGCAATGCATCTAAATGCATTCTCCTAACCCTCATCACATTGTCTGTGGGAAGATGGCACTCTAAAGTCTGATAACCAAAACAAACTTAAATTGTCTTAAGAGTAGTAATTACGAATATTTTTTTGTCTTCAGTACACATCGAGATGAAGTTATGAATGTCCAGTAACTGCTAGTTCACAGGCCACTACCCCTCAATGGTCTTCATGATTTAGTAAATTTGAAATATCAAAGCTTATAAGTTATACAATTAGACGAAGTCGAGTACTTTTTTAAAGTCGACCTCAATTCGCTCACCGCCATGTTTTTGTCTCCTCATCTTCTTTTAGTTAGTCAGCATCTTCCAGCTCTCCAAGAACTACCATACCCATGCTAATACTCATAATGAAATAAGAATTTGCTTAAAATTGTTTCAACGGAATCAGCTGTTCAAGGTCTTATACATGATATTGTTCATGAATTATACTCAATGCCTATAATTAGAATGAATGAATTCCAATCATCATCTAGACACTCATTCCACAAGCCGACGTACAAAGGACAACTCCATAGCATAAATAAATAAAAAAAATCGTTAAAACAAGAAACCCAACACAGCGTGGATATATACTTCATGTCAATTTCCTATTCAGTCCCTTCTCCTTAGGCACTTCACTTCAAATTCGCTCCAACTAAACCTAATTCCATATATTTTAATTATAAGAGCTTCCGTAATTTCATAACCAGCAGCCCTCAAACTGAAAAATTATCAAAATTCCACCTTTGAATTACTCAGATAATACATAGAATATTAATAAATTGGTACCATTCTATCCATTCATTCAGATTTCAGTCAAGAAGAACAACACATCAATTATTATCCTTTGCAAATTTTAGTCAAAAGAAAACAAAATCTATACACGAGGAAAATAATTCACCTCTTCAGAAACCGCAAACATTTTGCCACAGCAATGCCAAAGCAAAGACCAATTTAGCAGACAACATGAATATTAATTTACCTGATTCTACACAGACACAATCAAACAAAATACAATAAACACATCGCACAAAGATATACCCCATGATTGAAGTGTCATAAGTTTCACACAGTATAATTGCAAACAGATTCAAAGGGATCAACCAACAACACAAGCCTAAGCTTACATCTATTCATGTAAAGATTATAAATTTTAAATCAAGCATTAAATAAACATAGATCAGTAAACACAATTAGTTGCAGAACTATAAGCAGGAGCCAAATTTTTTTATCATCAAGTAACTAGTCAATAACAATGCCATTATTACACATCCTCTATTCCATATAAATAATAATATTACAACAAACAAACTCACAGAAGATCTTTTAATTTTAAGACTTCTACTACAAATTTTAGCACCAATACACCAGAAAATCTTAGTCACAATAGTGATACATATAATTATTCATAGTTTTATTCTTAGTTATCATAATGTCTCTCTCGTGTATCTAATTCTCAAATCATACATGACGATGCAGAAACACAACAAAAATTCATGAGATAATAGAAATAAGCCATGACCATAAGTTGCTAATTAAGTTATATGTAGCATTAACAAATATTTTCTCCACACAAACATTCCGCATGAATTTACAAGTCTAATTATATAATTTTTTAGAATGCAAGGAAAAATGGTCTTTTTTAGATCCCATGGAGATAGGGACAACAGGAAACGAAAGTAAAATCCATTAATTAAGCATTTATATTTCCCTCGCTCCTCAGACTTATTTAGAAGATAAAAGGCAACAACATGTTCAGATCTCTAGTGAAAAAACATAGGCCAAAAAAATCAATTCTGCTTTTCACACTTCAGCCATTTCATTCCTATACAAATTAGAAACACACAATACAAGAGATCCTGCGTTCAAAGTTCAAACTTCGTTTTTAAAGCTATCTTAGAAATCAAAAACCGCCACCAGATAATATTCACATTTTGAGAAGTTTCCAATTACTTAAAAGCAAGTAAATCTAAGAAGAAAAAGTATTATATCAGTATCAACAAGATCATTCAAAAACCAGACTAACATTACGAAAACAGAAACCAAATCATCACAGAAAATTGCGCAAAAGCTCAATTTTATCATAGCAATTACCTTAAAAATCTATACAATTCAAAAATCAAATAGAATATTCAACAAAATTATTATTCAAACCGTTGCCGATCCAAATTACAGAAGACTTGATCGAAGCTCCGATCGACTTCTCCGATTCAACTCTTCGATCACCTTGTATTTTCTACGTGTACGTAATAATTATTGTAGAGAGAAACAGATTAGTAGAGAGAAAATATGATTGAGGTTAAAGCCTTCAAATTGAAGGGTTTTTATAGGTAGGTTTCTTCCCGAGGATTCTATATACGCTACTATCAAATATGTAAATATTGACTCTTTTTAACGCGACATTGAAAGCCGTGCCAGCTTTCCGACAGATTTCGTATTCTTCTGAATTTACCAAACTACCCCCAGAAAACGTGTCAAAAATATTTTCGGTGAATTTTCCATTAATATTTAGCTGGACTATGATACGAACGTCTCTATGGAATAACACCTGCGCTCTAACTTTGCACCAGAAGATCCTTGTGGAGATCTAAGCATTTCTTTTTTAGTAATGTTACATACATAAATTATTTTATAAAATGCTGATATGGTATACTCTACCTCAGTATATTGATCAATAAATTATTTTAATATAGTCTTCGGCCCCACACAATATCCTGAGGTGGAGTATGACATATTAACAGAGCTCGAGAAAGAAGAGGACCCTATGGAGAATATGATTAGAAATTTATAATAGAGTCCGACTACAATGACCAAATTTATTATATTTATGCATAAAGATACTAGATTACTTGGTAGAAAAGATTTCAAAATCATCACAAACCTTCGATGTAAGACCCAAATTATTAATAAATAAAATTTAATTCCTCTATTTATTATTTTGAAATAGTAAGGGTTGATTTGATTAATGTGGTTAGTTGTGGGTAAAATGCGCAAATATTTTAAATAAGCATGTGGTTATAAAATATTCATTGTTGTTTGAATATTCGTTTGGTCGTTGGAATATTTACGTCTTTGTCTTGGGAATATTCATATGACGGTATGACCTTGTGTGGGCCCTATATGGCGGAAAGCGATTGGAGGAAGAAAAACGACATAGAATAAGTTTTTATAAATAGCAGGCGTAGTTGTTACCATCAATCTTGTTGGAATACCCGGTGGTTAAAACACGTGAATCGCGTTGTTACACAAAGAAATATTACCAAGTATTGCACCAATTATTGATTCTTACGTGAAGAAGGCACTACTCAATAATTATTATGATGAATTATTATTCAAGATTTTATTTTATTGATTCAATAATTCTTTGCGTTAATTTTTTATATTACTGTTGTTTCAATAATTGTCACTACACAGTATTTTCCATTATCGAAGCAATAATTCATATTATCTGAATAATATTATTAGAAAATATTATTGGCAATGATTAGAAAGTTCTGTCTAAGGAGAGGTTTGGTCACCTAATTGCGCGCTAGTAAGGAGAAATTTTTATTGGAAAGCCCCCTCTTTCCTGGGAACGGCCTGGTTGCCAGTACTGTGATTCTGCAATATTATTTGTGAATAATTAATTATTGATTTATATAATGAGAAAAATATTGATTTTATGTGAATATAGATGGATAAAATTTTTAAAGCGACAATTGTTAAAAATTGATATTTTATCTTTTCTGATAAAATAATATTTTATTATATTATTATAATATAATAATGGTGATATTTTATATAATGAATGTGGGATATATGAGTATATGAGGAGGAAGAGTATATTTTTCTTGCAAAGTTGTTTAAAACATGTTAAACATGTTGGTGGACCCATTCTCGATTGAAATTTGATTATAGCTTGTAAAAATCGTCCAGTATGTGGATTTCGATCAATTTACATTTGAATTTGGAAAAACTTTCTTCATAAAGTTGTAGAGAATTGAATTTCTATAAAAATTTGCGAGATTCAAATTTTTCCGATAAAGGGCTATTTATTATGAATTATTGAAGTTTCAAATTCGAAATAATTGATTTTTGGAAGTTTTAATTATTTTTATATGAAAAAACGTTTTGTCATTAATTGTGGGTCTTGCATGTGATGTAATTCTTTGAATTCAAATTCAAGAAGTAGGCGTGAAAATTTGTTTATATATAATATTATTATATTAAATTTTCTATTTTGGTATTCAAGCAATTCTATAAATAGAGTGCTTAGGTTAGAATTAAAAATCACACGAAACTAAAGTTTTCTCCTCGATATATTGAGGCGTATTCTTGTGAGTATTTTAGTACTTTGAGTATTGTAATACTGAGCAAAAGTTATTTCAAAGACTATATCCAAAGATACCCGCTTAAATCTTATCCTTTTAGGTAAGGGATGTTATTTTCTTAAGTAAGTGATATTATTTCTTCAATATCATTATGCCGAAATATTGATTTGGAACTTTTATCAAATTTGGAACTTTTCATGTTTTGGAGTTCTTATTCATGAGTTCTTATTCATGAGTTACTATTCACGAGTTCTTATTCATGAGAATTTATTCACGAAGCATGATGATTTTTTTTGTGAAATTTCTATCTTTTAGTGTTTGAGTTACTTATTCACGTGATACGACCTTATTCACGATATCTGACATTATTCACGAATCGACCTTATTCACGGAAAAATTAAATTTTCTTTTTCGTGTCCAAGATTGTCTCATTATGATTCCTATCTTAGATTGGATCTATGTTTTGATCATTCTTGAATTTTACTCCCTCTCAGTTATTTATGAAGTATTTTCGAACTTGGGTTATTTAAAGTATGAATCCTTAATACTTGTTCTTTTGTTTCAATGGATTCGTTTTCTTTAAAATATTTTCATCATCGTAAATTAGGTTTGATGTTGCACATCACCCATCTTGGGTCTTGGGTCGCAGGATACATGGTACAAAATTCAAATACAACTTACTAATATTATGTAGGTGTACAATCGACAAAACATAAACTGTGAGTTTGAATACAAATATTATCTACTAGAGATTATACAAACTCAAAAGGAGTCCTCATTACAATTATTATCACACTATTTCACAGAATAGTGAGGACTACTAATGCTATCCTCTGGACCATCACTCCGTTCCCCGACTCGTCCCCTCTATATTCTCATTTCCTGAAGAGAACAGTGAAAGGAAGGGTGAGCTCAACTAGCCCAGTAAGAAATATTATGACTAAGATAATGCAGAATAAATTATCATTAGTCTCCAACAATGTTAAAGCGATAAAATATAATAGACATCAAGTTTAAGCTGCGGTGAACAAGCAATCCATTAAAAGAGTCAAGTAGAAAATAAAATCTACTATCTTTTATGATTAAAAGGTTTTTCATCACTTTATTATCATTTGAGACTCGACAATAAATATTCCACATCATCGAATCACCCTTACCACTTCTGGCCGAGGATATTCTTTAGTATCACGACCACAATTATCCATGCACTATGGGCCAAGAATATTTGTGTATTCATTAATGGTCATGATCATGCCAACAAGCTATCCATCGATGCACACTATGGGCCAATGAGAACTTTTACCACATCATTTGTAACATTACGGTCATGATTACACCGAATAATCCTGGTCATAATCATACCAAGTCCATCTATGCACTCTGAGGGCCACGAGATGACTTTCAACAAAATATAAACATGAGGATGATGACAATGATATAAGAATTCAATAAAACAAGTTCAAGAATTATTTTATCCGAGAATTATTAACGTCAAATTGTCAACATGATCTTTGTTTTGTAGAGTAAAATTCAAGAATGATCGGAAGAATATTTCCATGAAAAGATCTTTGGATGAAGCGCAAATATCGAGGATATTCTACTAATTTCATGGAGTATAGAAGTCAAAACTTTAACCAAGTTGAGTATAATAAAGAATGGAATAACAAAAGAAATCACCATGCATGCGGTACTTGCATAGGCAGGAGTTATTCAACGAGAATAATAAATAACGGAACCGGTCGAGCAAAATTTGCAAAGCGGGATGTTCCAACAGAATAATAAAGAGCGGAACCGGTCGGTGTAAAACTTGCAGAGCGAGGATGTTCAACGAGAATAATAATAAAGGCGGAACCGAGTTAAGGTGTAAAACACCTGAGACGAGGATGTTCAGCGGAATAATAATAAAAGCGGAACCGGAGGTTCAGGAATGTAAAACAGCAGACAGGATATTCCAGAATAATAAAGGCGGAATAATAGAAGAATGTCACCAAGTATAGGGTGAGCCAGCGTATCTGAGTTATTCAACGAGAATAATAAGAAATGGAATAACAACAGTTCTCTTCATGAATAAGAAAGAATAACACCCCTTACGAGTACAACAAATAATATTCCCTACCTTAAGAAGAAAAATCTTTGGATATATAAGTAGTGAAGTAGAGAATACTTTCTTCTTTTCTCTATAGTTTTATCTCTAGAGTTTTGGTGAATTAAGTAAGAAAATAATGAATGAATGAGCTTCTATTTATAGAAAAATGGAATGCATAGTAACTAACTCATGAGCAGTTAGAGATTGATTTACTTTAATCAATGACGGTCCATATTTAAAGCAAAATCTTTTAAATAAAATATAATATATTCTATTTATAATCTAATAAAGCGAATAACTTTATAAAAGATTTTACTATGCAAACCTTTATCGAGCACTATACAAACACTATGCATAATAAAATATAATATATTCTAATTATTATCTAATAAAGCAGATAACTTTATAAAAGTATTACATTTTTATATAAAAAAGATTTTACTATGCAAAACACTATGCGAGACACTTTATGCAACACTATGCATAATAGAATATAATATATTCTATTTATAGAATAACTTTATAAAAGTATTACATTTTTATATAAAAAGATTTTCTGTATTATTACATTAATAATACCAACAAAACTGAGTGACTTATCACTTAAGCATCAATAATTAATATCGTGTGCTACTATGCAACCACGCGTATTACTGTACTTTTAACACCGGGTGTTTCAACAGTTAACGGTAAAACTTCCGCCGTTATTTTCATAAAGTATTTTTTGTCGTTTTCTCAATCCGACAATAATTCCGTTGTGGGGTCCACCAATGATTGTGCCGTTGTACGAATATTTCTTGTTAAAACGAATATTCCCCGACCAATCGAATATTATATAACAACTTGCGTACTTTGCAAAATTTATAAATATTACCCACAACTATTATATCAATTTCACTCCATAATATTCAAAAATAATATTTATAGAAAATTCATCTTTATTCAAAAAGTTGGGGTTTTACAATCTCCCTTCTTATGAAATTTAAGCCCTCGAAATTAAGTGCATTACTGGTATGTCGAAGAGGTAAGGATACCTTGATTTCATTTGATTCTAACTCCCAAGTCATTTCCTCAACATCGTGGTTTCTCCACAAAACTTTGACTTGAGGTATAACCTTGGTGCGTAGAATATGTTCCTTCTTATCAAGATTTGAGCAGGAACCTCTTTCATACGTCAAATCTTCCTATTATTTCGTCGGTTCTAACTCGATAATGTGGTTCGGGTCTTCCACATATTTACGTAACATGGATATGTGAAAAGCGTTATGAACACGAGACATACTTGGCGGTAAAAGCGAGTCTATAGGCCGCAGTTCCTACTCGATCGAGGATAAAAATGGGTAGATGAATCGAGGATTGAGTTTTCCTCTCTTTCCAAATCTAAGTAACTCCTTTCCATGGAGCAACACACGTAACAACACATGATCTCTATATCGAATTCCACGTCCTTTCGATGAAGATCAACATAACTCTTTTATCGATCTTGTGAGGTTTTTTTATCGTTGTCGGATCGTTTGAATCTTTCCGTAGTCATACGTACCAACTCCGGTCCCAACAACGTTGCTTCACCCACCTCATCCCAACATCTTTGGAGAGCGACACTTTCTTCCATACTGCGCTTGAATGGAGCCATGCCGATACTTGCTTGATAAGCTTTGTTGTTGTAGGAAAACTCCACCGATGGTAAGAACTTGTCCCAACTTCCCTTGAAATCAAGGACACGAGTCTTAATAGATCTTCAAGAGTTTGAATAGTCCTCTCCATTGTCCGGTCAAATCGAGGATGATATGCCGAGCTAAATCGTAAATCTGTGCCCATAGCTTTTTGCAAACTAACCCAAAAAATCGTGAAGTGAATCTTGGGTCTCGATCGAAACTATGGATCTTGGCATACCATGCAATCTTACAACCTCGTTTATGTACATCTGAGCAAAGGCGTTCAAGTGTATAAGTTTCTCGTATCGGTAAGAAATGAAGCGGACTTGGTCAATCTATCAACAATGACCCAAATCGCATCTATGCCTTGAGAAACTTTGGGAAGACCGATGCTTGAAATCCATGGTAATGTGCTCCCACTTCCATTCTGGAATTTCAAGTGGTTGCAATGGACCTTTTGGTACTTGATGCTCCGCCTTGACTCGTTGACACGTTAGACACCTTGAGATAAACAGCGCTATCTCTCTCTTCATATTGCCCCACCAAAATGTATGTCGAAGATCATGATACATTTTGGTACTCCCAGGATGGATTGCAAACGGTGTGTTGTGCGCCTCCATCATGATTTTATACTTTAAATCAGGGTCGTTAGGAACACAAAGTCTGGAGTTGACTCGAAGTATTCCTTCTTCATCGATTCTTGCTTCTAGAATAACGCCCTCTTGAACCTTCTTAATTCTTCACATTCATCAGCTCCGGGTGTGTAGCTTGAACGACTTTAACTTTATCGATTAAAGTCGATTAATTCTACTCGTATATTCGTTATCTTCACGTGGGTTCCTAGAGTCTTTAACTCTATCTTCATCATTTGTAAGTGTATATGAAATGGGTCTTTGTGTTAACAACATCGCTTTTCGTAAACACATATACGATCTTCTACTCAACGCGTCGGCTACCACGTTCGCTTTCCACGATGGTATTGAATGAATACGATCGTAATCTTCAATGACTTGAGCCAGCGTCTTTGGCGCGTATTACGTTCATTTTAGTTGAAGAAATATTTGAGGGTTTTAGAAATGGGTTTTATCTTTGGGGTCGATACAAAATTCGATTTCACGCTCTAGGGGTAGGCTAAGAAGTCTTCAAGAAACGTAAGGAAATTTATTAACAATAGAAATATCATTCAAAGCGTGACTCTCATCCAAGACTTGGGTAACACGTCACATTGATACCTATCAACTTGCCATCGTCATTCACAGCGTAAGCTACTGAAAAAGTCGGCTTTGGTGCATTCCACACAAGGAAATCGACAACGAAAGGATCAGGGGCTCTTTACTTATGGCTTGATATGACCATGATTGACTTTAGTGATTTGGTTGCTTGAATTCGCATAACGAGGTTGGTTAGGAATATGAAAGCTAACAACCTTGACGAAAAGCATGATGAGTAGTTAACCAATCGATTCCTAAAATCACATCAAAGGCAAGTATTTTCAAAGAGATCGATCGACGAGGTAGCGTGAAAGTGTTGATTTGAACAAGATTTATAAATAGTGGAGGTAATGAAGGTTTCTCCCAAGCTGAGTTTCAACAGATAAATCAAAGTCTAACTTCTCCGGAGTTAACTTCAAACATTGAACACAACTAGGTGAAATAAAAGAGTGAGTAGAACCGGTATCTAACACGGTATAGACTTCGTAAGAGTTTATGACTAACATGCCGTGATAATTTTATTGGGTTCCTTGTCACGAAAAAAAAACGCTCTTTCTTAAACTCTGGCTTTTTAGCTTATGCAGGACATCCTTTGGCATCACTATCCCAAATTTGGACTTGACTTCACCATACGACAAAATCGAGCTAGGTGACCTTCTCTTCCATAATTAAAACACGTTTTGGATTCTTTGCGTACTGATTTGGACGGATGTGTCCCTCCTGTCGCATTTGAAACATATGATAGGTGGTCGTTCTTCTTCCTTTGAAGCGGGTCTTTGGTCTTAAGCGTCTTTACGTCATTGTTGAACCTTCTCTTCTTGAAATGTCCATTCTTATTGTTTTGGCCATGATTACCATAGAAGTGGTTACCATTTACGGCATGTTGATTCCCTCCATGCTTATTGTCATAGCTTTGATTTATTATCACCGGTATTATCATTTTTAAATTTGCTCTCTTTTGGTTTGGTTAATTCATTATCGCGCTCCAATAAGCGAGCCCTATTAACAACATACGAATACAAACACGGTTTATGAGAGATAAGATATTGGCGTATCTCGGGTTTCAAACCTCTTAAAAACATCGCGTCATTCTCTCTTCATTATCGACCAAGTGGGGCAAATCGGGATAACTCGGCAAACTTGGCTTCGTCTTTGCGACACGGTCGTATTGTTTTGCTCCAACTTGATAAATTCCACCTCCTTCATGTGCCGAATGCTTCGGGAAAGTACTTGTCATTGAACGACTCTTGGAACTTCTCCCAAGACATCTTGAGTCGTCGGAAATTTGGTACGTTTCTGATTCCCACCGGTGATCGCCTCTTCACTTGCAACATAAAGGTGGCAAAAGTAACCTTTTGCTCCTCGGAGCATCCCAAGACATCAAATATCTTGGTGATCTGCTTTAACCACGTCTCGCCTTAAGTGGTTACGGCTTTTCCAAAAACTCCGGTGGTCCCGGCTCCTTGAATTGCTTAGCGGTGACCAGTAGTAGGTTGCCATTGTTTCCTCCTGCATTATGAGCAAGAGCCGCGCTTCGCTTTGATGTTGCATGAATTCTAAAAAGCTCTTAAGCGTACCGTCGTTCATCAATTGATCGGTGTTGTTGTTTATGGGAGGATTATCGCCATCTATTGCACATTGTCACGATTATTGATCTGTGGAGAATCAGCGGTCTCTGTGCTCCATTGCTATTCTCAACATTCTCGGATGCCATTTTCAAACTTTGCCACAAAACAAGGGTTAATTGACATATGCAACATATTATCACTATACTCGACCAACCAATCAAATACCAAATAAACTTAGGTAGGTCATACTAGCGAAAGAATTTCCCGTCTCTCCCTCCTAGTTCTAGTCTCACATCTTAGCGCAGGATCATATCCTAAGCTTTGATACCAAGCTGTGGCGCCCCCAAAATTAGGTATACATCACCCATCTTGGGTCGCCGGATACATGGTACAAAATTCAAATACAACTTACTAATACAATTGTGTGTACAATACGACAAAACATAAAGCTGTGAGTTTGAATACAAATATTATCTACTAGAGATTATACAAACTCAAAAGAGTCCTCATTACAATTATTATCACACTATTTCACAGAATAGTGAGGACTACTAATCTTATCCTCTGGACCATCACTCCAGTTTCCAGACTCGTCCCGGCTATATTCTCATTTCCTAAGAAGAAACGGTGAAAAGAAAGGTGAGCTCAACTAGCCCGAAGAAATATTATGACTAAGATAATGCGAGAATAAATTATCATTAGTCTCCAACAATGTTAAGCGATAAAATATAATAGACATCAAGTTTAGCTGCGGTGGAACAAGCAATCCATTAAAAGAGTCAAGTAGAAAATAAAATCTACTATCTTTTATGATTAAAAGGTTTTTCATCTTTATTATCATTTGAGACTCGACAATAAATATTCCACATCATCGAATCACCCCTACCTTACTTCGGCCGAGGATATTCTTTAGTATCACGACCACAATTATCCATGCACTACTGGGCCAAGAATATTTGTGTATTCATTAATGGTCATGATCATGCCAACAAGCTGTCCATCAATGCACTATGGGCCAATGAGAACTTTTTACCACATCATTTGTAACATTACGATCATGATTACCTTAGAATAATCCTGGTCATAATCATACCAAGTCCATCTATGCACTACTAGGCCACAGATGACTTTCAACAAAATATAAACATGAGGATGATGACAATGATATAAGAATTCAATAAAACAAGTTCAAGAATTATTTTATCCAGGAATTATTAACGTCAAATTGTCAACATGAATCTTTGTTTTGTAGAGTAAAATTCAAGAATGATCGGAAGAATATTTCCATGAAAAGATCTTTGGATGAAGCACAAATATCAAGGATATTCTACTAATTTCATGGAGTATAGAAAGTCAAAACTTTAACCATTTGAGTATAATAAAGAATGGAATAACAAAAGAAATCACCATGCATGCGGTGCGCATAGGCGAGTTATTCAACGAGAATAATAATAACGGAACCGGTCGAGGCAAAATTTTGCAAGCAGGATGTTCCAGCAGAATAATAAAGAATGGAACAGCGAAATCAATGCATGCGATGCTTGGCAAGGCGAGATATTCCAACGAGAATAATAATAAGGGCGGAATCGGTCGGCGTAAAAACGCATGCAGAGGATATTCCAGCAGAATAATAATAAAAAAGCGGAACCCGGTAAAGCGTAAAACGAGGAGTATGAGGATATTCCAATAGAATAATAATAAAAGGCGGAATCGAGTCAGGCGTAAAAAACCTGCGAGACGAGGATATTCAAACGAAGAATAATAAAAAGCGGAATAATAGAAGAATGTCACCAAGTATAGGGTAGCCAGCGTATCTGAGTTATTCAACAGAATAATAAGAAATGGAATAACAGCAGTTCTCTTCATGAATAAGAAAGAATAACACCCTTACGAGTACAACAAATAATATTCCCTACCTTAAGAAGAAAAGTCTTTGGATATATAAGTAGTGAAGTAGCGAGAATACTTTCTTCTTTCTCTCTATAGTTTATCTCTCTAGAGTTTCGGTGAATTCGTAAGAAAATAATGAATGAATGAGCTTTATTTATAGAAAAATGGAATGCATAGTAACTAACTCATGAGCAATTCGAGATTGATTTACTTTAATCGACGGTCCATATTTAAAGCAAAATCTTTTAAATAAAATATAATATATTCTATTTATAATCTAATAAAAGCGAATAACTTTATAAAAGATTTTACTATGCAAACACTTATCACGAGGCTTATATGCAAACACTATATGCATAATAAAATATAATATATTCTAATTATTGTACAATAATAAAGCAGATAACTTTATAAAAGTATTACATTTTATATAAAAAGATTTTACTATACAAAAACTACTATCACGAGACACTATACACAACATATGCATAATAGAATATAATATATTCTATTTATAGAATAACTTTATAAAAGTATTACATTTTATATAAAAGATTTTACGTATTATTACATTAATAATACCAACAAAAGCTGAGTGACTTATCACATAAGCATCAATAATTAATCTGGTGTACTTCTTATGCAACCACAGCGTATTCTTGTACTTTTACACTTAACAAGGTGTTTCAGCGATTAACAGTAAAACTTCGTCGTTATTTTCATAAAAAGTATTTTGTCGTTTTCTCAATCAAACAATAATTTATGTTGTGAGGTCCACTGATGATTGTGCCGTTGTACGAATATTTCCTGTTAAAGCGAATATTCTGACCAATCGAGAATATTATATAACAACTTGCGTACTTTGCAAAATTTATAAATATTACCCACAACTATTATATCAATTTCACTCCATAATATTCAAAAATAATATTTATAGAAAATTCATCTTTTATCAAAAAGTTGGGGTTTTATAATCTCCCTTCTTATGAAATTTAGCCCTCGAAATTAGAAGTGCGATATACTGGTATGTCGAAGAGGTAAGGATACCTTGATTTCATTTGATTCTAACTCCCAAGTCATTTCCTCAACATCGTGGTTTCTCCCATGAAACTTTGACTTGAGGTATAACCTTTGGGCGTAGAATATGTTCCTTCTTATCAAGATTTGAGCAGGAACCTCTTCATACGTCAAATCTTCCGCTATTTCGTCCGGTTCTAACTCGATAATGTGGTTCGGGTCTTTCACATATTTCGTAGAACATGGATATGTGAAAAGCGTTATGAACACGAGACATACTTGGCGGTAAAAGCGAGTCTATAGGCCACAGTTCCTACTCGATCGAGGATTAAAAATGGGCGATGAATCGAGGATTGAGCTTTCCTCTCTTTCCAAATCTCGTAACTCCTTTCCATGGAGCAACACGTAACAACACATGATCTCATATATCGAATTCCCGTCCTTTCGATGAAGATCGGTATAACTCTTTTATCGATCTTGTGAGGTTTTTTATCGTTGTCGGATCGTTTGAATCTTTTCGTAGTCATACGTACCAACTCGGTCCCAACAATGTTGCTTCACCCACCTCATCCCGAGCATCTTGGAGAAGCGACACTTTCTTCCATCTGATGCTTGAATGGAGCCATGCCGATACTTGCTTGATAAGCTGTTGTTGTAGGAAAACTCCACCGATGGTAAGAACTTGTCTCAACTTCCCTTGAAATCAAGGACCACGAGTCTTAATAGATCTTCAAGAGTTTGAATAGTCCTCTCTCCATTGTCCGTCAAATACGAGGGATGATATGCCGAGCTAAATCGTAAATTTGTGCCCATAGCTTTTTGTAAACTAACCCAAAATCGTGAAGTGAATCTTGGGTCTCGATCGAAAACTATGGATCTTGGCATACCATGCAATCTTACAACCTCGTTTATGTACATCTGAGCAAGGCGTTCAAGTGTATAAAGTTTCTCGTATCGGTAAGAAATGAAGCGAGACTTGGTCAATCTATCAACAATGACCCAAATCGCATCTATGCCTTGAGAAACTTTGGGAAGACCCGATAATGAAATCCATGGTAATGTGCTCCCACTTCCATTACGGAATTTCAAGTGGTTGCAATGGACCTTTTGGAACTTGATGCTCGCGCCTTGACTTCGTTGACACGTTAGACACCTTGAGATAAAGCACGCTATCTCTCTCTTCATATTGCCCCACCAAAATGTATGTCGAAGATCATGATACATTTTGGTACTCCCGAGATGGATTACAAAGCGGTGTGTTGTGCGCCTCCATCATGATTTTATACTTTAAATCAGGGTCGTTAGGAACACAAATTCTGGAGTTGACTCGAAGTATTCCTTCTTCATCGATTCTTACTTCAGAATAAGCGCCCTCTTGAACCTTCTTAATTCTTCACATTCATTTCACGGGTGTGTAGCTTGAGCGACTTTAACTTTATCGATTAAAGTCGATTAATTTACTCGTATATTCGTTATCTTCACGTGGGTTCCTAGAGTCTTTAACTCTATCTTCATCATTTGTAAGTAAATATGAAATGGGTCTTTGTGTTAACAACATCGCTTTTCGTAAACACATACGATCTTCTACTCAATAGCGTCACTACCACGTTCGCTTTCCCGATGGTATTGAATGAATACGATCGTAATCTTCAATGACTTGAGCCAAGCGTCTTTTGGCGCGTATTACGTTTATTTTAGTTGAAGAAATATTTGAGGATTTTAGAAATGGGTTTTGTCTTTGGGGTTGATACAAAATTTGATTTCACGCTCTGAGGGTAGGCTAAGAAGTCTTCAAGAATACGTAAGGAAATTTATTAACAATAGAAATATCATTCAAAACTGTGACTCTCATCCAAGACTTGGGTAACACGTCACATTGATACCTATCAACTTGCCATCGTCATTCACAGCGTCGCCTACAGAAAGTCTGGCTTTGGTGCATTCCACACAAGGAAGTCAACAACGAAAGGACCGGGGCTCTTTACTTATGGCTTGATATGACCATGATTGACTTTAGTGATTTGGTTGCTTGAATTCGCATAACAGGTTGGTTAGGAATATGAAAGCTAACAACCTGACGAAAAGCATGATGAGTAGTTAACAATCGATTCCTAAAATCACATCAAAGGCAAGTATTTTCAAAGAGATACGATCGACGAAGTAACGTGAAAGTGTTGATTTGAACAAGATTTATAAATAGTGGAGGTAATGAAGGTTTCTCCCGGCTGAGTTTCAATAGATAAATCAAAGTCTAACTTCTAGGAGTTAACTTCAAACATTGAACACAACTAGGTGAAATAAAAGAGTGAATAGAGCCAGGTATCTAACACGGTATAGACTTCGTAAGAGTTTATGACTAACATACAGTGATAATTTTATTCGGGTTCCTTGTCACGAAAAAAACGCTATTCTTAAACTCACGGCTTTAGCTTATGGGACATCCTTTGGCATCACTATCCTAAATTTGGACTTGACTTCACCATACGACAAAATCGAGCTAGGTGACCTTCTCTTTCGCAATTAAAACACGTTTTGGATTCTTTGCGTCTGATTTGGACGGATGTGTCCCTCCCTCGCATTTGAAATATATGACTGGTGGTGGTCGTTCTTTTCCTTGAAGCGGGTCTTTGGTCTTGGCGTCTTTACGTCATTATTGAACCTTCTCTTCTTGAAATGTCCATTCTTATTGTTTTAGCCATGATTACCACCGAAGTGGTTACCATTTACGGCATGTTGATTCCCTCCATGCTTATTGTCATAGCTTTGATGGTATTATCACCGGTATTATCATTTTGTTGCATTTGCTCTCTTTTGGTTTGGTTAACTCGTTATCGCGCTCCAATAAGCGAGCCCTATTAACAACATCGAATACAAACACAATTTATGAGAGATAAGATATTGACGTATCTCAGGTTTCAAACCTCTTAAAAACATTCGCGTCATTCTCTTTTCATTATCGACCAAGTGGGGCCTTAAAATCGGGACAACTCGGCAAACTTGGCTTCGTCTTTGCGACACGGTCATATTGTTTTGCTCTAACTTGATAAATTTCACCTCCTTCATGTGATGAATGCTTTCGGGAAAGTACTTGTCATTGAGCGACTCTTGGAACTTCTCCCAAGACATCTTGAGTCGTCGAGTTTGAGTACGTTTCTGATTTCCACTAGTGATCGCCTCTTCCGCGCAACATAAAGGTGGCAAAAGTAACCTTTTGCTCCTCGGAGCATCCCAAGCATCAAATATCTTGGTGATCTGCTTTAACCACGTCTCGCCTTAAGTGGTTACGGCTTTTCCAAAAACTCCGGTGGTCTCGGCTCCTTGAATTTCTTAGCGGTGACCAGGAAGTAGGTTCCATTGTTTCCTCTGCATTATGAGCGGGAGCCGCTCGCGCGATGTTGCATAAATTCTAAAAAGCTCTTAAGCGTATGCAAATCGTTAATCGATTGATCGGTGTTGTTGTTTTACGGGAGGATTATCGCCATCTGTTGCACATTATCACGATTATTGATGCGTAGAGAATCAGCGGTCTCTGTGCTCCATTGCTATTCTCAACATTCTCGGATGCCATTTTCAAACTTTGCCACAAAACAAGGGTTAATTGACATGCGACATATTATCTTTATACTTCGTGAGCCAATCAAATACCAAATAAACTTAGGTAGGTCATATTAGCGAAGAATTCCCGTCTCTCCCTCTAATTCTAGTCTCACATCTTAGCTAGGGATCATATCCCTAAGCTTTGATACCAACTGTGACGCCCCCAAAATTAGGTATACATCACCCATCTTGGGTCGCCAGATACATGGTACAAAATTCAAATACAACTTACTAATACAATTGTCGTGTACAATACGACAAAACATAATCTGTGAGTTTGAATACAAATATTATCTACTAGAGATTATACAAACTCAAAAGGAGTCCTCATTACAATTATTATCACACTATTTCACAGAATAGTGAGGACTACTAATCTATCCCTCGGACCATCACTCCGTTCCCAGACTCGTCCCATTTATATTCTCATTTCACGAAGAAACGGTGAAAGAAAAAGGGTGAGCTCAACTAGCCCGATAAGAAATATTATGACTAAGATAATGCAGAATAAATTATCATTAGTCTCCAACAATGTTAAAGCGATAAAATATAATAGACATCAAGTTTAAGCTGCGGTGAACAAGCGATCCATTAAAAGAGTCAAGTAGAAAATAAAATCTACTATCTTTTATGATTAAAAGGTTTTCATCAACATTATCATTTGAGACTCGACAATAAATATTCCATCATCATCCGATCACCCCTGCACTTCTGACCGAGGATATTCTTTAGTATCACGACCACAATTATCCATGCACTACGGGCGAGAATATTTGTGTATTCATTAATGGTCATGATCATGCCAACAAGCATCCATCAATACTACTATGGGCGATGAGGACTTTTACCACATCATTTGTAACATTACGTTCATGATTATTGCAAGAATAATCCACAGTCATAATCATACCAAGTCCATCATGCACTACGGGCCACAGATGACTTTTCAAAAAATATAAACATGAGGATGATGACAATGATATAAGAATTCAATAAAACAAGTTCAAGAATTATTTTATCCGAAATTATTAACGTCAAATTGTCAACATGATCTTTGTTTTGTAGAGTAAAATTCAAGAATGATCGGAAGAATATTTTTCATGAAAAGATCTTTGGATGAAGCGCCAAATATCGAGGATATTCTACTAATTTCATGGAGTATAGAAAGTCAAAACTTTAACCAATGAGTATAATAAATAATGGAATAACAAAAGAAATCACCATGCATGCGGTACTTGCGCATAGAGCGAGTTATTCAACGAATAATAAATAACGGAACCGGTCGGCAAAATTACATGCAAGCGGGATGTTCAATGAGAATAATAAAGAATGGAATAACAACGAAATCACCATGTAATACTTGCATGTGGAACAGGTTATTCAGCGAGAATAATAATAAAGGCGGAATCGGTCAGGCGTAAAAGCATGAGATGAGGATATTCCAATAGAATAATAAAGAGCGGAATCGGTGCAAGCGTAAAAGCACTGAACAAGATATTCAAAGAATAATAAAAAAAGAATAATAGAAGAATGTCACCAAGTATAGGGTGAGCCAGCGTATCACGAGTTATTCAATGAGAATAATAAGAAATGGAATAACAGCAAGAGTTCTCTTCATGAATAAGAAAGAATAAACACCCCTTACGAGTATAACAAATAATATTCCCTACCTTAAGAAGAAAGTCTTTGGATATATATAAGTAGTGAAGGAGCGAATACTTTCTTCTTTCTCTCTCTATAGTTTATCTCTACAGAGTTTAGGTGAATTAGTAAGAAAATAATGAATGAATGAGCTTTATTTATAGAAAAATGAAATGCATAATAACTAACTAACTCATGAGCAGTCGAGATTGATTTACTTTAATCTGACGGTCCATATTTAAAAGCAAAATCTTTTAAATAAAATATAATATATTCTATTTATAATCTAATAAAGCGAATAACTTTATAAAAAGATTTTACTATGCAAAACTATCATCAGAGCCTTATACAAACACTATGCATAATAAAATATAATATATTCTAATTATTGTCTAATAAAAGCAGAGATAACTTTATAAAAGTATTACATTTTTATATAAAAAGATTTTTTACTATGCAAAACACTATGCGGAGAACTATGCGACACTATGCATAATAGAATATAATATATTCTATTTATAGAATAACTTTATAAAAGTATTACATTTTATATAAAAATATTTTACGTATTATTACATTAATAATACCAACAAAAAGTGAGTGACTTATCACTTAAGCATCAATAATTAATATCAAGTATGCTCTTATGCGACCACGCGTATTCTTTTGTACTTTTAACACCGGGTGTTTCAGCGAGTTAAGCGGTAAAACTTCCGTCGTTATTTTCATAAAAGTATTTTTGTCGTTTTCTCAATCAAACAATAATTTCGTTAATAGGATCCACCGATGATTGTCTTAGTTATCGAATATTTCCTGTTAAAAGCGAATATTCCCGAGCCAATCGAATATTATATAACAACTTGTGTACTTTGCAAAATTTATAAATATTACGACTAACTATTATATCAATTTCACTCCATAATATTCAAAAATAATATTTATAGAAAATTCATCTTTATTCAAAAAGTTGGGGTTTTCTGATGGTTCTAGAAGTTATTTAGTAGTCCTCACCATTTTTGTAAAATAATGTATCAATAATTGAAATGAGGACTTATTTGAGTGTGGATATTATACAGATGACAATATTTGTATTTAAACTCATGATTTTATATGTTGTATTAATAAAGTTGTAGTTGTTTTTGTACCATGTATTTTGACAACTCAAAATGATTGTTGTATACCTGTTTTGGAGGCATCACATTCGATTTCCTTTTCTATTGTAATTTTTAGATTATTATATGATTATTCATCGAAGCATAATTTACAATTTTATCTTTAAATTTATAAACAAAATAAAAATTCATACCACATGTTTAGTATGATTTTGTCTTTTATTTTTAAGCAATCTAATTATGTAATTAAACACTATTTTAACATTTTTTTATTAAAATATCTAAATGTAAAAATATTTATATCTCACTGGCCAGACAAACACTTAAATAAGATTATTATAGTAAATCAAGAAAATTTATTTTACATTTACAAAGTCCACAAAAGCTCGCTCAAGTAATATTTAAAAACAATATATTTTATATAATTATTTATTGAAAAAATATATGATTGGTAATTTTAATGTTTTTTTATTAACTTGTGTTTTTTTTAAGAAAAGAAAAGAGAAAAACTCCATAAAACATCTATCCTTCCTTTCATAAGGTGAGGGTGAACACACTACATATATATTTCCATCAATTATGAGTGATTAAACAAAGTTTATCTCTTCAACAAAGTTTGGTACAATGTCACCATTGTGATGTTGACACGTATGGCTTGTTTTGTGCTTATATGATAACTTTCTGACGCGTGTCCTGGTGGGCTCCATAGTGTCAACATAATAGTTTAAGCTAAATTGGATGACGTGGATGGATTTGCATTACAATCAAATCCAATCTACATTACTCAAGTAGTCAATTATTGGGTTGATTGGTTTTAGGATATTTTCTGTTATCGATATTTAACGTTTGTCACATGTAAAACATTTGTGACCGTAATATCATTTACAGATGTATTCTTAATATCTAGGAGGGCACTTGACAACTCACCCGTGAAGTATTTTAAAAACAAAATCTAACAATAGAAATTAAAATACAAAAAATATTAAAAGATAAATAAAAAAATTAATTCATTTTTTTTAAAATAATTAGAAATAATTATTTTTTCATAAAAAAAAAAAAAATGAGTAAAGTTTTATAAAATATATATTCAAAAAAATAAAACTTTATTTTTATAAAACAAAAATCATTTTTATTAAAATATGTAAATTTTCATAAAAATAATGAAGATTTTAAAAGTTTTAACTTTAATTTTATGAATCTATATTTTATGATACTTTACTCATTTTTGAAAAAAATAAAAGTTTCTAATATTTTTTCCTTAAAATAATAATTATTTTTAAACTTTTCAAAAAATAATATTTTATTTTAAATATAAAAAATAATTATTATTTCATAATTATTTAAAAATAATTATTATTTTCAAATTATTTTAAAAAACATTTTATTTAATTATTATTTGATCTTTTTAAAAATAATAATAATTTTTTAAAAATATTTAATTTTAAAATATTGAATATAATTATTATTTTAAAAATAATATTTTATTTTAAAATGTTAAAATAACTATTTTTAAAATACTTATTTTAGTTAAAAATATTTAAAAAATATATTATTTTAAAAATAATAATTTATTTTAAAATATTAAATATAATCATTATTCCAAAATATTAAAAATATTTATTTTATTTGAAAATATTAAAAATTGAGGTTGAGTCAAACTGGGTCGGAATGTGGTCAAAACTGATAGAAGGAACGAAAACACAAAAATGTTACTTTAAGGACCTAATTGATGAAAAGTAAACTTAGGAACGACTTTAAAAGTGAATAGCAATTTAGAGAGATAAAAATATCATTTACCCAATTTTCTTCAATTATAATTGAGAGAACATTTATCCATATGATTAGATAAAATTATAAAAATTACCTACCCATATCATGTTTATTTAAAAGAGTTATTATTCATAATTCATGAAATAAGACTATTAATCCTCAAATTATAATTATAATCTAAAAAAATAATGTTAACAAAACAAATAATATTTAACGATATTTTTATAATTATTTTTAGATATTTAATACTTAAAGTCTAAATTTAAAAACAAACAACACAACCGTAAAGAAAATCGAAGTCTAATCAAATACCATCCTTTAACAACTCCATGACCAACAACTCAAGAAAATGAACTTGAAAATCACCTGCCAAACACGCCCTTGCTCATTTCACTAAGAAATATAGCCTTAAAATGCACCTTGCCCACAAAAGAGAAAAAAACATAGGAAAGTAAACCAGCATAACAGTTTCTTCAATGACCCAAATCACTAATGCTACATATGGAACTTGGAAAAAAACTATGGCAAAAGAAAGGAAATTGAAAACAAAAATAGATAGAAAAATGGTAAAACTATTTTAGTGAAAACAATTCTAATTATCTAAACAATTCTAATTAATCCCCACGGGATAAAATAATCTGAAATAGTATCAACTTAAAACAAATAATTAAATCCCAATCATGCTTTTAGCAAACAAACAAACATGGTCTTAGAAATCTAATAGGAGTATCAAATAACAATGGTAGAATATAACATAATAAATGGTCAAAAAGAGCCCCTGACAAACTCTGATTTCATTTCCTTCTCCATTTTCTTAGTTTTTCCTTGAGTTCTCCAAATTCCAGACATCCTAAAGATATTTTTGCAGAAATTATTTTCCATGCCATAGTTACTTCATACATACCACTCCCTTCTGCATTATATCCCTGTTCTCTGCAGAACAGCTGCATCTACCTAATCTAAAGAGCTGATACTAACAAGGAGTCTCTAGTAGATACACCACATGAATATATAAACATGCTTGGAATACCAAATATACACACACACACACACACACATGAGACTGTATTCAAATTCGATAGTATTCAAATTCGATTCCAAGAGATGTATGGTATTATTTCAGCCAATTGCTACTTCATATCAAACAAGAGACTTGAGGTCAAGGGGCATCAAAGAAGAACTGAAACAAAAAGTACTGTACAAACATACCCCAAATCAGTATGAGCACTAAACCTGTCTCATTTTTGCTGAATATCAACACTAGTAGATATGACTTAAGTTATGTGCCAAAATTGCCTTGATAATGAAACTGGCAAGTTGAGGATTAGTTTAGGTTTAAGCTAACAGCTGCTGCTAACCCGACTTCTCACAGCCATCAAGTTTGAAAATTCACTTTAGAACCTAGAGGTCATAAACACATGACATATGATGCAAAGCGACATCATTCATCAAAGAACCACTGTAGTTTGTAGGTCCAAGTGGCAAACTTCAATCGCTCATCCTCTCTCATCTTCTTGCATTCGACCACCATTCGAGTCTTCATAAGAAGCTTTGACTGCATCAGCAGTCATGAGAGCAGACACAGCCTTGTGGACTGCGATATCTGATCTGGAAAGCATTCTCCGAGCTTTATCCCTCTTAAGCCTAGCAATTTTATGCGCATGCCGGGCTGCACCTAATGCATCACGCAACCTGAACTCGTCAAGATCTCGCCCACCTAACTGCTCAATCCCAAGCCTAGTAGAAACATTTGACTGTTGATGCTTCTTACTTGGCCACTCAGGCAATCCCATATTCCAGCGCTGTACCCCATTTCTCTTGCCTATAGTTCTCTGGTTGTGTGAAGACACCATATGTAGCTTACTAGAGGGTAGAAATGCCTCAATCTTCTTTGACTTCTTGTGATGTTTCGGGCGATTATTCCACTCAGATGCATCTCTGTTCAATGAAAAACATCCAGGACCAGCAGAATCCCTTGGCGAGTACATCCCCGCTGATTCCTGAAGCAATGGAGAAGTATCTGAATACTCAAGGCTATTGCCTGGAAATATAGCCTTCTCATCTCCAAATGTAAAAGAATTTAATCTTCTCCCTGCAACCCCGGAAAGATAAACAAGCAAACATTGAAGAGACAAAAGCTAAAGTGCAAAGTAATGACTAATTTAAGAAATAACAAAATTGGCCAATCATATGTAAATGTGACTTACCAAAAGCATGAAGACCATCTTGATCCCCTAAGATGGCATGGTTGTGCCCAGAAACAGAAAGTCTCCTATGAGATCTATGCTTCGACCCCTTGTTGAGCAGTTCCAAACCACGTGGCTTTAGACAGAAAGCAAACATAGCCGGTTTAGGTGGTACCGTTGCCTGGCCTCCACGGGCACGGGCATTGTTAGCTCTGGTCATTGATTGATCCCACTCTTTCACTTGCTGCTGATACCTCTCCCATGAAGGGGGCTGATAAAGCACAACAACTTGAGTAAATCTTGCTAAACAATACCAACCCCATTAACCATTAATTATAAGGATAAGAAGAGCAAACATTTTCTTTTCTGGGGAGGGAGGGAGGAAGGGGGGGGGGGGGAGAATAATACAAACCATTTTCATGTTGCAAGTATGCAATAATGACTACAAAATAAGAGAAGTTAAATAAGAAGAAATGAGATTACAAGTCTTAATTCAACATTGAATCTTCAACTATTAATGGAAAATTGACCTAAAACTCATTTTAAAATACATATTTAATTAAGGAAACTCTGAAGATTTACTTCCAAAATAACTATGAAAGGTATAGCACAAATCAACATATTATTAACCAATATGTAGCATTCAGGAATAAACATCTGATTTATCATATGAAAATATAACCTCCACAGGAGGCCTATCAAGAATTAATTGTTAAGGTAGATATAACCTCAATGACTCATCATAACCCATGGACTTGCGATGCGATGTAGTGTAATTTTATTACTTACTATACTTGTAATTTGTGAAGTTGAGTGATTAAGTCATTTTTTATCAATGAGTTATCATCACTAATGGACTTGCGATGTAGTGTAATTTTATTAGTTACTAGACTTGTAATTTGTAAGTCATTTTTTATGGTGATGACTTTTGATTATTTATTTTAGTTACTAGACGTGGTGTTTGTTGACTTGTTCTACTGTTGACTTGTTCTACTTTTTAACGTCAAGTATTTTTATTTTGAATTTTGATTGTGAAGTATACATATAATTGTGTTTTTAATTGTATTCCATAGTGTTAGTTACTATGTTTTGGGTTTTAATGTATATACAATTTTATTATTTAATATATTTTTAAGTAAAATAAATAATGTACACATTGCACATTTTAATGACTTGTTGACACATGGACGCCATGACGGGCGCCTTATTATCTAGGCATAATAATATCTTTAATTTCATGGCTCGTGAAGACCGAATGAAAACACAACACGACAAAAAATTCCAGAAATTCAAGATTACTATATGGTTTTTATTATAGTTGCTTCAGGATAAGGGAATTACTCATGGTAAACTCTGGAATCTCTAAGAAAACTCTAAAACAAGACTATTAATCAGAATGTACATATTTATATATTCCAAATCATTATTATTGGCGATTACAGCAGTAAATAACAAAAGATGCATATGGTCACTCTACTCGGTCAGTAAAGTCCAATGCAAACTTTTAGTCGCAAATTATTTCCTTTAAGATAATCCCTTTTTTCCATTTCAATCTTGCAATTCTTATACTAATGCAAATTCTCCTGTACATACACTAAAAAAAAGATAAAAAGGAAAAATATTACACTAATACATTTTTAGCCATTACCACATAATTTTTATCTAAAAACAACTAGTTCCCAGGAAATTTCATCCAAAGATTCATGCTTTGGTCATATATCTAAGTGAAATATTCATCTGATTATGCAACTTCTTTAAAGTGCTGAGCAACAGTTAAGGTAGATATTAGAAAGGAAATATTTTCAAACAAATTTGATCGCCCATAATAAAGGAAATATCAGCTAATTGTATTTTTCCTTTAAATGAAAGATTAATTTTATAAGAGAAAGAGGGTGAACAAGGGTATTCATACTATGGAGATCATGTGCCATCTAATTTAAGTGATAGATTGATTAAGAATACAAATTCAAGAAATGAGGAGATAAAATGGAAGGTACCTGAAGCTGTCTTATTAATGGTCTCCCGGTTGTCTGTCTCTTCTGCTGCCAATGCTGATAAATGGCTTTAGTCACTTCCATGGAAGCAACTCCAGCCATGAGCTTTTCTATTTCATCAACAGTAATGCGATCACGTTGTTGGGTGTATGAAAATTTCTCAAACATATTCATGGTCTTCTCAAACAGCTCATCAGTAATCACTTCACAAGTACTCTCCTGAGTTTGAAAAGATTTTCCATTTGTCAAAATCCACTGCTCATCATCACTATCCATGTCATATAAGGTCTTTGATGGATTCGTAGCCATGTCAACATCAGTCTCAATTTGCCGGAAGTAATTGGGAGAACTGCGAGTAAATCGAGATTCTGCTGAATTATAGTCAAAATCCTCTATTAACCGGACACCAGGAATAGGGATGTTTTTCACTGAAGCAGCACGAATGTTCCGGTTATAACACTCCCCGTGCATTTCTTTGAAAAGCATCCACTGGCTCCTGTCAGGAAATTCCAGTGCCCAATCTTTTCCTCCTTTCCACATCATAGCATGTGTGTAGCGGTTCGTTGACCCGGGCTGAAAATTATGTTGCACCTTGTGTGAATACTTCGTACTCCCAGAAAATTTGACAGCAAGTTTCCATTCATTATGATCGGCAAGTTCTAAGACAACCCGTGCCCCACATTCTCTCCAACCTCTGTCCCCAAGGGTTATTAACAAATTCGAATCACATGCTAATAACTCCAGATTTCTTTGAGAAACCCTAGAAGCATCGGATGTCCTCTTCACACTAGCTCGCCTAATTCGTCTATAAGGATGCCCATTCTGGTTATGAGCTTTATGCTTTGAACTGAATTCCGAACTTTCAAAAGGCAATGCGTATTGGACCTGGGTTCGTGGCTTCCTAGGTCCATTACTAAAGCCACTGTGGATAATGTTTGTTTTCCCATGAGGCCAAACAGGTGAGATGTGTACAAGAGGTGAAGAACTTGAGTTTGTTCTGTTGCGAGGCCACAAACTTTTAGGTCCAGTAGGGTTGGGGCTGCAGATAATTCCATCACTCACATCCCAAGAAAAATCAGATGCCCTTGCTACACCGGGTGATTTCCCATCAACACTGCTTTCGACTAGGTCAAATGCTGGGATTTCAACACTCATGCTGTTCAAAATAGAATCGTCACTGGCACCAGAGATGACTGCGGAGGCAATATCTTTGGAAATCAGCTGATGTGGTAATGTGACAAGCCTCTCAAGTTCTGGATCATTTTGTTCACACTTTTGTGATTGGCCAATAACATGAGTCTCAGTACTTCCAGAATCTCTGGAGCAGGTATAAGTTTCAGCAACTTCTGAATTTTGATTTTTGAGATGCTGAGATGACTTGATACTACAACCATCCATGCTTACAGTCATGGGATCAGTTCCCAACTGTGGTTTTGAACAAGCCCCATCTGCCAAAGATGTTCCCAATGGTTTATCAGAAGTTACTAGTGGAGCATCTTCAGAGCAACATTCAACTAGAGACGAATCAGGATCGTGCTCCCGAAGGCTGATGCAAGCAACACTACTTTCCATCAGCAGCTTGAGATGAAGACTAAAGAAGAAAGTTGGTGCAGCACTAAAAGAAAGAGCAAATGGCAGAAGCATTCCATACTTTGGGTTAGGCGACTGCCTCCAATTTTCATTGCAAGATTTTGAAAGACCAACGGGTATAACACCATGGACAGATTTATTTCCTTTACCCTGATAAATAGATGACAAAAATGGAGTTAATCAGAGTCTGAGTGATATTTGGTTAGACTGCATGAACAACATAAAATTATAAGTATATTGGGTTCCTTGTGATTTTTCTCAGGGTCAATACCACACAAGTTTTTTGGCTTGGTATTAAACCATTAAGGATTTATGAGTATTTCAAGTAAAATAAAATTGATAAAAGACAACAAAAAGCTCAGTCTCCGGCTGGTAGAACAGACATTTTTTAACAACTGAGATTCATTACTATCTCCCTTCCTAAATATCCAAAATATAAGATTAATTTCCTTTGTTAAAAGTGACATAGTATTTCACAAAGGCTAGTGATATTATATTTTGCAACAGAAAGTTCCAGAAAAAAAAATCAACATAAATGAACTTTAAAACGAACACCTGAAAAGAGGGCTCCCAACCGATGTGATTGCCTCCACCTTCAAGTTCTTTGATGTTATCCAATGTGCATTCAGGCAGAGGAAGTTGCTTAGTGAATAAACAATGCTGCTCAAACATAGAATCTAGGTACAACCAGTTAGAATATTTCAGTTGGGAGAAGCTGTAGAAGGCAAAAACATGTTGCTTCCTAAGATCTTGTATACAGCTAAGCTTAAACCTTATTGAAGTTACTGGCATTTTAAGATCAACATACTTCCCCGGTTCATTTGGTTCATGGAATACAGTGAGGATTAGGAAAACAAAAGCTACAGCCTGCTTCAAACAACCTTCAAACAGGAAAAACCTCAACCCAACTACATTGTCAACAAAAAGCACCTCCAAATGAACCTTAGGCCATGTTGTCACAATCGTTCCATATTGAAGCAGTAATGAAAGCCGGAAAAGTCTAAAAATCTCTGCACCAAATGTGTACTCCAGGAAAGGATGCAGTGGTAAGCTTAACTGAGTCTTAAACTCTTTAAATTGTATCAAGGCCATATTCAGCTTCAGCATGCCATCACAATCTATTGACCACAACAGCCAGTCAGGGTCCATGCAATCAAAAGAAGTACTGCACTCTTTTGAAGTCTGGAAACTATCAGCAACAGATACTACACATCTAGGCGGACTTATATGTACATTGTTATTAACAGATACACAACATGATCCTTCTTTCTTCTTGCGAAAACGCCTCCTGAAATAAACAACGGGTGATCTGTTCTCTATGGAGCTTGTAGTGCCCTCCAACACAGACTTCCCATCCATTCCTCCATCAACTAATCTGTCTGCTGAAGCAAAAATACACACTTTACCTGCATCTCTTTCCAAGAAACCCACAACTTCATTCCCATGTGCATTACCAACTTTATTAGGCAATGGTGGCACAACACTGGGAGATGAATGGGATGTTTTTTGTTTTTTCAGATCAGAAGAAGTTTTGGATCGATGAGACGAACGAGCCAACCATGAACTAATGGGTTCTGAGTCCGTATGAACACTGATATTGGTGTCAGTGTCGGTCATGGTTGTGTCTGTAGGTCTATCATTAATAAAAGATTCTTTCAACTTTTTATCATCTTTAACTTCACTCGGGAAAAGCAAGAGCTTGAACCGCTCATTTTGAAGGCTAATCCATTCCATATCCCTATCATCATACTTGACATGATGAAGTTTAGTTTCTTCATCATAATCATTCACAAGCCCATAATACCAGCTCTCATCCAATGGCCAAAAAACCTTAATCCTTTGGTTCAGGAACCAGTATGCATCCTCGTTCCTATACACAACTTCATAAAAATGGCGTCGCTTTCTAGGAGATCCCTTCTCTTTGTAATCATTCCTTGGTCTCAGCAGTCTGCTAGCAGAATCAGCAGAAGGGGACACTAAACCAGCTTCCAGGTTTTCCACACGACTGCCAATGTCCCTGCCAGTATGAATCAAGGAAGATTTGCTTTTGGGAGAAGGACCAGTGCAACGAGGATCAAATCGAGAAGAAAGCATCCTTGCAGCATTTTGCTCAAGATTTTCCTCATCGTCTTGGGAATAATCAGAAACACTCCCAGTATTATCAACTTCAGGCTCAACCTTCTTCGTAACACTTAAACTATCTGATGCCAAATCCTTCTTTTTCTTCCTATGCTTCCTCTTCCCTTTTCTGGAAGAAGACTCATCACCACCACTGCCGTTATCGACAACCAACGGATCCTCGTCCCTCTCAATCTCAGCATGTTGTGGGGAACTCATCCTAGCAGTCCTACTTTCGTCAAACTCAGAATTCAACTTGGCAATTTGATCAACAGAGCTAGATGACCCCGACGGCTTTGAAACATGACTCTTACTCCCAACATATCCGCGTGGCTTTTTCGGAATCCGAATACCATCCAGATTGAGTGAAATCCCATTCAACCCACTAGTCCTGTTAAAACTCTGGCTCAATCCCAACAATGGGCCATCCGATCTCATTAAACTGGAACTTGTCCCATTAACAAAACTACTCCTACCCCTCTTCACCTTCGGCTTAAAACTATTCAACGCCACCTCTTTCCTACTTTTCCTCTTCCTTTTTTTACTAACCTCATCATCTTCACCACTCCTCCTCTTACCATTCCCTTCATTTGAAACCTTGGATGTGTACAGTCTCTGAAGATCAACAGACCTACTCTTCTTCGAAATTTCAGCACCTCCTCCCTTTTCTACACTAATTTCCATCAGAATTCCTCAATTCAAACACTCTCCACCAAAACCCCCAATTTTCACATCCCATCATACACGTGCAACACCAAGTTTCAGATCTGAAATTCACATAAAAAATCAACAAACATCCAAGCAAATCCACACATTGAAACAATTAATCAATAACTAAAAAAAATTCGGACAAAAAGCAACTCATTTCTACAGCTTAAATCGATCAAATCAGTCAAAAAAATGAAAAAAAGAAATGACAAATGATAACACATACCTGTCTTAGATAACATCGCAACATCTCAGAGATCAAATTGAATTTATGGTTTGAATGTTGATACAGATAAGAGAAGTGAATGGGGGAAGAAAGTTTGTTCAATTTGGAACCCTAATTGGTGAATTTTCAAATGATTTTCATTTATACATACATATATATATATATATATATATATATATATATATATATATATATATATATATATATATATAGTCTTATTTTTAGTCTCAGACAGAAAGAGTTAGGGTTTCTATGGGCTTACGAGAATAATGTGAAAATATATTTAAAAACAAAAAGACTTAAAATTTTAAAAAGCATAGAACAATATGGACCGTTGGATTCGACATTGGACGGTTAGGATTCCCTATGTGTTGTTGAATCTCTACCCGAACAGAATAAACCTCCAACTTATTTGCAAAAAACAGACGGGAGAGGATTAGCATAATAAATATGGACGGTTGAGAATTTTTGAAGGTTTGTAAAGATGTTCGTTAGATAAGTAACATAATATTACATATCTATTTTTCATAAAAGGTAAAGACCCAAATTTTCTTTTTTAGTACAAACTTTACCCCTACAGTTGTAATAAATAACAGTATTACCAACAAGTATTCAGCAAGTGAAAAAGTAGTGACGCGCGACAAAAGACAAAGTAGTTTATTCTACTCGCGCTAATAAGTTGACACGTACTATCAGTGCTGCCTTTAAGTCCTAGATAACCTGTCTGGGGTACTGCAAAAGCGAGTGTATTTCACTCCGTATAATTGAAATTGGAGTTCCTTATTCTGAGTAGTGGCGTAGTGAAAAAAATTACTCTACTCTAGAATATAAATAAAATAAAATGCTAACTTTAACATTTATATTATCTAAATTTATATAATATAAATATAACATTTATATTATTTACATAAATAAAAATAATTTTTTAATCACTACAAAGATAATAATTATGTGCTTTTTTTTATATTAATTTGTTAATTTTTCTATAAGATAATTATTGTGTAGGAAAATGTTGAATCAATAACTACTAGACATGACAATATAGTTATAACTATTTTTTAACCCATATTCCATACTCCATGCTCGCATGAGAATTAAGCCTGCAACTAGACCTTGCAAACGGGCTCAAAGTTCACGCATGGCCGGGTCTGCATGTAAAAACTTAAAACTTTTAATTTGCATTTTTAGTTTTCGACGAAAACTTGGCCGCTTTTGGCCCTTACCGTGACTCCATGATTTTTTTTTTACAATAAAATGTTCTTACTTGTGGGTTGTGAGGCTTGAATACAAGACTTGTGAAGTAAATAAATAAGAGTTCAAACCATTTGAGCTACAACAATTATTTGTTTTTTAATGCAATCTTCAATATATTTTAAATATAATTGAAAACTATAATTAAGATATGTAGTTAATGTATGTAATTAATTAATAATACTAATTTATAATACTATTAAAATTTTAATTGATTGAGATATGTAATTAATGTAGGTAATTAATTAATCGTGTTTGTTTGTATTATTGTTTATTATTAATTATTTTATTATTTTTAATATTTATTATTATTACTATTTCTGGTGTGACGCCCCCAAAATTAGGTATACGTCACCCATTCTGAGTCGTCAAATACATGGTACAAAATTCAAATACAATTTCATTTATCTAATTTGTTGAATCTGTCAGTATAGAATACGACCACGATTAATCGTGAGTTTTAATACAAATGTATGTAACTCTATGGTGCTTCTCGACCACAACCTTATAATGGTACATTACATAAAAGTATAGTCAAAACCTGTTTTAGAAATTAAAATCTTTGGGAAATGCTCGAGAAACCTTCGTACTTGGGAAGCCGTGCGTCAGGTTATAATAGATATCATATGGCCACAGAATTATCCTTGGTTGACCCAATAGATCCCAAAGAAAAATGAGAAGATTACTATCATCTTTTTCCCAACGGTGAGTCTTCTCTTGACATATAAATATCTCCGTTGTCTCCAAGTAAAAATTATGTTTCAAATAAACTCCAAGACATACAGGTAGTGCTCGTAGATATATTCAGCTAGTGGATGTGCACAACTATGTCTTATGAGAACACGAGGTTGTATGTCATTAGATATCTTGTATGATAGTGGCAAAACACCCTTCCAAAGTTGGGTTCACCTTACCCTATTTAATTCACCAAATATAACTATTGTATAGAATACAACACACTTTTCTATCTTTGTTTGGGAGGAACTCCACGCCTAGAGACCCACATTACTATTCCCTCGTTATCCCCCCACTCAATCGTGTAACACTTTTATTACACGAAAGGAATTGTGAAGCGAGAAAGGGTGAAGCACAACTAGCCCGAAGAATGAATATCATAAATAAAGATAATTAAATTATCAATAGCTTTCATCAATAATAATCGAGGAGATTTAGAACATATGGTAGATGATAAAACTTTTCAACCATAGTAGCGGTAGAACGAAAGCAATCCATTAGAAGAGTCGAATAGACCATAAGGTCTATTATCTTCTATGTTAAAAGTCCACCAATCTTTTTTTATCCATGTAAAATAAATCAGCAGTTCTCATCACAATCATATGAATAACTCATAATCATAATTGTGGTTCTAAATTCCTCTTCGCAACCGTGGATTAAGATAATTTTCATCACCTATCTTCACCGAAACATCAAAAATCATGGTTATACCAAATCGAATTCTCGCTTTCATAATCATACTAATAAATTCATCTTTGCACTACGGCCAAAGATATTCATTAACAATTCATCTTTGCACTACGTGTCAAAGACATACAACTATATTTTAGAAGAGTCAAATAGAGCATGGTATCTACTATCTTCTACGAATTAAAAGTGTATAATAAATATTTTATCGCTGAGACTCAACTTAATAAATAATCCACATCATCGAATCACCCATGCACTATGGCCAAGGATATTCGTTAATATCACATCCATGAATTTATATTTTATCGAGACTCAAATTTCGATAATCAATCCATATCCTTTGAATTATCCATGCCCTACTACATTAAAGATATTCGTTAATATCACGACCACGAATTATCCATGCACTACTACTTAAAGATAATCGTGTTTTCATCAACGGTCATGGTCATGCCATAAAATAATTCATCTTTGCACCTTTGGTAGAAGAGAATCCATAGCCATAATCATACAAAAAGCGCCCATCAATGCACTACGGCCGATGAGGACTTTTTCCACATCATTTGTAACATTACGGTCATGATTATACCGAATAATCCCTGTTCATAATCATACCAAGTCCATCTATGCACTACGGCCAAAGATGACTTTCAACATAATATAAGCATGAGGATGATGTCAATGATATAAAAATTAATCAAATGAGACAAAAGATAAATATTAAACTTTATAATACAATTTATCCAGCGTTCAATAATAACCAAATGTTATCAATCACTTAAATAATCTCATAATCTAATATCATTAATATTATAACAATATTTTAATCATTTCTTAAGCTTATAAACAATTTATTTTAATTGTTTACACTTTATCAAATAATGCATTTAATCATTCAAAAATGTCATACTCATAAGATTTCATAATCAATGATCAAATCCCTCATAAAAAATCTGCATATACCCGATTCTCAAGCCATAAAATCCTATTTTCCAATTTTATTACTTCACATAACATATTTAATTTATTTACTCATAACTAGTTTATTTTCATTAAAAATACCAAATCAGTCCCAAAAATATTTCTTTTTTAAGGATTTAGCGAATATAGTCCCATCTTGAACATATATTTTTCTCAAAATTTTTAAAATTCATTTACTATTTTTCATATGGCTAAAACTGCCGAATATTTAGACATTTATCATAAATTATACTTTTGTCCAAAAATTCCGAAATTTATAGGGTATACTCCTGTTATATACATGTACTCCCAATAAAAATTTCACCAATTTTTTAGTTAACCACAAGGCGTTATAAGGGTTTACTTTTAAAATAGTATTTTTCCATAGAATCCATAACTCTTAATCTATACATCCAAAATCGCCATTTTTTTGACACAATCTGAAAATCATCAAATTATCATTTTAAAGTTTTCGCAATTTTTAGGGTCGGAAAAATTACGAAACCGCTTCGATAAAACCCTTTTTTAATAAAAATATTATTGAATGAATACGAAGGATCATTTACAATGCATGCAGTAATCCACATAGGCAAAAAGTTATTTCAATGCAGAATAATAAATAATGGAACGGTCATGCGTAAGCATACGCACAGTATGAGGATATTCCAACGTAATAATAAATAATGAAATAATGAGAATAATTCACGAGGCATGCGATAGGGCCATCGCAGACGATGTGTTATTCTAATGAATAATAAATAATTGAATCAGTCCCATAAGCATACGACGACGTGATATTCCAATGAGAATAATAAAGAATGGAATAATGTAAGAATTTCACCAAGTATAGGGTAGCAGCGATACAAAAGTTATTCCAACCGAATAATAAATAATGGAATAACATAAGTTATCTTCATGAATACAAAAGAAATAACACCCCTACATTAGTAGAAGATTGAATCTGCGAGAGTGTAGTGTAGAATACTCTTTTCTTTCTCTCTTATTTCTCTATACTTTCTCTCTATAGCTTGAATGAATTCATGAAAAATAATGAAGAACTAGGCCTCTATTTATAGAAGATTTCTAGCTTAGCACTTGCAATGTGAAAAGCAAATGGCTTGCATTGGTGATGTGAAAAGAAAAGTGGTTTGACCTTTTGTAATGTGAAACACCATGTGGTTTGACGCCTGTAATGCGAAACACCAAGTGGTTTGACGCCTGTAATGTGAAACACCATGTGGTTTGACGCATGTAATGTGAAACACCAAGTGGTTTGACGCCTAATGTGAAACACCAAGTGGTTTGACGCCTGTAATGTGAAACGACAATTGGTTCGACACCTGTAATGTGAAACGACAATTGGTTCGACGCTTGTAATATGAAACGGCAAATGGTTTGACGTCTGGTAAAGGTAATTACTATTGGCGAAAGAGACTCTTAGATGATGACATATGGGCCCCCATTGAATAACCAAATTTACCACAACGTCTCATAATAGACTCTTTATATACATCAAGGATTGAATAAATATTACCACGAATCATTTTATTTTTAATCAACACATATTTAATCTTTCAACAATTAGTAATCATTAATATTATAACTCATCGTCTCAATTATTGATTTAATAATATAACATATTATATAGATGATACTGTGACAATAATTGAATCAATAATATAAGAGATATGATGCAGTAATTACTGTAGCAATAATTAAGTATAACTGAGTGACTTCTCACGTAAGCATCAATAATCAATACAGGTGTGCTACTATGCAACCACGCCAGACATTCTTTTTTACTACCGAGTAGTTCAACAATTTTAACAGGTAAAACTTCCGCAAGTTATTTTCATATAAAATATTTTTTGTAGTTTTCTCAATCCGACAATAATTCCATTAAGGCGATCCACTAATGATTGTACTGTCGTACGGATATTTTCCGACAAAAAGAATATTCCTCGACCAATCGAATATTCCCTGACAAAATAAATATTTTATATCAATTGCTTACTTTGCAAAAAAAAAAATTCACATATTACCCTTAACTTTAAACTTTTATCAATTTAACTATTTACCAAAATAAAAAAAATTGAATATTTTTATTTCATAAAATTCGGGGTCTCACATCTGGTGTAGCAAAGAGTTTGTCAAAAAAAAAAAATTAAAGGGAGAAGCCCGCCGTTGGCCAGGTCTACCTGCAACCTAAAAGTTTAAGGCATCGGTTTTAAGCTTCAAACAAATACCTCTTAAAAATTTGTATTCGATACACTTGTATATACATTTTTAAATTTATATTTTAGTACTATTTAGTATTAAAAAACTAATCCAAAAAATTATAACAAAAAGAGTCATATTTGACAATTTTTAATTCCACAAAAGGAGAGATATTGTTGATATTAATATAAATTAATACAGTAATATTCTTAAATTTACCATAATAATTTCATTATCACCTCCAATATATACTAATTCACTTTAGGTCAATATAAAACAAAATTACATTATTCATATATACTTGTGAATTTTAATATCGCAAAATTTCAACTTAAAGTTAGAGCTCTCATTTTACAAAAAAATTAAAAAAAGAACTAAGAAGAAGAGAAAGTACTATGTATATATGCTTATGACGGTAAATTTATCAAATTGTTGTATTATCACTTTTTAATAACTGGCCCAACTAATAAAATTTACAATAATTTCTTTTAAAGTACAGTTCGAGCCAAATGTATAATTTTTTTTATACCTGATGAGAGTTGGGGAAGAGTGTTTAATTTGTTGTTTTCTCAGATATATATGCCCTGTTGTAAATATGTATAGTATATGTTTTTATTTTATTTATTTATTTATTTGATAATTTGAGGGTGGGGTTGAACCCAGTTCCTCATCATTAAAATTTTTAAATATGGAAGGATATTAATAATTTTAAATTTAAATTTTATTAGTATAGTTTTTTAGCATTTTATTATTTATATTAATAATTTTTATATCATATTATTACTTAATTAATTTAATTGTGACGGTCACAATTTTATTTTTCAAAAGTTCTGTTTAAAAGTCAAAACATCTTAAAATGGTTAATATGATTTTGAACCATAACCATATAGTTCCAACCCACACAACCCATATTAAAAATAGTTAATATGGTTTTAGTTTTTAAATGGAACCATAACAATATTTTGAAAACCAAAACCAACTCATAACCATATTTTATCATGTCTCTTTATAAAAAATCTCCGTCGTCTTCAATTTTTTTTTTTGATAATCACTCTATCTAATGCTCCTCGTCTCCTTTCTCTAATCAAATCATGTCGAATTTTATTAATACTTTGGTGACAAAAGATGAATACCAAATGATATGGATGTGTTGTGATTGATTGTTATCACTACGCCCCATTCATGTATCGTAAATTATCAACTAATTACATATTATCACGTCATTTTGTAAATTAGTTTTATTAGTCTTCGTTTTCTCTCAAGATATCTTAATTCCAAACATAGAAGAAAAAATGTATATTTGAAGAAATTATGATAGGTTTGTATGATGTTAAAGATGGACGTACGTATTTTTTCTTTGGTACACTCATTCATGTATGTAGATCATCAACTAATTCGATTTTGTCAATTAGTTTTGATTCCCTAATTTTAATTAAAAAAATTTGAAGAAATTATTTTGTATGATGTTGGGGCGTAATTTTGTGGGTCCCACATGGTTCGATTGTATTTGATTTTTAATTTTTAAGAAAATAGTCCTAGTATGATAGTTACTATGATAAGGAATTTTATTCCAATTCAAGAACATAGCTATAAAGATGATGTAATCAACTATAAATACATATTTCACACGTACAAGGTATTTTACAATTCTTTGAGCACTAGAGTAATTATATTCCTCCATTGTTGACGTTTTTAGTATGTACTGATCCTCCCATCGGAACCATCCTCCGACGGCCCCGGCCGTCAAGTTTTTTAGACATGATAATTTGTTCACTGTGCAGGTTTCCCGTTCGTTGTTCGGTGATTTTGCGGGTGGACAGATTTTGGCTTTAATACATGCCATAGTTACTTCATACTTAGCCCCCTTAGCTGCAGAACAACTACATCTACCTAATCTAAGAGCTAATACTAACAAGGAGTATCAAGTAGTTACACCACAGGAATATATAATAAACACATGCTTGGAATATCAAATAGACAAACTACATGCATCTACATATACAAGCTTTTGCAAATCATAACTCAGACTAAACAAGAATATCTATGCCTCCAGTTAGACTCAAAAGCTTAGTCTAAGCTTCATGAGACTAAGCTTTTCTTTTCCTACAAAGTATCAGCTCTAAGAAATCTACTCGCATTGAATAGTATTCAAACTCGATTCCAAGAGATATATAGTATTATTTCAGCCAATTGCTCCTTCATATCAAACATGAGAATTGAGGTCAAGGGGCATCTAAGAACAACTGAAAGAAAAAGGACTGTACAAGCATACCCCCTATCGGTATGAGCACTAAACAGCTAAACCTATCTCATTTTCGCTGCAAATCCTGCAGCTTGAAATGAGAGACACTAGTAGGTAGGACTACTAAGTTATGTGCCAAAATTGCCTTGATAATGTAACTGGCCAGTTGAGAATTTGGATGTGGTTTAAAGGCAACAGCTGCTGCTAACCTGACTTCTCACAGTCACAGACATCGTGTTTGAAAATTCACTTTAGAACCTAGATACATGACAAACGATGCAAAAGCGACATCATTCATCAAAGAACCACTGTAGTCTATAGAGAAAATCCAAGAAACTTCAAAAGTTAAATAAACTCTATTGACCCAGAACAGCAGGCTGAAGAGGTGGCTAACGTCATTCACTCATCCTGTCATTGTCTTGCATTTGACCGCCATATGAGTCTTCATAGGAAGCTTTGACTGCATCGGCAGTCATGAGAGCAGACACAGCCACGTGGATTGCAATATCTGCTCTGGAAAGCAATCTCCGAGCCCTATCCCTCTTGAGCCTAGCAATGGTATGTGCATGCTTGGCTGCACCTGACGCATCACGCAACCTGAACTCTTCAAGATCTCGCCCACCTAACTGCTCTATCCCACGCCTAAGAGACACATCTGACTGTTGATGCTTCTGGCTTGGCCACTCAGGTAATCCCATATTCCAGCGCTGAACCCCATTTCTCTTGCCTATTGTTCTCTGGTTGTGTGAAGGCACCATATGTAGCTTACTAGAGGGTAGAAATGTCGCAATCTTCTTTGACTTCTTGTGATATTTGGGGCGATTATTCCACTCAGATGCAACACTGTTTAATGAAAAATATCCAGGACCGCCAGCATCCCTTGGTGAGTACATCCCCGTTGATGGGTGAAGCATCGGGGAAATATCTGAATATTCAAGGCTATTGCCTGGAATAGCCTTCTCATCTCCAAATGTAAACGAATTTAATCTTCTCCCTGCAACCCCAAAAAGATAAACAAGCAACCATTTAATAGACAAAATCTAAAGTGCAAAGTAATGACTAATTTAAGAAATAACAAAATTGGCTAATCATGTGTAAATGTGACTTACCAAAAGCATGAAGACCATCTTGATCCCCTAAGTTGGCATGGTTGTGCCCAGAAACAGAAAATCTCTTGTGAGATCTATGCTTCGACCCCTTGTTGAGCAGTTCCAAACCACGTGGCTTTAGACAGAAAGCAAACATGGCCGGTTTAGGTGGTACTGTTGCCTGCCCTCCACGGGCACGGTCAGTATTAGCTCTGGTCATTGATTGTTCCCAATCTTTCATTTTCTGCTGATACCTTTCCCATGATGGGGGCTGATAAAGCACAACAACTTGAGTAAAATCTTGCTAAAAATACCAACCCCATTAACCATAAAGATAATAAGAGCAAACATTTACTTTTCTTCTCTATTTTTATTTCTTGGGGAGAGGGGATCTGGTGAGGGAGGCAGGAAGGGAAGGGGAGAATACAAACCATTTTCATCCTGCAAGTCCGCAAAAATGACTACTAAATAACGGATGTTAAATAAGAAGAAAAGAGATTAACAAGCCCTAATTCAACATGGAATCTTCATTTAATAATGGAAAATTTGCTTAAAATTCATTTAAAATTTTAAAATACATATTTAAGTAATGACACACAGAAGATTTACCTCTAAAATTACTATGAAAGGTAATAGAGCACAAATCAACCTATTATTAGCCAATATTTTACATTCGGAAATAAATAGACTTATAAGATGAAAACACAACCTCCACAGGAGACTATAGTTGTTATGGCGAGTCATGGCGGTAGCCGACAGCCAGGACGCTTAGGAGATGGCGTCCGTATGTCGACAAGTCGTTTACAGTGTGCAATTTATATATTATTTATTTTACTTAACAAGTATATTGGCAATAAAATTTCATATATATTAAAACTCAAAACATAACATAACACTATGGAATAACATTAAATGCATAATTATGTAAATACTTAGCAATATCAATCCAAAAATAAAACACTTGATATTCAAAATTAATAAAAGAAATGAAAATTTCAACAAATACCACATATAAAATGTAAAATGTAACATCAATGGATAATCAAATAAAAAATCAAATAAAATATATATATAAATTTATAACATACATATATATATATTTATATAGAGTCCGGATCACGGACTCCGGATCATAACAAAATCCGGATCTTTTTTTTTTTTGCTTTTTTTTTATTTTAAAATAATTTAAAATATTATATAAACTCATAAGTATATATATAACAAAACATGTAAACAGATATACAGTTGTATTATATCACACCCAAAATATAGGAATTGATATTTCCATAATATTTTTTAGTTGTTTAAAAAAAAAACAAAAAAAAGGGTCCGGATTTTCCCATTCTGGGAGGTCAGGACCGATCAATTCTCAATTTATATATATATAAATATATATAATATTTATATATAAACTCATAAGTATATATATATAACAACCAGAAAGGATAAGTTTATATAATATGTATAGGGAGTCGATATTTCCACAAGATTGTCCTCACATGAATAGTAAATAGGACCCACATTCATGTGAGTGAGGCATTGTGGAAATATCAATTCCCAATATATATACATAACAAGCAGTCAATAGATATGAATGATGAGGGAAACAAAAAAAAAAGCCAAGTAGTAAACATAAGTATATATATATATATAAATATAATTATACTTATATATATATATATATATATAAATTATATATAAATATAAATTTATATATATTATATATATATAAACTCATAAGTATATATATAACAATCAAAAATGATAAGTTTATATAATATATATATACATAACAAGCAGTCAACCAGTCAATAGAAACAAATGACAAGGGAAAAAAAGAAGCCAAAAAGGTACAGTCGAAGTGCACAAATATATCATATATCATATATAGCCGTCGGCACTAAAAAAACAGAAAAAGTAGCAGAGCATAGAAACGAGAAAGAAAAAAAAGAAGGAAATACTTATTGAAGTGCCGATCGAAGTGTCGGAAGGGACGTCGGAGTCGACGAGGTACTCTCTCTCTCTCAGTCGCTCGTCGACTCTTCTTCGCTTCTATTGTTCGATACTTCGATTGTCGTTCCTGTTCTTCACTTCTTCTTTGATATCGTGAATCAGTTCGACTAGGGCTAGCCCGGTTCCAAGCGACGCCGTTTAAATTTTTTTTACCTAGTGGGTCGATCCATACCCGGAGTAGCCAAGTCGGTCGATCTGCCAGAAAGTCGTCGAAATCGACGCCGAGACGTCCAAGACGACGACTTCCTTGGCTAGGCGCTCAACTTTCACCCCAAACCCAAGTCGCAAGGTCGCCTTGTCTGTTACTCACCGACTGAACGACTTGACGACGCCTTAACAACTATGCACGAGACCCATCAAGAATTAATTGCTAATATGCATAAAGTCTGCAGAGTCCTTGACCAACTGTGCATCACCTTATCAAGAGACATAATCAGCCAACTTTGCAACCCACAAGTTCTATATGCCAAATAAACCAAAAGGCCGAACCTCAATGGAACTACCACCTCATCTATGACGCAGTAAGAACCCTGTATATATTGCTATACTCTTTTTTTTTGGAAAAAAATAAGTGTATAGTATGTATCCCTATTGATTCCAGAAATGCAATGTTATAAAGTAACGAATATTTGGCATAAATCACCAGTTTTGTGTGGTCATAAAGAAGTGGTCCTCTTCAACGCCACCCAAAAACACTTTTAAAACATTCAGCATGCTCCAGTTTCATTCATTTTTTCCCCTTTTACTTTCCTCCTATACATTATTTCTTATATACATTATTTCTTATTATCCATGGCCAAAATAAGGAACCTCAACATTTGCAAATTACAACAAAGACAAGGAGTCCCCACCACTACTAGCATATTATTACTCATCCCAAAGTTTAGCTTGGAGCTGCAAGCTTCTGCTTAGAAAAAGAACAAAAGACAGGAAACAACCAAAAATTTCATAAAAAGGTTTAGTTAGATGCTAATATATTTTAATTCACATCTAGCTTTGCCGGACACAAATCCATTGCCAAATCTATGTCAAATTATAGTACTGGTCCTCCTACAGATTTGTTAGTACATCTAGGGTCAAAAAGTCCAACTTTCTCAATAAGGTACATCTTATCAAAACATTAGAAGAACAAAAAGAATCTATAAAACCTAATTAATTAGACCTATTAATGGGACAGTAAGTTTCACTAGCAAAATATGTCTTTGGGACATGACACAGTCGGTAATATATAATTATTAATAATAAAAATAGTTTTTTTGAAGTAGGTAAAATGATATAAACCTACTATTATATAGAAATTATTAATAATAATATCTTTAAAATTACAAAACAGTAGGATATATGGCACATGAAGACCAACATAGAAACACACCAAAAAATTAGGTAAGAAATTCAAGATTACTTTATATGGATTTTATGAAGAGTTGCTAAACACAGAATAATTCCAGGAATTACCTATGGATTTTGGTGAACAGAATACAGGTTTCTCCAAGGAAACTCTAAACCCAAAACTATTACACAGAATGTACATATTGATATGTCCATTCCTCTTGCTGGAGATTGCAAAAGTTAATTAAACAAGATGCATATGGTCACTCTACTCGGTCAGAAAAGTCCAATGACAACTTTTACTCACTAATTGTTTCTTTTCAAATAATCTCTTTTTCCATTTCAATCTTGCAATTCTTCTAATCGTGCAAATTATCTCTATACATATACTACCCAAAAAAAGGAAATATATTACACTAACACATTTTTAGCCATTACCAAACATAACCTTTCATCTAAAAACAAGCAGTTCCCAGCAAATTTCATCCAAGGTTCATCTTTTGATCTTATACAAAGGTCGTATATATAAGTGAAATATTCATCTGATTATGCAACTTCTTCAAAGTGATGAGAAACAGTTAAGGTAGATATCAGCAAGGAAATATTTTCATTCAAATATGATCGCCCGTTATGAAGGAAATATCAGCTACTGTATTTTTTCCTTTATATGAAATATTAATTTTATAAGAGTAAGAGGGAGAAAAGGGTATTCATACTATGGGCTATCTAAATTAAGTGAGAGCTTTATTCATAATACAAATTGAAGAAATAACAGAGGTAAAATGGAAGGTACCTGGAGCTGCCTTATTAATGGTATCCCAGTTCTCTGCCTCTTCTGCTGCCAATGCTGAAAAATGGCTTTAGTCATTTCCATGGGCACAACTCCAGCCATGAGCTTTTCTATTTCATCAACAGTAAAGTGATCACTTTGTTGGGCATTTGAAACTTTCTCAAACATATCCATCGTCTTTTCAAACAGCTCATCAGTAATCACTTCACCAGTACTCTCCTGAGTTTGAAAGGATTTTCCATTTGTCAAAATCCACTGCTCATCATCACTATCCATGTCATATAAGATCTTTGATGGATTCATAGCCATGTCAACATCAGTCTCAATCTGCCGGAAGTAGTTGGGAGAACTGCGAGTAAATCGAGATTCTGCTGAATTATCGTCAAATTCTTCTATTAAGCGGACACCAGGAATAGGGATGTTTTTCACTGAAGCAGCACGAATGTTCCGATTATAACACTCCTCGTGCATTTCTTTGAAAAGCATCCACTGACTCCTGGCAGGAAATTCAATTGCCCAATCTTTTCCTCCTTTCCACATCATAGCATGTGTGTAGCGGTTCGTTGACCCAGGCTGAAAATTATGATGTACCTTATGTGAATACTTCGTACTTCCAGAAAATTTGACAGCAAGTCTCCATTCATTATGATCTGCAAGTTCTAAGACGACCCGTGCCCCACATTCTCTCCAACCTTTGTCCCCAAGAGTTATTAACAAATTTGCATCACATGCTAATAACTCCAGGTTTTTTTGAGAACTTCTAGAAGCATCAGATGTCCTCTTCTCACTAGCTCGCCTGATTCGTCTGTAAGGATGCCCATTCTGGTTATGAGCTTTATGCTTTAAACTGAACTCCGAACCTCCAAAAGGCAATGAGTATTGGACCTGGGTTCGTGGCTTCCTAGGTCCATTACCAAAGCCACTGTGGATAATGTTTGTTTTCCCATCAGGCCAAACAGGTGAGATGTCTCCAAGAGGTGAAGAGCTTGAGTTTGTTCTGTTGCGAGGCCACAAACTTTTAGGACCAGTAGGGTTGGGGCTGCAGATAATTCCATCACTCATATCCAAAGAAAAATCAGAGGCCCTTGGTACACCAGGTGATTTCCCATCCACAGTGCTTTCGGCTAGGTCAAACGCTGGGATTTCAACACTAATGCCGTTCAAAATAGAATCGACACTAGTACCAGATACGACTGGGGAGGCAATATCTTTCGAAATCAGCGGCTGTGGTAATGGGACAAACCTCTCTAGTTCTGGAGCATTGTGTTCACACTTCTGTGATTGGCCAATAACATCAGTCTCAGTACTTCCAGAATCATCCATGGTCACAGGATCGGTTCCCAGCAGTGGTTTTGAACAAGAAAAACATGCAGAACAAGCCCCATTTGCCAAAGAAGTTCTCAATGTTCTCTCAGAAGTTACTGGTGGAGCATCCTCAGAGTAACATGCAACTAGAGCACAGTCATCGGCAGCTAACTTGCAAGTGTTTCCTATATGTTCCAGAGTACAATCAGGATCGTGCTCCAGAAGGCGGATGCGAGCAATACTACTTTCCATCAGTAGCTTGAGATGAAGGCTAAAGAACAAAGTCGGTGCAGCACTGAAAGAAATAGCAAATGGCAGAAACATTCCATGCTTTTCGTCAGAATTAGGAGCCTGCCTCATATTTTCATTGCAAGATTTCGAAACACCAATAGGTATAAGACCCTGGACAAATTTCTTTCCCGTAACCTGATAGATAGATGGGAAAAAAATACCTAGAAGTTAATCAGAATCCGAGAAAAATTTGGTTAGACTGCATGAACAACATAGAATTATTAGGTCTATTAGGTGCATAAAATTGATTTTCCCAAGGTCACCACACAAGTTTTGTGGCTTGGTATATACACCATTGAGGATTTAGGAGTATTTTAAATTAAATAGAAAAGAAGAGATAAAACAAAAAGACAGCAAAAAGCTCAGTCCCCGGCTGGTAGAACAACCACTTTTTAATAACTGAGGTTAAAGGCTGCAGATAGTCCTCAAAGCAAGTACTACCTCCCTTCTAACATAAAAGATTACTTTCATTTGTATCACTTTGTTGTATTTCACAAAGGCAAGTGATCTTGGGAGTTGGAGGAGTGTTAAATATCCAGAAAGAAATTTCAATATAAAGGAACTTTAAAAAGAATACCTGAAAAGAGGACTCCGAACCGACAGAATTTAAGTGTATGTGTTTGCTTCCACCTTCGAGTGCTTTGATGTTATCCAATGTGCATTCAGGCAGAGGAAGGTTCTTATTGAATAAACAATGCTCCTCAAACATAGAATCTAGGTACAACCAGTTAGAATATTTCAGTTTGGAGAAGCTGTAGAATGCAAAAACATGCTGCTTCCTAAGATCTTGTATACAGCTAAGCTTAAACCTTATTGAAGTTACTGGCATTTTAAGATCAACATACTTCCCCGGTTCATTTGGTTCATGGAATACAGTGAGGATTAGGAAAACAAAAGCTACAGCCTGCTTCAAACAACCTTCTAACAAGAAAAACCTCAACCCAACTACATTGTCAATAAAAAGCACCTCCAAATGAACCTTAGGCCATGTCGTCACAATAGTTCCATATCGAAGCAACAAGGAAAGGCGGGAAAGCCTAAAAATCTCTGCACCAAATGGGTACTCCAGGAAAAGACGTAGAGGTAAGCTTAACTGAGCCTTAAATTCTTTAAATTGTATCACGGTCATATTTAGCTTCAGCATGCCGTCTAAATCTATTGACCACAACAGCTTGTCAGGGTCCATGCAATCAAAAGAAGTACTGTACTCTTTTGAAGTCTGGAAGCTATCAGCAACAGATACTACACATCTAGGCGGACTTGTATGTACATTGTTATTAACAGATACACAACATGATCCTTCTTTCTTCTTGCGAAACCGCCTCCTGAAATAAACAACAGGTGATCTGTTCTCTTTGGAGCTTGTAATGCCCTCCAACACAGACTTCTCACCCTTTCCTCCATCAGCTAATCTGTCTGCTGAACCCAAAATACACATTTTACCTGCATCTCTTTCCAAGAAACCCACATCTTCATTCCCATGTGCATTACCAATTTTATTAGGCAATGGTGGCACAACACTGGGAGATAAATGGGATGTTTTCTGTTTTTTCAGACCAGAAAAAGATTTGGATCGATGAGAAGAACGAGCCAACCATGAACTAATGGGCTCTGAGTCCGTATGAACACCGATATTGGTGTCGGCGTCAGTCATGGTCAAATCTGTTTTGGTCCTATCTGTAGGTTTATCATTAATAACAGACTCTTTCGACTCCTCCTCGTCTTTAACTTCACTCGGGTAAAGCAAGAGCTTGAACCGCTCATTTTGAAGGCTAATCCATTCCATGTCCCTATCATCATACTTGACATGATGAAGCTTAGTTTCTTCATCATAATCATTCACAAGCCCATAATACCAGCTCTCATCCAATGGCCAAAAAACCTTGATCCTTCGGTTCAAGAACCAGTGTGCATCATCGTCCTTATACACAACTTCATAGAAATGACGTCGCTTTCTAGGGAATCCCTTCTCTTTGTAATCATTCCTTGGTCTCAGTACTCTGCTAGCAGAATCAACGGAAGGGGACACTAAACCAGCTTCCAAGTTTTCCATGTGACTGCCAATGTCCCTAACAGTATGAATCAAGGAAGATTTGCTTTTGGAAGAAGGACCGGTGCAACGAGGATCAAATCGAGATGAAAGCATCCTCGCAGCATTTTGCTCAAGATTTTCCTCGTCATCTTGGGAATCATCAGAAATACTCCCAGTGTTATCAACTTCCGGCTCAACCTTCTTCGTAACACTTAAACTATCTGATGCCAAACCCTTCCTTTTCTTCCTATGCTTCCTCTTCCCTTTTCTGGAAGAAGACTCATCATCATCACCACCATTGCCATTATCAACAACCAACGGATCCTCTTCCCTCTCAATCTCAGCATGCTGTGGTGAACTCAGTCTAGCAGTCCTACTTTCATCAAACTCAGAATTCAACTTGGCAATTTGATCAACAGAGCTAGATGACCCCGATGGCTTTGAAACATGACTCTTGCTCCCAACATATCCTCGTGGCTTTTTCGGAATCCGAATAACATTACCATTACCATCCAGATTCAGTGATATCCCATTCAACCCAGTAGTCCTGTTAAAACTCTGGCTCAACCCCAACAATGGGCCATCTGATCTCACTAAACAAGAACTCGCCCCATTAACAAAACTACTCCTACCCCTCTTCACCTTCGGCTTGAAACTACTCAAAGCCACCTCTTTCCTACTCTTCCTCTTCCTTTTTTTCCTAACATCATCATCTTCACCACTCATCCTCTTACCATTCCCTTCATTTGAAACTTTAGATGTATACAGTCTCTGAACATCCACAGACCTACTCTTCTTTGAAATTTCAGCACCTCCTCCCTTTTCTACACTAATTTCCATCAGAATTCCTTAATTCAAACACTCCCCACAAAAACCCCCAATTTTCACATCCCATCATACACATGCAACACCATGTTTCAGATCTGAAATTCACATACAAAATCAGCAAACATCCAAGCAAACCCATACATTCAAACAATTAATCAATAATTAACCATAATTCAGACGAAAATCAACTCATTTCTAAAACTAGACCGATCAAATCAACCAAAACAATTAAAAAAGGAAATGACAAATGATAACATACCTGTCTGAAATGACAAAGCACAATCTCAAAGATCAAACCTCATGAAGAATTGAATTCATGGCTTGAATGTGACGTAGAGAAAGTGTATGAGGAAGAAAGTTAGTTCAATTTGGAACCCTAATTGCTGAATTTTCAAATGATTTTCATTTTACATATATTTTTGTATATATATTTCCTATTTTTAGTCTTATAGAATAGAGAGAGAAAGGGCTTTATGGGCTCACGAGAATAATATGAATACATATTTAACAAAAAGAGAAGAAAAAAAAAAGGCTTAATATTTTTAAACTCCATATAATAACATAGATCGTTGGATTTAACATTGGACGGTTAAGATTCTCTCTAAGTCGTTGGAGCCCTAACCGAACAGATAAACCTCCAACATATTTGCAAAAAAGTAAACGGCTAGGATCAGGACAATCAATATGGACAGTTTGGAATTTTCGTTGATTTTAAAAGATGTCCGTTAGATAAGTAACATAATATTACAGATCTATTTCCATAAAAGGCAAAAATCCAAATTTTATTTTTATGGAAATGAATTACCCCTATGGTTGTAATAAATAACAGTAATGCCATGAAGTATTCAGAAAGAGGAAAAGTAGTGACGACAATGTAGTTTAACTACTCGCGCCAAGAGGATGACACGTAGTTTCTGTGCTGGCGTAAAGTCCTACGTTTTCATAGATAAAGAAATAAGTATGTTACATGAACTATTTTCAAAAGCTGAATTACAATTATGTCCTTTAAGTTGTCATTCATTATTAAAGTTATTCTTAAAAATCATTTTTTTGTCAATTAAGTCTTTGAAATAACATTTTTTTTGGCCTTTCTATTCCTCCTCCTGATTTTATCCCAACCCCGACCCATTTTGACCAAATTTAGACCCGATCTCAATTTTTAATATTTTAAATATAAAAATTATTTTAAAATAATAATATAGTATTTTTTTAATTTTCTGAATTGTTGTTAAGAGGTAGACTTAAACTTGTGATCTTGTATAATAAAGATAAGTTCCAGAACATTTTCCAGTCTTGCCTAAAAATATTTTTTTTTATCATGCTTTGCCCCAAGGTAGGATTGTTACATCTTCCAATATATAATTCAACATACATATATATATAGAGAGAGAGAGAGAGAAAAAGAGTATCTGACCTTAAACATTCATAAATTACCAATGGTGGTAGATCATCCCTAATTGCGAAAATTAAGCCTTGGTGTTGAAAATCAAATTGAAATTTGAAGCCTAAATATTTTTTTAGAGCCATTATATAAGAAATTATTCAAAATCTCTTTATGCGAATAAATTCTTGAAAGAGAAAAGAAATGGGTTTAGTGAGGTGAGGAGGATGAAATGCCAATTGTAATTGTAACAATTAAACACTCTTTTGACCATGATACAGAACCACTGATTGCGTTTTGGGTTTTAACATTAGTAGACCTAACGTCACAGAAGTGGCGTTGGGGTTCGAAGACGCGGGAGAACCTTCGTTTTTTGAGGCCGAGAACGACTTTGTACAACGGAGCTCCGGGAAGAAAGAGGGTTTTGTTTTTGTAGTAAGTTTTGAGGATTCGTTGTTGATAAAAGATGAGGAGGGAACTTTGAAAATTGCTTTAAGGGTCGCCGCGACGATGAAGGAGGATGTGGATGGTCTGCGGGAGGAGGAGGTTGTTGCAGTTGCGTATTGATCTAGTGTGTTGAGGTGTTTGCAGAGGCATGCAGGGCATATAACTGCTCTTTTGGATGGATTGACGATCGCATCTAAATAAGGACGGATGAGGCTGCGGTAATTGTGGCGACGGCAGTGGCTCAGTTGTGGGATTCATCTTAACTTCCTTTTTCCGTTGGATGTTTTTCTTGCTTACAAACACTTTGAAAGTAGAAAGACTCTTTTGCCCCTTTAATACATATAACCAAAAAAATATATAAATACCATGTCATTTTTTTCTTTTTTTTAACATCCACGTAGGAAAAAGGTTGAAGAATTTAACCGTTGTTAACAAAATAACCTAATTTTAAAATAATAACTAATTTACTCTGATAATTTCAAAATTTAAAAGTTCAGTGGTCTATTAAGTAATTTATTTTGTGATGGTTAAAAAACTCATCACAAATGATCTTATCATCTTCCACAAAATCATGGTGGGACTTATGGCTAATTGAGGCTTAATATTTTGGAGAGTGTAAATGATTGCTTAGGTTCATTAGATGATGAAGATAGTGAGGAACAAGATCTCCTTATTAGACACAAAGGAAGCACTTGTTATTATAGAGATAAAGGAGTACTATGATGATGAGGATGCAAAAGCATACAAAATAAAGGGAGTATGACTGAAAACCCATGTAGACCTTTCATTTTAATTTAACTTTTACATTCTCTTATATAGTTTTTTATTTATTAAAAAGGGGGAAAAGAAGACGGGGTAGAAAGTGAAAATAAATAAATAAAAGTTACTATTACATTTTTATCCTTTAATTAACCATGTTTTAATATTATGCACTTAGATTTTTATGTCAATTACAAAATATGTATAATTATATATACTTTTTTATAAGTTATAATAGAGTTTTTTTTAATATTTTATCATTTTACCCCTCATTTTAATAGCTCAAGTCAACTAAATGAACGAAAAAATTGAGCGGAGGCTACAAATTATTTATTAGCTTAACGTTTAGTGTCCTTTTAATTGAAAGTAAAGTTTAGGATGTAAATTGACTTTGAGTTTAAACTACAGGGATCAACATGTAATTTGGTCAAAAATTCTACTAAAACCCTAAACCTCCCTCTTTCTTCAAGGCTTACTCCTCCTTCCTCTTTTTTCAGACACACTGTTTACTGTAAGGGTTTCCGACGGCTAGTGTTTTGGGATTCCAATTTCAGGTAAATTCTCTTCCTTTGTTTCATTTCTGGTTGATCGATGTACAGAATTTATGATTAATCGGAAATTTCATTTATTTATTTTGGTGAGAACGAACCGCGCAATTTCATCTTGCTGCAGAGATTTGTTTATAACAGCTGAAAAACATTCAATATATCTTTGATTAAACTCTTAATTTAATTTATTTTGAAATTAAATTATGCATTAGTAGTATACCACTTGGGATTTGATTGAACCTAAATTAATAAGTAAAAAATGGATGTAAGATATCATTCATGTTCTCTCTCTCTTTTTTCTTCTGGCAAAAGTAAAAAAATCATTAAAACCCAAAGAAGTAATACAATAGTGACAAATCCAAAAGTTTTTGATTGGGCCACATATTGTTTACATATTATCACACCTCACAAAATCTACTCCAAACTATCATTCATGTTATCTACAATTATTAAATATAATTTTGATGAGTTGTATATGAAATATGCACGACTGCTGTTATTGAAGAATCTTATACTGGTTTTAAGATGGTAATTGTTACTGCTCGAGTCTATTGCTTTGTATTCCAAGTGTTTGATAAAATGTCCGAACTAGCAAATAATCATTTTTTGACATTTGGGTTAAAGAGTCAAGAGTAAGGTGGTTGTCTTGATTTTAGGATCGTCTTATGGCAAGTGAGGAAAAAAATAATGAAAATTTGAAAATAAATTATTGGAAGAAAAAGGTGATTGGGAAATAGGTTGAAATTGTATGTATGTTTGATTGTTTGGGTCTCAAAATATGGATGTTTTGCATTGAATTGCTTGATCAGCTGTTTTTTCTTTAATACTTACTTTCCAAATTTTTATTTGGGTTGCATTTGAAATTGGATCCTGCATGTTTGTTTTGGTCTACAAGTTAGTAGGGGAAATGTAAATTTGCTATAGAAATGTAGCAGAAAACATGAACTAAACATGGAAATTGTTCATGTGTTTCTGCCTGCTTCTTACATTTACAAAATTGACAATGGTACCTCTGTTTTTTTTCTTAATAATAGTACTTTCTCCCTTCCAAAATATAGGATGAGACATTTTCATATTGAAAATTGAAATGAATCACATCAATTTTGAATTTGAAAATATCTCAAATTGTCTTTGAAAAGTCAATCTTGATCCAATATTTTGAATCGGAAGGAGTATTATAGATCTAAACATATTGAAATATATGTAATTGTATGGCACCCTTTTCACCTCCAGAGAAGAATATGAGGCCACTAGACGAGAAAGAAACGACCCAAGTCTTTGAAAAGCTGTTCAACTTCACTGGCAACAACCTCAAGAACATAGTCGAATCCCCTTCTCACGAAGGCCCTGAATCAAACCCAGGTCGCTACTGCTTTCGCCTAAACAAAAACAGAGTCTACTATGTCAGTGAATCTCTAGTCAAGCGAGCCACCAACATTAAACGTGAAAAGCTCATCTCCCTAGGTACCCAAATCGGAAAATTCACTAAAGGTGGAAGCTTTCACCTCACAATCCAATGCTTGAATCTATTAGCTGCAAATGCAAAACACAAAGTTTGGCTCAAACCCACCGCAGAAATGTCATTTATGTATGGAAACCATGTTTTGAAAGGTGGGTTGGGGAGAATTACTGAGAATATTAATCCCAATGATGGAGTTGTGGTGTTCTCTATGTCAGATATGCCGTTAGGGTTTGGAGTTGCAGTGAAATCGACTCAGGACTGTAGGAAAATGGACCCAAATGGGATTGTCGTGATTCACCGCGCTGATATTGGGGAGTATTTGAGGATGGAGGATGAGCTTTAAAGAAGGGGTTAGTGTTTGTTATGCATTTTGTTATGTTAATATAAGTTAGTGTTATTAAGTTCACACTCAAAATGTTTTACTTTTAAAAAAAATTCCTTTTTGTGAAATGCATTTTAAATTAAATGCATTGTTATTGTACTAGGTTTCTGATGTGTGATAATCAACATTGTTTGGTGAACTATTGAATTTGGCCTGAGTTTGTGGTTTTTAAAGTTGGACTATGTCAATTTCGTAATTTCTGTTAGTTTGGGTGCTGTAGATTTTGAGTTTTCCACCCTAAAGATTGTTGCGTCAATCTGTTTTGGTTGCAAGCACTATGGTAGTAATTAAAAAGTTAAACATTTGTTTACTCTAAATTAAAATGATTTTCTTTGAGCTGAAATTTTACTTGGGAGCTATGAGCCACTTGTGTGGATGCTTTTGCCAACAAATTTGATCTTCAGTTCAGAGTTTAGTCACTGGTCCATGAATGCTTTACTAGCCGCTGTCATAGTGACTTGTATCATAGGTTATGTTTCCATTCTTATAGTGTATCCATCAGGCAAAAATAAAAAGTTGTACGAAAATTTTGACTGGCAAATTTTTAGTATGCAACTGAGTCATCAAAGTATGATGTCGTTAAATTCTGCATTATGTTACTCTTTTTGTGTTGGTGCTATGTTTTTCTCTAATTTTCTTTACCATAGTTTCTTTCCGTTTAAATAGTCATTAGAAATTGCTATTTTTATCTTGTTGCGACTGACTAGCAATTTCTAGCCAATTCTTGGTATTTTTCTGGTAAATTTGTTGTATAGTTGATTGTTCTTGTTTTGATGCTTACTGTAATTGTAATTTTCTGATCAATTCTTGCATTTTTTCTAATGTTAGGCAAAGCTTTGGTAAGGTACTTTAAAAGAGAATCTGTTCAAAGATATTGGGTTTTGTTGACTACCGGTGATGGATCAACAATGTAAAGCTTGATGGTATTCGTGTAAGAACTTGACGAAGTAGTAGGACTATCAAGTTTCTAGTCTCTCATGCTGATTTTTATTTGTTTAGAACAATATTTTCTCGAGTTTAATTTGGTAAAATTAAAGTTTACACCATTTGGTGATTTGTGTCTTTGCTTAATTACTGAATTTGAAAAAGTAAAAATCTACTATTAAATTAAATATATATGAAAAGATCAATTTTCTTTGCATATGAGTCCCAATTCCAAGCCATGTACTTGGTTTTGAGCCCTTTTGAATTCTATGGAATTGTTTGTGTTTTCGAACCAAATTTCATCCCTTGGAATTGAATATCTTTTATCTTAGCAACAAATTGTGAGGTGACACTTAATTATAGACTTTTACAGACAATTCTCATAAGATTGATAAATGTGTTTGAAATTTATTAGTTTCTGCCAGGGGTTTAAAAAGAATGGTTGATGGTTGGACTTACTGAAATTTTAAAGTAAAATCAGTTTACTTTTTTATTTTTTTTTTATTACTTTTTTTCTACTAATGTATGTGGCTAAATTCTAAAAGTGTTATTGAATGTTATATTATTGTGTACTAAGCAACATATTCGTGCTGTAGAATGTGGCTCTTAGGTTTCTCACATATATGATCCAAGCTAAGGTGGTTATGTGTATGTTAGGTTTCTTAACGTTTACAGGGGATAATACACTTTTTTTTATAACTATATTAGGGTCCGATTTTAATTGTAGTTATCGAATTTTTTTTTTTGTTACAATCGAATAACTGTACTCTAAAAAATTGCAGAATGGTCATTATTTTTAATTTTCGTCCGAAAAAATGGACGGAATGCTGACTGTGCATATTGACCCGTTATTTTTGCTGACGTGGTCCGTTATTTGCTGACGTGGAGGGCAGAAGGCTTGCCTTAAAAATTTCCTTTAAAGAAAATGTTGCTCACGAGTTATTCGATTGTAACAAAAAAAATTTCGGTAACCACAATGAAAATCGGACTTTAGTACAGTGACTAAAAAGTGTATTATCCCACGTTTATAGTATTTGGTGCGTTTAGAGTCTTTGGAAGTTTAATCGCACTTGAAAATTTGTTTGTATAGTAATAATTTATTTTAAGCGCAACTTATTTAATTCATAAATATAGCAAGCACCAAAATTAGTGTAGTGTGTTTGTAGGTTAAACATTGTAAAAGATGCAAACGTTGGTAGCAGTGTTTAAATTTATCGATTTTTTCGATTTTTTGGTTTTTTAGACCGGATCGAACTGGTCGGTTTGGTATAAAAGAGAACTGGTTCGATACAAAAAATCGGTATATACCGGTTTTTCGGTATCGATTTTGGTCCGACGTTTTTGTGGTTCGGTTTTACCGAACCGGACCGGCATATACTGATTTTTTAATTTTTTTTTATTATTAATAATAATGATAAAATAATGATTATAATAATAATAAAATAATAATATTAATAAAAATAAAAATAAAAATAAAAATAATAAAATAATAATTATATTAATTTTCGATAAAAACCAAGTCTTGAATCCCAGTATAGCTTGGGATTCAGATATCTTGGTCCAATAGAGTATCAGATATCGGTACATGAAATTAGCTACTTATCTAGATTATTAGGTATAGATGCAGTCAAGCCTAAGTGGGATTCGATTAGATTTTTTACCAATGAACACCTCTAAACGCTGGTAGCCTGACATAGGGGTGTTCAACCGATTTTCTAGGAAAGAACCGATCTTGAAATTAGCCAAATTTGATGCAGATCATTTATGAAGTTGGATAGGTATACCAAAATAGGATTTCTTGCTTGATCAAATTTTTACCAGAAAGTAATATAATTATTATTTTTTTAATTATTATTATTATATTTTTTATTATTATAATCATTATTTTATTAATTATTTATTAATAAAACAAAATTAGAAAACTGATATATACCGGTCGGTTCGGTAAAACCGGCCTAACCAAAATGAGTACCGAAAAACCGGTATATATTAGTTTTTTTGTATCGAAATCGGACCGATTCTTTTTATACTGAACCGACCGGTCCGGTTCGGTCCGGAAAATCGAAAAAAATGCACAGTCTTAGCCGGACAAACTCTATTTCTTGGCAACAGGAATTGTTAAATTCACAACATATTTTGTTATTTTCACAACAAAAGTATCGTTGTAGATGTATAGCGACGGTGAAAACCGTTGTTATAGGATCTATAGCAACACTTTTGTTGTGAAAATAATATTTTTTATTGTAGATTTAACAATTCCCCTTGGCAACCCGTAAAAGAATTAGAGATGACAGATTAGTTTGAACTGCTTCGCAAAATTGCATCGAATTGAACAAATTTTCCTCAAACCGTTGATTTAGTCGGTACGATTTTGATGTAAAAAATAAAAATTTAAATCAGGATCGGTACAATACGATTTTTATATTTAATATTAAACTGGGGCACCCTACCTTCCAGTTTTTAGCAACAATAAACTACTAATCATACAAACAATAACATTTAATTTAATAATTAACGAAATTCAACATTACTTAAAATAAGCACAGAAAATTAAGCACAGAAAATTTGTTTAAAGCCTGAGCAAGCTTGCATTAGCTTATTTATTAAAGGAGTCAAGTTTAATGACTTCAATTTTTAATTTTTGAAAATTGATATTTGTATATGATTTTTTGATATTTCTACATAAAATCGCTATAGATGTATAGCAACGATAAAAATCGTCATTATAGATCTATAACGATGATTTTTATATAAAAATATCAAAAAATCATATGGAAATATCAGTTTCCTTAATCTTTTAGTTGAGTTCGAGTTCGATAAAATTAAACTCGACTCATTTACAACTTAATTAAGATTTTATCATAATATTAAATATATTAAAAAATATTGAAAAGTAATTTATTTCTTATCGAAAATTTATAATAAATGACATCCAAATAAGTAATGTGTTCAGACTCAGACCATTTATTGAACCAAAAAAACTATCGGGTGGATGGATCACTAGTCCAACCAGTTGTCGGACCGTTATTGAACGTTATTAATATGTAATAAATAATTAAATATATTAATTATTATTATATATTATATATAATATTTAGTAAATATGTAAAATTAATCAATTTATCTACCAAAAAAAATTAAACTTATTTGTACAATATTTACTTTATACAATTCAAATAAATACTAAATCTATTTAAAAAGAAAAATATTAAATCATGATTATAACTCAAGACTCAAAGAGTGATAAAATCAAACACAAATAATAAATATCTCTAGGATACATTCAATCAAATTTGATAAAAAAACTAAATTTATTTGTATAATGATTACTTTATACAATTCAAATAAATATTAAATCTATATGAAAAGAAAGATATTAAATAATGACTATAACTCAAAACTCAATCATTGATACATTAATTCAATCAAATTCAAAGGCTTAGCAAAAAAAAAAAAGTTAAGCAGAGAATCGGTAAAATCGATGACCCGATTATCGGATCACTGGGTCGTCCGGTCCAACCGTCGAGTCATCGGCTTTGATTGGGTTTTAACCAAAAATGTTTTTTTATTTAAACCAATTGATTCTAATTTTTAACGGTCGAACTACAATCCAGATCGGTTTGATTACCATAAGAAAAAAAGGAGTCATATTTTCTTTCAAACAAAATTCTTAAGGCACATATCCTTTTTATATGAAAATATATTGAAAAATATAAATAAATTTACACAAAGAAAGAAGGATTAAAGATAAATATATGCAAAATTGTTTTAAATTTTTTTTGTCCATTTTGATTTTAATAAAAATAAAAAATAGAATTAAAATTAATCATAATTTTTTCCTACTTGGGACCCACACACCCACACACACCTAGGCTGTGCACTTAAATATTTGAGAAAACAGTCACCGAGTCATTTTTCTTTACTTTTTGTTATATAGAAAGAAAATAATAGAGATTCGTTGAGTTGCAAGGGATCGGAAAAATAATTAGGGTTTCAGTGCTGATCAAATCATCTTAATCCAGAAGACGTGGTATGAGTTTCGATCTTATTGTTTTCTTTTTATTTAATCATGATATATATCTGTATTAACGAGATCATTTCTCTTTTCATTCTCTGTAGATCTTTCATTTGTTTCACTTCTGCATTTTCGCATTTCGTGTAGTTTGAATTCAGTCTTGATTTGATTTCATGTTCTATGTTTGATTTTTGATTGAATCAGCTTGTTTGATGTCATTTTTCTTCTCTTGAATCGTGTTTTTGCGTATGTTTATGTTTGTGCGCGAAGTGTTTGTGTGAATTCTCTAATTTTGTTCTACTGATATGTAGATTTGATTTTCTGGTTTATGTTGGTTTTAATATTTGGATTTGGACCACACAAATTGGAAAGAGGATCTAGTTTGAAATTTGAATAGATTTCAGAACATGATCAAACTCAGTTTGAAGTTTTATCTTAGAGGTCTATCTATTGGTTGTCCCAAATGATTGTATTTTTCTCATTTCCGAGTTTAGACCATGACCTATGCAACTTTCTTGATTTTTTATCAGTTAACATGGCTTATACATTTTTTTGACGTGGATAAGTATGGTGTATACAGTAATTAAATTTAGTATTTGGCAAACAAGCTATTTAGTAAACAATAGTTTTATAATTTGGGACAACCAAATGGGCTATAAGTTAAATGCTATACTGATATGGGCATAAAAACCTGACACTTTGTGCAACACATATAGAATTTATCTTATTATGATTCTTTAAGGATTTGACAATGTGTTCATTATTTCATTAATAACATACTGTTTGCCAAATGTGTTCACTATTTTGTTAATAACATACTGTTTGCCATTAATATACTCTACAATGTTCATTTGGAGTAATTTTTGTGGTTACAAATCATTTGTCACTTTTAATTTTTAGTACTCTACAGGCTTTGAAATGTCATTGATGTGTATAGATGGGCACGACCATTACTTTAACTCAACAAGTTAATTTTTGTCTATAGTACCTTCTTTTATTTTGTGGCTTAGAATATCTAAATTATCGAAAGTGTAGTTCTTATGTTTTGAAACTGATTTCCAGAGCAAGAGCCTTTTTGTCATTATTCAAAATTATAAAAATGTTATAATTTTCAAAGGTTACTTAGTTTTTTAGTCTGTTTTCCAGTGATTTGTTAATTAACTGAGGCAATGAAGGGAGGAACATCTTCATTGAATCCATATGCAGCATCATACATTCCCCTCTCTAGAAGAGGGATAGCTGATGGAAACAAGGGTTATGAATTGACAGCAGATGTTTCCAAGAGTGGGAATGAGGCTTTCTGGCTGGGGACTCAACCTGGGAATACATTTGGCCAGTACCAAAAGGCTTCTCAAAGCTACAATGTCCATGGCACTGTCTCTGAGGATTCTAAACTGAAGGGCCACACTGTTTATGGTTCTTATGGCTCATCGTCACTATATCCAAATGAAACGACAGAAAAGCAGACCTTGGATGATGAAAATGACATGGATTTGGCATATCTTCAGATGACATTTCCTGGTGTATCGGATGAGTCCCTTTCTGATGTCTATCTAGCAAACAAAGGTGACCTTGAAGCCACAGTTGACATGCTGAATCAGCTTGAGGTAAATTTAATTCCATAGTCGTCAAATATACTTCATTCTATATATTTTGTGGTCAAAGCTAGATTTATTATCTGATCATTGAGTTTTGAGTAGTAAGTGCTGCATATCCTCCATGCCATTTTGAAACACGGTCTACTTCACGGAAAAGTGAAGCATATGTATGATTTATGTTTGTGAAATTTTCGGTGAAAAGATAAAATAAAATAAAGTGAAACTTAAAGGGGCGGAACTTGGGGTGGTTGTGACTTGTGAGGGGAATGCAACCTAGGAGCTGTAGGTTGTCCTATTGGCTATTGGTGAAGGACTGCTATTGCTTCTCTGAGGAAGTATTAATGAAATTTTCTTTTAATTCTTCTTACTTGATCAGTCACTCACTCTCTCTTCCACACCTTTCCAAATATCTCTCCAACGCTTTAGCTCGGAACTGCAGTGAAGCTATTTTATCTGTCAAATCTTTGCTACTTTCTATATGAGAAGCTTACTCTATGAATCTTACAGAATTTTGAGCCTGTGAATTGTGCTTTTGAATCTTACATGAAAAAAAGCAAAGGGTAAAGAGGGGGAGGTGTTGTATCACTGTGATTAATGAAGATGTCTTTTCGTTTTCTAAAATGGAAGCAGAGGTGTATTATCTTCCCAGTTTTTCTCTTCATATAACCTCTCTTGCTCTACCTACCCCCCTCCCCCTCCCCCTCCCCAAGCACGCGTCTTCAAACAGACTCCAAACGGCAGTTTTTTACTGTATTCAAAACAGTTGATGTAAGAAATATCGTTACTTTCATCAATATCCTTATTCTATCCCTAACATCTATTCTCATTTTATTGATATCCTATGCACACAATGTTTCCAATGATTTTAGGGTTCCTTCATCTTTTTAATAGAAAATCATAATCTTGAATGTATCTTTCTTGTCACATATGAACTGATCTAAGTAACAGACTTGTGGTGGACTGGTGGCTGGTAAAAATGACCATGATTTTACTGGGTTGTCATTAGACCAGTTTATGGTAAAGCTTGCTTGAACATCCAACTTCTACTCCGAGTGAATTTATTTTGCTGAAAACAAGTAGTTTGAATGATTGTCCCTTCTACTCTCCTTTATTCCTTGGTATTATTATTATTTTTTTATTTTCAGTTTATTTTGCATGTACTCCCTCTGTCCCAAAATATAGTGTATCAAGTTTGACTGTCAAAGTCAATTTGAGATATTTTCAAATCCAAAATTGATGTGATTCATTTAGCTTTTGAAAAATATAATCGTATAATTAGTAGTACTTTTTAGATAGTTTACAATATTCAAAATTATGTTGTCTAAAACTAAATGAATCCATTTCATTTTGGAATTTGAAAATATCTTAAATTGACTTCAAGAAGTCGGATGTATTGATCCTATATTTTATAATGGTCGGAGTATATGATTTGTTCAGATAGTTACTAGGCAAAAATTTTGAGTTTGTTTTTTGTTAACCATATATTGGAAACTAGTAATCAGCACGGCCTAGTTTTCCATCTAATGCATCATCATAATTTCATGCGCGAGTTCCTTACAAATCCATATGTGAAGACTAGTTACAGGTTGCAATTCTTTCAAATGTAATTATTTAACTGACAAGCTTAGATAATGCCGGTGAGGTGATTCCAGGAGGAAGTGTTGATTTATGGTCAAAAGATATACATTCATTGATGTTTATGTTTTTTGTAGATAGCATTGAAGCTGAATTTACAATGGCACCAAAACCTAGGTTTGATCGTTGTTTTCTTTTTAATTCTTATTATAGTATACTATAACATTCACCGTCAAAGTGAAAATTTTAAATTTAGCATTGAGAGAAAATTTGGTTTTTATCCCCTTCCTCGGAGCGCACACAACAGTAAATGGGGTATGAAATTATGAATCACGAAGGAAATTGCTGGGGGTACAAGTGGATGGAAACTGAGATGTGTTTATGCTGATTGTATTGCCCATTAACGTAGTATTTTCCTATATATATATATATATATAATAGAGATTTGTAACTTGTTGATTATTTTAAATGGCAGCTCTATACAGTCGATTCGACTGAAAATCTTCCAGACACTTTGGACATTGGTGATGTATCAGAATCGGGATCATCTAGTCAGAAACTGAAGAGCGTGGCCAGTGGGGAAGTAGGTGATTCCTCATCTGGGAGTCGGCCCTTGTCAACCTAGCTGACCCCCTCCTGCAAAGTAACAATACCACCAAATAGTTTCTGTCTGTCACTTTTTCTGTGGATATGAAATGTGAATTTGGATTCAAAGTAGATTACAGTCGTCGGTTCTATGTTTTGGTTGTACAGGTTGGAGTTACTTGTACTTGAACTAGCTTTGCACCCGTTCATTGCACGGGGAAATATATTTTTGAAATTGTAGATGCAAGTGATTGTCCTTTTTGTTTTTGTTTTTATCAAGATAAAGGAAAAGCTTACCCTTGTACTTGATTTGAAAGTTTCTAAAACTTTAATCAGTATATAAATTTCTATAACGTGATAAAAATTGTTATTTTCCATTGATAATTCAAATATTATTTGTCAGTGACGCTGCTCTGTAATTTTCCTTAAATTCTTTTTTTTTTCCGAGTTGGAATATCTGGACAACCTGAGGCTGACATGTGGTGCTATTTCGTTGGTCCTCACTCATGTGAATGGTTTCCAACCTCCTTTGTTTGGATTCTTTCTTATGTGATTGATATATGCAGGAGTCCTTTTCATCAATGTTTTAAAACTCGGACCGGACGACCGGTAAAAATGGGAACATGCCCGTCTTCCAGTTTGGTTTGGCCGAGTGATTCGGTTTTTGTCATGACCTGTTGACTATCGGTCGAACTGGTAACCCCGTTTAATCAACTTAGTTGACCTAATTTTTAATTTTTTTTACTAAATTTTTTTAATATTAAAATTAACCATTTATTAATAGTGCAACTCATCTATTATGTTTTAGTTCATGAAAAATGAAATTTTAATTTTTTTTATTAGTTAATAATAATATATATTTTTATTTATTAATGATATTATTGTGTCAATAACGGTTCGACCACTGATCATTCAACCGGTTCCTTTTCCAAGTTCGATGAACGTTGCGATTCTGAGAACCTTGCTTTTCATAACACAACCTTTCATAAGTTTGATTTGTCTACGTACCTTGAGGTAATTAAGATGATGCAACTCCTGCGTAATAAGGTATTATTTCAAATTATAAAAATATTTAATTTTAAACAATATGTTTACGAAATTATTTAAAATAGACTGCCAATCACATATGAATTTTAAATATAAAAATATATCGGATTAACTTTAAAAAGTAGGCATTAATTTTGTATTTAGGAAAAAAAAGAATAAACAGAGGAGAAAAGATAAAAATATGATAAAATAAATAAAATATAGGGAGAATATACATATACGAGTCCGAATCTTAAGCTCACCCTTTATCCAACTCATCCTCACCCCTTTTAACGACGGATCCGACAACGGTTCGGTTATACAACCGTCGTCTATACTTTTAGCGACGAACAATATATAGCGTCGCTAAAAGTATAGACGACGGTTGTATGACTGAACCGTCGCCGGGTCAGTTGTTAAAGAGGATGAGTTGGATGATCCGGACCGTATATATATATATGTATATATATAGAGAGAGAGAGAAATGATCCATAACAAGTATTTGCTATGGATGAAAATTGAACAAATAGCATAATTTCCGTCCATTTCAATAATCAAGGGCTCAGACGCCGTCCGCTACTTGAAGTAGCGGAAGGTAAAAAATAGTCAGCAACGTACGCTACTTCGTCAAGCGGATGATAAAAAAAATTTCTAATGCCCAAATTAACCCCCCCCCCAACCCCCAAAGCGGATGTATGCAATCAAATCAATGGCTGGGATCAACGCCTCATGCAATTATGGCTGGGATCAACGCCTCATGCAATTAAACAAGGAGAGAGGCAGTATACATAAGGAATCAAATTCAAATCAAAAAAGGAAACAAAATATGAGAAGTCACAAATGGAGGACATGAACTATGCACAAAATATCGCAGCAGATTTCGTCCGCTACAACGAAGGGTTTGCTATTCAACAGTCGGCGAGAAGGGTTTGCTCTTCAACAGTCGCGCGGGAGGGTTTAGTCTTCAACAGTCGGAGGGAGGGTTTATGCGAAGTCAAAAGAGAGGGAATCGCAGGGAGGGAACACACAGCGAAAAAGGAGGGAATTGCGGGGCTTCAACGGTCGCAGGGAGTGTTTAGGCTCTGAAATCGCAGCGAAAAGGGAGGGAATCGCAGGGGCTTCAACAGTCGCAGAGTGTTTAGGCTCTGAAATTACCTTAGCCTTCTTTCTTTACCTTAGCCTTCTTTCTCATGTGCAATTATGGTAGACCGTGGACAAGAATTAGATATGGTTTTACAGCCTTTCTTCTCCATGATGACAAAAGATTTTGGTGAATTATTCTCACTGTTCCTTCCATGTTTGAAAACTATCGGCCACATACTGATCGAGCAACAAGAAGTCAAATTTGTGAATATTGACTACCATATATAGTTATGCTGTATGAATCAATTAGCCCAATATTCTATTATTATTCCAAATTTGTTTGATTATGATTTAGTGAAATATTTGTATGAATTTGTGTGTATGTATGTATGTTCGTCTGTTATCCCTAATGCTACGTTTGGATTGAAGGAATGGAATAGAGTAGGGAATGGAATGGAATAGATGAAGGAATGGAATAAGGAAAGGATTGGAATGAAATGATTTTTTAATATTCCATGTACATGTTTGGTTGATGTTATGAATACATCTAAGAATGAAATAAATAATTAGAAAGTAACCTAAATACCCCCAAATGTTCAAATTTAACTTAAATTCAATTTATATTAAAAAATTAACACATATTTCTCTAGATTTTTTTTATAATTATATTCTTCTTCTTTTTTACTATACTTTTTCATATAATATTATAATATACATAATATTTATTTTTTGGGGGGTGGGGTGGGGTGGGGTGGGGTGAATTGGGGGTAGTTGTAAGACCCCAACTTATTATAAATAAAATCGAATTTCTTCTAATTATATTTGTGAATAATAAGGTATTAATTTGATATAATTCTCTGGTTATGGGTGAAATGTGCAAATTTTGCAAAATATGCAAGTGGTTATAAAATAATTCGTTGTTGTCGGGGAATATTCGTTTGGTCGTGGAATATTCTTGTTGTGAGGGAATATTAAATGACGACGGCGTAGTCATTTGTGGGCCACATGTGAGAATAAGCTGTCGGATGAAGAAAGCGACAAGTTTGAGTTTTTATAAATAATGGCGTAGTTATTTACAGATTAACTTTTTGTTGGAATACCGGTGGTTAAAATACGAGAATCGTGTGGATGCGGTATTGATGAATTATTGATCCTTACGTGAAAGGCCTTTACTTTCGATAATTATTACGGTGAATTCTTATTCAATATTTTATTTTATTGATTCAATAATTTAACGTGTTGATATTTTATATTATTGTTGTTTTGATAATTGTCCTTTGCCGATAATTTCCATTATCGGATCAACAATTCATATTATTTGATTAATATTATTAGATAACATTATTGGCAATGTCTAGAAAGTTACATCGAGGAGAGGTTTGGTCACCTAATTGCGGCATGATAAGGAGAAATTCTTATTGAAGCCCCTGCTTTCCACAGAGCAGCTGGTTATCATAAATGTGATTACGTAATATTATTTGTGAATAATTAATTATTGATTCATATGATAAGGAAATATTTATTTTATGTGGATATAAATGTTGGATATATTTATTGTGGTTAAAAATGAAGCAGTTAATGTTGAAGTGTTTTATCAGTATTTTTATCGGAATGAAGGTATTAAAAATTAAATCAGTATTTTTGAGATATATTGTGTGAGTTATAATTTTTAATCCGACCGTTAGATCGTTGTAATTTTTGGATATGTTATACATATATAAGTTGAGTATATGTCCACAAATTTTGAACCGTTAAAAATGAGCGTATGATTTGTTATGAATTTTAAGAGGTGGTGATTGAAATTAGGTTTATAAATGATTTTGGTGGAAAATTCTAGAATTGAGTGGGCCCCACTTGTGGTTGGTGAAGAAATGTGTCTTTGAATTTATTTCAAATGTGGTGGGTGAGAATAGTAGCGAGTAAAGCCATCGGAGTTGCGAGTCGAGTTTGCTAACATTTTCCTATAAATAGAAGGCTAAGTTAGAATTGAAAATCACACGAAACAATTTTTTCTCTTCTCTCTCTAGATTATTGAGTGTATTTTGTGAGTATTTAGATACTTTGTGAGTTTCTATTCATCAGTTCAAGTTTCCTTGACTTTATCTTAGATATTTCGATCGAAATGCGATATTTTGAGGTAAAGGATCTATTTTCTTTAATATAATATTATTTCTTTAATATCATTATCTTAGGAAGTATTGATCACGAATTTTTATCAAATTTGGAACTTTTGTGTAGGGAGTTCTTATTCACGATACGGCCTTTATTCACGAATCTGACTATTCACCAAAAAATGAAATTTTTTTCTTTTTGTCCGAAATGTCTATTATGGTTACTATCTTTGATTGTATCCATGTTTTGATCTTTATTTTTGAATTCTGCTTCAAAATTGGTATTTATGAAGTATTATTGATCTTGGATAAACTGTTATACGAATCCCTACTATTTGTCCTTCTGTTTCACTGGATTCGTTTTCTTTAAAATATTTTTCATCATCATCAGTCCTAAATGATGATATTACTAAATATCTTGATTTGTGTAGTGCAAAAGATAAATGATTAAGCGATGAATATCTTTGGCCCGTAGTGCAAAGATGAACAGGTGTTGAGATGAACATGACCAATTTGGTGATCTGAATGAATATCTTTGGCCTGTAGTGCAAAGATGAATATTTGATTAAAGATGTATATTGATTGTTGTTACATGGATAAAATATTGATGATGGACTTTTAAATCTTAGAAGATAGTAGAACTCATTCTCTACTTGACTCTTCTAATGGATTGTTGTTTCCGCTGTAGTTGTTGATCTAAAACTTGTTGGCTATTACATTTTATCAAATTTTTCCCTGTTGAAGACTAACGATAATTTGTTGTATATTATCTTAGTCATAATATTCTTCTTTGGGCTAGTTGAGCTCACCCTTTTCCTTTTTGTTCCATTTTTTCTTGGGAGGTGAGAACATACTTGAGAACTAGTGGAAGTAATGGAGTGATGGTTCTAGAAAGATGTTTTAGCAGATTCTCCTTATTTACGTAAAATAATGTTTGAATAATTGTAACGAGGACTTATTTGAGTGTGGATATTATCAGAAGATAACATTTGTATTTAAACTCACGATTATGTGTTGTCGTATTTTACCACGACAATTGTATTATTGAAGTTGTAGTTTGTTTTACGTACCATGTATTTGGCGATTTCAGAATGGGTGTTGTATACCTATTTTGGGGGTGTCGCGATTGGTATCGAGCTTAGGATATGTTCTACTGGCGGAGATCGGGGAATAGAACTAGGAGGGAGAGATGAGTAAATCCTTCGCTAGTGTGTCTTATCTAAGCTTATTTATTGGTCGGTCGTAATATAGGGATATTATGTGATATGTTAATTTGTTTAATTAACCCTTGTTTTATGGCGATTTAAGAATGGCCATTGAGAAGCGTTAACAATGGAGTATATGAGGCTGTGGAACAACCTTTAATTACAAAACCAGGAGAGCGTGCAACAGAAGGAAATATTCCTCCGTAAAACAACACTACCGAAACAAACGATGAATGATGGAATGTTTAGAAACTTTTTGATTCATGCAAAACTAGGCGAGAAGAGACTCGTGCATAAAATACGGGTAAAAATGATAAGCAATGCGCTTGACACATCACAATGCGATTCAAGGAGTTAGGACCACCAAAATTTAAGGAAAAGCCGGATCCGATCATGGCGGAAACGTGGGTCAAGCAAATTACCAAGATGTTCGATGTCATGGGATGCACGGAGGAGCAGAAGGTTCCATTCGCCACCTTTATGTTCGCGGTAAAAGCGGACCTCTTGGTGGAAATCTCAAAGCGTACCCATCCAGCCAGACTCGGCATGTTTTGGGAAGCGTTTGAAACTATTCAATGACAAATACTTTCACGAAAGTATTAAATCTATATGAAGGAGGTGGAGTTTATCGGTGGAACAATACAACATAGCGGTGTCCCGAAGACGAGGCGAAGTTTGCGAGTTATCAAGTTTGCACCTCATTTGGTTGAAAATGAGGAATGAATGACGAGGATGTTTTGAGAGGTCTAAAGCAGAGATTGACAATATTTTATCTCATAAATTTTCTTTATATTCGGATGTTGTAAACATGGCTCAATTATTAGAGCGAGATAATGAGTATGTTCAAGAAGGACCACAACTGAGGGTCATCTGGGTGACAATGATCGGGAAGCGATGATAACCAACGAGGAGGAAAAATACGAACAAAGCGGTAACCACTCGGGTGGTCGTCCATTGGCCATGATAATAGGAGAGGTGAGTCAAGTGGATATTTGAAGAGGAGATTCAACAATGGCGGGAAGACATCAACAATGAAGACCAAAGACCAACAACAAATTCTAGGGGAGGAGAGCGAACGCCGGTTAGATGTTACAAATCTTGGGAAAGAGGACATATCATTAAGCTATCCCACAACAATCCAAGGTATGTTCTGTTGTGGAAAGGAAGGCCACATAGCTCGGGATTGTTTTGTAGCAAAACCAAGTTCAAGGGGATGGTGACTCAAGGGGAACATCCGGATAAGTCGAAATCAATGGTTCTGGAAGAAGCGTTTGTCGTGTTATCCAAAAAGCAAGGAACCCTAACGAAGTGATTACTGGGTAAGCTAATCTTGAACTCTTGCGAAGTTTATACCTTACTAGAATCTTGGGTTCTACCCATTCTTTTATCTCTCACTGCTTGTGCTCAAGCGTTTAAACTTGACTCAGGAGAAATTAGACTTTGACTTATCTGTTGAAACTCATTGGGTGAAACCTTCGTTACATCTACGGTTTATAAATCTTGCATGATCTAAGTTGGCACTATCACATTACTGTTGATCTTATATCTTTAAAGATACTTGCTTTTGATGTGATTTTAGGAATTGATTGGTTAACCACTCATCATGCCAAAATTGATTATTTTGTAAGGTTGTTAGTTTTCATATTCTAACCAAAGCGTATATACAATTCAAACAACTAAACCACTAAAATCGATCCACTATCATATCAAGCCATAAAAGCTATTCGTTTATTGAAAAGCGGATGTCAAGCTTTTTAGCCCATGTTATGGATTTGAACAAAGACAAGTCGATTTGAATAATATTTACATTGTTAGAGAATTTTCTGATATATTTCTTGAAGAACTTCCCGGTCTACCCCCAAAACGTGATGTTGAATTCTTTATTGACCTTGAGCCGGGTACAAAACCCATTTCTAAAACCCCATATCGAATGACTCTTATTGAACTTCAGGAGTTAAAAGTCCAACTACAAGAATTGTTAGATATAGGTTTCATTAGTCTAGTACATCTCCTTGGGGTGCTCTGTTTTATTCGTAAAGAAGAAAGAGCGGGAGTATGCGACTTTTGTATTGACTTCTGAGAATTAAACCATGTCACCATCAAGAATAGGTATCCGCTACCTCGCATTGATGATTTTATTCGACCCGGTTGCAAGGAGCACAATTCTTTTCAAAGATCGATCTTAGATTACGGATATCATCGGTGAAGATTAAAACTAAGGATATTCCAAAGGCGCCTTGAACTCGATGCGGGCATTATGAATTCTTAGTCATGTCTTTTGGATTGACTAATGCTCTCTTTGCTTTCATGGATATGATGAGCCAGTGTATTCAAAGATTATTTGGATTAGTTTGTTGTTGTCTTTATTGATGACATCCTCGTCATTCAAAAGCCGTGAAGATCATGAGCACCATTTGAAGGCGATACTTGAAAGGCTTCGTGAAAACAAACTTTATGCCAAGTGAAGAAATACGAGTTCGACTTGAGGAAGTAGCATTCCTTGGGCGCGTGGTGTCAAAACATGGAGTATCTGTCGACCCAAAGCGAAGATTGAAGCGAGACAAAGTTGGGAGCAACCAAAGTCGGTGGCCAAAGTGCGTAGCTTTACGGGCTTAATTTGGTTATTATCGGAGATTCGTGGAAGGATTTTCTCGAATCGCTACTCGCTAACTTTCAGTTGAATCAGAAAGATACAAAATTTGTATGGAGCGAGGAATGCGAGAAGAGTTTCCAAGAGCTCAAGAGGAGACTCATTTCGGCACTGTTACCGCAATACCATCCTGCATGCGGATGGATTTGTTATATCTGGTGATGCTTAGGGCAAAGGGTTAGGATGCGTTCTCATGCAACATGGGAAAGTCATAGCCTATGCCTCACGATTAACTCAAAAGAATATGAGAGGAATTATCCTACTCATGATCTAGAGTTAGCGGCCAGATCGTATTCAGCGTTAAAAATTTGGAACCACTACTTGTATAGGGAGAAAGTGGAGATTTATACGGACCATAAAAGCCTCAAATATTTCTTCACCCAAAAAGAACTCAACATGCGGCAACGACGTTGGCTTGAACTATTTAAAGATTACGATCACACTATTCAATATCATCACGAAAAAGCGAGCGTAGTGGTGTATGCATTGAGTAGAAGATCATATGCAAATCTGAGTCGCGATATTGTTAATCTGAAGGCCCATTCTGTATGAATTGCAAAGGATGGAGGTAGAATTAAAGACTCGGGGACCCACATGATGATGGCGAATATCTGAGTAAAAGCCGAGACTTTAATTGATAAAGTTAAAAGCTGCTCAAGCTACGGACGGAGGCGTCGTACGATGAAGAAGAAAGTGCAAGGAGGAGCTATTCGAGCGAGAATCGATGAAGAATGAATACTTAGATTCAACTCCGGACTTTGTGTTCTAACGATTACGACTTGAAGCATAGAATCATGATGGAGGCACACAACACCCGCTTGCAATCCATCTTGGGAGTACCAAAATGTATCATGATATTCGACATACATTTTGGTGGAACAATATGAAGAGAGAGATTGTGGAGTTTATCTCGAGGTGTTTAACTTGTCGGCGTGTAAAGCGGAGACATCAAGTGCTAAAGGGTCCATTACAACCACTTGAGATTACGAAATGGAAGTGGGAACACATTACTATGGATTTCGTTACAAGTCTTCCCAAAGTTTCTCAAGGCATAGATGCGATTTGGGTTATTGTTGATAGATTAACCAAGTCGCCCATTTCTTACCGTCGTGAGACTTATTCCTTGAGCGTCTTGCTCGCGTATGCGTGAATGAGATTGTGAGATTGCATGGCATGCCGGTATCCATAGTTTGGATCGTGACCCAAGATTCACTTCACGAGTTTGGGTTAGCTGCGAAGAAAGCTATGGAGCGCAGTTCTGATTTAGTTCGGTATACCATCCTCAAAAGGACGGACAATAAGAGAGGACTATTCAAACCCTTGAAGATCTATTTAGACTTTGTGTCCTAGATTTTAAAGGAAGTTGGGATAAGTACTTGCCACTGGTGGAATTCTCCTACAACAACAATTATCAAGAAAGTATAGGATGGCTCCATTTGAGGCGTTGTATGGATGAAAGTGTCGTTCTCCAGTATGCTGGGACAAGGTGGGAGAAGCAACGTTGTTGGGACCAGAATTAGTACGCATGACTACAGAAAAGATCCAAATGATTCGACAACGTATACAAACGGCACAAGATCGACAAAAGAGTTATGTGGATCTTCATCGAAAAGACGTGGAATTTAATATTGGGGATCATGTATTGTTACGTGTTGCACCATGGAAGGGAGTTACAAGATTTGGGAAGAGAGAAAAGCTCAATCCACGATTTGTTGGTCCATTTGAGATTCTTGACCGAATAGGAAATGTGGCCTATAGACTCGCATTACCTCCAAGTATGTCTCATGTTCATAATGTTTTTCACATATCCATGCTTCGTAAATATGTGAAAGACCCGAACCATATTATTGCGTTAGAACCAGACGAGATAGCCGAAGATTTAACGTACGAAGAAGTACGTGTTAAGATCTTGGATAGGAAAGAGCATGTCCTACGCACCAAGGTTATACCACAAGTTAAGGTTTTATGAAGAAACCATGCTATTGAAGAAATGACCTGGGAGTTGGAATCAGAAATAAAAGCGAGGTATCCTTACTTTTTCGAAACACCAGGTACGTATGTCAATTTCGAGGACGAAATTTCATAAGGAGGGGAGGTTGTAAGACCCCAACTTATTATAAATAAAATAGAATTTCCTCTAATTATATTTGTGAATAATAAGGTATTAATTTGATATAATTCTCTGGTTATGGGTGAAATGTGCAAATTTTGCAAAATTTGCAAGTGGTTATAAAATAATCATTGTTGTCGGGGAATATTCGTTTGGTCGTGGAATATTCTTGTTGTCAGGGAATATTAAATGCTGATTTACTTGATCATTTATGGGCCCCATAATGTGAGAATAGCTGTCGGATGAAGAAAATGACAAGTTTGAGTTTTTTAAATAATAGCGTAGTTATTACAGATTAACACTTATTGGAATAACAGGTGGTTAAAATCGATGTCTGGCGTGGATGCGCGGTATTGATGAATTATTGATCCTTACGTGAAGGCCTTTACTCAATAATTATTACGATGAATTCTTGTTCAATATTTTATTTTATTGATTCAATAATTGTTGCGTTGATATTTTATATTATTGTTGTTTTGATAATTGTCAACGCATGATAATTTCTATTATCGGATCAACAATTCATATTATTTGAATAATATTATTAGATAGCATTATTGGCAATGTCTAGAAAGTTACATCGAGGAGAAGTTTGGTCACCTAATTGCTTGGCGCATGATAAGGAGAAATTCTTATTGGAAAGCCCCTCTTTCTGAAAGGGCACTGGTTGTCATAAATGTGATTACGTAATATTATTTGTGAATAATTAATTATTGATTCATATGATAAGAAAATATTTATTTTATGTAGATATAAATGTTGGATATATTTATTGTGGTTAAAAATGAAGCGATTAATGTTGAGGTGTTTTATCGGTATTTTATCGGAATGAAGGTATTAAAAATTAAATCGGTGTTTTTTGAGATATATTGTGTGAGTTATAATTTTTAATCCAAATAGTTGGATCGTTGTAATTTTTGAATATGTTGTACATATATAAGTTGAGTATATGTCCACAAATTTTGAACCGTTAAAAATGAACGTATGATTTGTTATGAATTTTAAGAGGTGACTGATTCAGAAATTAGGTTTATAAATAATTTTGGTGGAAATTCTAGAATTGAGTGGGCCCCACTTGTGGTTGGTGAAGAAATGTGCTGAATTTATTTCAAATGTGGTGGGTGGGAATAGTAGCAGGTAAAGCCATCAGGTTGCAGGTCAAGTCTGCTAACATTTTCCTATAAATAGAGGGCTAAGTTAGAATTGAAAATCACACCAGAAATAAATTTTCTCTCTTTCTCTCTCTAGATTATTGAGTGTATTTTGTGAGTATTTAGATACTTTGTGAGTTTTATTCATCGAGTTCAAGTTTCCTTGACCTTATCTGAGATATTAGATTAGAAATTGATATTTTGAGGTAAGGGATGTTATTTTCTTCATATATGATATTATTTCTTCAATATCATTATGTCGAAGTATTGATCTGAATTTTTATCAAATTTGGAACTTTTTTGTGTCGGGGTTCTTATTCACGTGATACGGCTTTATTCACGATATGGTACTTATTCACGAATACTGAAGACTTTATTCAAGAAAAATGAAATTTTCTTCTTTTTGTCAAAGAAATGTCTATTATGGTTACTATCTTTGATTGTATCCATGTTTTGATCTTTATTTTTGAATTTCGCTTCAAAATTGGTATTTATGAAGTATTATTGATCTTGAATAAAGCGTTATACTGAATTCCTACTATTTGTCCTTCCGTTTCTTTGGATTCGTTTTCTTTAAAATATTTTTCTTCATCCTCGGTCTAAATGATGATATTACTAAATATCTTACTGTAGTCTGAATAAATGATTAAGCGATGAATATCTTTGGCCCGTAGTGCAAAGATGAGCAGTGTTGAGATGAACATGACTAATTTGGTGATCTGAATGAATATCTTTGGCACTGTAGTGCAAAGATGAATATTTGATTAAAGATGTATATTGATTATTACTGAGGATAAAATATTGATGATGGACTTTTAAATCTTAGAAGATAGTAGAACTCATTCTCTCTTGACTCTTCTAATGGATTCTTTATTTCAGCTGCAGTTGTTGATCTAAAACTTGTTGGCTATTATATTTTATCAGATTTTTCCCTGTTGAAGACTAACGATAATTTGTTGTATATTATCTTAGTCATAATATTCTTTACTGGGCTAGTTGAGCTCACCCTTTTCTTTTTGTTCCATTTTTCTCGGGAGGTGAGAACATGCAGAGGAACTAGTGGAGTGCGGAGTGATGGTTCTAGAAAGATGTTTTAGTGAGTTCTCACTATTTACGTAAAATAGTGTTTGAATAATTGTAACGAGGACTTATTTGAGTGTGGATATTATGCAGAAGACAATATTTATATTTAAACTCACAGTATGTGTTGTAAGTATTTTGCACGACAATTGTATTATTGAAGTTGTAGTTTGCTTTCGTACCATGTATTTGTATTTGACGAGAATGGGTGTTGTATACCTATTTTGGGGGTGTCGCATGGGTGGAGTAAGAGGTGTATCATAATCACGTAATATTATTATTTTTTTGGGGTGGGGGTGGGGGTGGGGTGAGGATGGGGTGGGATGGGGATGGGGATGGGGGGTGGGGTGGGGGTGGGATGGGATGGGGTGGGATGGGGGTGGGGGGTGGGGTGGGGTGTATACATAATCACATAATATTATTTTTTTTGGGTGTGGGTGTGGGTGTGGGTGTTGGTGGGGTGAGGGTGATGGTGAGGGTGAGGGTGAGGGTGAGGGTGAGGGTGTGGGTGGGGGGTGGCTCTGCTCCTCTTTCGCTCGCCTCTGCTCCTCCTTTTTCGCAGATCGATAGATTGATTGAATGAAAGAACATGGAACCCTATTTTATTTTTAAGGGGCATATTTGTCAATTACTTAAAAATAATAGATGGAATAAGTTATTCCTGACCCCCCTTCAGGAATAAAAATTATAATTTTAAGTTAACACATATTCCACTAAGAATACATTATTTCGTTGGAATAAACAAACCAAACAACATTTTTATCATTCCAATGTAATGATTCATTATATTCTCCTTCCTATTCCATCGATTTAAACGTAGCATAAAAGCTGAAGATATCATCATATATCAATACCCATATATCCTGTTTTAACTTCTTTACATGAACTAAAAAGATGTAGCTTCAATAAAAGTAATATAATTCTCTGAAAGCAGAAAATTAGAATGCCTTGTTACTTGGGATGGGATGGGATGGAATGAGATGGGATGGGATGGATAGAGATCCGCTAGTTCAACTAGCGGATGTGGGCAAATTAGTCTTAAATTTTTGTTTCCAGCGTTCCCTACTTCAACTAACGGACGACGCAATTTCTTTTTTAATCTGTGCCCTTGATTATTGAAATGAACGAAAATGATGTTATTTGTCCAATTTTTAATTTTTATCCGTATTTGCTATGAATCATTTCCGATATATATATATATATATATATATATATATATATATATATAATTTTGCGCGACAAAAACGAACGGCTACACCAACACCTTCCATTAAACAATTCGAAAAAGAATAATTCCAAAAATAAAAATCAATAAAGAATTTTCATTAAGCAGCAACTACAAAAAACAATTTTCACTTATTATTGTTCCTGCCGAGAGATTCTGCTATTTCCCTTTCCGTATATTGGGTTTGATGCTTCTTATAAGAGAAAATTATTTCGTTTGTTGGAGAGAGGAGAGAGGAGAGAGGAGAGAGGAGAGAGGGTATTGTTATGAATCGATTATTGAAGAGAATTGACGATGATGCATAAAAGGGTTTGTAATTGAATGTTTTGATTTATAATAATTTGTGAGGGATGAGAGAGAAAATGGGGGTGGATTATTACAATATTTTGAACATTGGGAAGAATGCAACTGAAGATGATTTGAAGAAGGCTTATAGGAAATTGGCCATGAGATGGCACCCTGATAAGAATCCTACACAAAAGAAAGAAGCTGAAGCCAAATTCAAGCAAATCTCTGAAGCTTATGAAGTAATTTCTTTATTTTACCCTCTTTTTTCCTATAAATTTGGTTTTCTTTTTTTGGCAAATAAATCAGTTTTGAATCAAACCCTTAATCATAATGAGAAAATTTGCAGATATGGAAAAAAAAGCAAAAAAATAAAAGAGAAGAATTTTAGGTTTTTATTTACTTACTTATTTTCCTCTCTTTTCATTATAATGTGGATGAAACTTTGCTCATCTTTGTTTGACTATATATTTGGGAATTGATAAATTGATATTTTCACATGAATGTGGGTCCGTTTACTATTTATGTGAGGGGAGCCTTGTGTAAATATCAATTCCCTATATTTAATTGTTAGTAAATATGTATGATGCCCTTATAATTCTGATGGGCTGCCCACTGCATATGAAGGTTTTAAATATTTACACATCTGTATGAATTATTTCACGGTTGATTGGTGATTTTTTTGTCAAATGTTTGACATGTGAAGGGCTATATTGATAAAACAAACAGAAAATAAAATGATGACATATTGATAAAACAAAAAATGTATAACAATAATTATTAGATCTGGGTGAGAAGATTGAATTGAAACATGCATGAACTAGATGAAAAATAGTATATATACTCCCTCCGTCCCAGGATAAAAGTCCTGGTTGACTTTTTGCGCATATTAAGAAAGATGATAAAATGACAAAATTGTCCATATTTAATTTCTCATTTAATTGCATAGTTTTTTGCACATTACTTGTTATGCTCCATAAATATGCCTAGAGAATAGAAATATAACAATTAATAATAGGGTATTATAGGCAAATTATTGTAAAAAATAGATCATTTAAGGTAAGTAGACATTTAACTTGGGACTACCTAGAATAGTAATAAAGACTTTTATCCTGGGACGGAGGGAGTAGTATATTGGCCTGACTTTTTTTTTTGAAATTTACCTAGTCATTATCTAGACGCTCAAATTACAACAAGTGTATAAGCTGTCACTTTTTTGAAAATTAAATAGACGCCCAAACTACAATACTAATTTACGACAAAACGCAAACCATGAGAAAATGTGATTAACATTGGTTAGGAACCTTAAAACGTGATCCTTACTCGAAAATGTTAAAATTATATTTTGATATGAACGTTCCAAAACAGGATATACTTCCATTCCAAAACATATTTTTTTTAAAAATTCACCCTACTTACTTTATCTTTATTACAACTTTGTTTTATGATTTACGAATGAGGAGCATCCGTTTATATAACCCTTAAGCCATACAAACAATGACAAAAATCAAATCTAATGAAAGGTGAAGAACGACTATCTAGAATCATCCACTAAAATTTGTAAGATATTTACAAAGTATAATAATCAAATCTAAAACACTAGTAGAAATCTTAATATGTAAAATAATATTTTAGTGAACGCGGACTAACGTATCCAAATTAGCCCCTTGTGTATAAGTAAGCGATGACATGATGTAATCTTATTGAAAATGCACTCGTTGTTACACTATGCTTAGAAACAACTCAACCAATTTTAATTATGTCTCATTTATTTTTTACTATATCTTCTTAGAAAATTATTCTCAGCATATCATGTTTTGAAAAAACGTAATTCGTACTAATTAAGTGATTCTAAGAAACTTATCCATGTTGCACTCTACACCACGAATAGTAACATTCCCCGCTTTCGTTTCACGTACATTCCTTCGATGTTTTGGCATGAATCTTGGATTGTAAGGTTCTATCACCAAATTTCTTTTTTCACTAGATGAACTCAACAACATAATGTATTTTTGAGTGTTGATCCAATGTATTTGAATTGATAAAGAGAAGTATTCATGCATAGAGTTTTACTTGCCTTACTTAGGAGGGTTTCAAATCTTACACTCAGTCATGACTCGAGCAATATTTTGTTGAGATTTCTACACGATACTCACCCTCTCTCCTTCCCCTTCGCTCCTCCTTGGGGAAAAATATAATTATTAATACAAATAATAAAAATATAGAAATAATAAAAATATCTTTTGCTGAGGTTTCTACACGATACTCACCCTCTATCCTCCCCCTTCACCCCTCCTTGAGGAAAAATATAACTATTAATACAAATAATAAAAATATAGAAGAAAATGCTATACCCAGTGATCAAGGCAAGATGTAGTAACCTTACCCCTATTTAAAGAGAGGGTCTATCTCCAAGACTTGAACTCGTGACCAAGCATTTAGTAAGTGAGCACTTGACCATCGTACCAAGCACGACTCAATACAAATAAAAAAGAGTGAAGAGAATTTGTCGTCTTTTTATCACTTTTATATGTTCTACACCTCGTATCTGTAAATCGATCCTCTACCGACTCGATTTGGTTGTGCGTCTAGGGTCTGCCTAGGCAACACTGTTCAAAAGAATTGTTTATCAAATGACTACAATATAAATTTAAAAAATAATGATGGTAATTAATGTAGCCTTTGAAGCTCTACAATGCTTGAAAATAATTTGTTGGGCCTAATTTTCATGTGCAACAATCTTCTATGAAGGGAAAAGTGTGGAATGAGACTCTTATGCCCTGATTTATAGCAGGAAGAACTTTATATTGTATATACAAATGTACAATAAAAGTATATAAATTATAAATAAGATTGCCTAAGAAAACACCTAGGCAACCTATGCACTAGGTGCCCAATTCGCATAGAGATGCCTGCTGATTATTAGAACAATGTCTACATGATATTGGATAATTATTGACTAGTATCATAACGAATTATTATAGTTACTGTTTTTGGATTGAGATATATTTTCTCAGTTAAGGGAAGTCGGATCACATTGGTAATTTAATTACATCTTTTTTCAGGTCTTGAGTGATCCCCAGAAGAGGACAATCTATGATCAGTATGGTGAAGAAGGTTTAAAAGACATGCCACCACCTGGTTCTAGTGACGCTAATGGATTTCCGGATGGATTTTTTCCTCGAAATGCTGAAGATATATTTGCAGAGTTCTTTGGGAGTAGCCCTTTTGGATTTGGGTCAGCAGGCGCTGGGAGGTCAACGAGGTATTCATCAGATGGAGGAGGGATGTTTGGGGGTGAAAATATCTTTAGAACATATAGCGATGGTACTGGATCTAGCATGCCTAAGAAACCACCGCCAGTTGAGAGCAAATTACCTTGTACCCTTGAGGAGCTGTATTCAGGATCAACAAGGAAAATGAAGATTTCTAGAACAGTGGTTGATGCCAACGGGTACGTATAATTTTTCCATGATATTATGTTTCTGTTGCTTCTTCTTTGTGAAGTCCCTTCTTATTGTAGGTTTTGCAATAGATACTACCTTATTTGAGTCTCACGTGTCTAAAGAGTGTGGAGGTTCGAGTCCTTTTCAAGGCATAGTATTTAGAATGCTCATTGAATGTGCAATTCCATAAGAGAACTCGGATCAAGTTGGTATTGAGATACCGATTCGATCCTAGCTCTTGGAATTTGGGTAAGTTTGGCATATATGTTTGGAATAAATTCCATTTTGAGAGTTGAAAATGCACTATCTCGTTGAAAGGTTCTATACATCTGCCCTTTCTCAACGCATTTCTTTAGACAAAGACTTTGTTTTTTGTTGTCGACTTGTAGTGCTTTTAGTGCCATGAACTTTGAAATTTATTTCATAAAAACAAATATATTAGATTGGGAAACTATTTTTGTCAACCTTTTCTGTTCAATGATTGTCTTTTGGCATTACTTGCTTCTTTTGGTGCTTGGTAATGTAAATTCTTCCTTCAAAAGATGATAAGTCTCATGTTGTTGCGCTCCTATTGGTTGATTTTAGTAATGTTCATGGTTATTTATAGCTTTGGTAATAAATTTGGAAGCCCAGAAAGATAATAAAACATCATTCTAGCAGTGTTTTTAAAATTCTCTACCAGAATCTAGGATAACAATTTTCTCTTGAACTGTTTGTCTTTTGGCCGTTTTAGGTATAATTTCAAAAATAGCAGGGTTTTTTCTGGTGATTTCATTTCTTTGGTTTAAACTTTATGCGTAATTGCACTGAAATTTGTTTGAAATTTTCTTCGGATTATGGTATAGTTTCCTAATGTTTGTGTGCACAGCTAATCATTTTATAGAATGCATTGTACTTGTTCATTTTTGCTCAACTTTATTACAAAATGATCTTCGCAGCATAATGTTTTCGACTATTAACAGATATCTGTAATCAATGAAGAAATTATGGTTCCATCTATAAACGGACAGAATCTATTCTATATATACTCGGAATCCTCTCAAACGTCTACCTTTTATTCACAAAAAATCTCGAAGGTGTATTTTATTCTGGTGGCAGAACTTCCTTTACTTGTCTAATCTTACATTTTGCATACTCAGATGGCGACAATTAGGATTTTATCAAATTATATTCGGTTAAAATGCAGAAGAAAATTCAAAAATACTCTCTTTGTTTAAACTTTCTTGAAATTGGCTCCAAACATTTGCATATCATTACTTCTGTATTCTTGTCTGATATTCTTATCAAATGGTCTAGTTACTCGTTTTCTTCAGTTATGATTAGTTAACATGAAAACATGATACTACAAATTTGATCACTATAAATTAGTAAAAATGAACTAGAATTTAGATACTTGTTTTTCTTATCTATGTAATGATAAATTTTACAGACGGTTAGTGCCAGAATCCGAGATCTTATCCATTGAAATAAAGCCCGGGTGGAAAAAGGGAACAAAGATCACTTTCCCAGATAAAGGGAACGAGCAGCTGAACCAACTTCCTGCAGACCTTGTGTTTGTGATCGACGAGAAGCCCCATGACATTTACAAGAGAGATAGCAACGACCTTGCTATGAACTATAGGGTGTCATTAGCGGAGGCAATAGGGGGCTCAACAGTGAACATCAATACACTAGACGGGCGTAATTTGTCAATCAATGTAACCGAGATTGTGAGCCCTGGTTTCGAGCTTGTGGTGCCAGAGGAAGGAATGCCGATTGCTAAAGAGCCCGGCACGAGGGGAGATTTGAAGATCAAGTTTGAAGTTAAGTTCCCTACGAGATTGACACCGGATCAATGTGCTGCCCTTAGGCGAGCTTTAGGGGATTGAGGAAGGATGAAGCGTTTTACATGATTGTTAAAGGAGTGTATTATTATTAGACATTTGAGGTATTTTTCAAAGAAAGAGTAGTGTTTAAATTATTGTGTGTTTTTATGTAAATTTGTGGTTACAAGGCAATTGATAAACCCATAGCAAAAATGATATTGTTAGAGCAATAAGTGTCGCGTCGCTCAAGTATAAAGTGTAGTTAGAGCAAATGCAAAATTGTGGCCAAATTTAAGTTTTGCTTGGGGGGCATTATTTGTTCTCTGGCAGGGTGGTACCTCACTAGAATAAGAGAACCATTCCTTTTGTTGGGGTTAGAAAATTGAGAAAATTTTTAAAGATGAACTACTCAAAATGCATATACAGTCTAACAATTACTTTTATTGGGATGATTTCTTTTATGATCATAAAGTGCAATTAATGCAGGTGACATATTTTGGTTATGCTTTAAATTTATGGTTTTATCAAAGTCTCATATTGTCTATTTTGAAAATTTTCTATGGGTATATTAGCACATGTTGACTTGGGTTTAGTAACATGGTTGGAAAAAAGGGATGAGCTCGCGCACATGAGGACAACTAAGAAATTGGGTTAGGCTAAACTTGGTTCTTGGACTTTCGGTCAAAAAATCGCCTTTGTTCTTCACGTAATATACAGTATCTCTTTATCTTCATATATTATGGGCAATCCACAAAGACAAGTATAGTCTTCTTCTGTGAGTACACGCAATTGAAGGTTTCGCCGTTGAATCTTAGAGAGTGACCGCCGACAGCCCATTTGTACTTGTGGTTACTACGCCTCGGTTTCCATCTAAGTTGTTCCAATTTACTGTTTTCTTCCTCTTGTTAATACTGCTACTGCTATCGAAATTCCAACAATCTAAAAAGTGATTTACTGCTAGTTAACTAGATGAAGACTGCCCTAGACCTTTCTAAAATTGAACGCTTTGATAGTATGAATTTTAAGAGATGGTTTGAAGATATACTATTTTATTTAGATATCATGAATTTGGAACTGTTGAAAAAACAAATGTTGATAAGCCTGAGAAAGGGGATTATGTTAAGGATAATCGTACGTGTCGTAGATACTTGTTGCACTACTTGTCTAATCCATTGTTTGAGATTTATTATCCGTATGAAAGTGCTAAAAAGATTTGGGAAGCTTTAAAATCTAAATATGCTGTTGAAAACTCTGGACTTAAGAAATATGTTGCGAGGAAATTTTTAGATTTTAAGATGCAAGATGGAAAATTAGTTATAGATCAAGTTCATACATACCAAACAATTGTGGGGGAAGTCATTGGGGAAGGAATGAAAATATGTGAGACGTTTCAAGTTGCTGTGTTGATCGAAAAATTACCACCTTCGTGGAAAGATTATAAAATGAATCTTAAACATGAAACTAAAGATTTCTCTATGCATGAATTAGTAGCACACATCCATATTGAAGAACAAAACAGGGCTAAAGAAATAGGAGATGTAGTTCCAACTCATACTGTCAAAGCTAATCTCGTAGAACAAAAGCCACAGTGGAAGAGCCAAAATTATCAATCCAAAAACTACAAAGGGAAAAACTCTAAATCAATGGAAAGAAATGATAATAGGTTCAAGAATCCTAATCAAATTCAGAAACCTTTCACTAAAGGTCCTTGCTTCGTATGTGGCAAACCTGACCATATTGCTATGAAGTGTCATTTTCGCAAGGGGCAAGATAACAAAAATAACTCTCAGCCTAAGCCCCAAGCGAACTTGGTTGAATCCGATGATGTTATTGTTACTGTTGTCTCGAAAGTAAACTTAGTTGAAAACTTCACAGAATGGGTAGTAGATACTGGGGCCACTAGACACATTTGCGCGAATAGAGACGTAATTCTCAACTACGAAAATGTGACTAATGGAAAAAAGGTTTTTATGGGGGATTCTCGAGCCACCAACGTTGCGGGAAAAGGAAAAGCCTTACTAAAATTAACTTCTGGAAAAACAATTGCCCTACAAAATGTACTTCATATGCCCGATATTCGTAGAAATCTTGTGTCCGGGTCTTTGTTGAACAAAGCTGGCAATAAGCTTGTGTTTGAGTCTGATAAACTTGTACTTACTCATAATGAGGAATTTGTTGGGAAATGTTTTTGTAATGGGGGTTTATTTGTACTTGATGCTTCTGCTGAATTGAATAATAAGAATGCTTCTTTTGCTTATATTATTGAATCTTTGGATATGTGGCATGCTAGATTATGACATGTGAATGTGGCTTCTATTAAAAAATTGAAACAACTTGAACTTATACCTAATCTTGCAAATACCGAGTTTAACAAATGCGAAATTTGTGTAGAAGCAAAACATACTAAGAAACATTTTAAAAGTGTTGAAAGACAAACTGAATTACTTGAGTTAATTCACAGTGACCTAGCTGATTTTAAAAATACTATGAGTAGAGGTGGTAAAAAATATTATATTTTTTTGTGGATGATATGTCTAGATATACTCGTATTTATCTCCTTTCTTCTAAAGATGAAGCGGAAGAAATGTTTATTAAATATAAAGCTGAAGTTGAAAATCAGTTAGAAAGAAAAATTAAAAGACTTAGATCTGATCGTGGAGGTGAATATGATTCGGGAAGTCTCTTAAAAAATTTTGTGAACTAAATGGAATTATACATAAAACCTCTCTTCCTTATTCTCCACAGTCTAATGGAGTCGCAGAAAGGAAAAATAGAACACTTAAAGATATGATGAATGCAATGATACTTAGTTCTGGTCTACCTTCTAATATGTGGGGAGAAGCTTGCCTTTCTGCAAATCATATTTTAAATAGAGTTCCACATAAAAAGATAGACTATACACCATATAATTTATGGAAGAAACATGCACCTAATTTGGGGTATCTTAAAGTGTGGGGGTGTCTAGCTAAAGTAGCTATACCAGAATTTAAAAAGAATAAAATTGGACCTAAAACAATGGATTGCATTTTTATCGGATATGCTTCTAATAGTGCTGCTTATAGATTTTTGGTAATTAAAGATGCAACTAATAATTATCAAAATAATTCAATTTTGGAAACAAAAGATGCAGAATTCTTTGAAAATATATTTCCAATGAAAATAAGAGATGGGGGCAATCCCTCTTATAATGAACCTTTTAAAAGGAAAGCTGCATCTACTAGAAGTAAAAGGCAACGTTTTGAGAAAATTTTTGGTCCAGATTTTATAACTGCTTTTATAACTGAAGATGACCCTAAAACTTATGAAGAAGTAATGAAATCAATTGATACAAATTTTTGGAAGGATGCTATTAATAGTGAACTAGAATCTATTATGTCTAACCATACATGGTGTAAGACACCGAATTTTATGAAATAAAAGTATTCAATTTTTCTTATAAAATGGTTAAATTGATAAAAGTTTAAAGTTAAGGGTGATATATGAATTTTTTTTTAAATAAGCAAGTGGTTATAAAATACTCATTGTTGTCGGGGAATATTCGTTTGGTCGTGGAATATTCTTCCTGTCGGGAAATATTCATATGACGGCACAACCTTTTATGGGCCCCATAACGAAAAGCGATTGGATGAAGAAAACGACAAGTATACGTTGTTTACTAATAACAACGTAGTTGTTACCAGATTAATCTTGTTGGAATGCCGGTGGTTAAAAAAACGATGTCTGGCGTTGTTGCGAAGATGCGGTATTGCACCAATTATTGATTCTTACGTAAAGAAGGCCTACTCGATAATTATTACGATAATTCTTTATTCAATATTTTATTTTTGATTCAATAATTGTTGCGTTGATATTTTATATTATTATTGTTTTAATAATTGTCATCGCAGAAATATTTTCCATTATCAAATCAATAATTCATATTATTTGAATAATATTATTAGATGGCATTATTGGCAATGTCTAGAAAGTTACATCTAAGGAGAGGTTTGGTTATCTAATTGCGCTTACCAAAGATGAGGAGAAATTCTTATTGGAAAACCCTCTTTTACAGGAGGCGCACGGTTGTCATTATTGTGATTACGTAATATTATTTGTGAATAATTAATTATTGATTTATATGGTAAGGAAAATATTCATTTTATATGGATATAGATGGAGAAAATTTTTTAAAGTGACAATTGTTGAAAATCGATATTTTATCTTTTCTGATAAAATAATATTTTATTATATTATGATAATATAATAATGGTAATATTTTTACAATGAATGTGGGATATATGAGTATATGAGGAGGAAGAGTATTTTAGCTGCAAAAGTTGTTTAAAACATGTTAAACATGTTGGTGGACCCATTTCTTGACTGAAATTTGATTATAGCCTGTAAAATCGTCCGTATGTGGATTTAGGTTAATTTTTGTTTGGAATTTGGAAAAATTTTCTTCTGCAAAGTTGTAGAGAATTGAATTTCCTATAAAAAGCCACGAGATTCAAATTTTCTGATAAAAGGGCTATTTATTATGAATTATAGAAGTTACAAGTTAGAAATAATTGATTTTTGAAAGTTTTAATTATTTTAATAACAAAAACGTTTTTTTTTTGTTATTCTTTGTTGGCTGAATTCAGATCTGAGAAAGTGGGCGTAAGAATTTTTGATAAATATAATAATATTTTATTAAATTTTCTGATTTGATGTTCTAAGCATTTTCCTATAAATAGGGTGCTTAGGTTAGAATTGAAAATCACACCAGAAACTGAAGTTTTCTCTCTACTTCTTTCTCTATATTATCGAGTGTATTCTTTTGAGTATTTTGATATCTTGAGTGTTGCTATACGGTGCAAGTTCGTTCAGCGTTATTCCAGTCAGAAGTACTGCTCTTTTGAGGTAAGGGATAGTAAATGATTTTAAGGGATTGTAAGGGATTTTAAGGGATTGTAAGGGATGTTATTTTATTTAAAAATGATATTATTTTTTCAATATCATTATGCCGAAATATTGGTGGGAATTTTTATCAAATTTGGAATTTTTTATGTCGGAATTACTATTCACGAGTTACTATTCACGACCAAGTTACTATTCACGAAGTTCTATTTACTAGTATTTATTCACTACAAAATTGATTTCTTTTTCTAACCAAATTATAGTTGATTTATGAATATTACTCTGGAGATTAAAATTATGTATTGATTATATTGATTTTATTATCATATATAACATTTTATAACCCCGATGTTGAAATTCTCTTTCTTTGGAGTGTAAAAGATGGGTAGATTATTGGTATGATCATGACTAGGGTTCTCTTTGGCGGTGGTGAAAAGTTGAATTGTATTTGGTATGATCATGATCATTGAATATCTTTAGCTTAAGTGCAAAGGTGAATTGATCAACATGGTTATAGTTATTGTTTATATAAATTTTGAAATGATTATATATTTCTTTGAGATATTAATATATTTGGCCTGTAGTGCAAAAATGAACTGTTGATGAATATATTTGGCCTGTAGTGCAAATATGAACTGTTGAGGAATATCTTTGGCCTGTAGTGCAAAGATGAGTTGTTGATGAATATCTTTGGCTCGTAGTGCAAAGATGACCTGTTGTTGAATATCTTTGGCCTGTAGTGCAAAGATGAACTGTTGATGAATATCTTTAGCCCGTAGTGCAGAGATGAATTTATTAGTATGATTATGAACAGGAACTATGATTTGGTATAACCATGATGTTTGATGTTTCAGGTAAAGACATGTGATGAAAATTATCTTCGTCCTGAATGCGAAAAGGAATTTAGAACTACAATTATGATTATGAGTTATTCACATGATTGTGGACATGAGCTGTTGATTGATGTTACAGGAATAAAACATTGTTGGTGGACTTTTAACATGGAGAATAGACTTTATGGTCTATTTGACTCTTCTAATGGATTCGCTCGTTCATTGCAACTATGGTTGAAAAGTTTTATCATCTACCATATGTTTCTAAATCTACGATTTATTAGTGTTGAAGGCTATTGATAATTTATTTATCTTTAGTCATGATATTCTTTCTTGAGCGGTTATGCTCTCACCCTTTGCTTTCACATTCCTTTCGGGTAATAAAAGTGTAACCTGGGTTAAGCGGGGATATGAGGGGAATAGAGCGGTGGTCTATAGATGTTGGGGTGAGGTGAATTTAACTTGGAAGGGTGTTTTGCCACTATCATACAAGATGTCTAATGACATCTGACCTTGTGTCATCATAAGACAGGGTTGTGCTCATCCACTTACTAAGTATATTTACGGGCACTACCTATATAATCTTGGTGTTTGTTTGGAGTATAATTCCCAATTAGAGACAGTGAAGATAATGATATGTCAAGAGAAGACTCACCATTGGGAAGAATATAATAGTAATCTTCTCGTTTTTCTTTGGGGGTCTATTGGAATTGACCAAGGATAATTACGTGGCCATATGATATCTATCATAACCTAGGCGTATGGCCTCCCATATACGAAGATTTCTTGAGCACTTCCCAAAGATTCTAATTTCTAAAAGCAGGTTTTTGACTATACCTTTATGTAAGGTGTCATTATGAGGTGTTGTCCACGGTTGGGACATGAGTCACGATTGGTATATATTTGTATTTAAACTCACAACATATGTGTTGTTGTATTTTGCACGACAATTGTTGTAATAAGGTTGTAGTTATTTTCTGTACCATGTATTTGACGACTCAGAATGGGTTGGATGGAATGGACCTATTTTGGGGTCGTCACACATGAGAACTAGTTAATTTGCCTAGAGGATTTAAACCTATTGGATGTAAATGGGTGTTTAAAAAGAAGTTAAAAGCTGATGGGTCTATTAATAAATTTAAGGCAAGACTTGTAGTAAAAGGGTTTACTTAAAAGGAAGGTTTTGATTATTTTGAAACTTACTCACCAATGACTAAATTAGCAACTATAAGAATTTTAATTGCTTTGGCTTCTATTCATAAATTGACAATCCACCAAATGGACGTTAAAACTGCTTTTTTTGAATGGAGAGTTAAATGAAGAAATATATATGTGTCAACCTGAAGGGTTTGTTGTTCCAGGTGAAGAACAAAAAGTGTGTAGACTTGTAAAATATTTGTATGGTTTAAAACAAGCACAAAAATAATGGAATGACAAATTTAATAAAACTCTCTTGTCTAATAATTTTGTGACAAATGAATTTAATAGTTGTGTTTATAGTAGATTCAATGGAAATTGTGGTGTGATTATTTGTTTATATGTGGATGACTTACCAATATTTGGTACTGATGAGAAAGTTGTGAAAACTACTAAAAACTTTTTATCTTCTAAATTTGACATAAAAGATTTAGGAGAAACAGATTTGATTATTGGCATGAAAATAAATAAACATGCAAATGTTTTAGTTTTATCACAGTCTCATTATGTGGAAAATATTGTTAAGAAATTTAATTTCTTTAATGAAGAGCCATTAGGAATACCTTATGACTCTAGTGTGCATTTAAAGAAAAATAAAGGGAATGGTATTGCACAAATAGAATATGCTAGAATCATTGGCAGTGTAATATATTTAATGAATTGTACTCGACCTGATATTGCATATGCCATTAGTAGACTTAGCAGATATACACATAATCTTTCACAAGATCATTGGAATGCATTGTCACGACTAATGAGGTATTTAAAAGGAACAATTAATGTAGGTGTACATTTTACTGGTTATCCTAGTGTTTTAGAAGGATATTGTGATGCTAATTGGGTATCTGATAATGATGAAACAAACTCTACTAGTGGTTATGTGTTTACTTTAGGTGGAGGAGCTGTTTCTTAGAAATTTGCTAAACAAACTTGTACTGCTAGATCTACTATGGAATCTGAATTTATTGCTTTAGAATTGGCAGGTACAGAAGCAGAGTGGATAAGGAATTTATTGGCTGATATACCATTGTGGTATAAGCCAATTCCTTCTATCTCTTTGTATTGTGATTCTCAAGTAGCTATTGACAAGGTAATGAACCATGTTTATAATGGAAAACAGAGACATATTCGCTTGAGGCATAATATTGTATGAGGACTGATCAGTAACGGGGTTATTCCCATGGAATTTGTGAGGTCTAAAAAGAACTAAGCGGATCCCATTACTTAAGGGATTGAGTAAAAAGATAGTCCAAGAAACATCGGAGGATGAGACCATTGCCAACATTTTGAGTAAATAATATGTGATGGAAACCCAACCCATGTGATTGGAGATCCCATGAATTGGGTTCAATGGGTAACAACAAGTCATGTAATTATTTAATTAAAGCACTACAATTATTTATATTTCTCCTTGTGTGTATGTGGTGCTTATTGACAAATTGTGATAGGATGAATCATTTAGATTCTTAATGAAACTCATAGCCCTAAAGGGTGGTGTATGTTAGTTTACACTTGATGGGTTCACCTATATAAAGGTGGAGGTGTAGGCCGCTTCCTATGAGAGTCTTTGGCAAACTCTCTAGAGCCTTTATGAAAATTTGGGATATGGCGCATGGCCTAGAATGCGCTCAACCGCAGACTTGTGTGGATTCAGAATTTTTAGATATGTGTGCAAGTTCAATTGATTGTATCATAGATAATGGGTTCAAGAATATAGTTCACCTATAATCTACAATTATGAGCTTGTTCCACTAAATAACGATTCAAACCCACAATGTATCGACGTTATGTATCTAAAATCCATTGCCTTTCTTACTTCCTTTTAATTTTTTTATCTTTGATAATTTTGAATCATGTGGGGGATTGTTGGTTATGCTTCAAACTTATGGTTTTATTAAAGTCCCATATTGTCTATTTTGAAAACTTTCTATGGGTATATTAGCACATGTTGGCTTGGGTTTAGTAACATGGTTGGAAAAAGGGATGGGCTCGCGCACATGAGGAAGACTAAGCAATTGGGCTAGGCTAAACTTGGTTTTTGGACTTTCGGTTAGAAAACCTTAGTGCGTGTGCGCACGCGATACGCCCGCACAAGGTGGGTGCCGATCCGAGCAATTATGTCTTACGGGTGCACCCAGGTAGCCCACTATTTTACTTAAATCCCTAAATTTTTTATTTCTAACCTAATTTAATACCCTAGCCGTTTCTGCGTTATTATTTTCCCCCAACGTTAACGGTATTTATTTCCCAACGTTCATGTTAACGTAAACAGTCTTTATTTCCCAACGTTCATCAACGTTAATTGGCGTCTAACGTTCTGATGATCATTCTTATATAAATACCAGTATTATTCTTCTTAGCAGATATGATAATCTTCTTCTCCTTATATAAACTGCCTTTGTTCTTCACGTAATATACAGTATATACTCTGTTTTCTTTATCTTCATATATTCTGGACAATCCACAAAGACAGGTCCATAGTCTTCTTTTGTGAGTACTCACAATTGAAGGCTTCATTAATTGAATCTTGAAGAGTGACACGGCAATGACCCATTTGTACTGTGGTTTATTATCGATTGAAATGAAATCACTTTTTAGATGGCGAAGCGTTACTACGTCTCGATTTCGACTAAGTTATTCCAATTTACTATTTTTTTCCTCTTGTTAATACTACTAATGCTATCGAAATTTCAACAACATATAATTATTAAGTACCAAAATGTTTTAATTGTCTTTTTTTAATTGCCATTTTAGGTGAAAACATAAAGATTAAGAAATATAGGGTTAGTACTCTAGTTTATACATATGTTTAATTTGATGAAGAAATGAGAGCTTAATATATATTTGTAAAACCAATAATTTTTGTAAAGTCTTTAGAAATACAATTTATGTAAAAGGACCTAGTGTATTGATTCATTCGTTAATGTAAATAAAATGTTTAAAAGCTAAATCTAAAGACTGATCATAGAGTTGAAGACCATGAAGTATTCTGATATCGTAGAGCATGGAGACCGATCATAGAGTTAAGCCTTCAGTGCAAGTCACTCTACTATTAGACATAACTCTGCGATTAAGTAGAATCGTAGAGTTCATATCTTCTGACAGGTTATGGCAATGTCGTACACCTAGGACATGACTGAAAATCCCAAGGATGATCCTCCCAAAGGTTGTCGATAAGAATAAGATATTTTCTATGTCAATATCAACAATTAATCATTTAATTCCTAGTATCATCATTATTTCTCTGTCAATATCAACAATTAATCATTCAATTCCTAGCATCATCAATATAAGAATTAGAGACGAGAGTACCTCAATATAATTAGGGACCTATTTCTTTTTTTCAGGGTTAGGGACCCTAAAATTTTCTGGGGTTATTTGTTTTCCTTTTTCTTCCTTTTTTTATGTATTTCCTTTTCTCCTTTACTTTTTTTTTTTACTTTATCATCAATGTGAGGCAAAAAAAAGGGGTAACAATTATCTCTAAACTAATTAAAAACAAAAGGTTAAAGAAATAAAATAATTTTTATTGGATCCTACTATAGTGACCATAAGTTCACCATAGTTAATTCTATAATATCAAGATTATTAAATCTGTCTTCTTCTATTTTTTTGTTTTGTTGCTGGAATTCATTCTTTCAAGTTAATTAATCTCATGAACCACAATATAATGTTTTGAATATATAATATTAGAATTTGTAATTTATCTATAAAAGTAGCTAATTAGTTGACTAAAAATTTCAAAGTTTGATTAATAGTCTCATAGTTCAGGAAAATTATATATATATATGTATATATTTAAAGTTAGATTCACAACTCAAAAGTTGACAATGGTTGAAATATGATGTTGTGAAATACTATAATTGGGCAAAATAAATTTGAAAGAAGCACTCCAAGCGTTAATAAATAATTTTTTTACTAATATATTTTGACCTCCCTCTATAAATGTTCTGGTTCCGCCACTGCTACACTCACACATCCCAAAAATCGAATCCTTAACTTCATAAAAACCACAAGACAAGAGTTATCGCTGGGTGAATATTGATTTTATGCGTCTCATGTATATGTTACATATTGATATTGTTTGATAAAGTTTCATTGTTTGGTGTTTCAAATGTCTTTGGATATGAAAAAATGATTCCATGCTTTTTTGGTTGACTTTTGAGAAAGACTAAACACAAGTCAAATATGCAATGACATTTTAACGAAATATTACTAAGGTCTTGTTTGCAAATATTATAATTTCGAGATTATAATCTCAAAACTATTAATTCTAAGATTAAATAGTCTTAATTACATATTTTTTTCAGGATTAATTAAAGGATTAAATAAAAAAAATATCGTTTAAACTATTATACCCTTACCAATAATAATATATTTTAAACTATAATTTAAACTTGTTTATACATAAAAAAATGATGACCAATTAATTAAAAACATTTAAATAAGTGGCAGGGATTATATATATATATATAGTAAATGTAAAAACATTTTACTAAAGTAAAAACAAAAGTAATTTTCTTTTACTTTACTTTCAATTTGATTGACATGATGTTGTGTTGTTTATTCTTTTCGCTTTTCTTTGAAAGGCGATGATGATGATGGGGCCATCATTGTTGATAAATGATGAGGTCAAAGTCTTACGGCGGTGTGAACCTTGGGAGGTCTTGTTGATCATCTTCTCAGATGGATCACCATCCCCATACTTAAAAAACTCAAAGTGTTAGAGTTACTCAGGCTTTGTTCAGTTGTAACAAACCTCACCTGAGGTCCTCTCTCTCCCCCTTCTCTCTAGTAAATGAAGAAGAAACTTGTTGCTTCCTTCTTCTAGTAAGATAAAGAAGAAGTTCTTCGTACTTCTCTCTTCCCTTAAACAGTTATATATATATATATATATATATATATATATATATATATATAGATTGAGGTTAATTTTGTCTAAAAAAATTTAGTCCTAAATGGTAAGGATTATAATACCAGGCAAAACATGATATTAAATAATCTCACATATTAAGTTATTTTATAATCCCAAGACTAATAGTCTCAAGCTCAAATTTAAATACAAACAAGACACTTGAGATTAATAGTCATATCCCAAGTGTCTATCCTAAGTAGGACTGAGCAAAAGACGGGTATAACCGAATTACCGAACCGAACCAAAATAATTTAACCGAAATTATCTAAAAATTCGGTTATTTTTAATATTTCGGTTATATCCGAATTATTTTACGATTTTCGATTAGTTTATTCGAATTATCATTTTTTGGGTTATTGGTTTAATAGAATAAGCGAACAAATCTCGACCACTAGCTTGACCATTAGTCTTTTCTAATTCTCACTTCTCATTGACCATTAGTCATTAGCATCAATTACACTAGCCCAACCATTAGTCATTTTTAATTCTTGAACTCTTAGTTCTCTCAGAGTCAAAGTCTCCAACTCTTTTACTCTCAGTCTCTCAGATCTCTCAACTGAACTCTCAGCCGAACTCTCAATTCTCAGGTCGTTGACTTATGTTTCTTCGTCTGAGAGGACCATGGAGAAAGCTGACCGTCCGTCCGTGTCGGCCGTCAGTTAGAGAGGCGGTCTCTCACCGAGAAAACCTCTCTATGATCCTATCTGCCGGGACCACCGCTCATCTTCCTAGTCTTCCTTGTCTCATCCTCGACAAGTCCAACTCATCTTTCTTTCTTGCGCGACGGCGACACATGGTGGAGACCACCAGCAAGGCAGCGACTTCAGATTTCACTTATCACACAAGATTACTCCTCCATAATTCTTCCCGATGCCTTGGGCCTCTCTAGCCTCCTCGTTATCCCCCAAATCCTAGTCATCCCAGTCATTCGGGTTTGATATCTGTGACAAATTTTGTTTGATTTTGTGTTTCTATCATTTTGTGCACTGTGCAGGGCAATATATTTGGCCATTTGGGGGAGACGAATTTTGTTTTGCATTTGGGGCCATTTCGTTTGATCTCAGTTTGGTTTGATTTTGTGATGAATTTCGTTTTGATTTGTGTTTTTGTGTTTTGACGTTTTGTCATTTCATTTGACGTATTGTTTGATTGTGTGTTTCGTTTTGGCCATTTTGAAGATGATTATACTATACTCAATTTAGCCTCAAGCAGAAGCACACTGTATTTCAAAAAATTCTGAATGGATGAGCCTTTTTTCATTTTTTGTTTTCTAATTTTGACAAGTAAATGAAATCAACTTGTAAATATATTTCTTAATTTTGGTTATTACCCGAACAATCAAATTTACAATTCGGTAATTCGGTAATTCAGTTAATGAGTAATTCGGTTATTTGTACGGATACCAAAAATGAACAAATTTTGGTTTTCGGTTATAACCGAATAGACTATTCGGTTCGGTTATAACCGAATGATCAGTCCTAATCCTAAGTGTAATCCTTACAAACAAACATATACTAAGAAAACATGTTGGAATAATAAGGCCTATTCTTTTTGCCCCTTTTCTATATCTATATATAGAATTTATTACTCCCTCCATCCCATTATATCTGACGTTCTATACATTTTTACATAGAGTAAGAATAGATGTAATTTTACTATTTTATCTTAAATTAATACTGCGCTCTATCTTCTTTTTCATCTCTTCATTTTCTTTCATCTTATTCTTCATCTCTTGACCACCTCCCTACTGGTCACCACGAATCTTAAGACTCCTTCCACCACCACCACCACCAGCTTATAACCCCTCCACGTACCATTATAATCCCTCCGCCACTATACCCACCCCCACCATGAACCCCATGACCTCCTCCCAAATCGTCGCCACCGCTTGGTTGGTGCCTTGAACTGGACCCTCTTGGTCTGGGTGACATCAATAGCCATCGTCGTCGACGAATAGGTCGATAGATCGACCTCTTCAGTGTACTCAACGGATTCACCATCTTCGTGCTCCTCTTCGTTTAGATCGATAAAATTATTTTCTCCTCTTAGTACTCGCCTTGGGTAAATACGGAAAATAGGGAGAAGGAAGGGTAGAGAGGGAAGGAAAATAGGCATTAATAGTGGTGGAAAAGGAAGGGTAGAGAGGGGAAAAAATGCCAAAATATTTTTGGGATTGTAGAACGTCAAATATTTTGGAAAGAAAAAAAATACCCTAAAACGTCAGATATAATGGGATGGAGGGAGTATTCGAGTATTAATATTTCCATGCTTTTTAAATGATTTTTTATGTAATATTTTAAATTTATTATGCATTAGACACTTTTAGATGATTTTTCCATAATTTTATATCAATTTTACTATTGGAATAATTATTGAGAAAATTGTCATGATTATATATTGGCTTAATTTCTCCACTTTAATAATTAACTTTTTGAAGATGAAATCTCCTAATATATACAGATATTCTAACCATTATTTTTGTTGGGATGACATATATATGATTATTAAGTACTCTCTCCGTCTGAAGATAAAAATTTTGGTGTACTTTTTATGTATATTAAGAAGAAAAATAAAATAATAAAATTGTCCATAATAATGTCATTAATCATTTCCAATGTAGGTGAGAGAGTGACTTTATAGCTTTTCAATTCAAAATATTTTCACCACATAACTAATTATACTTATTAAATATGGAGAGAGAATTAGAATAAAAAAAAATGAGATATTTAATGCTAATGATATAATAGGAAAAATTGTGTAAAAATTTAGTTATTAAAGGAAAGTGAATATTTAACCTGAGACTACCCAAAATAGTAATAAAAACTTTTATCCTGGGACGAAGGGAGTACTAATTTTTTTTATAAAAAGAACCTAAGGTGTGCTATATATCATTACTCAGTTACAAATAAATTATTCTTATTTCTATTATCAATAACATGTAATTATTATTATTTTTGTTTCACAATAAAGTTTCCTGTCAATTTGTTGAAGTAGAATTTAAAATTAATTTGATTCATGTAATTTTTATAATTAATAATACTTTTTTATATAGTTTCTAAAATAATTATGATTGTATTAAGTATGGCCAAACAAATTCATCTCAATTTTAAGATTTAATATAAATAAATTAACTTAAAAAATTAACTCCAAGTACCTGCCTTGATTTCCTCCAAAAATGAATGCTAGAAATCACTTGCCTTAATTTTCTCCGAAAATAAATTAATTCTAGAAAAATCATCTCCCTTAATTTTCTCCTAAAATTTGATATTAACAAAGCAAAAATTATATAACAAGATATTTACTCTCTTATACAGATATGCCCTCGTCAATAAAATAGTGAGCCACCAGAATCACCACAATCAAATCTAATCATCAAGGATAAATCTGTCCAAAAGAAATAATTTATCAGTATCCATAATTTTTGTCCTGAAAATATCATGCTTATATTTTAATTTCATAAATAATCAATTTAATTATGAAAGTCAAATCAGGACATTTAAAGGGAGTATACTACAAACCCCACTATAAATATATGGCCTCTTCATTTACAATACTACTTGTTGGGTCATGATATTCCTCCTATTGGGCCTTATGAATTGAGCTTATTTATATAATTAATCCATTGGATCTCTACTATTGGGTCTTAAAGTTATTGGGCTCAATCCTTATATTATATCTCCTTAATATTGGACCAGGTCAAGGGATTGGTCCATTAGATCTTTTAATATCTAAGTTTTTGACTTGTAATGATGAAAAAGGAGAGCTGTTGACCAAAGGTTTGCAGATCATTAATGTGGATGGGATTATATCCAGCCGGCGACATGTACAGTGAGAAAAAGGTGACAACCTGCATGCATCCGGTTGAGATCGAGGGAAGTAAGTGTGTCGGATAGAAGTTGGTGGCACAGAAACTGCAAAAGAGAGTATAATCTAACAAAAAAATCCCCAAGGGAAGGTACGCACACACACAACACACATTTTTTCTTATCTCTCTAACACTAGACATTTTTATCCTCCATTGTTAACCCTTGCAACGGTCTATCTCGACTCTCACGCCCGAAATTTATCCCCGACGGTCCAACCATCAAGCTTTTGGTGTTGACTGTGTTTACTGTGCAGGATCGGGGCGTCTTACGTGATTGGGACGTGGCAGATGATCTTGGCGTTAACATTGGCGCTAGAAGGAGGGCTGAGTTCTAGTGTTCAAGAGTTGGCAATCACAAATATTTATTTGTTCTACATTTTCAAAGATGGGGAAGAGTAGAAGCGAGATACACAAGGAGGGCCGGTAGATGGTACATTAGTGAATCGATACCACACGAATACTGTCGAGGGCGTTTGGGACCTACAATAAGTGTTCATGCCAGCACAGTGTCCAAACGTTCGCATGAAGATTCTCGTCCAAGGGTTGTGGGCAAAGCTAAGAGAAAACTAGTCTTCACGGTAGAGAAAGAGTCTGGTTACGGTCGGAAACAAGTAGAAGGCACCTCACTTAAGACTCGATACCAAGATGACCAAGACGAAAAGGCCTCCCGGCTGGTTAAGATGGCAGACGAAGCAGATAGGGCCATGGAGGCACTTATGAAGCAACGACATGATATAGCTGAGTAGATGTCCCGGATGACAGAGTTGAGGGATGAAGAGTCCAGTTATGTTCAGTCCGAAGGACGTGGGCATCGGAGTGGGAAGGAGCCGGTTCATTCAGGACGAGAATCTCGGGGCCAACATCGCGAAAGAAGAAGATCGAGAAGTCCTACTCCTTAAAGATCGAAGAGGGCACATCACCCTATCGATTCTAAAGAGCAAGGTCGAAGTGAACGAAGTGGCCGATCCAGGGAATGTACTCCGGAGAATACAAAGAAGGCGCTCGTTGTTGCGCATTCTCATCACAGCCATAGAGCCCAAAGACGAAGCAGATCTAGGGGCCATACACCAGAAAGTCCACTGGGGGCGCGACGCTCTGTGGACCATCATCATCGTAAAAGTCCCTCGAGAGTTAGGGGTTCTATGGTAAAAGATCGATCCACCCGAAAGAAGAAAGACTCCCCAGAGAAGGAGGCGTCGTCTCAACTAGAGGGGGTAGATTATTTGGTTAAAGAGTTGAAGGAGCTCCGAAAGCAGTTAGCAGAGGTGCAGCAGGTGAAGGACACCCCGGGGAAGAAGGCGTCTCCTTTTTCCTCGGATATTCTTAAAGAGAAGGCAGATATCACCAAGAAGCTGCCACGCATGGAGAGTTATGACGGGTCTGGGGATCCTTATGACCATAGCTTGAGCGTTAAACCTGGTGATGGATTATTATGATTTCTTGATCTCGCCAAGTGTCACACATTTGTCACCACGTTGAGAAAGGATGCGAAGAGCGGTGGATGGGGACTTTACCGTCGATTCAATTTCCTCTTGACCGAGCTTTATGACAAGTTCCATGCCGCTTTGGGAGCAACAGAAGAAGGGAAGCCCACGAGTTCTCGCGCATGGTCGACAATTCATCGATGAGTCTTTGGGTCGATCGTGAAGAGGTTTGAGGAAGCGAGAGTGTGTGCTCGGACCTCAACGATCTGCAGTCAGAGGTTTATTCGAGCGAAATTTGGATCGGTAAAGTCTAAAAAGTTGGTGAAGAAGGCGATGTTTCACCATCCCAAGAGTTTAAGTGAAGCCTTGATAAAGCAAGTGAGGGTTATATCATGGTGGAGGAGGCCATGAATAGCCTTAAACGACCTTCCTCAGATTGAACAAAGGAGGCCAACACTCCCAAGACCGAGAGCGATCAAAAGAAGGTGGGGGGGGGGGGGTATAATGATCGGTCAGAGGGTAGTTCAAAGAAGTACAACAACTCATGGCGACAAGGAAGTAGTCGTCCACCTGTGTCCGTCCCGAAGGTGAATAAGGTTTACACCAAACTGAACACGGATAGGTTGGTGATTTTGGACCAGATCAGAAACCAGCCATTCTTCGAGCCACCTCGTGATAATTATAGAACAGGGCAGGGCAATTCTCGGAAATATTGTGGCTATCATCAAGCCGCGGGCCATGATACTAATGAGTGTTGCAATCTGAAAGATTTCGTGGAAAAGAAGATTCAAAGCAGTTTGCTGGTTCAGTATATGGCCGGGAAGGACCAATAAGATCAGCAGAATGTTGACCGTACTGTTCAGACGGTTCAAATGGTTCCACCCGTCCAAAATGCTCCAATACCATCACCAAGGCACGTCGTTTATGTAATAACCGGTGGGACAGCAGGGAAGTTAGTAGGGAAGAAGAGGAGAGGATATTTGTATTCGGTCATGTCTGTGGCGGGTGCTCCCCCGAAGACCGACAGAGCATTTCCAGGAACTGTTATATCTTTTACCGATGCAGATTATCCTTCGGAGCCCATCGAACCACATGAAGGAGCGTTAGTAATCACTGCACATGTAGGCTCAGTGGATGTGAAGCGTATGATGATAGACAACGGGTCTTCTGTGGATATTTTGTATGTCCACGCTTATCAGAGGATGAATCTTGATGGACGAAAGATGGAGGTCGAGCAAGAGGATCCCCTATATGGCTTCAGCAATGATCTGGTCAGAGTGGCAGGGACTATTGAGCTACCAGTCATCTTCGGTACTGCTCCACAACAGGTAGAAATAACATGTAAATTTTATGTTGTGCATGTAGATTCTGCCTACAACGCCATACTGGGAAGACCTACCTTGACTGCTCTCCAAGCAGTGACTTCCATTCCTCATTTCAAAATCAAATTCCCTACGACACATGGAGTGGGAGAGGTAGCAGGAGATTTGGATCTGGCCTGACGCTGTTATCGGAATGCTGTCATTTCCTCGGGAGTAGGGGTCGGCAAACAGAAGCAAACCATGGAAATTGAGATCGAGCCCTTCATTGAAAGCAGCTCGGAGCCCTTGTTGGGCTTCGGCATAAAAACGCACAGCGGAAATTAAAATTTTAAAGCAATTTTCGAAACCCTAAAACAGGATCCATACGAAAATCAATTAATTCAGAGGTTTAGAGATTATACCGGATATAAACAAAAGCGAGAATCGAAACCGAATGCGCCTCGAATCTCCAACCTAATACAAACCGATTAACGCTCTCTACAGTATCCACACGAACGCCTCCACCTAGGCGTCGAACGATTCTCGCAATAAGAAGGACTTGCAGACTAGCCACCAAAAGGAATGGATTTTGAAACTGTTTTCTCTCTAGTCTCTCTCTAAGAAGCGGCTAGGGTTTTCAATTATGATATCAAAGTACATAAATTCTCGTGTAGTAATATAGCGATTTCGGTCGGGAGGACCATTACATCATTATCACTATGAGAATTGCTAATGACACTTTCGCATAATGCTCCATATAGAATTCTCATGGTGGGTCATCCAAAGACATCGTTTTCTAACATGTACCTATGCATTGACTTAATATCTCATATATTTATGACCAATGAGATTTGGTCATCATCAATCCACATATACTAGTCTCAATGCATCATTGTTGTCCCATCAACAATGATACTTGACTAAGGACATTTAAGAACACCGATACTAATGGTAATATATAATCTCATGTTCAAGTCACATACTTGAAACTATATAATTTGTATCACTATTCTAAGGAATTTTATTATGTTAACAATTATATTACGCGATAAATAAAACCATAATAAAATCATATATTTATTCAATCAAATATAATATCAAAAGCGTTAAGCAATTATATCAAATAATTGGCCTCTAGGCATAAACTCTAACGGTCTCCCACTTGCACCAGAGCCAATCACTTATGTATCTAATACCCATGGAACTAGTGTGACCGTCTTGCTACCTTTGCGACAAAGCCTTGGTTAGTGGATCGCAACATTATCATCTGTCAGCACTCTTCCTATATGTACATCTCCTCTATCAATGATTTCACGGATGAGATGGTACCGCCTAAGTATATGCTTGGATCGTTGGTGAGATCTGGGTTCCTTAGCTTTGTGCAATGGCTCCATTATTATCACAAAGATAGAGCAACCGGATCAACAATGGTTGGAACAACACCAAGTTCAAATGATGAACTTTTAATCCATCTGACCTCCTTGCATTTGCACTTAAAGCGACAATATACCAAATTACCTCACATTGTAGAATCATTCATTGTCTCTTGCTTGAACTTTTCATAACAAAGACCACCATTAAGGCAAAACACAAAACCCGATCGAGACTTATAGTCATCATTGTCGGTTTGGAAACTAACATCTGTAACCTTTCTTCGCTAGTTCGTCTTCACCTCCATATACCAAGAATGAATTCTTAGTCCTTTTTAGTACTCGAGGATATTCTCGATCATTTGTCGATGACCTTCACCCGGATTCGATATCTGTATCTCGTCATTATGCTCAAAGAATACTGAGACATCCGGGACGAGTACATATCATTGCATACATGATAGATCCAATTCTTGTCAAGCATAAGGGATCTTTCTCATACGCTCCTCATCATCTTGTGATTTAGGACATTGGGCCTTAGAGATCTTTACACCATGAGTCACGGGTAAGTTTCTCTTTTTCGCCTCTTGCATCTTTGAACAGTTTCAACACTTTATCAATATATGTACTTTGACTTAGCTCCGAGCATTTTCTTGATCTATCTCTATAGATCTTGATACCCTAAATGTATGGCTGAGATCGCCCAAATCTTTCATGGAGAAACATTTTCCTAACCATGTTTTTCTGACTGTAAGGAAGGAATGTCATTCCCAATAATTAATATGTCATCAACATATAATACTAGGAATACAATGTGACTCCACTAACCTTCTTATATACACAAGGTTCATCTTCATTTTTAATAAAGCCAAATTGTTTGATCGCTTCATCAAATCGAAGATTCCAACTCGAGAGGCTTGCTTGATCCATAAATGGATCATTGCCTGCAGGTTACATACCTTTCAAAGCATCCTTTGGAGTGGCAAAACCCTCGGGTTGTGTCATATACACATCCTCAAGGAGATTTCCAGTTAAGGAAAGCGGTTTTGACATCCATCCGCGATTTACGTAATCATAAAAAGGCTGCAATAGCAAGTAAGATCCTAATGGATTTAACCATTGCCACTTTGGAGAGAAGGTTTCATCATAGTCAACACCTTGAATTTGTTTGAAACCTTTTCTACTACCGATCGGCCTTTATAGGTTTGTACATTACCATCCGTATCGGTTTTCTTCTTGAAAACCCACTTGCACCCGATTGGTTTTACCCCTTGGTGGATCAACCAGTCCATACTTGGTTAGTATACATGGAGTCCATCTCGATTTCATGGCTTCAAGCCATTTCTCGAGAATCTGGTCCATTCATAGCTTCTTGGTAGGGAAGCGGGCTCATCTTGATCTATGAGCATCACATCGTAGATTTGAGTCACAAGATATCCATAATATCTCTCGGGCTCTTGGCGTGTCCTACCGAGATCACGAATGACTTGTGTAATTTGAGCGAGTTCACTTTCCACAATTTCTTGTGGTTCCGCTCATGTTCCAACTCGGGTTCAATGATATTTTGTGGTTCTCGAATTTCTTGAGTTCTACTTTCCTCCTTTGTTTCCTTTAGAGACAAATTCTCTTTCTAGAAAAATACCGATTCGAAAGCAACAACCACTTTGTTCTCGGAAGGTTTGTAGAAATAATACCCTTTTGTTTCCTTTGGGTATCCCACAAAATTACATTTGTCGATTTGGGTCCGAGTCATTGTCGAATTGAGACGCTTTTCTGAACGCCTCGCATGACCCCAAATCTTCATGAACAACATACTAGGGCGTTTCCGGTCCACATTTCATATGGTGTCTTGAACCGTCTTTGTAGGAACACGGTTAAGTGTGAATCTTGTTATCTCTACAGGCATGACCCCGAAGCTTATTGGAAGATCTGCGTGACTCATCATTGATCGTATACCATGTCCAACAAGGTTCGATTCCTCCTCCTCGATTACACCATTCCATTGCGGTGTTCGGTGGAGTGATTTGTGATATAATACCACACTCCTTTAGAAGGTCATCAAAGTCTTGGCTTAAGTATTCACCTCCTCGATCGGATCGAAGGGCTTTTATGCTTTTGCCAAATTGGTTTTGAACTTCATTCTTGAATTCCTTGAACTTTTCAAAGGATTGATTTGTGTCTCATAAGATACACATATCCATATCTACTAAAGTCATCGATAAATGTAATGAAGTAATAAAACCTACCTCTTGCTAAGCGAACTCATGGGTCCACATACATCACTATGTATAAGTCCCAATACATATTGGCGATTCACTATGTCGAGTGAAAGGGCTTTAGTCATCTTGCCTAATAAACAAAACTCGCATTTCTCATATGATTCAAAATCAAATGAATCCAAGAACCCATCTTTATGGAGTTTGGATATGCGTTTCTCATTTATATGGCCCTAGCAGCGATTGCAGAGATATGTCGGATTTGAATCATTTGATTTAAATCGTTTTGTATTTATGTTATAGATAGGCATTTCTAAATCAAGAATATAGAGACCAGTTAAACAATTGTGCAACACCATAACAAATATCATTTAAGTAAAACAAACAACGATTGTTCTTTATTATAAATGAAAAACCTTTCTTGTCAAACAAGAAAGCGAAATAATGTTTTTGCTTATAGCGAGCACAAAATAACAATCTTCTAATTCTAAAACTAGCCCGGTGGGCAAAGATAAATGATAAGTTCTATTGGCCGGTCAAAGAACTTTTGCTCTATTTCCAACTCGTAGGTCAACCTCTCCTTTCGCTTAAAGTTCTACTCCTTGAGTCCCCGCACGACATTAACACAAATGTGAGAACCACATCCGGTATCAATACCCATGATGTAGAAGTAGACAAGTTGACTTCTATAACATATATACCTAAATCAAGTCGTACTTCCTTTTCTTTCTTCACTTCTTCCAAATAAGCATGACGGTTCTTTTTCCGGTGTCCGTGTTTTCCTGAAGTGACATTCACCTTCCTTAGCCACCCCACCTTTAGGTTTTAAAGCCTGTTTGGTTTTGGAATTGGGTTTGGCAAAAGATTTAGATCCTATCTTCTTCTTGCCTTTCCAATTTCCCTTAGCATTCCCTTTTTGCACCATCATTATGGGAGCGGGTCCTGCCTTTTTCATGTTGTTCTCGGCAGTTCTTAACATGCTCAACAACTTAGTAAGGGGTTTCTCAATTTCATTCATAAGATAGTTCATAACAAATTGAGAGTAGGCTTGCTCAAAGATTGCAAAACAAGGTCGATTTAGGCTTAGGAGTGATTGGAAAACCCAACCTATCAAGGTACTCAATATACCCAATCATTTTTTTGGCACATGTGGACCAACTGGATCACGTTCACCCACTTTTACGGTGATACAACGCCTTGCTTGTATCATACCTCTCTGTCGAGCATGCCCTTGAACAATTTCTTGAGATGCTCGATCATCTCATAAGCATCCATCAACTCATATTTGCTTACGAAGCTCGGCGTTCATGGTTGCTTAGCATGACACATAACTCACATCCAGAGCATCATCTTGATGCTTCTTGTAAGCATTATGCTCCATGCGTGGTGCGATGGATATTTGGTCTTTGCGAGGAATGGGCCCATCAAAAGACATATAGCTTACGCTCTTGTTTGAGGACAATCCTCAAGTTCTATGCCGGTCGAGGAAATTAATTCCACTTAGCTTGTGTCTTTTCAAGGGTTGATCGTAATGAAAGACTATTTGTGTTGTTGTTGTTTGCCATTTGATATCTACAATTTATAAGTGCAACAATAATAAGTCAAATTCTGAGTTGATATTATATAATTGATAATAGTACATTCAAAATATACTTCCCACTATTTTATTCAAATTAATAGCCCTCACCATTAATTAGGAAAGGATTTTCTATTAAATCTTTTCTAGTGAGCGAGATCCATATTTCATTATGCCTTAAGTTAGCTTTGGCTATTCTCTCAAAACATAATTATTTAAGTAGACAACCCTTTGTCAATTATATCATATATAACTCCCTGGATAGTTTGGTAAACAACATTTGTTTCTAGTCCATCTAATGGTACCAACCAAACTCTATGCCTCTAAGTCCACAATCTTATTGAGATAACTTAGTTAAGTCAGCCCAATGATTTTAATAGTTTGGATATCACAATTATCCTATCGCATCTTACCTAGATAAATAGGGTACTTGCTTTTGGCAAACCTACATCTATTGATCAAGGTCTTGATGAGTGTTATTCATCGGAAGGCATCCGATTTAGACTTAATAATTTAATGAGGATTTTATTAATTTAGATCTCACCAATTTTAATCTTGTTAAGCATGCACATTATTAATCATATCATATCACATACAAGCATAAATAAAGTGCAAAATTAAATGTGTCACGATTATGGCCCAATCCATCGTCAATCTTTTCAAGCTAATGAAAGATTGAAGGTCAATCTAAGGTGGTAAAAGATCTTAAAATAAATAACTTCCTTGGATCTTCCTCTCAAGCATCGCCTCCTCTCCATCATCATCTTTCCATTGTGTTCTCCATCTTGACATCTTCATCAATTCTGATTATTACATGACATAAAGAAACCTCGAGTTACATTCGAGGGGATTTAGATGAGAAGAGAATATTACATTAGAATTTATAGAAGGCCACGACATGCAATAGTATTTCAAAACCAAAACCACTAACCTATGGGTCAAAAGGCCATAATCATGCATCATGCATATCACAATAAGCACATAACAATTTATATATAATTAAAGAAAACTATATATAAAATATAGGGGACACGACCATCGTATGCTGCTACTACTGAAGGGGTCCAAAACACCCATAATAACAAATCATATATGTCGATTTCGATTTAATCATATTAAAACGAATAACAAGACACCAAAATTTATCATATATTTCCAGTTCGATTTAATCATATTAAAGCGAATAACGATGTTAACCAATTTATCATATATTTCGGTTTTTGATTAATCATATTAAAAGCGATTCTTTATGCTTCTAATCCGATTAGAATAGTTATATTGTTAGTCCATGGAGATTAAAGATATGATTAACAGTATCATCATATATATTACCAGAATACACATACAACGGAATATCATATATTCAATTTTATATCTGTAAACATGCATCATCATATATCATATATATCGAATACAATTAAAACACGTAATCTGAATTAATCTTTTCGCAAGTAGCTTTGATACCCTTTGTTGGGCTTCGGCATAAAAGCATACATGTGAAATTAAAATTTTAAAGCAATTTTGAAACCCTAAAGCAGGATCCCTACAAAATCAATTAATTCAGAGGTTTAGAGATTATACCGGATATAAACAAAAGCGAGAATCAAACCGATTGCGCCTCGAATCTCCAACTTGATTGCTTCTACGGTATTCACACGAACGCCTCAAGCAGGTCGAGCGATTGTGCAATAAGAAGGACTTGCAGTACTAGCCACCAAAAGGAATGGATTTTGAAGCTGTTTTCTCTCTAGTCTCTCTCAAGAAATGGCTAGGTTTTTCAATTATGATATCTAACCCTAAGTAGGCTGCTATATATCATATATATAGTAGTTAAAAGGAATTAATCAAAATCAAAACCTAATTTTATAAAATCCGAATTTATATATATATATCTCTTAATTAAGTCTTACTTAATTAATATATATATACTAATTATCCTTTTAATTTAAATTAAGTGATTTAAATACTATTAATCATATTAATATATTTAAATCCTTAAAATTTAAATTAATTCCCTTTTAAATAACGTTACATGTGTGTGACTTATAGGTTATTATTACGTTGGCAATAATTTTAAAATCATATTATAAAATTATAAGCATTGTGAGCGGCATCTAGTAATGCATCATTGCTACCCAAGTAATAATAAGATCGATGATTCGATCTGACCTTTTTGTGACCAATGTTTCAATGCAATTTAATCCTTTTAACCTTAATATCCTAGATTAAACTCGAAGTCATGGAATGTGTCATACTCTTCATAATTTAATCAGAGTTTTCTTGATCAATGAGTAGACTATATGAAACAAATCACTATTTGAGCATGGCTATGCATTTCATAGTCCTACTCAATCAAGAGGCCTATGGATATCACCCATAATATATAGGATGGTTAAATTCCATCTAGATCACTCATATTTCTCACACGATTAATGATGAACCCAATAATCACCTTTATAGTCCACCTATTAAAGGTGACATTTGATGATATCAAAGTACATAAATTCTCGTGTAGTAATATAGCGATTTCGGTCGGAGGACCATTACATCATTATCACTATGAGAATTGCTAATGACACTTCTCGCATAATGCTCCATATAGAATTCTCATGGTGGATTACATCAAAGATACATCGTTCTTCAACATATGCATGCGCATGACTTAATATCTCATATATTTATGACCAATGAGATTTGGTCATCAATCGATCCACATCTTAGTCTCGATGCATCATTGTTGTCCCATCAACAATGATACTCATTAGGGACATTTAAGAACAACGATACTAATGGTAATATATAATCTCATGTTCAAGTCACATCTTGAAACTATATAATTTGTATCACTATTTTAAGGAATTTTATTATGTTAACAATTATATTACGCGATAAATAAAACCATAATAAAATCATATATTTATTCAATCAAATATAATATCAAAACGTTAAGCAATTATATCAAATAATTGGCCTCTAGGGCATAAACTCTAACAGCCCTTGGTAATTCCTGCAGGAGAGACAGAAGAGATCGAGCTGGTCCTTGGAAAGAAAGACAAGACGGTGAAGATTGGTTCAGGTTTGCCGGAACCTTTCCAGACAAATCTTATGGAACTTCTCCGCTGCTATGCGGACATCTTTGCATGGGAGCCACAGGACATGCCTGGGATTAGTCAAAAGATTGCTGAGTATCGGCTGGATGTGGATCCATCAAAGAAGCCAGTTCGGCAGAAAAGATAGATTTTTGCACCCGAGCGTCAAAGAATCATTGATGAGGAGATCGCGAAGCTGATAACTGCTGACTTCATCTTCGAAATCGACTATCCGGAGTGGATGGCGAATGTAGTGCTGGTACAGAAACAGAATGGGAAATGGAGAGTTTGCATTGACTACACAGATCTGAACAAAAGCATGCCCAAAGGACTTCTATCCTTTACCCCATATTGATCAACTTATTGATGCGACTTCGGGGTATGCACTACTAAGCTTTATGGATGCTTTTTCAGGTTATCATCAGATTTCTATGTGCAAGGAGGACATCCCAAAGACAACATTCATCACACACCGATTGGTGTACGCCTATAAAAAGATGACCTTCGGCCTGATAAATGCTGGAGCCACCTATCAGAGGATGATGAACTTTGTCTTCCATAAGCAGCTGGGAAAGAACATGGAGGTGTACGTGGATGACATGATCGTAAAGAGCACGATGGTTCAGAAGCATTTGGATGATCTGGAGGAATGCTTTCAAAGCGATCGCCATCACAAATTGAGGCTCAATCCCAAGAAATGCACCTTGACCTTAGTGCGAGAAAGTTACGGGATATCCGGTCGATCGAGAGGGCATCGAGGCCAATCCGGAGAAAATCCAGGCCATTCTTGACATGAATACTCCTCAGTCGTTCAAAGACGTCCAACGTCGATTAAGCGGATTGCGGCTTTGAGGAGGTTCATGTCCAAATCTGCGAGAGATGCTTGCCATTTCTTGACACCTGAAGGGGTGAAAAAATGCGAAGACGTTCCAATGGACTTCGGAGTGTGAAGACGCCTTCCAAGGCATAAAGACCTATCTGTCTTTGGCTCCCCTATTGGTAAAGCCTGTCTCGGCAGAGACCTTGTATTTGTACCTTCTTGCGAGTTAGTTCAAGTTAGCGATTGGAAGCGATCTTTGGTTCGGGAGGTTAGTGGTAAGCAGCATCCGGTCTATTATGTCAGTCACGTCCTACGAGATGCTGAAACCAGGTATCCAAATATTGAAAAATTTGCCTTTGCGTTAATAATTGCTAGCCGAAAGCTTCGACAATATTTTCAAGGCCGGCTCCTGGTCGTCTACACGGATCAACCACTGAAGAAGGTAATGGGTAAGCTAGAGGTTTTGGGGAGATTAACAGCATGGACTATGGAGTTGTCCCAATTTTTCATTGAATATCATCCCCGAACGGCTATCAAGGGTCAAGCCCTTGCCGATTTTATGGTGGAGTGTACATTCACCGAAGCAGATACTGAGCTGCCAGAAGCAGAGACGTCCGATCGAGCAGTTGTAGTTCTTCAACACGGTCAGAGTGCATGGACGTTGTATGTAGATGGGTCCTCTACGGTGAATGTTAGTGGGGCAGGGATTATCTTGACAAGTCCGAAGGGATTCAAGGTACAACAAGCAATCAGATTTGGGTTTAAAGCAACAAATAACGAGGCCGAGTATGAAGCAGTGCTGGCAGGAGTTCGACTGGCGAAGAGTCTAGAAGTCCAGAAGCTGATCATTTACAGTGACTCTCAGTTGGTCGTCAAACAATTATCGGGAGTTATGAAGCTCGTGGGACCAGGATGATCAAGTATCTGGCAGAATTAAAAGACCGACTTCAGTACTTTGTTTCTTATGAGTTTCAGGGCATAGATCGTAATGAAAATTCCATTGATGATGCACTGTCGAAGCTGGCCACTATGGACGCGGATGTTTTTAACGGATCGGTTTATTTGGAAGTTTTGCAGCAGCCGAGTATTCAGCATGAAGCGGTGATGTGTATCGAACGATCTAACTGTTGGATGACTCCCTACATCGAATATTTGGCAAATGGCGTCCTTACTTCGGATCAGATGCTGGCAAAGAAGATCAAGTTCAAGAGTGCCAACTTCATTCTTATTAATGGGGATCTTTATCGAAGGGAATTTTCATCACCATTATTGAAGTGTCTGGTTCCGTCTGAAGCTGAGTATGCTCTTTGGGAAGTCCACGAGGGCATTTGCGGTGATCACATGGCTGCTAAGTCACTGGCATACAAAGTTCTTCGGCAGGGGTACTACTGGCCAACGATCTTCAAGGAAGCCACAGAGCATGTGAAGAAGTGTGAGAAATGCCAGCTCAACAGTCCGATCCCACATCAGCCACCAGAAGAGCTATACTCGATTCTATCTCCTATACCCTTTCTTTGTGCTGGGGGTTGATATCTTCGGGTCCGATTCTTGAAAGCTAAAGGATAGGTCAGTTTTGTCATAGTTGCTATTGATTATATGACCAAATGGGTAGAGGCAAAGCCACTTCGGTTAATAACAGAACAAGAGTGTTTGAAGTTCATGAAAGAATCCGTAGTGTTTCGCATCGGGATTCCTAAAGTGGTGATATCGGACAACGGGCGCCAGTTTGTGGGATCGAAATTTGAAGGATTTCTGAAAGAGCTGGGGGTTCAACACAGAAAGACTTCAGTGGCTCATCCACCGTCGAATGGGCAGGTTGAGGTGACCAATGTAACGCCATCTTCTTGAGCGGGATCAAACGCAGATCTGACGAAGCTAAAGGAAGATGGCGGAGAGGCGCTGCTCGGTGTCTTTATGGGCCTCACCGGACTACACCGAGGGACCACCACGGGGATTCACCTTTTCGATTAGCTTTATGGTGCGATGCCTTAGTCGGTCGAAATTGGATCTCCAAGTCTTCGGGTCAGTCATTTCAAAGAGATCTACAATGACGAAGGACTGAAGGTCAACCTGGATCTGTTAGAAGAAGTCCGAGAGGTAGCTTTGCTCAAACTGGTAGCTTATCAACGAAAAGTTGCTAAGCATTACAACAAGGGGGTCAAGCTTCGCAGATTTGAAGTAGGGGACTTCGTCCTCAAAGAAGCCGAAGCATCTACGCCTTAAAACACGGGAAAGCTGATGCCAAATTGGGAAGGGCCATATGAAATGACTGAAGTACTTAAGCCCGGGACTTACCGACTGAAGGCATTGGATGGATCTGAGATTAAGAACACTTGGCACGCTGGCAGACTCCGAAAATATTTTCAGTAGAGATCGAGTCATTTTACCGGAAGTCTGTACATGATTGTTCACCATCAATAAAAAGTCATTTTTACACAACTGATCTTCTTCCTATTTGTCCTAAGTTCACAATGGTGTAAGGAGGTATGGTAGGACTCGCTGGCCATTCGATGACAGCCCATTTATTTGTTACCCCGTGTGGTAGACAAATCCTATGGTCTTTTTAATATTGTTTTTACCAAGGGGGTAAATCAATGGGCACAGAAGTAAGGAGGTATGGTCGGACTCGTTGGCCATTCGATGGTAACCTTTTTTGGCAGGAGTGCCCTTATAGGTTTGATTTACCGCGAGTGGTAAACAAATTCCATGGTCCTTTTTTATATTATTTTTACCCCGAGTGGTGAATCAATGGGCACCGAAGTAAGGAGGTATGGTAGGACTCGCTGGCCATTCGATGGCAGCCTTATTGGCAGGAGTGTCCTTATGAATTTGTTCTACCCCGAGTGGTAAACAAATTCCATAGCCCTTATATACTTGTTCTACCCCGAGTGGTAAACAAGATCTTGATGGTGCAAGGAAGATCAGCCGAGTTCACCTCACACATGACCTGTCTCACACTTCGGAAACGATAAGTATGCAATACTTTATTTTATGCAAGTGTTAAGTTCGGTTCGGTTCATTCAGTTCATTTCATTTCTTAACTTAATTGCTATACACCTTATCTGATTTGCAGTTTAAGTTAAATTCATTCAAGATCATTAAATTATTGACAAGAAACGAAGTAAACAGAAGTCATAGTAAAGAAAATTAAAATTTCATTAAACACTTAAACAAGTCCACTTAAATTTCTTTACAAAATTTTTACACAAAATCCTAAAGATCAGAAGCAGCAAGATCCTATTTATACATCATTTTCAAAATCGATCAAAGCGCGATCTAATGGGAAACGCCACCACTTTTCCTTGCATTGACCTCGGCAATCTTCATTATCCTTCATAGTATACCTTGAATCTGCATGCCAAGCTCGTCGACGACGTCGTTAGTTCGCTCAGTATCTGCCACGCTGTGACTCTTGATCAAAGGAGGATCTTGCTTCTTTAAAGCGCTCTCATCTTGCTACGAAGTTTATGACTTTTGGCCCTATGTGTTTTCCTATCATCCCGAGCCTTCGTCTGAACTTCGCCAAGTTGTATTGACAGGTTTTGATTAGCTACAGCAAGCTCCTCGTCGGTGTTCTTCAACGCTTCGGTCTCTGCAACAAATCTGACATTCATGTTGGACAATTTTTGTTCACTGGCTTTTGTCATCTTCAGTTCTTCCCTGACCGAGACCAACACATCATGAGTTTCCCTCAGATCATCTTTATTTTGGGCCAATTCCCTCTGGAGACCTTCATTGGCACAAAAAGTGGATTCCTGTTCCTCTCTCTCCTGAGCCAATGTGGCCTTCAACATGTTGTTCTCCCTTCTCAGAGTCTCTTCATCGGATTTAGCATTTATGTGCCTGGGGCGAACGCTCAAGAGGCGCATTCGCTTCACCGCATATATTCGATATTATCCGGTCAATTTTAGATATTAAAACAAGTAAAGAAATATTTAACCAAAAAAACCATCATTTACCTTTGCCAAATAACTCATGCCTTCATCAAGAAAATTCCCGTTCGTATGGTTATCAAATCGATGATCGTCATTTTCCCGAACGAAGGCATCAAAGAGTTGGAAGGGAAAATTGGCGTTATACCGAGGCCATAAGGTTGGCACTCCAGTAGCCTCATCATGGAATTTTTGTGATGAGGGTCTTGGGGCGGGAAGACATTGGTTGGTCACGAATGGGAGAAGGATCCATGTATACATTTTCGGTGGAAGATGATTGAGCTGAAATAGGGTCGCGAACTGGTGAATGTACAGGTGGTGAGATTGGATGACTGTCAGATGGTCGTTTCCTCTTTCGAGATGGAGTTACAGTGGGTTCAGTTTGTTCTCCTTCATTAACAGTTCGAATCTCCACTGAAGCCAATGGAGGATGAACACTCGAAGAAGGTATCCTAAGCTCATCGGGGGTTAAAGGGGTAATTTTGGTTTTCAGCTTTTTTACCCGAAGGAGTTGTCTTCGATCATCTGCAGATAGGTCGAGTAGACTCCTTCGAATGTTTGGTGGTGGCAGGTCAACAGTTGGCGGTACCAATTCAACAATTGGTGGTGTTGGGTCGACGTTTGGTGGTGGCAGATCGACAGTGGGCGGTACTGATTCAACTGTTGGTGGTATTGGATCGATAAGTGGGGGTATCAGGTTGACATTTGATTCAGATTCAGAAAAAGCTTCGGAATCCAATGGTATGGAGATCTGTTTGGGCTTTCGGGCGGCCTTCTTCCTTCGACGTGGTTTGAGTTGTATTTCTGGTAAAATGGACTCTTCGGCTTCTGATTCAAAGGTTTGGAATTCAACATTGGCTTGAGGAGCTTCGGTAGGAGGAGCTTCAGTGGGTGGGTTCTCTTCAGGAGATTCTCCTATCAATGAAGTCTCAGGCTCTTCGGTGGATTTCCCAGATATGAAATCTTCAAAATTCTTCTCCTTCTCAGGGCTAGGCTTAATTAAAGACACTGAAAACGATGACAACCCATTTGTGAGTACATGTATTATCAGAAATTCCAAGGAAATAGAAATGAGGATATGAACTTACATTTATGGCCATACAACCATGCTTGCTTAGATAGAAGTCCGTATTTCCATTCTTCCTTCGGAAAATTATCAAAGAGATCTATCATGTCAACTATACGCTCTTCTGAAATATCCCCGAAGTCAGCAGAAATCTTCTCGTCAGTAGCCCAGTTCGGAATAGTGGAAATTTCTGGTCCCTTAACGAAGAACCACTCTTTGTTCCATCCTTTGTTACTAGATGGGGTAGTTACCAGCGAACGCCTTTCGAATTTTTCACCCGTGTTCGACGCCTGCTTACCTATAACTTTGAATCCCTTTTCACGAGACTGACTAATCTTGTACACAGTGAAAAAGAAGTCGAGAGTGGGTTCGACCCCAACTTCATGGCAGAATGCAATGAAGGCTACGATGTGTATGTAAGAGTTCGGCACCAATTGGGCAAACCCGACACCGACGAACCCTAGAATGGTCAACAGAAATGGGTGAAGAGGAAACTTGACCCCTTTTTCAAGAACAGTTGTAGCAACTGCTGTCCATCCCTCAGGTCGTTGGTACATCCTTTCCTCAGCCCTAGGAGCTCTCACTAAGTGGGTATCCGGAATATGGCACCGATCTCGAATTTTTCGTAATTCCTTCTCAGTGATCGTTGACGGAGTATTGGCATAGGTAAAAAGTTCCTTACTCCTACAAAATTCAGAAGGAGCAGGTCAAGGTTTAGGAGGCATTTTCTTTTTATCTAAAGTGGCAGATTGGGGGTTAGAACTCGAAGCTTCTTTGCCGGGGCTGGGGTTAGGTGGAACTGTAGTGATGGGGGTTGCTCGAATGGGAGAATTTTGGTTGGTGTTTAGGTTTGCCATTGATCGTATTTTGCAAAGAAAGCAAGGAAAGCTATGGAAGAAAGGAAAGAACTCAGAAGGTCCGAAATTCAAATTGACAGGTAAAACTGTCAAAATTGGTAAAGTTCACCTTTTATATTGGCGGTTACACAGTAATCGAGGGCGACACATTAAATTGACAGTCATGATCATGAATTTGAAAGGTTGCGTCCGGATTGAATTTTAGACATTTAGCAGGTTGGACTTTTGAATTGGGTTTCTGATTTTAGTCCATCTTTTCAATTTATTTTTATCCTTAACCATTTGGGCCTTGGTAAATTTCAGTTTGGGTTTATTTCAATCCTATCGAACCCAATAAAGTCATAGACCATTTATAGTTTTCCATTAAATATCCTATTTAAATAGAAAACTAGGGGGCAATGTTGGGTCAAGATATTCCTCCTATTGGGCCTTATGAATTGGGCTTATTTATATAATTAGTCCATTGGATCTCCACTATTGGGTCTTAAAGTTATTGGGCTCAATCCTTATATTATATCTCCTTAATATTGGGCCGGGTCAAGGGATTGGTCCATTAGATCTTTTAATATCTAAGTCTTTGACTTGTAATGATGAAAAAGGAGAGCTGTTGACCAAAGGTCTGCAGATCATTAATGTGGATGAGATTATATCTGGCCGGCGACATGTACAATGAGAAAAAGGTGACAACCTGCATGCATCCGGCTGAGATCAGGGAGAAATAGGGGCTTGTGTCAGATAGAAGTTGGTGGCACGGTAAACCAGGAAAGAGAGTATAATCTAACAAAAAAATCCCCAAGGGAAGGTACGCACACACACAACACACATTTTTTCTTATCTCTCTAACACTAGACATTTTTATCCTCCATTGTTAACCCTGCGAACAGCGGTCTATCTTGACTCTCACTTTGAAGTTATCCTCGACGGTCCGGTAGTCCAAGCTTTTGGTGTTGTATATTTCTTATCTGCGAGGATCGAGGCGTCTTACGTGATTGGGACGTGGCAGAGGACCTTGGCGTTAACACTACTCATAATACAATCTTAATTAATTTTCTATAGTTCTAGTTATATATATTTAATTTTCCATTTTTTTAAAAAAAAAAAGATTCTCTACAAATTAATAATGGAGAGAAAAAGCTCCATTGTGGTTCCATTCAAATTGGTTACAAGTTTGATGGTTATGACAATATTGATGGGCATGGCTACTAGTAATCTCAAAGTGGCACAAGGCTTCAAAGTCATAATCCAATGTGACTTGGCATCTTGTGGAAAAATATGTAGGGATGCATACAAGGAAAAATTGATTAGCTTCGAGTGTCAAGAGTTGCCTCCTTATTTGGGGGAAGGATCTGTTTGTGAATGCCTTCATAATCCTGCACATAATTTGAAGGGCATTGAGTCAACCATACTTTCTCTTCCTCCTTCATAAGTGAGTGGACTTGGTTCAACTTTTTATTTATAGATGAAAGTTGTTGGTTTAATGGATTTTGTAATTTTTATTTATTTTTAATCAATAATAAATTTGCAAGCTTTACGTTTTTTATCGGTATTTATCGGTATCTAGTTACTGTACTGACTATCATACACAGTTGTCATTGTTCACACATCACACGGGGCAATGCTGAGCATACAACCATTTTTATGGTAAAAGACTATTGATCCAACTACTCGATCCACAATTTTTTTGGAGTCCTTCTACAGGGACATTTTCTTTGGACTTGATTATTGGACATGTCTAATTTTTTTTATTTTTTTTGTTTTTCTTGTGATTCTCAAAAAATGTATCCAAATTACACCTAAAACACTATATTCTGTAAAAATTCTAGTTGGAATAAATATTATACATTTTTTGGGAGTCACGAAAAAAAAAAAAAAAACTTGGGCAGGTCCAATTTTCGGATCCAAAAAACATGTCCGTCTAAACTTATTGATTTGTTGTTCTCAAATGGATGACAATAAGTACATAAAGTAAATAACAAGTACTCCCTTCGTCCCAGGATAAAAGTTCTGGTGGACTTTTCACGCATATTAAGAAGAGGAATAAAATGACAAAATTGACCATAATAATGTCATTAAATATGGAGAGAGAATTATAATAAGAAAAGTATGAGATATTTAATGTTACGGGCATAATAGGAAAAAATGTGTAAAACTTGGGTTATTAAAGGAAAATGGACATTTAACATGGGACTACCCAAAATAGTAATAAGGACTTTTATCCTGAGACGAAGGGAGTATTTTATTTGATAGGGTCCATTAATATAAAAAAAGAATTGATATTCACACGGCTGAAAGTTTAAGCATATAACAATTATTTTTATGGACAAATTTGCTCCTCCTATTAAAATTGTGTGCACTTAGCTGGTGTGTATCGATTTTCATCTCTTTTCTCGCCTAAATATGGATTAATACCTTTAATTTTTAAATTTTTTCCACTTTGAGGGATTGTTTTCCCAAATTTTTAATTATGGAATTAAACATTTATTTTTTTTCACTTTGCGGATTATCTTCTTATTTTTTTCAATTAGGGGATTAAACTTTGATAGGGTAAAATTGTCATTATATTAATTATTGATGATTATGAAATAACAAGATTTTAATTAGTAGTACATTTATACATTTTAAAATATTTATCATTATATTGATTACTGATTTTTTTTAAACAGAGTTTGTAATGGATTAAATTTACTTTAAAAAATTAGTAATGGTCTTATATTTACCCTTTTTGGTATAAAAAATTAATGGAATAAATGTTAAAATGAGACTCAATATTACATATAAGTATTGTTTTAGTCGTATGTCACTGTCATATCATCAATTTCTGACGTGGTTAGACGTAATCAGAAAAAAAAAATTATAGTTTATTTCTCAAAATGGAAAAAAATTAAGAGTTCAATTCCCTAATTGAAAAATTGAGAAGACAATCCTTAAAATCAGAAAAAATTAAAAATTCAAGATATTAATCTAAATTTAAGCCTAAAGTTAAATGTACATAGTAAAATAATACGTGCCTTACACGAGAATTGAACTAGTAATAGTAAAAGAAGAAGAGGTTTTAAAATAGGCTTAAATATGAATTACTACCCTAAACTATGGACCATATTCCATTTCGGTGATTCACCTTTCAATTTTTTCAATTAGATGATTGAACTATTAATTTTTTCCACTTGCATTCAATTGGAGTGCACTTGCGTCGAAATTTGGCGTGTAGTTTTCAGGGTGGGTCGAGGAGTTAAGGCGATGTGTAAAAAAAAAAGAATATTTTAATTTTTGATTAAACTTTTATTATACATTAAGTGGTACAATTGTCAAATTACCTTATATTAAATATTAATACCAACTAAAAACAATAAAAGGCTAAATAAACAAACAAACAAACAAATAAATCAAACTTCGATCAAACAAACAAACAGATACAAAAACCAAACAAACAGACAAGCAAACAAACTTCCCCAACTTCGATCAAAGCTATTCAAATCTCTCCTCCCCCAACTTCGATCAAAGCTATTCACTCAATAAAAGTCTAAAACCATCAGATCTGAAGAAATCGATCATCACTCACAGAAAATGCCTAACTTCAATAAAAAACAGAGTACTCAACCGGACAACCACGCCGTCGCCGTATCCGACTTCGGGCTAAACTCACTCTTCGACGAGTCAGGCTCTCCCAGCCACCGCGTTGCCAGGTATTGTACGTCGGAAGTGGTCGAGACCCGGAAAGTCACCTTCAAGTCCGGCGGAGGTTCACCTGGAAAGATTTACCGAGGTGGGTTCAGTCGGTGGTCAGTGAAGAATGGATGGCGGAGGCTTTCGATTCAGAGCTGATGAGGTACGACAAAATTGATGAGGGTTTTCTGTTGCGATGGTTGAAATTGTTGGTTACGGTAGTGGTGATTTTGGAGAGAGAAGATGAAGGAGGGGACATGGTGATGGAGGAGGAGAGAAGGAATTAAAAAGCTGTGGAAGATAGCTTCGGTTTTGTTTGGAGAAGATCTGAGTTTCGTGGATGAATGAGATTTTTAGGTTTGGTGTGATGAATTAAATATTTGGGTTTGGTAATTTGGTTTTTCAAAAAGATTTTTGGATTTGGTAATTTGATTTAATTAAAGGATTTTTAATTTTATGATTCAATTTGAATAAATTAGTAGTTAAGTGGTATTGATATTAATGTTAGATGTAATATTTATGCATTTACATGTTTACCCTTTATTTACTCAAAAATATATTAAAAAGTTATTTAATAATATTTTTTATTACACATGTGTAGTAATTGACCACGTCAGCATGCCACGTCAGAAATTTCTGACGTGGCATACCCAATTGAATGGAAGTAGAAAAAATTAATAGTTTACTCATTTAATTAACAAAATTGAAAGGTGGATCACTGAAGTGGATTATGCATGTGACACCCCCAAAATAGGTATACAACACCCATTCTGAGTCGCCAAATACATGGTACAGAAAGCAAACTACAACTTCAATAATACAATTGTCGTGTAAAATACGACAACACATACTGTGAGTTTAAATACAAATATTGTCTTCTAGACAATATCCACACTCAAATAAGTCCTTGTTACAATTATTCAAATACTATTTTACAGAAATAGTGAATTTCTGCTAAAACATCTTTCTAGAACCATCACTCCGTACCCACTAGTTCGCTTTATGTTCTCACCTCCCGAGAAAAATGGAACAAAAAGGAAAAGGTGAGCTCAACTAGCCCAAAGTAAAGAATATTATGACTAAGATAATATACAAACAAATTATCGTTAGTCTTCAACAGGGAAAAATCTGATAAAATATAATAGCCAACAAGTTTTAGATCAACAACTGCAGTGGAAACAACAATCCATTAGAAGAGTCAAGTAGAGAATGAGTTCTACTATCTTCTAAAATTTAAAAGTCCATCATCAATATTTTGTCCCTGTAATAACAATCAATATACATCTTTAATCAAATATTCATCTTTGCACTTCAGGCCAAAGATATTCATTTGTATCACCTGTTGGTCATGTTCATCTCAACACCTGTTCATCTTTGCACTACGGGCCAAAGATATTCATCAGTTAATCATTTATCTTTGTACTACGGTAGAAGATATTTAGTAATATCATCATTTAGACCGTGAGGATGATGAAAATATTTAAAGAAAAGGAATCGATTGAAACGAAAGGACAAATAGTAGGGATTAAGTATAGCAGTTTATCCAAAATCAATAATACTTCATAAATACCAATTTTGAAGCGAATTCAAAAATAAAGATCAAAACATGGATACAATCAAAGATAGTAACCATAATAGACATCTTGGACAAAAGAAGAAAATTTCATTTTTAAATTGAATAGTCCGTATTAAGTGAATAGTAACCCCCAAAGCACACAAAAAGTTCCAAATTTGATAAAATTCATATCAATACTTGACATAATGATATTAAAGAAATAATATCATATATGAAGAAAATAACATCTCTTACTTCAAAATATCAAGTACTTACGATCGGAATATAAAGTATAAAAGGTGAAGGAAACTTGCATGCGATGAATAGAAACTCACAAAGTATCTAAATACTCACAAAATACACTCAATAATCTAGAGAGTGAAGAGAAAACTTGTTTACGGTGTGATTTTCAATTCTAACTTAGCCCTCTATTTATAGGAAAATGTTAGTAGACTTGACTGCAACCCGATGGCTTTACCTGCTACAATTCCCACCCACCACATTTGAAATAAATTCAAAGACATTTCTTCACCAACCACAAGTGGGGCCCACTCAATTCTAGAATTTTCCACCAAAATCATTTATAAACCTAATTTACGAATCGATCACCTCTTAAAATTCATAACAAATCATACGTTCTTTTTAACGGTTCAAAATTTGTGGACATATACTCAACTTATATATGTATAACTATCCAAAAATTACAACGATCGATGGTGGGATTAAAAATTATAACTCACACAATATATCTCTAAAAAACTTTGGTTTAATTTTTAATACCTTCATTCCACAAAAAATCTTCGATAAAACACCTCAACATTAACTCCTTCATTTTTAACCACAATAAATATATCCAACATTTATATCCACATAAAATAAATATTTCCTTATCATATGAATCAATAATTAATTATTCACAAATAATATTATAGAATCACATTTATGACAACCAGTAGTTCTCTAGGGAAGAGGGCTTTCAATAAGAATTTCTCCTTATTATTAGGCGCTTGATTAGGTGACCGAACCTCTCGTTCGATGGAACTTTCTAGACATTGCCAATAATCACATCTAATAATATTATTCAAATAATATGAATTATTGATCGATAATGGGAAATATTGTGCGATGATAATTATTGAAACAACAATAATATAAAATATCAACGCAACAATTATTGAATCAATAAAATAAAATATTGAGCGATAGCTCATCGTAACAATTATTGAGTAAGTGCCTTCTACGTAAGGATCAATAATTCATCAATCACTTTGTGCATCCGCATATTCATCGTATTTTAACCACGGGTATTCCAACAGTGTTAACAGTAATAACTACTGCCAATTATTTATAAAAACTCAAACTTGTCATTTTCTTCGTCGCAGCGGTTATTACATTATGGGGCCCATAAATGATTGCTGGTAGTGCATTGAATATTCCCAACACACAAGAATATTTCACGACCAAACGAATATTCCCCGACAACAATGATTATTTTATAACCACTTGCATATTTTGTAAAATTTGCACATTTCACCCATAACCAGAGAATTATATCAAATTAATACCTTATTATTCACAAATATAATTAGAGGAAATTCGATTTTATTTATAATAATTTGGGGTCTTACAATGCATATAGTTTATGGTAGTAAATTATATTTAAGCCTTTAAAATAATAACTGGCATTTTAAAAATTGAAAAAGTTAGCCTATTGTATTTATAGTGATCTCACAACTTTTCCAAGCTCTTCCCTATATAGAAATAGAATTCCTTATTAAGTACTCCCTCCGTCCTTAATTATTTGACGTTTTAGAGTTTTTCATTTGTCTCTAATTATTTGACGTTTGTTCAAATCTAGGAGAATTAATGATAAATTTTCCAAAATTACCCCTCATTACTCTACCTATTTTTTTGACACTTTAAACTTTTTCTCTCTCCTTATCCCAACAAAACTCTCCTTGTCCCAACAAAAGGTTTAAGGGTATTATAGACAATTGAGTACTATATTTAATGTTTTCCAATCATTATTTTAATTCTCGTGTCCACCTCTAAAACGTCACATAATTAGGGACGGAGGGAGTATGAGTATAATTCTTGAACTGAATCTCTTAGGAAGTCGGATTATATCCTGACATTTTTCTTAGGACTTAAAAATTAAATGTAATTAGAAATCATAATTTTTGATTCCTTAAAATATTCAATTTTACGTAGGGTAAATATCTCCACATGAAATTTAGCCCACACATTGTAACCGCACAATGCTTACCCCTAATAAACGCATTACTAGCAGCTCATGCAAAGCACATGGTCTTATTTTTAGAAATATAATGTTTTTGAATTTTTATTATATTTTTTTATAAATAACTTATTGGATAAAGTAAGTAGCTTTTTATGTTTTCTTTAATTATTAAATCATGGTTGGTCAATATATTATATTTCTAATAATATTAATTATAATAACAATTTAATATTAAATAAGATGATCCTTGGAAGAAAATATTTTATTACTAAAAGTATATTATCTAACTAATAATAAAATCATACTTATATTTCAAATAGTACAATTATACTTAGATTTTAATAACAGTAATACATTCAAGTTAGATAACATATTAATAAGTATTATATTAATAATAATAGTTACTAATGTATAGTATAATTAATTAACTTTTAGTTTAATAATTGAATCATTTATTGGTCAATTTATTAAATTCATACCTATATATATCTTAATAATATTATTATTTAATATTGGTAAGGTGATTTTTATATAAAAAATAGTTTCCTTCTAAAATTATATTATTTAAATATAATAAATTTACTTATAGTTAAAATTATAATCATGCTTATATTTTAATAATGTCAAACTATATTATCTAAACATTAATATAATATGTATTAAATGGCGTTATTATATATGTATCTCAATAAAAGTTTTAAATTAATATTATGTCGTATCCTTCTAACACTATATTAGTAATTCGTGTTTCTTTATAAAACTATTTTACTAATTATGTAGTTTCTCATTTAAATAGATAAATAATAATAATTGACTTAATGTAGGAAAACTTAAAGGCCGAACAAAAAAAGGACGAACTAACTTGTCTAAATATTGTTATAAATGATAGATAAAATAAATTAAGAAGAGAACAAAATATATATTAATAATCTTTTGCATTCAAGTGGTCATCCACAATTCTTTTAATATCAAATCAATTTCTCGAATGTGATGTCTCTACAGCTTACCACTACGGCTCTCTCTATACAATATATATATATATATATATATATATATATATGAGGAAATTTCAAGAGCAGAAATTTAAAGGAGCAAAAGTCCTTTAAACAGCAGAACTCCTTTAAACAAGTCCCGTGCATTTTTTTAAGCTCCCATCTCCTCGAATAGAAAACTCCCGTGTTTTTTTGGGAGCTCCTCCTCTCTCCTCGAATAAAAAGCAACATTGAGTGAACAATGTATTCTAGGCTTCTAGCAACAGAACCGTTTGGCTATCAAAATTGACAAAGATGTTGGTATTTCTTACTTCAAACATCTAATTATTACTTACTTCAAACATCTAATTATAACATTGGGCATAATTTGTACGGGCAAAAACAACAAATTGAGGAGATACTACTAAACTATTACATTCTTTTGGAGTTCCTGAACAAAAATTCCACTACTGAACTATTACATTCTTTTGTACAGGCAAAAGCAAAAAAACTTATTTCTTGGAAATCATCATTTGATTGTGGCTTCAGATTTTCGGGAAATTACATCAAGGCCAACATTCAAATTGCTAATGTGGCTTCATTAATTGTGCTAGTGTGTTTAAATAACAATGCAACCCTATGCCTCATCTTCTTCCTCACAAAGCTGCAGAATCCTACTAATTTCCGTAGAGAAGGACCCCAGACTCCCACCTCCCTAAACAACCATCATTAATACCATTATTGACAATCAGTAACATGCCAAACATATTCTACCTGCACACATCAATTGCTTTTCAGGTATCCATTTTCTAGATGTGAGTTACGTCACAAAGCGCAAATCACCCAAGCGAAGACATAAGCAACCAAAAATGCAAATAGCAATATCTCGACAAAGAGTAATCTGTTTGTAAATGAAGCGAAGCGAGAACATAAATACACAACTCTCTAAAGAACAAACATCTTTAGAAGTGAACATAAATACAGAAGCACTAGCAGTGAACAGAAACAGAAAAGAAACATGCCCATAAACTATTAAACTATGTCATGCAGATTGTAGGGCAAATGCATCATGATTGACACTAACAGAAACAGGACAAGGTTTGTTCAAGCTAAAGAAGTTCCACTGGTACCATCTTTTAGAACAAAATCCTTCCAATTCAACATGAATCAATATAAAAGAAAAACACCCTTGTTCTATTAGTTCACATACCTCATGATCATTAGTTCTATTTGTCAATTGTATCCTGAGTAGCATTATCATTTGATGCTCCAACAAAAGAAGCTGGCATGTTTTGAGTTCTCAACAAGGGTTCAGAGAGACTTCAGCTGTACAATTTTCAGAAGAAATGCAGGGATATTGGTTAGAAATATTTTCGAATTTTCTATGGAGAGATACATCTTGGATATACAAGTAATCTGAAACTCAATCATTATAGAAATATCCAAAATAAATTTAACCAGACTAAGGTCCTTTCAGTTAAAGATATGGCCTTCAAAGATATGCCTCTAATTTTTTTTTCAGGACTTGGTAATGAAATCACTATAGGTTCCATTCTCAAAGTTGGGTTTGAAGTGGATTCAAATTGCCTAGAAATATCAAAGTGAAGATGGAACCGCAATTATAGATTCAAATGCATTATATTAACACTATGTTGATCCAAGCTTGAAGCTTCAGAGGTTTCTTTACATTGGTAGTGAAGCTTCCCTTAAGAAAAACATCAAAGACATCTAAAAATAGGGAACAGATAGAAATGCAACAAAATTATGCAAGTGATAATATTTTCAGTTGTAGTACTAGAGGTAAAACAGTTCCCTCTATTCTTGCAAATTGGGACATATACCACGAGCTTTTCAACAACAAAACTTGCCAACAAAACCCAACAAAACCAAACAAAAAGTACGAAATTCAAAATATAAAGAAAGGGTTTACCGATTTCTCAAATCGATTTGGGGTTGGCTTATTTCTAGGGCTTGGTTCTTCTGCTCCCTTCGTTCAATAAGGCTTCTGCTGAATCGATTTGAGAAATTGAGAAGAATTTCTTTGTTCTTCTGCTCCTCCTTCGTTCTTCTGCTAGCTAGGGCTTGGTTTCTCTGATTTCTATCGAGGAGAGAGGAGCTTAAAGGAAAACACGGGAGTTGAGCTTTAAAAAAAAAATACGGGAGTCTTATTAAATAGTTCTGCTGTTTAAAGGAGTTCTGCTATTTAAAATTCTGCTCTTGAAATTTCCTCATATATATATATATATATAACACAAACTAAAACTTAAGTTGCATTAAAGCAACTTGAAGGTTTTTTAAGTTTCCACCATTTATTTTGGTGGTTACTTTCCATCATTTAAAGGCTTCAATTAATTCATTTCTAACACTCCTACTTCTTAAAAATATTTCATTTCTAACACTCCTACTTCCTAAGAATATGCCTTGTTAAAAACTCCACTATAAATATATGACCTCTTCATTTATAATACTACTCATAATACAATCTTAATTAATTTTCTATAGTTCTAGTTATATATATATATATATATATATATATATATATATATATAATTTTCAATATTTTTTAAAAATAATTCCCTGCAAATAATGGAGAGAAAAAGCTCCATTATGGTTCCATTCAAATTGGTTGCAAGTTTGATTCTTATGACAATATTCATGGGCATGGCTACTAGTAATCTCAAAGTGGCACAAGGCTTCCAACTCATAATCCAATGTGACTTGGCATCTTGTGGAAAAAAAATGTAGGGATGCATACAAGGAAAAATTGATTAGCTTCAAGTGTCAAGAGTTGCCTCCTTATTTGGGGGAAGGATCTGTTTGTGAATGCCTTCATAAACCTGCACATAAGTTGAAGGGCATTGAGTCAACCATACTTTCTCTTCCTAGGGTCACCCCGAGGAGACGGACATAATCGCCTGGCGAAACTCGACTTATATTACGCTTGCATACAGCGCATTTAAAATCTTTCGGTCTCGAGGCCTTAAACAAGGGATTTACCCTAAATCAATAAGAGAAAAGATCTCTCTTCAACTTTTTATTTATAGATGAAAGTTGTTGGTTTAATGGATTTTGTAATTTTTATTTATTTTTAATCAATAATAAATTTGCAAGCTTTACTTTTTTTATCAGTATTTATCGGTATCTAGCATCAGATTATCTACTATATTACAGGTTGTCGTTGTTCACACATCACACGGGGCAATGCTGAGCATACAACCATTTTTATGATAAAAAGACTATTGATCCAACTACTCCATCCACAAGCAAAGTGGTTTCAAAATACCAGGCAACCCTGTGAAAGTGAATAGCTTTGAGCAAATTTTTTTACCCTTTATTTCTACTCTCTTTTAACAAAACAACTAAAAATGTAAATAGAAAAAGAAAGAGTCCTTCTACGGGGACATTGAAGTGACGACATTGTAGCGACATTTTTTTTGTAGTACCTCTCAAAAAATGTATAGTAGTTATTCTAACCAAAATTTTTATAAAAAATAGTGTTTTAGGTGTAATTTGGATACATACAAGAAACATGGCATATGCGATGCATGCACCACATTTTCTTGTATGTATCAAATTACACCTAAAACTAAACTATTTTTACAAAAATTTCAGTTGGAATAAATACTATACATTTTTGGGAGTACTAAAAAAAAAAAAAAAAAAAAAGTTATAAAACTTTATTAAAAGTGTATAAATATACTCTTATAATTGCTCTAATAATATTTAGAGAGAAGCAAAAGAGAAAGATAGAAAACAAAACTTCAGAGAGTTTTCTCTCTTATTTTCATTCAGCAGCTTTCCTTTATATAGAGGAGAAAGCAGAAAGGGCTTCATGGATGGGAGAAGTGTAGGAGAAGGAAGAGTAGGAGAAGTATAGGAGAAGGAAGAGTAGGGAATCATTTCATAATACTTCCCTTGATTTCCTACTATAGAAGATAATGTCTCATTAAAAACCTTGTTAAGAAAACCCAGTGGAAAAAACTTAACGAAGGGAAAAAGAGTACATATCTTTTACATAAATATCTTAATTGACTGTCTCGTTAAAACCTTGTCAGGAAAAACTCATTGGGATAAAAATCGTGACTAAGGAAAAAGAGTACAGTCTTCCCCTCAAAAGGAATTCATTGCTTCTTGATGAAATGTTGTCACAAGTCTTTCAGTCGACACATTCCAATCCTTTTTTGAAGTTTTGCAAACGTTGCATTTGGTAGCGACTTTGTGAATAAGTCGGCTAGATTATCACATGATCGAATTTGATGCACATCTATATCACCCTTCTTTTGTAGCTCATGTGTGAAGAAGAATTTAGGTGAAATGTGCTTTGTTCTATCTCCCTTGATGTATCCTCCTCTAAGTTGAGCAATGCATGCAGCGTTATCCTCATATAAAATTGTAGGAATGTCTTTGATTGATGGTAATCCACATGACTTTTGAATATGTTGAATAATTGATCTCAACCAAACACACTCTCTGCTTGCTTCATGTATAGCGAGAATTTACGAGTGATTTGAAGATGTATTGTCATGGTTTGCTTTGTGGATTTCGAGGATATAGTTGTGTCTGATATGTAAATACATAACTTTGTTTGTGATCTTCCATTGTGTGGATCGATAAATATCTGCATCGGCATATCGACCAATTGCGACGTTGAAATTCTTGGATAAAATAACCCGAGATCTATACTTCCACGGAGGTATCTCAAAATGTGTTTGATCCCATCCCGATGTCTCTTAGTCGGAGAAGAAGCGTATCTTCTTTAACAAGTTGATGACAAAAAAGTAATATCAAGTCGTCGTATACGGTTTGCAAGATACATAAAGCACCTATTGCACTTAGGTATGGAACTTGAGGTCAAGAACTTCTTCCCGCTTTACAGAGGCGAAATGGATCTTTATCAACTTCTAAAGATCGAACAACCATCGGGGTAGTCAAAGGATGAGCTTTATCGATATGAAAATGGTGAGAATCTTTTGACATATGTGGATTGATGAACAAAATTTCGGATGCTAAATGCTCACTTGTATTCCCAAGCGAAATTTTGTCTTTCCAAGATCTTTCATTTCAAATTCATCTTTTAAATAAGTAGCGAGTTCTTGTGAGTTCTTGAGGAGTACCTAAAAGATTCAAATCATCCACATATCTGACAATAATGGAAAATCCACTTTGTGATTTCTTAATAAAAACACATGGACATCTTGATCATTTATATATCCATCTTTTATTAAATAATCACTAAGTCGATTATTATACCACATCTGACATTTATTTGACCCATACTGATGGCGTTGTAACTTGATTGAATATATATGGCGTGGCCTTTGTGATTGACCATTTCAATCCTTGAGGATTCTCGTATAAATCTCCTTTATCAAGTGAGCCATATAGGTATCTTGATTACAACATCCATCAGACGTGTTTCCAAACCTTCCACGGTTGCCGTACCTATCGAAGCGAAAAAGTGACTCCATCCATTCTTTGGAGAGTATGTCTCACGATAATCAATACCGGAGTTTTGTGAAAACCCTTGAAATTTACAAGTCGGACTTTGTATCTCACAATTTCATTTTTCTCATTTAAACTTTTCGTACAAATACCCATTTGTTTTCAGCAGGGATTACACCCGTGGTGTTTGGACTCTTGGTCCAAATACTTCTCTTTTAATAGAGATTGTAGCTCGAGTTTGAATAGCATCTTTCCATTTTGGCCAATCTTTTCTTTTCAGAGCATTCTTCCACGTTTTGTGGTTCGGGGATCGATGTCGGGAATCAAAGTAATATCGATCTTATAGAAAGCAAATATATCATCAATCATGACTTTGCTTGATCCCATATTTTCTCATCATGTACATAATTTATTGAGATCTCTTGGTGTTCATCTCTTATCCCTTCTTTGAGATTTTGAACCTCTTACTGGGCTATTCCCACTCTTGGAATATGTGTTTCTTACGGAGGCGGTTTGTACCTCTTCTGAGGGCTATTTCTACTCTTGGAATAAAGTGCTACTTACGGGCGGGTATTCCTTGAGGATTCCACTTATTTGCTTTTGATTTTTTGTAGTGCGAGTGTCTTTTGCACCAATCGGTCTTCCGCGCTTACGGCGTGGTTTAGATTCTTCTATTATCTTATTAAATCGATTCTCCGGGAATTGATTTTTTCAATAGGTATTTCTATCCTTGCTTTGGAGTATTCACTGCGGTGTATGTGACTTTATCACTTTTCTAGCATCATTAAATGCATCGGCATTTGATTTGCAATATTTTGTAAATGAATAATTCTTTGAACTTCAATTTCACATTGTCTGTCACGAGGATCAAGTGAATTTAAATCGATGCATTCCATGATATTTCGAGAGGGTTTTTATTTAAAACTTTCCCTCCTCTCTAATGTTGGAAATCTGATTCATCAAAATGACAATCTACATAGCGTGCGATAAAAACATCTCCGATTAAAGGTTCAAGATATCGATAATAGAAGGAGAATCAAAACCAACATAAATACCTATTCTTCGTTGGGCTCCCATCTTAGTTCTTTGTGGAGGTCTGATTGGAACATATCTTGCACTTCAAAAACTTCGAAAGTGTGATATGTTAGGTATCTCGTCCAGAACTAAGCGTAGAGGAGAAAATTTATTAAGAGTTAGTTGGTCTTACTCGAATGATGGGCGCTGGCATGAAGAATTGCATGACCCCCAATGAGGTAGGCAAGTTAGCCCTTAACATTAATGGTCGTGCAATTAGTTGAAGTCTTTTTATTAAAGATTCAACTAAACCATTTTGTAATATGAATATGAGAGAGCGGAATGCTCGATGGAAATTCAATAGTCATACAAAAATCATTAAAAGTCATTGATGAAAATTAAATTTGCGTTATCGAGTCGAATTGACTTGATTGGATGATCAGGGGCGGGCAAGTAACTTGATCATTTGAGCAAGAAGTTTTGAGAAGGCAAAATTTCGAGAGAGAGAAAACAAACATGAGACCATCTAGTTGAAGCATCTATTAAAACCATGAAATATCGAAATGGGCAGGACAATGGTTGAATAGGTCCACAAATGTCTCCTTGAATTCTCTACAGGAAATTTTGGGGTTTCTTTATAAACTTTTCTTGGTGATGGTCGAACAATTAATTTTTCTCGAGAACACCATGACCTGAGGAAATTCACTACTAGGAAAAAACCTTTTATCTTTGAGAGGATGACGGTAGAATTTTCAATAATCTGACGCATCATAGAAGTACACGGATGGTAGGAGTCTTTCATGCCAAAGCATAAAGGATTTGGGATCTATGATTTTTGGAATCATAACAGTATGAGACTCAATTACTCTAATTTTCATAGTATATAATCCAGAAGAAATTGAATGAAGTTTTTCTAAGATATTCTTTTTTCCAGAAATAGTAGAAGTAATGAGAAGATATTCATTATCATTCTCATTGGTTGTTTCAATGTGAAAACCATTTAGTCGAATATCTTTAAAACTAAGCAAATTTCTTCTTGATTTACTAGAATATAGAGCATCTTTGATAAAAACTTGTGTCTCATTTGGTAGCAAGAAACTAGCTTTTCCAAATCCCTCGATTAAATTTGATGTGCCAGAGATAGTTCCTACATTTCCCTTAGCTTTGATCAGTTGTGAAAAATATTTCTCATTTCGAAGGATTGTATGAGTTGTTGCCTTTTGTCTGCTAAACATATATCCTCATATCCATTAAAAAAAAATGGTGCGACACATATAAAAACATAAATAAGAAAAGTTACATTTCAAATATAATTTTATTCATGAGAAACACATACCACATATAGAATGAAAACTAATAATATTATACATGCAAGGTGTTTAATTAAAACAAGAAATTAAGCGATATCCCAAAAAATACTCTCGGAAGGTTGATAATATCATCAACCTTTTCCTCATTTTGTTGGTCATTGGTGAATCATCAACAATATTCAATTGATGATTAACAAAGTTTGTTTACGCCTCCATTACTTTGTTCTTTTGAGACTCTTGGAATAAATTAGCGGATGCCTCGGCGTCACTGCAGTCGTGACCAATGCCCATTCATCCCACACCTAAAACAAACATCTGGTTTGTTCTTTTTTACGTGTTGCATTTTCTTTATTTTTGCAGACCGGACAACACCACTTACGGTGGCTTTGAATTGTCATGATTACGGAATTTTTGTTACGATGGCCTCGTTTATTCTTTCGTCCCCAAGGCTTCTTATTATATGACCATCTATTGTCACGTTTATTACTGCTTTGGAATAGCGTCTTTGTTAATATCCGGCAATGGGGGGTAGCTTTTGGTTGGCGTATACTTGATGTTTTTCAACAATAATTCATTATTCTTTTACTGCAACGAGGAGGATAGACAATAAGTCTTTGAATTTTGTGAACTTCTTTCTATCTCATATTGTTTGTGAGAATCATGTTGGTGGGATGAAAAGTTGAGAGTGTTTTCTCTAACATTTGGGAGTCGAAGCTGGATCTCACACAAAAGCCAAAGTAGAGGTTATTGTATAAATATTGGAACTATATTAGTAATTGATTTGTAATCTTGTAGCCTTAAATTAAGCCACTCAAATTTGGCATTAGGGAGAACAACCAATTTTTGGTGGTCAAATCTTTCCTTGATTGTGTCCATAAAACAAAGGATCTTTTATTTATTAAATACTCGATCTTTAATCCTTCATCGATATGGTGACGAAGAAAAATTATGGCTTTTGCATTTTGTCTTAAGTAGTATTTGTATTTCTGATTGATGGTCTTTTCTAACTCATTTGCACTAAGGTGCGATTCTGCATCAAGTGCCCAAGCCAAATAGTTGTCTCGGATATTTTCAAAATAGAAAAATCTATTTTTGCCAAGTTTGCCATCTATTACAGGTTAAAAATAATTATTTATTAAAACAATAAATAATTGCATGTATTAAATATGAAAAATAAACTACGTCACGACCTCAAGTGGTGATAAAATGCAAATATAAATATTCTTATATTTATGTTATTAGCATAATGCAAATGGATCTTCACCCGCATGCGGTAGTTAGCGTAAGCAGATTATTCAGAATAATAAATAATGGAATAACATAAGAATTTCACCATAATAAATACGGTAATCTGCGTAAAGTGATTATTCAACAGAATAATAATAAATGCGAATAATAAATAATGGAACGACGAGTTATGTGAAATTCACAAATAAGCGGGATATTAAATTCACCAAGAGAATATTAAATGCGTAATAATAATGGAACCAGGTCAGGTGAAATTCACACCGACAGGATATTCCGACAGAATATTAAATGCGGAATAATAAATGGTAAAAAGGTTCCCACTTAGTCTTGTAAGATTAACAAGGATAGATGGTACCATTGTAAATAACATAATTTAAATGCAATTATAAGAATAAAATTATATTATTGGTGGTATAGCCCAACCAATAGTATAATAATAAATTGCAAGAATTTAATTTTACCGTCTCAGTTGGTTAGAGCTTCGTGCTGATAACGTGTTATAAAACTTTAGCAAAAGTGTATAAATAAACTCTTATAATTGCTCTAATAATATTTAGAGAGAAGCAAGAGAGAAAGATAGAAAACAAAACTTCAAAGAGTTTTCTCTCTTCTTTTTATTCAGCAGTTTTCCTTTATATAGAGGAGAAAGCAGAAAGGGCTTCATGGATGAGAGAAGTGTAGGAGAAGGAAGAGTAGGGAATCATTTCATAATACTCCTAGACTTATTGAAAAAGAAATGGCCTGAGGTACAATTTTTTTGGAATCCTTTAAACATTTTCTTTGGACCGGATTATTGGACATGTCTAAGTAGTAGTAAAATATTTATTAATGGTAATAAATTATATTAGGTAAGATGATTTATGATTGTTTTTATTGTATTTTTTATAAATATTTTATTGAATAGAGTAATTAGTTTTAACCTTTAATTTTTTATTTTAATAATTGAACATATTAATGCTCCATGTATTATAGTTATACCTATATGTATTTTAATAATAGTATAATTTAATCTTTGGTAAGGTGATTTTCATAAAAAAATATTTTGGTAAGAAAATATTTTTTAAAATTATATTATTTAAATAATAATAAAATCTTACTTGTACTTGAAATTATAATTATATTTATATTTTAATAATAGTAACAAATTTAAGTTAGATATAAGGTATTTGTAAGAATTTTGTTTTATTTCTCAATCTATATTATCTAAAACTTAAATTATTATATATATTTTAATAAAAATAACAAATTATTAGCTAAGATAATTTCATTTTGATCGCTCCTTATAAAATTATATTACTAATTCTTATTTCTTTATAAAGTATATTACTAGCTTTTGAAAATAAGAGGTCAAACTGAGGACCAAAGTCAAAGGTCAAAAAAAGGACAACCTAAATAGTCTATTTAATTATAGGATATTGTTAAATCCAACAGAAATTATTATTTCTATAACAAAAGTTATTATCATTATAGATTACATTCGTTTATACATTTACATTCTGATAATTTTTGTTATAAAAATAACAAAACAATACCGTCGCGATACATCTATAACGACACTTTTGTTGTGAAAATAATAAAAAATATTGTGGATTTAATAATTACGTAATTATATCATTGATAGGTAGATAAAACAATAAGTCTAGATGGACACAAAAATTTTAGGGATTAATGATAGTATTTTTTTTTTTTTAAAAGCTTGTGACTGAAAAAAATGTATAGTATTTATTCCAATAGAAATTTACAAAATATAGTGTTTTAGGTGTAACCAAATTGTCATACAAAAAATTGGTTATCGATCTGTATAACCTATTTTTTAATATATAACTGCTTTTTTGTATGTGTATATAAATTACACCTAAAACACTATATTTTGTAAAATTTTATTTAATAGAATAATTATTTATTTTTGAAATCACAACACCAAAAAAAAAATCGCCTATCCAATAATCCTGTCCAACTTTTTTGTCTGTGTAGAAGCACTCTAGATAAAATAGGATGAACCAAAATTTTTATTTAATTATAGTAAAAATAGATAGATAAAAGCTGACGAATTAAATTAACTATTTAATTATAGTATAGATAGATACATAAATGAGGACCAACCAAATTGTCCATAATTTAATTATAGTATTGATTCCACAACAGTTTTGATTATAGTATTGATTCCACAACAGTTTTGCACACTCTTCATGAAACACAAGCTAAAAGCAAGAGAAGTTCTCCATTCATTAAATTACTTGATATTTTTTTTAGGAAACTGATATATTTATATGGGAATTATTAAATCTCGGCGTTTTTTCATATTTTATAAAAGTGTATTTGTAGATAGACGGTGAAAACCGTCGCTATAGGATCTATAGCGACACTTTTATTATGAATTTAACAATTTTCTATTTATATTTCATATAAAAAGTGTCGTAATAGATAGCAACGGTTTACCCGTCACTACACATCGACATGTGAAAATATAAAAAGTGTTGGATATTATCTTTGTATCTACCATTATTTCCTTCATCTCTTATCCTTCTGTATTTTCTATTCTATAAAGGGGACTCAAAAAATTCTCAACACCCACCTCCAATTTTACCTTGAGAGCTGAAAATTCAATCGTTTTTCATGAATTTAGAGTCTCAAATGGATCTGGGTCTCCCTCGAAATCGTACATTTTGATTGTTCTTAAGATAAATTTTGTAAAAAGTAATGGCTTCTTTGGTGGGTTCTTTGTTGTTCCCTTTAAAATTGGGGAATGAATCTTCTGGGTCTACTGCTTTATGTGCTTCTGGTGCAGAAACGACATTCAATTTGTGTAATTCCGGGCGGAGAATTGTTTGTTCACGTGTGGCGCCACCCCAAAACTTCAGGCCCGCTGATGAATTTTCTGCCTCCAAACATAATGTAATCATTTCGAATCTCGAGCCTTCAAAATTGAGCAGTTCAATGTCATTTTTTTTGTTGCTTAATTTTTTCTGGGAATTTACTGAATTGGTTCTTTCCTTCTTTCCTATGCTTATATTTGGTTCCTTGTTCTGTCTATATACATTTGCTGCATCTATTTGTGGAAGAAAATTAGTATAATTTAAATCTTTAAACTTAAAAATAAATTTTGCAATAGTGCTTTGAAAATTATTCATTTTCTTACAAAAAATTATGTAATTGGTGCAACTCGCCAGATTTTATAGATATACCTGTTTTAGGAATCAATTTTCCGAGTGTAGTGTATAATTGAAATTTATATGTAACATCAACATGTAATTTATGTGTTTATTTTGCTTTACTTCACCGCATTAATGTTAGATAAAACAGAATAGAAACTATATATATATATATATATATATATATATATATATATATATATATATATATATTTAACTTATCTCAAAACTGCATAAATAAATTTGTCAAGGCTAGTACTTGATACTATGACCTAAGACAATTATGCCCTCTGTATGGTGTTTATAGTTGATAGCAGTTGTCTCCCAGATACAATGACAACATGTACTAAAGTAGCACTCCAATTAGTATATTCTACGAACCAAAGAAAAATGCTCTAAAAATCTCTATCAAATAAACTATGAATAATGAAGACTATATGACTAGAATGCTTGAATGCTTGTGAATTGAATGAATGAAATGGTTGCTCCCTCCTATCTATTTATAGGAGGGGAGGGATTAGTGACCTTTAGAAGGACATAACCTTGAAAAGGTACTATTTAAACTAATGTAGTTTTAGTCTTATCGTCGAACAAAAAACAGCGTTTTAGTCTTTAGTTTTAAGGCTCGCACAAAAAAACGGAAAGGCGCGTCATTCCATTCGGACTACTAAGATCCAAAGCGTAGTTTTAGTCTTATAAGATCAAAAGCGGCTCGCTTTATTTTTAGTCTTGATTTATATACAAAGCGAGTAGATGTTCGATACATTCTCTTATAATATATACAAAAAACAACGTAGTTTTATTGTTTTTAATTTTAATTGTGATTTTATATTTTAAAGTGCAAATAGCCTTTCCAATTTATAATTATAAAAATGACCAATTGAGCAGTTTAGGTAGCGTCAGTTTGATGTAAAGCTTCCCAAAACAACGTAGTATAATAATAAATATTGTTTATCAAAACGACACAGTTTTGATAATAGAATTAAATAAAATAAATTTTAATTAAAATTTTAAATAAATTTTATCCAAAAAATTATATACAAGGACTCAGACTCACGAGCCAGGTCAATCGGTCGGCGGTGGCGCGCGCCTTGACTAGGTCATCTCCCTTCCACAAAAGTGGAGTGCCCCTTGGGTCCAAACCTAAGAGTAACTTTAATGTATATAAACCTATTAATTCTTAACCGATGTGGGACTTGGCTTCTCACATGTATTTATTATCATTTATTATTTCCAAGGGTGAATTTTGGAGTTAATATCTCATTCATTACTCTATGAATTTGAGCTTTCAAATACTTAATTTAATCTACTCATGGAGTAGAATACATTGATAAGTGGAATCATTACAAATAATTAATGACCCATATATATTTAGGCTCAAATTCTAACAATTACTTCATTATACATTTATGTTCTATTACATAGTGGTCTATTCTCCTGAATCTCTTGTAGTCTTATTTTCTTTTTTCTGAATTCCAATTTTCATCTTGTTAAGACTTTTTTGAAAGTGTTTAGTTTAGCCTTAAACAGTGACAATTTGCTAACTAGGTTTAGAAGTAGTGGTTGTAATAGAATTTGTTCATTTATTGACAATTTTCTTGAAAGGTGATCATATGTTCTTTCACTTGTTTTTGACGTGTTTTTGTTTATATGTTGTTACCAGAATTTATCTCACCTGGAGAATTTGAGCATGGTGCACGAGCTTGAGGATGATTCTGATATTCTCATTGAGTGTAGAGATGTCTACAAGTCTTTTGGTGAGAAGCACATATTAAAAGGTGTCAACTTTAAGGTGATTTCTATCTTACTTCTGTTTATTAAGTTTCATAGAGGGTCAACAGTATGCAGTCATTTCATTGATAATGTAATCCTATTATAGCAGATGTTTTGGTAGCTCTTGTATTCTAACTATACATTGCTTTAGCATGTCTTTCATGTTACAATCTATTCATTGAAACTCTTTATTCTCTTTTAATTGTCTAAAGTAAGCTCTATTAATAGTCAAGGAATAAAAATACGATGCTTTCCTAATCAGCTCCCACAATTATTAAGTAAAGATCATAGGCTTTAGTCTAAATAGACATATGCGTTAGTATGACTATGGTCAGAGCCAAGTATACGTTATTGTTTTGTTTCCCTTTTCTATCATGACCTATAAGTAGCATATACAAAGGGAAGTGTTATTTCCACAAGGGAAATTTGATATTTTTCCAAGGCCTCACTCATATGAATGCGGTCCTGTTTACTATTCATGTGAGGCGAACCTTGTGAAAATATCAAATTCCCTTGTAGAAATAGCAATTCCCTGTAGCCTGGACTGATCACAGCTAATGTAGATCATGGGACTGTATTTAAGGCATTACAGCACTCCCACAAACCAATGGTTGAACCTAAGGTCAGCACACGTTCCATTTTTAGAAATAGAGCTTATAGATTTTTTATTTTTTTTAATTCAAGATTCTCTTCAGAATCTGAAAAGCATAAATATCAAGTATGGCCTGGATTGTTGATAGGATTAGGTCCCAGTGAACTCTAGAAGAAATTGACAGTCAGAATAATGTTCAAGTGTGCAGACTTAAACCTCACAAAAAGTAAATAAAAAATCACAAAGCTTCGGACAGTTTTGCTCCCTTACATTGGAGTAATGTCAAGATAAATAAGGCTTTGATCGAAATTTTCTCCCATTAAGGTATTATAGACTGAGATTTTAATTCCTTGTCTACTTTTTCTTTTCATTATCCTTGCCACGGCAATCAGGAATAGAGAATCTCGATCAATACACCTATTCTATGACAGCCACATTAAGTTGTTATTGCAGTACCAGGATACCGGAGACTGGTGCCAGTGATCACTGAGTCATTGGCTGACCTCATATTCAATAATGACATCTATTGTGGTGACAAGGTGGTTTGCAGGTGCATTCATTGTGGTGGTGAATATTGTTCTGTGGTAAGTGTTAACGCCTCCAATGCTTTTGGAGGTGGTACTGGTGATACTTGTACAGTAATAGCAGTGATGGTCGTCAATGATGGCAATTGATAAATGGAAAATTACAATCACATATTTATGGGCTTAATATACTCCAACCTTAGCTCACTGCTCTGTTGGAGTAATATACTCCAACCTTAGCTCACTGCAACCTTAGCTCCAACCTTAGCTCACTGCTCTGTTGGAGTAATATGTATAGTTAGTTATTTTTTAGTACCCTTATTTATTAAACAAAAAAAAAACTTCAATTTTTCAGATATTTCATCAATTAGTTTGTTTCTATGTTTATCTCTAAACATATCACACCTCTTTATAGATTAGGCACGGGGAAGCAGTTGGAATTATTGGACCTTCTGGAACTGGAAAATCTACAATCTTAAAGATTATTGCCGGACTTCTTGCTCCAGATAAGGTTCATAAGTTTATGCAGATGGTATTTTTTGTGCATTCAATTGTTTTTATGTGGATTTATTATAAGCTCGGCTGCGTAGAAACTTAGTTATTGGTTACTTCTCTGTTTCCTTTTTCTCTTTTAATGGACTAATTTATTTAATGTGCAGGGGGAAGTCCTCATTCGAGGAAAAAGACGGCACGGATTAATCAGTGATGAGGAGATATCTGGCCTTGAATTGGCTTGGTGAGTTGTATTTAGTTTACTACAAGCTATTGTCCTTGCTTATCATATTTGTTTAAGATCTAAAACCTTTTTTTCTTCCCCCCCCCCCACCAACCATAAAAAACAAAAAACATAACAGGTATTTCAGAGTGCAGCACTTTTGATTCCTTAACTGTTCGTGAAAATGTCGGTTTCCTGCTGTAAGATACTAGCTCAATTCTTTATACAAACTGATGGGTTCTTTTGTTTTCTGTAAACTAAGTTTTATAATTTTATAGTTCTTATTATTTATTTATGATGCATGATATATCCAGAAACATGTCTTTTACCTTGAATTATACAGGTATGAGAATTCAAGCATGCCTGAAAATAAAATTGAGAAGCTTGTTACGGAGACTCTGGCTGCCGTTGGATTGAAGGTAGTATGCTTTTAAGGCAATTAGTAGGTCAACTATGCATGTGTGGTAGAATGATACGCCACATATTTAACATTAGGTTATACCAATTTAGATTCTCAAATCAGCGATATGATGTATTTTCCCTAGATTCATAAATGAAAAGAAATGTATGACTTGTAATTTTCATCTGTGATCATGTGTGACTTGTAATTTATTCTATGTTCATGGAAGAAGAGGAAACTCTTGACCATCTGTTCTCCTCTTGCCCATTTACAGCTCGTTTGCAATAATGATGGATAGGATATGACTATTTGCACTATTTTATCCTTTATTTATTTTCACGGACTATGTTTTTCATTTCTAAGGCCATTTAATGATGGAATAGTATTCCCAAGGGGAGAGGTGGTATTATATTGTACCCCTTTTGGATGATTTTATAAATAATAACAAATAGTCAATGGGATTAAATAAAAGAGTAAAAGACTAATCATAGGATAAAATAGTATGTAAAGTTATTGAACTAATACAAATAATCCTATCCCGACCATCATTATTGCAAACAAACATAGTCTAAAGGTATTATATTCTTATCATATAGTATCTGAAAAGATGTCTTGTTCTACAATTACCTTGTTACACTTTTCTATTTCATAGTTTGGGTAGGTGTCACTCTCGTTCTGATTTTTGTACTTTTTACATTTCAAAACCTTAATTTGTTCCATTTATACCCTTTGTTTGAACCCACACAAATACCAAAATTAGCTAGCGATTAGCGTCTTTGTATGGGGATATTTGCGCTTTGGATAAAGTAGTATTTATGCCCTATTTTACATTTGGTTTGTGTACTTTTAGACATCTTTTTGAGGGTAAAATTGTAGTGTACTCTCGAACATGCTTTTGAGGACAGAGGGAGTATATGGTATTTGGTAATATTGGAAAAGCCTCATCAGCGTGGAGATTGTGAACCTTAGATCCTATTGCTTTGCTAACGACTTCATAGAATCTGACAACACACTTTTGGGGCCAAAGTACTAGCTAAGTTATAGAACCTTTTGCTTGCCAACACCACCAGCAACTGATTGTGAGTTTAAGATATGAGCCGTTAAATGAAGGGAGAAAGAGAATCAATAGATGTCTTGACAATGTTTTACTTATTCTTCTGTGTACGGAAACTTACATAGACATCTTTTGCAGGGCGTTGAGGATCGATTACCTTCTGAATTGTCAGGCGGGATGAAGAAAAGAGTTGCATTGGCGCGGTCTATTATTTTTGATACCACAAAGGATACAATAGAACCAGAAGTATGCCTATTCACTTCAAAATCTCTCACTTTGTTGGATGTCCTGTACGGCTGTACCTCTCCACAGTAACAATATTTTTGTTGTTGTCCTTATTGGACTTTTTTGTTTCGAGTTTCTTTCTTCAAGCAAACAAACCTTTAGATGGTTGATGCAGCACTACATCATAGACCTCTCTGACGGGAGTTTTCTTCAATGCTGAGCAGGTCCTCTTGTATGACGAACCAACAGCTGGACTTGATCCAATTGCATCTACTGTAGTTGAAGATCTCATCCGCTCTGTTCATTGCAAAGGTGAAGATGCACTTGGTGAGCCTGGAAAGATTGCATCATATGTTATTGTCACACACCAACATAGTACCATTAAAAGAGCTGTCGACAGGTATTGTAACTTATTCCTTTCTTAGTTGTGGGTCTGTATTGTTGCTTAGTCCAAAACCTTCAAATTCAGTAATGATTTTTTCCACTTTGTGATTTGCCTTCCAAAATTTATTGTGGTACTTGTAGGTTGGTGTTTCTCTATGAGGGTAAGGTTGTGTGGCAAGGAATGACTCATGAATTTACAACATCGACAAATCCAATTGTTCAGCAGGTAACTACTGAATCATTTCCAGAAATTGTCAGATTTGGTTTCTTTTCAGTTTCAGTGAAGCTGGTTCTGACTTCTGAGAGTACTTTTTTTTTGGGCTAATTTAAGACGGAATTTAAACTCACACACACACTACTTTTGCCATTGCAAAGGTTTGAACTCCCACCCCTCTTGGTACACACGGGGTGGGGATAACCATTGAGCCAAGGCCCTAGGTTCTTCTGAGAGGACTTCCAACTCAACTCAACAACTGCATTTTATCCCAAATTAGTTGGGGAGGCTAAAATGAATCCAATAAGAAGCTCAAAAGAAGGAAGACAATAAAAGGAGGGGGCATAAAATAAAAATAGATAATTATAATGATAATAATAATATAAAGCAAGAAAATTTAAGAAAAACTAAAAATAATAATAATATTCCAATAAAAAAGAAGTTATATATAAATAAAATAAAAATATAATGACTTTGAATCTTAATAAAAAAATCAACATGTATGAATAATTTTCCTGATATTTGGGCCTTTTTGCTGCTCTTACTTTAATTATATTACATGTTTATATAATTAATCTGGAATAGTTACACCTCTATTAGATCGAGTAAATTGCTAATATTGCATTTTTGCCATCCCAAACTCCCCCAAAGGTCTATCATTGTTTATTTATATGTGCACATATATTATGAAGTGTAATTGTTTAGCATTAATTGTGTTTGAAAAGGTTTGGTTCCATTTAACTTTTATTCAAGTTTGTTTTAAATTGTTATCACATTGAATATAATGAAATAGCTTGCTTCATAATTTTCCTGCCGACTGCTTTATGGTACTGGATGTAGAATACATATTTTTGTTGGGGGTATGTATCATATGAATTGTAAAATTATATGATTGCAAGAAATTGCTGGCATTTCTTTCGCTCTCCACATCCCTTCTCCTTTCCTCATGGGACCATGTAGGGTTCTATACGTTGCACTTGAATAATGTTTCTTTTCCTTTTAAAGTTAGCAAGACTGCTGAAATTTCTATGGTTAAGCTCTAATCACCTGTTTGGTTTTCTTGATGACTTAGTTCTTGGCCCAGAAGGGACACTTAACTTTCTAGCTTTTTGTTTACGCCATTTGCTTCCCAAGTTAGCAGGGTGGAGGAATGTTTGTCATCTGTTCTTCTGATGGAATTTTGTTACTGTATATAATGAGAGAAAATTTTGCAGCAGGACTGTTGAATAATTGTTTGTTTAGCGAAATAGTCCCTCTCTCTCTCTCTCTCTCAGGAGATTTTAATATAGTTGTACTTGCTTTCTTGCATATGATCGATTGAGGAATATCTAAGCCGTTGATCTCTTCTACCTTTTCAGTTTGCTTCTGGAAATTTGGACGGACCCATTAGGTATTAACTGGTTATGCAACGTTTACCCAGATATCAGAGATGATGACTTAGTTCTTGGCCCAGAAGGGACACTTAACTTTCTAGCTTTTGTTTACGCCATTGCTTCCCAAGTTAGCAGGGTGGAGGAATGTTTGTCATCTGTTCTTCTGATGGAAACTGTATATTGAGAAAATTTTAGCAGCAGGACTGTTGAATAATTGTTTGCTATTTTTTTTCATTATTAGTTTAGCAGAAGTAAAGTTGAATAATTGTTTGTTTTTCATTATTAGTTTAAAAGTTGTTGCATGATAACAGAATTATTATGAAGTTTTAGATTTATTTTATTTTATTTTTTGAAAATAATTAGTGAAGTGGTTAGTTGATGGAGACAAAATAACCAAGTACACAGGATATATTTATTTTCCCCAAATGAATCATAGTAGTAAGAACTAAGAATCAAGAAGTTGATATCTTGTATGCTAAAATATCAACCAAAAAAGAGAGAAAAATCTAAGATATACTTGTGTGACTACATATCAATTGAAATCATTCATTTTTCATTTCTTTAAGAGAGCTACAGATATAGGTTCTTCAGCCATAATTTTCTTTAACTATGCCAGAGACTTCAGGCGAGTGCTACAAATCCTACAAGCTACAATATTTCTTGCCCAAAGAACAACCAAATGGAATGGAAAGTAGCAGTTTCAGGCAACTAAATGTCCACCCAATGAAGAAATCTCAAACTTGTAGTAAGTTCATATAGACAACATTGATAATGATCTATATATAACCAATTTATAACACGGAACTCCTTTGTATGCTGGCAGTTGCACCAGCAATGGCGCTTAATATTGTCTCACCAACCTCACCCTTACAAAGAGGGCATAAAGCATTGATCTTCAGCCACTTATCCACGCAATCCTTGTGAAAAAAATGAGAACATGGCAACTCCCGAAGATCATCGTTGTTTGCATACTTTGCCAAGCAAATGCAGCAAACCTGCAGAGGAGAGGGGAGGGGGGTAGTCATTTGCAAAGCTTTTCACTTGGGGATAAAAAACAAGGTTTTATATCGTTTCCATGAGATCTTCTCCAGTTTTATGTGAATATTGTTTCCATTTTTTCATTAATGTAGAATGAAAATAATCAAACGTTCAAAATGCAAAATTTCTCATCAGTTTACCATTAATATAACAATGGCAAACAGTGCAGTCAGGGGACTGCGAAGTTTAAACCACAAGTCGAGTTCAACAAGTCAAGGAATTTGTATTGAAATAACTCATCCTACTTATCCAGAAGCTAGTCAACTGAAATAAGTACTAATGTATTATCTAATCTTTTATTTACTTTTTATCTATAAAACAACAGCAACCACTCTAAATGAATTTCTAAAAGTAAGAATTTGGCTATTCCGTTAAAATTAACCAGTTGCATTACATCACAAAGGACACTGTTAAATTTCCAATAGAAAGCACAGGGTAGAAATAAATATCCAGGTCTTGTTGTTGGGCAGCCTAGACATAGCAGCTGGGCCGATTTTTCAGGTGAAAACATGCAGTAGCACTTTATAGTGATGTCAAGACAGTAAAACCGAACAACAATCATGGGAACCGTGAAGGGAGAGGAGGTAACTTACCGCATCTTCTCCTGATATGACACGCTCCTTCTCTGTTCCTGCAGCCACGACCCCTTCACCACCACCTGAGTTGGTTTCCCTATCATTTCCATTTTTGTTTTTCTTTATCTTGAACTTATAGGTCGGAAGAGAATTTATTGATTCTGGAGTGGCTCCTCTATTTTGGGTTAGATCCTCTCTGAAGCCCATGACAGAAATTATACAAGGTAGGCAGCAGCAAATAGTAGCACACAGTATAAATGGCATTGCATAGCCAATACAGCTAAATGTTAGAAAAACTATACACAACCTGCAAAGTAGGAAAGCATAGAGAGATTAAAACACTAAAAGGTAAAGATAGAATATATATATATATATGTGTGTGTGTGTGTGTGTGAGAGAGAGAGAGAGAAAGACAGACAAATCAACTCCATTTAACAGTACCTGTACATGTTCGGAGCCTCGGATGAAGAGGAGTGGCCGCCAAAGATCCAAACATTGCCAACTACAAACCACACAGCGAAGAAGCAATCCAGGGCCATCTTTAAGTACTCCACGAGTACCTTGACTCTGCGAGGAAGGAAACAGTTGACTTATTAAATGGCTTTTCTGATACTAGCATTTTCATCTAGCTTTCTTAGTTCGATAACATAGAAAAAGGAACCTTAGCGTTTTCCAATTTCCAGACATAGCCTACAAGAATCCTTGACCCATAAATTCAAGTATGATAGTAAGCAAATCTGTTTACAAAATGTTCAATGGGAAGGGAACCCATAGTTTTTCACTTTTTCTTACATTATACTTATCAAAAGTTCTTTTTTCTTTTCTTTTTTTGTGTTTCTTCCTCTGTATAAATCTGTTGACTTCCTCTTGAATACAGTCACAACTGTAATCTCACACCGTCAGTGGAGACGTTTCTCCAGCTGTAATTTACCTAGGTCTCCTATTTATCAATATAGGTCTCACTAAAAATAATTTCACAAATAATTTATAACAAACTCTTTATTTTGTGATTTCTGGTCAATGTTCCTTCAATTAAAATATTTTAGACCTCATTCTTTAGGCTACTAACTTCAAAGAAACGATAGTTGACTAAGATAGAATGATTCACTAAATTTCATGTAACCATTATTGCTGAAACATTTACCCAATACAAAAGTTATTAGAATCAATAAGATTGAGGCAATAAAAGTATAACTCGTTAAGATAATCATATCCTTATATACACAAAAAATAAAATTAAAATAAAACTGCTTATGATAATCATTACACCACCATGTCCATAAAACGACTCAATGTTATATATGCACCCATATTCCGAAATGCAGGAACAGGCATACATAAAGTTTGCAATAATAGAATATCCCAGAGTTGTGAAAGCCTGATGCCATACATAACTTTTACTGATTTTACTCTATTACCATTCAATTAACTGTAGCTATCGAAGACTTCAAAAAAAAAACTCTAGCCAGTGAAGAAAGAAATTGAAAGATCATTCTAAACGAAGTGCAAAACACATGATGGGACTAATGTTGTAGCCTCTTTAGAATGATGACGAAACAATAACCAGGCAGTAAATCTAAATGCCGATCAAACACCCATAATTCCATATGACAGAGTTATGAAGCATATCATATGATGAAATCTACGGTGCACGAGATTAAACAGTTGGATATGAAACAGGGTTACCAGGGAACTCTAGTTGTCCTACGGAACGTACCAAGTGCTAACGTTCTGAATCATAATACGAGAACTAAGATACCTTGTGCGTTCTAGCATAGGTAACGTTCTTCATACCCGATTTCGTTTCGCGTACCCAGTCAATCGGTGTTCCTAATAACATTGATATGAAGGTGCCATGAAAGACGTGTGCTTCGTTACCCAAAAGAACAGTAAAGAGGAGTTAGCGAGTGTTTGGGAGCTGGCTGACTAACGAAGTCAAAATACACTTGTTGAACCTAACTTGACTCAAAATTTTAAATTCATAAGTCTTGGGCTCAACCTTATATAATAAGCCTTCAATTCCACACTCAAATACTGATGCTGGACTATGTCTACTCACATATTACCTTAATAAATCCCCCCAAACATGTGAGTCACAACATTATTAATTTGCTCCCCTTTAAATGTGACATACTCTATCTCAACACCCAATTGATTTCAGCAATTTCTTGAAAACTCTCAAATACTAAACACGTTGAGACCTGCACATACTTGAATAATTACTTGAGAGCTTTTTAAAATCATGGTCCATGGTTCAGATACCAATTTTTTGGAGCCTTGGGGCCTAATACACTTGTTCAATCAAGGTTAACCTAAAAGCTTGAGCTGATAGTTTTTGGACTTAACCTTGTCTATTAGCCTTTAACTTCACACTCAACATTAATGTTGGACTATGTCAACTCGCATGTTACCTTAACACTAAACTTCAATGTAGTCATGTGGAGCTCACCAAACTTCAAAACAAAGTAAATACAAGAAAATAAAGATATTTTATTTCTAGTAATCATATTTCTTTTAGAAAAATCTTAGTTGGCTGAGTATAAAAGACAACTGAAACAGCAAGAATAGTCAAGACGGCATTAAGGGCATACATAAGCAGAGCAAGGACTAATAATATCACAAACGTAGAAGAACGAAAAGCAACAATCCATACCTGGCATTCAGAATTCCACCACTTTGAGCACCTCCAGAAGCGGTAACAGTGGTCCTGCGATCTTCATCTTCCAAAGTCCTTGTAACTGAGGATGAATTGTTCGAGTTAGTTTGGGCAGTCAGGGTGCCCTCAGGAGAATTTTGTCGGGCCAGAGGTGAATCTTGCTCAGAAGCCTGGTTACGATGACGAAAGCGCCAATAAAGAAGAGGGAGGGTAGCAACACATCCAGATGCATAACCCACGATCCATTCAAACAGTGGAGCATGTGGATGCTCGTCTCTTGACAAAGACAGAACAACAATGGATGCAATAATTTGGCTCACTGTTATAACTAATTCAACAGATATCCATAAACCAGAATTCAATGGACTCCTTCGGCGGCCATGGCCATTCCCTCTCCTTATAAATGATGAATTCCTCGAGTTCGATCCATTGGCAGTTGAAAATGAAGGTTGAAAAACGGGGACCCTCACACTTGTAGAAGGCTGGTCTTCAATCCGACGCGGATCTGAGCCATTGTATGCTCTATCTTGGGAGGAGCTAGATGAGGAAGCTTCACTGCTACTTGTTATGTCAATAACATGGTCACAGTCGTTATGGTTTTCTGCCCTCTCCATTAACAGTGGAATTTTATTGAGTTGATTTTTACGATGTAATCCCAGCAAGGAAATGGCCATCTAAATCAACCCACTAAACAGGACGTAGGGAAACATGGGACGACAGAATATAAATAATTCCTTCACGTCCCACTACTCAACTGTTTATAGTATGACACGTCTATCTTATATAATCTCCCAGTCGTAAATCCCAACTTCAAGATCTTGAACCAAAAGATGTGGATAAGTAGCCGAACACTCAGTCAAGATAAAATATAATATCAGAATTGATGTTCACAGTAATAGAAAAATTGAAGGAAAGTAACTTCTGCTATTTGGAAACCAAAACTAGTCAAAAAGCCACAAATGTCATGGATAACATCCTAAAAAAGGAAAAACTGAGGATTCAACTATCAATTGTGAAATCTAGCTAGTTGTATGACAATTTGAGTTACATTTGCAAATAATCTCAAACCCCGAGTAATGAAAACACAAAATTTAACTTTCAATTTCAATTTCTTCTCATTCCCAGCTATGTCGAATACCAACGAAACTTAATAGAAATACAAGCTGACATAAGTTCATAAACACTAACTTCTAATCATAAGTTTATAAAAACCAACTTCTGATCATAAGTGTTTGATATTAACAGACCTAACTAAATCTAAAAATTTGAAACTAAATATTAGAAAAATCATCCTAAATCACAAAAGTACACACAGCTATTGTAATTTGATCAAAATCTCTAACAATACCAGTTTAAAAACTGCCCATATGAAATCTGAATAAAAACAAAAACTACCCATATCAAAGTAAAACAGTTTATTAGATAGATGACAGCTCAAATAACAACCATACATAGGTGAAGAATAAATGAAACAAAACCCATACAATACACAGCCCCATTTGCAATTTGATCAAAATCTACAACACTAACCCAGTTCAAAAACCACCCATATCACAGAATCACTGTAGTCTTCGGGCAGCTCAATTACCAAGATTTTTTGTCATCGGTTCAAAAATCAAGACCCTAGAATCATAAATTTGACCAAATTAAACAGAAATCAAATCAATTGAACCCAAAATCTCAATTAAAGAGTCGAAAAAAGTGGAATCAATACAATAATAATCAGTCATCTTGTTGTATGTATAGCGAGAAAGATTATAGTACTGACCAGTAGAGATATTTCGGTGTGAAAATCATTTTGATTCACTCGGTTTGCTTTTTGTCAGACAATCCTTCGTTCTGGGTCAGCTCACGACCTCCATTGCTTCACTGGGTAATTTGGGAATATATGAATATCTATATATTTATATATCTTAAGCTTGATATTAAGCTTTCCACGTCTAAGTTCGGTCTGTCGCTATATATAAAAATATTATATAATCTCTTTTAATGATGAATAATATATAGTGACGAACCAAATTATCATCCAGTAGGTCGCTAAAAAATGGTATACAAAATATGTTAAATAAAGGGTAAGTTTAAGATCCAGACCGTAACATACCTTAAGTTTATTCTTTATCTAACATATCTTGCTCCTACTATTATTAATGATGATCGAAACGACGATTCGATTAAAATCACTATATCCGGACCCAATTTTTTTTTTGTTTTTATTTTTTATAACAACTAAAAAAAAATTAATATTTTATGAAACTGAATTTTTTTTTTATAATACAATGTTTTGGGCGTGTTTTGGATACCTATACCAAAAAAAATGTATATACGATCCAGACCGATTTGTATGCAGGATGTTTTTTATATGTATTCAAATCACACTCAAAACACTGTATTATATAAAAATTCAAGTTCCATAATTATTTATTTATTTTTTTTAGTTGTTTTAAAAAAAAGAACAAAAAAAAAAAAAGTCAGGATAAATCTCATCATACTATAGTCATAGGAAGGCACGATATTATTGCTAGTATATATATATATATATATATATATATATATATATATATATATATATATATATATATATATATAGGAAAGAAAATTCTTGCATTTCTTCTTGTTATTATCATTTTTATTTTATTTATTTTTTAAAAGGATTGTCATGCTAAAAAATGCTTGCCAATTTTAAAGGAATTAGAATCGGGCATAAAAGTAAGAAAGTAGTCCAAGATTTAAAATTGTTAAGGAATTTTGATTTATAATAAAATAGAAAATGTTATTAAATGACTTGACAAAAATATTAACTTTTTTAAAAATTTAAAATTAATTTAATTTTGGGTAAGTTTAATACATAATCAATCCGATTTGACTTAAAAAATTGGATTTAACTAAGCACTATAAGTAATTAAATATTGACTTTGTTGGGATTTGTTTTGGTGTGATAACTTGTTTTCCTACCTATTTTTTGTCATTTTAGTAAACTAAGACTAGGGAAGTTACCTTGTTTTCCAAGCTTTTTTAGTGGAAAATTTGGGAAACAAAACAAATATTTTCTTGAAATAAACTACACGGGCTAAAACCAATCAACTTACACAAATTTTTTGTTTTAACCAATCAAGTAAGTTTACGTTACTTTGCCAAGTTTGACTATCCATTTTAATTACATGGTTTTTCAAATTATTTTTTATCCTATGTGAAAATTGTGATATGAATTTCTATTTTTCTACCTCCAATCAAAGGGTTAATTGATGTATTAATCACTGTATTAGGGGTCGATTTTCATTGTGGTTACCGAATTTTTTTTGTTACAAACATATTACTATACTCAAAAAAAGTTACAAAATGATTATTGCTTAACATTCCGACCAAAAAAGTGAACAGAAGCACTATACCTAGACTAACGGTTAACAAAAGCTAAATTATGTGGCAGGTGACGTGGATCGGATTAATTGATGTTTTGATCATTGTATTATGAGTCAATTTTCATTTTGGTTACTGAATTTTTTTTTGTTACATTCTCGTTATCGAATTACTAAAAATATTACAAATTAGTGATTTTATAATTTTTCGTCCAAAATATTAACGGAAAAGCTTACTTGACAAACATTTGACATATAGATGTGGAATATTCTAATAAGATAGCATGTGTGGGTTAGTTTGTAGAAATAAAATAAAATGTTCACCTAAAAGAAAAGAAAAAAGATAAAATTAGACTAATTATTTTAATAATGGATAATATTCTAAGAAGATAATTAAAGTTTTAAGAAAAAATGAACATAATTAAAGAAATAAAAGTAATTAAAAATCAATGTTCATCTTCTTATTCTAACCACGAACGACGGACTTATCGGAAAAAATGGTATTCTACACCTTATGTACATCAACTCTTTCTCTCATCATAGATCAAGTCGGAACTACAGCCTCTCGTCCAAATTCTAGTTTAAAAAATAGGTCCCTCTTATAACTCTATATACTTGCCCAAAAAATGGAGAAAAGAAGAGCGACAAATTGATGATGGTGGCGTCAAAAACTACTTGTTTCACTTCGAAATGAGGGTGAAATAGTTTCTATTAAATCGATTTTTGCAGTAGTCAACAGATCTAAGGAGGTTTATTAGGTCATTTTCTCTTTTATTTTGTAGTTTCGTTTGGTGTTTAAAAGGTTCCAAATTAAATATTTGAAATATTTATGGATTTAAATTATAAAATCACTAATTTGTAATATTTTTGGTACTTCGATAGCGAGAATGTAACAAAAAAAGTTTCAGTAACCAAAATGAAAATCGACCCCTAGTACAATGATCAAAACATCAATTAACTCGATTCACATCACATGCCACATATATAATTAACACTTGTTAATCGTTAGTCTAGTCAACATTTTCGTTTACTTTTTTTGACGGAATGTTAACTAATAACCATTTTATAACATTTTTTGAGTATAGTAATGTGTTTGTGCCAAAAAAAAATCGGTAACCACAAAGAAAATCAACCCTTAGTACAGTGACCAAAATATCAATTAACCCCCCAATCAAACCATCAGTTGTTAGTAATGGCTTCCCAATCACAATTGGCGATATTCCCGATAACAACCCCCAATCCACACCAACCGCCAACGGCGGCTCCACCGAATCCCAAGCATCGGTGGCCACCCCTGATTTTCGTGCATTCATTACTAACATCTCTAAACAATTTGCATCGGCCTGACAACCCTCTTGAGTGGACTAACTCCCCATCCTTCTCTCTCCTCCACTCCCCCATCCACAACCAAACACCCCTGATACTCTTCCGCCACCGTGCCAGATCCCCAAATTCTCCTAAAATATTCAAATTTAACCCAATAGAAATTGATCTCTTCCTTCAATTGATCTCTTCCAAGTCTATTTAAATCAAATATAGATATGTTTGAAGAGAGAAAAGCAAACCCATAAATTTAACTAGGTATATACAATACACACACATATGTATATACATATAAAGAAAGGTTAATTGCAAATTCCACCCCGAAGTATATACCCTTTTACCATTCGTACCCTAATATTTAAACGCTCTCATCCTGCTACCCAAAGTACACATAAGTAAGCATAAGTGACCCTTTTGTATTTTTCGACCAAAAAAGTGACCGGAAACTATCACAGTTCCGGTGGTTTGTGTATAATACGGATTTGACCAGATTTTTATACAGTTGACTATATTAAACCTTAATATTTACTAATACAAGTTGACTTCCTGATTAATTAGATTAAGTAGTAGATTAGTATCTAGTTGAAAGTCTAATAATAATCTAGAAGGGGAGTTGAATAGATTATTACAGATTAAAAAAATATCTTAGGCCTTTTTGATTTTTTGTATAATTAATTTGCAGTGTTAGAAATTAATATGCAAGACAGTAAAAAATCAATCACACAATGCACAAAGATTTGTCTGGTTCACAACATACATCCCGGGTATGCTGCTACGTCCAGTCTCAAGCTCCTCTCCAGGACTTGAGATCCTATTACTATTAGTAATAAAAACTCCATCAACAGGCGGAGAAGCCTTTACAAAATTTTATAGACAAACTTTCAACTGTTCCCAACTAATATCTATCTTGGACAGCAAGCTCCACGCTCCCTCCTCAAGCTTAGTTGTACTTCTTTTGAGTTTAGTTCTATTCTATGATCTGGTCTTGAAACAACAACCTCTTCCTCACCTCACAAGTACACTAGAGACCCAACTTCCCGCTGGCATCTCTAAGACTCTGGTCTTGGTCGAAGAATTACTCGTCTTTCTCACAGGTACACAAAATAAACTAACTCTGGCCTGTTCTCTTTTTACAAATAATTTTACAACAATTTGTTTCTCAAATAAGCAGATAAAAATTTAGTACAGATGGATGCTTCTTAAATAAGCAGATATGAATTTAGTATAGATTGAAGCTTCTCAAATAAGCAAATATTAATTAAAGAGCAAATATATTTATAAATTTCAAAGACTTTTATATTTGAGAAATTATGCTTCTTTGTAAGTAGATAGTATTTTGTGCTTAGATCAAATAATGCTTCTGTGTAAGCAAATATGTAAATTATGCACTGTTATAAAAGTTTAAATAACTTTTAGAATGAAAATTCTTCTGAGTAAGCAAATAAGTTGTTTTAAGCTTTGAATCAAATATGCTTTTATTTAAGCAGATATATTCACTTAAGTTTGTGAAATAAAAGTTTAAATAACTTTTATATTATGCAACAAGTATTTTACGAATAAATGAATTTATGATCAAATACTTGTGAGGACAGATATAAATAAATCAGTTAAGCAATATTTGATATAATAAATATATTTGTTTAACTTAGATAATATATAAGAATATTTTATCTATTATGTGAACTTTTATAAATAATGTCACTTAGTACTATAAGGAATCGTACGGTTCGAATTCCTCTTGGTAGAGGTGTATCTCTGTAGCCTTGCGACGTCTAAGTATGACAAAATTTATATTTTCACAATTGATATTTATATAAATATTTTCAATAGATCACTACGATTCTCAAATTGATTCGGATGACTACTCTTTTTAGAAAGGTATCTCAAAGTGTCATTTGAGCTATCAAGTGTCGTATCTATTTTACGATATTTATATAAATAATATCAATAAAATGTCTTGAAGACTATAAGGAATCGACGGTTCAATTCCTCTCCAGAAGAGGTGTATCTCTCAGTAGCTCTTGGTACCAAGTATCCTTTTATTTGATAAATAGATGAAATATAAATATATAGAATTGTGTATAACAATTTATATTCGTAAATCTATAAATATAAATAAGTAAGAGATAATTCAAATAAAATAAATCAAACAACTTATCTCAATTTGCTTAGACCAATTTTCCTCTTCTCAAATGATTAGAACTTTGATAAATAGAAAGAGAAAGCTTCTTAGAGAGAGTATGTAGGAGAGAAATGAGCTTTTCTTGAAAGTGAATTGGTAAATTAGAAATGAAGAAAAACCCTCCTATTTATAGATTTTTGAAGTCAGGGGTAAAATGGTAATTTTGAAATCTGATTTTGAATGCACGGTTTGGATGAATAATTTTTGAATTGAATGGTCCAGATTAAAACAGATTTTACGTGGAATAATTTGTAAATCCGCCCAGGCCAATTTTTGCCAACAAAGCATTTATTGTTCAAAATTAATTCGGTCAAAGACTCAAAAGTGGTTGAATGAACAAAAAAGGAGCAGCTGGCCATGTATTGACTTATATGATATATCGGCCCCGTTCAGGGGCATCCACTTTAAAGAGTAATACGCCCCTTAAAGAGTATTCTGTTTTAAAAAGCCGGCTTTTTTATCTCTCTCCTTGCTACACTACATAATACAAAGACAGAGCTTCTCGCTAGAAAACCACGATCTGCCAAAATCGATTCCCTTTAGCTCTCAAACTAGAAGCAAGCGCCACAGAAATTCTTCGCTACACTGCCCTTGATTCCCAAATCTTCTCCAAGAAACGCGATTGCTGCAAGAGAGAAAGCCGAGCCTTGTAGTCTTGAAATTTCCCTAGAATCGCGATCTCCTTCATCTCATCAATTTGATTCGGTAAGGGCTTGCGATTACGGAAGAAAACGTTTGCTTCATTGATGATTTTACGCGCACACAAACATAAGAAAACGATTACGGAATCCACGTTTGGTATAGGCGGACGACAACTTCTGCTATCAAAACAATCTGGGAGTAAATCTGTCTCTCTTTCTCTCTCTGTTTTGTAAGTCTTTTGTTTCTTCTTTTGCTTCAATGAAATATTTTACTTTAATTTTTGTTATTTTTTCAAATTATTCTTTTAATACTTGATTCATTGCACTAATCTATATAGTCCTTATTCATCATTTGGTGCTTAGTTATTCTGCTAACAAGTGATAATTGAATTGCTAGATAGTGATTTTCTAGAGAGGTGTTTAATTTTCTCCAAAAATATAGCTCTTGGAATTTTAATTTATTTAATTAATTTTTTTTATTTTATAGTTTAGGTGAATCCTAGAGACCAAAATGAGAGACCCAATTTCAAATTTGTGACGCCCCCAAAATTAGGCATACATCACACATTCTAAGTCGCCAAATACATGGTACAAAATTTAAATACAACTTCACTTATACAACTGTTGAGCTGTCGTATAGAATACGACCACAGTTAACTGTGAGTTTTAATACAAATGTATGTAACTCTCATGTTGCCTCGACCACAACCTTACAATGGAACTTTACATAAAAGTATAGTCAAAAACTGTTTTAGAAATTAAAATCTTTAGAAAGTACTCAAGGAAACCTTCGTACATGGGAGGCCATGCGTTTAGGTTATAATAGATATCATATGGCCACAGAATTATCCTTGGTTGACCCAATAGACCCCAAAGAAAAATGAGAAGATTGCTATCATCTTCTTTCCAATGGCGAGTCTTCTCTTGACATATGACTATCTCCACTGTCTCTAAGTGAATATTATATTTTAAATCAACTCCAAGATCATATAGGTAGTGCTAGTAAATATACTCAAGAAGTGGATGCGCATAACCACATCTTATGATAACACGAGGTTGTATGTCATTAGACATCTTGTATGATAGTGGCAAAACACCCTTCCAATGTTGGGTTCACCTCACCTATTTGATTCACCAAATATAACTACTAAATGTTGTATAGAATATAACACACTTTTCTATACTATTTAAGGAGAACCTCCATGACTAGAGACACCTTCATTCTATTCCCCTGTTATCCCTGGCTTCGACCCGTGGCAACACTCTTACGACAACACTCTTATTACCTGAAAGGAATTGTGAAGCAGAAAGGGTGAGCACAACTAGCCCATTAAAGAATATCATGACTAAAGATAATTAAATTATCAATAACTTTCATTAATAATAAATCGGAGATTTAGAACATATGGTAGATGATAAAACTTTTTAACCATAGTTGCAGAACTTTTAACAAGCAATCCATTAGAAGAGTCAAATAGACCATCAGATCTATTATCTTCTCTATGTTAAAAGTCCACCAATAATATTTTATCCCTGAAACATCAATTAACAATTCCTGTCCACAATCATATGAATAACTCATAATCATAATTGTGATTCTAAATTCCTCTTCGCACCCAGGACGAAGATAATTTTCATCACCTATCTTCACCTGAAATATCAAAAATCATGGTTATACCAAATCACAATTCTTGTTCATAATCATACTAATAAATTCATCTTTGCACTCATGTACCCAAAGATATTCATTAACAATTCATATTTGCCTTTACAAGCCAAAGACATACAACTATATTTTAGAAGAGTAAGAGTAGAGCATGATATCTACTATCTTCTACAAATTAAAAGTGTATAACCAATATTTTATCGCTGAGACTCAGCTCAATAAATAATCTACATCATCGAATCATCCCTGCGCTACAGGCCAAGGATATTCTTTAGTATCACGACCACGAATTATCCATGCACTACGGGCTAAAGATAATCGTGTTTTCATCAACGATCCTGATCATGCCATAAAACAATTCATCTTTGCACCCTTGGCCAAAGAGAATCCATAGCCATAATCATACCAAAAACTGTCCATCAATGCACTACGGGCCAATGAGGACTTTTTCATTAGTATCACAACCATAAATTATCCATGCACTACGGGCCAAAGATAATCGTGTTTTTTATCAAGCGGTCACGATCATGCTATAAAACAATTCATCTTTGCACCCTTGGTAGAAGAGAATCCATAGCCATAATCATACCAAAAGCGTCCATCAATGCAATACGGGCCAATGAGGACTTTTTCCACATCATTTGTAACATTACGGTCATGATTATACCGAATAATCCATGGTCATAATTATACCAAATCCATCTATGCACTACGGCCAAAGATGAGTTTCAACACAATATAAGCATGAGGATGATGACAATGATATAAGAATCAATCAAATGAGATAAATGATAAATATTAAACATTTATAATACAATTTATCCAGCGTTCAATAATAACCAAATGTTATTAATCACTTAATAACCTCATAATCTAATATCATTAATATTATAACAATATTTTAATCATTTCTTAAACTTATAAACAATTTATTTCAATTGTTTATACTTTATCAAATAATGCATTTAATCTTTCAAAAATGCCATACTCATAAAATTTCATCATCAATGATCAAATCCCTCATCAAAAATCTGCATATAACCTATATAGGATTTTCATGTCATAAAATCCTATTTTCTAATTTTATTACTTCACATAACATATTTAATTCATTTACTCATAACTAGTTCATTTTCATGAAAAATACCAAAAAATCAGTCCCAAAAATATTTCTTTTCTGGGATTTAGCAGAATATAGTCCCATCTTGAATATATATTTTTCTCAGAATTTTTAAAATTCATTTACTATTTTTTCATATGGCTAAAGCTTGAATATTAGGACATTTATCATAAATTGTAATTTTGTCCAAAAATTCTAAAATTTGAGGTATACTCTGTTATATACATGTACTCCCAATAAAAATTTCATCAATTTTGGATATAACCACAAGGAGTTATAAGGGTTTACTTTTAAAATAGTCTTTTCCTATAAAATCCATAACTCTTAATCTATACATCCAAAAATCGCCATTTTGTACACAATCTAGAAAACTCATCAAATTATCATTTCAAATTTTTCCGAATTTTTGAGGGTTGGAAAAATTATGAATATGCCTAGCGAAACCCTTTTTAATGAAAATACTATTCATTTGAATACGAATGATCATTCACCATGCATGTGGTAATCCACATAGACGAGGTTATTCAACATAATAATAAAGAATGGAATAATGAAGGATTCACCATCGTGCGATAAGTGACTGCAATGAGTTATTCAACGAGAATAATAAATAATGGAACCCGGTCCCGGCGTAACGCGAGACGCGGATATTCGGCGAGAATAATAAATAATGGAACGGCCAAGTCAAGCGTAAACACACGAGACGTGATATTCCGACGAGAATAATAAATAATGGAACCAGTTAAGCATAAATGTTGCAGACGAGGATATTTAAACGAGGATAATAAAGAAACGGAATATTAGAAGAATTTCACCATGTATGTGGTACTTTGCATAAGCAAAGTTATTCCAACATAATAATAAAGAATGGAATAACAAAAGAATTTCACCAAGTATAGGGTAGATGCTGGCGTATATGAGGTTATTCTAACGAATAATAAATAATAATAATATCTTTTATGAGTACGACAATTATATCCCTACCTTAAAAAGAAAAATATTCCCGATTGTAGGGGGGGAATATACTTAAAGAAAACTTGCACTACGCCTCAAAGCTTTCTTAAATTTTAAAGAAATACACTCAAGATTATAGAAGAAGAACTCTCTTTATAGTTTCTCTCTCACAGAGTTTGATTGAATTCGTAAGAAATAATGAAGGAATGAGCTTATTTATAGAAAAATATTGCGTATAAGTAACTAACTCATGAAGCGGTCAGATTGATTTATTTTAATCTGACGGTCCATATTTAAAACAAATCTTTTAAATAAAATATAATATATTCTATTTATAATCTAATAAAATGAATAACTTTATAAAAGATTTTACTATGCAAAACACTATGCTGATAGAATATAATATATTCTATTTATAGAATAACTTTATAAAAGTATTACTTTTTTTATATAAAATGCTTTTACTGTTTTATAACATTAATAATACCAATAAAACAAAACTGAGTGACTTATTACATAAGCATCAATAATCAATATCGTGCTATTTACCAAAATAGAAAAAAAAAATTGAATACTTTTATTTTATAAAATTCGGGGTCTCACAATCACTCCTCATTATGAAATTTCGTCCTCAAAATTTACGTACGTACCTGATATTCGAAGATATGAGAATACCTTTTTTTTTTTTCGGATCGTACCTTCCCGGTTATATCCTCTGTATCATGATTTTTCTATTGCTCATCTCCTGTATTTCAGATATCATTCTAGAATATATTTTCAAAACAAAGGTTAATTGACATATCACAATTTGTCAACTTATCAAGTAAATAATTTCGACTTAGGTAAGTCACACTATTATCGATGTATATAACTCGTCTCTCCCTCCTAGTTCTAGACTCTTATCTCCGCCAAATGACCATATCCCCTAAGCTACGATACCAAATGTGCGCCCCAAAATTAGGTATACATCACCCATTACGAGGGTCACAAATACATGGTACAAAATTTAAATACAACTTCACTTATACAAGTTGTTGGTACGTGTCGTATAGAATCGTCCCACGATTAATCGTGAGTTTTAATACAAATGTATGTAACTCTCGTGTTGCCTCGACCACAACCTTACAATGGTACTTTACATAAAAGTATAGTCAAAAAGCTGTTTTAAAAATTAAAATCTTTGGGAAGTGCTCAAAGAAACCTTCGTTACATGGGAGGCCGTGCGTTTAGGTTATAATAGATATCATATGGCCAAAGAATTATCCTTGGTTGACCTAATAGACCCCAAAGAAAAGCGAGAAGATTACTATCATCTTCTTTCCAATGGTGAGTCTTCTCTTGACATATGACTATCTCCCTTTGTCTCCAAGTGAATATTATATTTTAAATCAACTCCAAGATCATATAGGTAGTGCTAGTAAATATACTCGAGCAAGTGGATCGCACAACCACATCTTATGATAACATGAGGTTGTATGTCCTTAGACATCTGTATGATAATGGCAAAACACCCTTCCAAAGTTGGGTTCACCTCACCCTATTTGATTCACCAAATATAACTTCTAAATGTTGTATAAAATACAACACACTTTTCTATCTTGTTTAGGAGAACCTCCACATCTAGAGACCCTTCATTCTATTCCTGTTATCCCCTCGGCCGATTAATTACAACACTCTTATTATTAAAGAAAGGAATTGTGAAAGGAGAAAGGGTGAGCATAACTAGCCCGATAAAGAATATCATGACTAAAGATAATTAAATTATCAATAACTTTAATTAATAATAAATCGAGATTTAGAACATATGGTAGATGATAAAACTTTTCAACCATAGTTGCGTGAACGAAGCAATCCATTAGAAGAGTCAAATAGACCATCGGATCTATTATCTTCTATGTTAAAAGTCCACCAATAATGTTTTATCCTGTAACATCAATTAACAATTCCACATCCACAATCATATGAATAACTCATAATCCTAATTGTGATTCTAAATTCCTCTTCACACCGGGACGAAGATAATTTTCATCACCTATCTTCACCTAAAACATCAAAAATCATGGTTATACCAAATCACAATTCTTGTTCATAATCATACTAATAAATTCATCTTTGCACTACGGCCAAAGATATTCATTAACAATTCATCTTTGCACTACAAGCCAAAGACATACAACTATATTTTAGAAGAGTCAGTTATGATATCTACTATCTTCTACAAATTAAAAGTGTATAACCAATATTTTATCGTTGAGACTCATTTCGATAAATAATCCACATCATCGAATCATCCACGCACTACGGATCCGATGATATTCTTTAGTATCACGACCACGAATTATCCATGCACTACAGGCCAAAGATAATCGTGTTTTCATCAACGATCCTGATCATGCCATAAAATAATTCATCTTTGCACCCTTGGCCGAAGAGAATCCATAGCCATAATCATACCAAAAACTGTCCATCAATGCACTATGGGCCAATGAGGACTTTTTCATTAGTATCACAACCACAAATTATACATGCACTACGGGCCAAAGATAATCATGTTTTTATCAGCGGTCCTAATCATGCTATAAAATAATTCATCTTTGCACCACTTGTAGATAAGAGAATCCATAGCCATAATCATACCAAAAGCGTCCCATCAATGCACTACGAGCCAATGAGGACTTTTTCCATATCATTTGTAACATTACGGTCATGATTATTTTAAGAATAATCCATGGTCATAATCATACCAAATCTATCATGCACTTCTGACCCAAAGATGACTTTCAACACAATATAAGCATGAGGATGATGACATGATGATGATATAAGAATCAATCAAATGAGATAAATGATAAATATTAAACATTTATAATACAATTTATCCAGCGTTCAATAATAACCAAATGTTATCAATCACTTAATAACCTCATAATCTAATATCATTAATATTATAACAATATTTTAATCATTTCTTAAACTTATAAATAATTTATTTCAATTGTTTACACTTTATCAAATAATGCATTTAATCTTTCAAAAATGTCATACTCATAAAATTTCATCATCAATGATCAAATCCCTCATCAAAAATCTGCATATAACCTATATAGGATTCTCAAGCCATAAAATCCTATTTTCCAATTTTATTACATCACATAACATATTTAATTCATTTACTCATAACTAGTTCATTTTCATGAAAAATACCAAATCAGTCCCAAAAATATTTCTTTTCTGGGATTTAGCAGATTATAGTCCCATCTTGAACATATAGTTTTCTCAGAATTTTTAAAATTCATTTACTATTTTTCATATGGATAAAACTGCCGAATATTTAGACATTTATCATAAATTGTACTTTTGTCCAAAAATTCTAAAATTTACAGGGTATACTCCTGTTATATACATGTACTCCCAATAAAAATTTCATCAATTTTGGATATAACCACAAGGAATTATAAGGGTTTACTTTTAAAATAGTCTTTTCCTATAAAATCCATAACTCTTAATCTATACATCCAAAAATCGCCATTTTTGTACACAATCTAGAAAACTCATCAAATTATCATTTCAAATTTTTCCAGAATTTTTGAGGGTCAGAAAAATTATGAATCGCCTTTTGGCGAAACCCCTTTTAATGAAAATACTATTCCATTATGAATCTGAATGATCATTCACCATGCATGTGGTAATCCCATAGGCAGAGTTATTCAACATAATAATAAAGAATGGAATAATGAAGGATTCACCATCGTGCGATAGACTACTCAAGCGAGTTATTCCCAATGAGAATAATAAATAATAGAACCGGTCCGGCGTAACGAGCTTGCAGTGATATTCTAACAGAATAATAAATAATGGAGCAGCCCAAGTTAAGGCGTAAAGCATACGCAGACGATGATATTAAAGCGAATAATAAATAATGGAACCGGATCCGGCATAAATGCAGACGAGATATTAAAGCGAGGATAATAAAGAACGGAATATTAGAAGAATTTCACCATGTATGTGGTACTTTGCATAAACAGGTTATTCCAACATAATAATAAAGAATGGAATAACAAAAGAATTTCACCAAGTATATAGGGTATCAGCGTATCTGAGTTATTCAACAGAATAATAAATAATAATAATAATATCTTTTATGAGATACGATAATTATATCCCTACCTTAAAAAGAAAAGTATTCCATTAGTAGAGTAGGGAATATACTTGAAGAAAACTTGCACTACGCTCAAAGCTTTCTTAAATTTTAAAGAAATACACTCAAGATTATAGAAGAAGAACTCTCTCTATAGTTCTCTCTCTAGAGTTTGAATTGAATTAAGTAAGAAATAATGAAGGAATGAGCTTCTATTTATAGAAAAATGAATTTGCGTAGTAACTAACTCATGAAGCGGTCCAGATTGATTTACTTTAATCGACGGTTCATATTTAAAACAAAATCTTTTAAATAAAATATAATATATTCTATTTATAATCTAATAAAACGAATAACTTTATAAAAGATTTTACTATGCAAAATATTATGCATGATAGAATATAATATATTCTATTTATAGAATAACTTTATAAAATTATTACATTTTATATAAAATACTTTTACATTTTATTACATTAATAATACCAATAAAAAAACAAAACTAAGTGACTTATCACATAAGCATCAATAATCAATCAAATCTATTTACCAAAATAGAAAAAAAATTGAATACTTTTATTTCATAAAATTTGGGTCTCACAATCACCTCCTTGCATGAAATTTCGCCCTCGAAATTTATATACGTACACGATATTGAAGAGATTAGAATACCTTGCTTTCTTTTTTGGATTGTACCTTCCGTTTTATATCCTCTACGTATCATGATTTTTCCATTGCTTTCATCTCACGTATATTTGAGATATCATTCTAGAATATATCTTCAAAACAAAGGTTAATTGACATATCATAATTTGTCGACTTATCAAGTAAACAATTTTAGCTTAGGTAAGTCACACACTAGCGAAGTATATAACAAATCTCTCCTCCTGAGTTCTAGACTCTTATCTCTTGGTGACCATATCCCTAAGCTCACGATACCAAAATGGCGCCCCAAAATTAGGTATACATCACCCATTCTGAGTCGTCAAATACATGGTACAAAATTTAAATACAACTTCACTTATACAACTGTTGAGCTATCGTATAGAATACGACCACAGTTAACTGTGAGTTTTAATACAAATGTATGTAACTCTTATGTTGCCTCGACCACAACCTTACAATGGTACTTTACATAAAAGTATAGTCAAAAACGGTTTTAAAAATTAAAATCTTTGGGAAGTGCTCAAAGAAACCTTCGTACATGGGAGGCCATGCGTTTAGGTTGTAATAGATATCATATGGCCAAAGAATTATCCTTGGTTGACCTAATAGACCCCAAAGAAAAACGAGAAGATTACTATCATCTTCTTTCCAATGGTGAGTCTTCTCTTGACATATGACTATCTCCACTGTCTCCAAGTGAATATTATATTTTAAATCAACTCCAAGATCATATAGGTAGTGCCCGTAAATATACTCAGCAAGTGGATGCGCACAACCCTGTCTTATGATAACATGAGGTTGTATGTCCTTAGACATCCTGTATGATAATGGCAAAACACCCTTCCAAAGTTGGGTTCACCTCACCCTATTTGATTCACCAAATATAACTTCTAAATGTTGTATAAAATACAACACACTTTTCTATACTGTTTAGGGAGAACCTCCACATCTAGAGACCTTTATTTCTATTCCCTATTATTATCCCTTGGGCAATAACACTCTTATTACCTGAAAGGAATTGTGAAACAGAAAGGGTGAGCACAACTAGCCCAGTAAAGAATATCATGACTAAAGATAATTAAATTATCAATAACTTTAATTAATAATAAATCAGAGATTTAGAACATATGGTAGATGATAAAACTTTTCAACCATAGTTGCAGCGGAACGAGCAATCCATTAGAAGAGTCAAATAGACCATCAGATCTATTATCTTCTCTATGTTAAAAGTCCACCAATAATGTTTTATCCCTGTAACATCAATTAACAATTCCTGTCCACAATCATATGAATAACTCATAATCCTAATTGTGATTCTAAATTCCTCTTCACACCCAGGACGAAGATAATTTTCATCACCTATCTTCACCTAAAACATCAAAAATCATGATTATACCAAATCACAATTCTTGTTCATAATCATACTAATAAATTCATCTTTGCACTACGGCCAAAGATATTCATTAACAATTCATCTTTGCACTACAAGCCAAAGACATACAACTATATTTTAGAAGAGTCAAGTAGAGCATGATATCTACTATCTTCTACAAATTAAAAGTGTATAACCAATATTTTATCGCTGAGACTCAGCTCAATAAATAATCCACATCATCGAATCATCCCTGCACTACAGACCAATGATATTCTTTAGTATCACGACCACGAATTATCCATGCACTACAGGCCAAAGATAATCGTGTTTTCATCAACGATCCTGATCAACCATAAAATAATTCATCTTTTCACCCTTGGCCGAAGAGAATCCATAGCCATAATCATACCAAAAACTGTCCATCAATGCACTATGGGCCAATGAGGACTTTTTCATTAGTATCACAACCACAAATTATCCACGTACTACGGGCCAAAGATAATCGTGTTTTTATCAGCGGTCCTAATCATGCTATAAAATAATTCATCTTTTTTGCACCTTGGCGAAGAGAATCCATAGCCATAATCATACCAAAAAGCGTGAGGACCCATCATCATTTATAACTACGAGCCGATGAGGACTTTTTCCACATCATTTGTAACATTACGGTCATGATTATATCATTTGAATAATCCATGGTCATAATCATACCAAATCTAATCATGCACTACGACCCGAAAGATGACTTTCAACACAATATAAGCATGAGGATGATGACAATGATATAAGAATCAATCAAATGAGATAAATGATAAATATTAAACATTTATAATACAATTTATCCGACGTTCAATAATAACCAAATGTTATCAATCACTTAATAACCTCATAATCTAATATCATTAATATTATAATAATATTTTAATCATTTTTTAAACTTATAAACAATTTATTTCAATTGTTTACACTTTATCAAATAATGCATTTAATCTTTCAAAAATGCCATACTCATAAAATTTCATCATCAATGATCAAATCCCTCATCAAAAATCTGCATATAACCTATATAGGATTCTCAAGCCATAAAATCCTATTTTCCAATTTTATTACTTCATATAACATATTTAATTCATTTACTCATAACTAGTTCATTTTCATGAAAAATACCAAATCAGTCCTAAAAATATTTCTTTTACGGGATTTAGAGAATATAGTCCCATCTTGAACATATATTTTCTCGAATTTTTTAAAATTCATTTTATTATTTTCATATGGCTAAAAGCGCGAATATTTAGACATTTATCATAAATTTTACTTTTGTCCAAAAATTCCAAAATTTATAGGGTATACTACTGTTATATACATGTACTTCCAATAAAAATTTCATCAATTTTGGAGTTAACCACAAGGAGTTATAAGAGTTTACTTTTAAAATAGTCTTTTCCCATAAAATCCATAACTCGTAATCTATACATCCAAAAATCGCCATTTTTGGACACAATCTAGAAAAATCATCAAATTAACATTTCAAATTTTTCCAGAATTTTTGAGTGTCAGAAAAATTACGAATCTACCCCTGACAGAAACCCCTTTTTAATGAAAATACTATTCGCATGAATACGAAGGATCATTCACCATGCATGTGGTAATCCACATAGACAGGTTATTCCAACAGAATAATAAAGAATGGAATAACTGAAGGATTCACCATGCGTGCGATAAAGATTGCTGCAAATAGGTTATTCCCAACAGAATAATAAATAATGGAACCGGTCGGATAAACGCATGCAAGGCGAGGATATTAAATGAGAATAATAAATAATGGATCGGCCGGTAAAGGCGTAAGCGCATGCACATGTGATATTAAAGCAGAATAATAAATAATGGAGACAGTCCGGCATAAACGCATGAGATAGGATATTAAGCGGGATAATAAAGAACGGAATATTAGAAGAATTTCACCATGTATGCGATACTTCGCATAAACAGGTTATTCCAACATAATAATAAAGAATGGAATAACAGAAGAATTTCACCAAGTATAGGGTAGTCCGCGTATACAGGTTATTCTAACAGAATAATAAATAATAATAATAATATCCTTTACGAGTACGACAATTATATCCCCTACCTTAAAAAGAATATACTTGAAGAAAAATTGCACTACGCTCAAAGCTTTCTTAAATTCTAAAGAAATACACTCAAGATTATAGAAGAAGAACTCTCTCTATAGTTTGTCTCTCTAGAGTTTCAGTGAATTCGTAAGAAATAATGAAGGAGCGAGCTTATTTATAGAAAAATGGGTGCATAGTAACTAACTCATGAGCAGTCCAGATTGATTTACTTTAATCTGACGGTCCATATTTAAAGCAAAATCTTTTAAATAAAATATAATATATTCTATTTATAATCTAATAAAACGAATAACTTTATAAAAGATTTTCTTATGCAAAACACTATGCCGCGATAGAATATAATATATTCTATTTATAGAATAACTTTATAAAAGTATTATGTTTTATATAAAAAGCTTTTACATTTTATAACATTAATAATACCAATAAAACAAAAGCTGAGTTACTTATCACATAAGCATCAATAATCAAATAAGTCTTTATTTACCAAAATAGAAAAAAATTTTGAATACTTTTATTTCATAAAATAAAGGGTCTCGAAAAAATTTGTGCTTCCTTTAAAATACTAAATATTTGACATAGAGCTCCATATTTCCTCCTCCACGAAATTTGGTTAAACCATTTGGTTTACTTTAATATTATTTTAAGTTCGGGTTATGAGTTGAATACTGAGTTTGAATAATTTTCCTTAGAATGCATACATAAATTTTTCTCGAAGGATCGAGGAAGTATTTGTCAATATTTCCTATGAAAATGGATTTAGTTGATACTTATAAAAGAAAATCAAGAAGGTGTTGATTGTAGTTGTACACGAGTTTGTACAATCAATTTAAAATTGAGAAAAGTCTAAACCTAACACGCCTTGTAGGAGTCTTTAATAGTATTCAATATAAGACTGTTGAGTGGTTTCCCACAAACAACCAACAAATTAGTTTAAAGTCTGCGTCTACACACTTTGTTTTCACGATTGAGTTAGATCGATCACTAATTCGTATATACTTCCGCTCTCTACGGAAGGAATCGTTTAGCCCCGGATCCTATACATCCACCATTAAAGAGTAAGGTTCAGACTTTGCCTTAGACTTATACTTTACCGTACCAATACTCAAGAAATTGGTGATTATCACGAGATATTTTAATGTCACCAACTTATTATTATAAAATAATTTCAAATAAATTATTTAATATCAATAGATAATTTTTATCCATCTTCTTACTAATTTATCTTTACAATTCATAATAAATATATAATAATGATATATTTATTAAACACATAAATCACTTATTCATATAGCTTTCGTATTACCCTATGTAACACAATACCACATACCTCGTATCACATAAGTATATATATATTCTTATTCGAACCCATCTCATACTTTAAGAATTTTATTTACTAAATTCTTATTTTAATATTTTCTAAAAATTCGGGTTCTTACAGCATCTCCCTCAATATGTGTTTGTTTCTTATTATGACACCTAGAGTTATGTCCATACTTCCAACACACTCTGCATCTGAGAGATCCTTGGAATTTTTTCCCTAAGTTACCAGAACCATTTGCAAGCTCATCTCTGTTTCTCTTCCTTAGCTTTTTTGGCCTACCAGACATCTTATTAAACTTGGGAGACATTAATTTGAGATTATTTTCCACTTGGACTTGACATTGGTGCTATACAAGGCTCATAAATCTTCTTGTAAATGGTTATCTTGTACAAATCATTCACAAAATTTACAGGGTCCAGGTTTTTGAAAACCATACATGAGATGGCATGATTGCAAGGTATGTCTGTCATGTCCCATTTTTTTCAGCTACAACCCTTTGCATCTAAATCAACTGTAGATTGATCCCCATACACTGTCCTTACTTGAAACATGTGGTCATTTGTAGGGGTAGCAATGCAATCTCCTGCATATTTATTGGCTCTTTCTAGCCTCTCAAGTGAATTGGGACAAAGGTCCCCAAGCCATCTTTGGCATAATGTCCTATTAATGTTTAATCTCTTCATTGGAAAATCTCTGATATCTTCTAGCATATTAAGAATTGGTTTTTCTCTTGCCCCATTAATCATGTTGTTAAAACTTTCACATAGGTTGTTTGTCAAGATATCACACTTGGGTATGTGCTAAAATGTGATCTTGACCATTGGCTTACAGGTTTTTCTTATATCCAGTTTACAGCCACAGGACTATTTTTCCTTAGTGCCTCCATGTTGTCCTTATACCTTTTAGGATGTGTTGCTTTTCCACAATCCCACAACAACTCTCTCAATCCCATTCCTCTATGCCCTGTATTTGCAAAATTTTGATGTAAATGCTGAAAACAAAACCTATTCTCTGAGTTAGGGACTAATTCTTCAAATGCCTTATTCAATACTTTTTGTTTATCAGATACAAATGTCCAACCATAGTCATTCACAATTTTCACATCATCTTTTAATAATCCTAAAAACCACAACCAACTGTCATATTTTTCTCCCTCTACCACTACATAAGCTACTGGATACATATTATTATTTGAGTCAATACCCACAGTTGTTAACAAGATACCTCCATTTGTGCTTTTTAAGAATATTCCATTAACACCAACTATAGGCCTGCAGTGCTTAAACCCTTCCTTCGTCCCACCCAAACATACATAAATCCTCCTGAACAAAGGTTTCCCACCAATTAAGGTACCATGCTCAGTTTGTAGCTCAACAGTGCTCCCGGGATTCAATCTTTTTAATTCATCAACATATTTCTACAAGTTATGATATTTCTCCAGATGATTTCCCTCAATCATCTTCATAGCCTTGACCCTTGCTCTGAAATAGAGATATTTGAATGGTGTGATCATTCCATACTGACTCCACAAACTTTGATGCATTTATCTTTGGATTTCTTCTAAACTCATTTAAGTATTGCTCAGCTAACCAAGCAGCTGTCACACCCTTAACTTTGTGAATCCTAGGGCAAATGTGTGTCAAATTGATGATCTTAATCTGCAGGGTGTTCTCTTTTTGTAATTTCCCAACATATATTTTTCATGGGCATGTGGGAGTGCACATGAACCCCACCCTATATTTCTCATTCTTGTATACATTTACTGCTCTCCCATGTTTCACGTATGCTACCACAACTTTCTTTAAAACTTTGTTGTCTACAAATAATCATCCATCATTGTCGCGTGATTAAATACAGGCCATTTAGGCCCATCCTCATCATCATTTATCTGCATTCTTGGTATGTCCTCAATCATGAGGTCTTCTTCTACAAAATCAGATTCCAGTTCACTAACAACCTCTTTTCCCTTTCCTTTTGGCAACAAACTTTTCCTTTCCCTTTTTATTTCCCCTCCCATTCCCCTTATCATTTACACCTACTCCATCAAACTCAATATCACTATCAACATTCTCTTCATAGTCTTCATCATCCTCCTTATATACATTATCATTAAATGAAGTCACATATGTAGAGTCCTCACTATTAGTGTCACTATACTCAACATCACCACAACTAAAGCCATCATCCAGGTGGTCCTTCCCATCGCCACTACTGAAGTCATCAACTTTTTCCTTCCCTTTATCAAATGTCTTAGCATTGCTCCCAACTTGTTCTGCCCCTGACTCTGCATTATCTACCTCTTCACTAACCAAACACACTTCTACTTCTCTTGACTTAGGAATAAAAGACTTAATAAAGCCTAGGTCTTTTACATTAATAAGGCGTCTATAACCTTTCTCAGGCACAAAGTGGTAAAATGATAAATCCCCAACAAAGCCCAATTCCCCCAATTCCATTGCCATATTTCTCAGTTCCCTATAACTCATATCCTTTAACTCGACATAATCAAAAAACTTAATTGTTCCCCCCCACATACCCTTTCTTGTCAAACTTTCTACCATAAACCATTTTAATCAGAAAAACGGGATGATCTGGATCATCTACACACAAATTTAGTCATTTAATTCAACACCCACAGACAAAAAATAACAAATGACTTTTCTAACTTTTTTTTTACTATTCCTAACTGCCACTTATGTAAAAAACAAAGCAGAAAAACTAAAAAAGACAAACGAGACCACCATTGTCGACCAAAATTGAGCATGCAAAAAACTTTATCAACTAATTCATGAAAATATGCTTCTTGACCATCTATGTATATTGTTTCTATACTTCAGATAAGAATAAAGAATATACCTGGATATAAAGTGGTGCCAAAACCTTCAAAATCAAACAACCTCAGTACCCAAATATTTTTTATTGTAGTCTAGCTGGTTAGTATGGATTCAAACTTGATCTCGACCCTCTTGATAGCAAAAATCGAAGCCAAATCCTCACGTCCCTTCACATCACTCTGTAAATTGCATTGGCTTTGCTTTAAGCCCTAGAAGATGAACGATCACTCTAATTGAAGCCACTGACGGTTAAATCCCTCTCTTTTGAACCTTTATTTTGCTAATTGACTATTCTCTTATATTTGTACAAATTGAGTACTTCAAGTACAGTTATATGATAAACATTATCAAAATATTAAATTATCACGTGTGGCCATATTCTAACCAAAAATTTGATCTGAATGTTCCAATAAGGTCCATCGTGCTTATTTATGTGTACTTTGGGTAGCGGGATGAGAGCGTTCAAATATTAGGGTACGAATGGTAAATGAGTGTATACTTCGGGGTGAAATTTATAATCAACCTTATAGAGAAAAAACTGATGAATCATAAAATATACTTCAAGAATCATGTTAGTTCCTGGAGGCACGAAAGTTATCTAGAAGGGGGGGTTGAATAGATATTTAAAATCTTTTTCTTTTCAAATAATAACTTAACAGATTTGTTAATAAAATAATTAATTAACCACATCAGAATGTAAGAAATAATTATCCCATATAAGATAAAACAGAAGTTATAATTTAAATAACATATATAACAGATATAGTAGTTAAAGAGACTAAAAGTAAATGACACATTGTTTTAAGTGGTTCAGAGTACTCAAGACTCCTAGTCCACTCTTCTACTCCACGAGTAGGAAATCCACTAAGGATATTGATGCAATCTTCGAATCACTGAGATTCCTTCAAGATTAGTAGTCTTGGAACAGTAGTTCACTAAGAACTCTTTAAGCCCAGCAGACTTGGATCACTAGTACACTGAGTACTCTTTAAGTCCAGCAGACTTGGCAGTTCTGTTATGAGGTTTTGTTGATGTTGTGCTACTAAGTTGCCTTAAGCATAAATTCTGAAGAACTTAGTAGTTGAGCAAGACTTTTCTTCAAATTCATAGAGTGAGGCTTTGATTCTAATGATTTGTGCGTTCTTGCTTTTTTTGTATTCTTCAACCTGTTTGCCTTATGTGGGAGCCTTTAAAGTCTTCCCGTTGAGAAGCTTCCGTTGGAGCATTTAATACTTCAGATATTCTGGGATCTTGATGTTGACATCCTAGGATTATGTGAACACTCCTTTCTGAATTGCCTGACACAGAAAATTGCTTTCTCACCTACCACATCTGAAAAGTCAATTTCATCCGACCGGTTGGAAGTCACCTTTCTTTTCCCTTTTGACTTATCGATTTAGGTCAAAGATGTTGGTGAGAGCATTAGGATTCTCAAACATCAACGTTCAAATATCAGTTGTTACTATCAGACATTATTTTTCATCATATAATCGAACTTCGACGATTCTGATGCTAACTAATGAACACTACGATCGTGGTCTGTTAATAAGTGCTTGTAGGCGATTTACTCTGGACTGCCTCTAATGAAAATCGTAGAGTACTCTATAATTCTGCCTTAGCTTTGACAACGCTTGACTGACTACGATTTTAGTCAGTGACGCCTTGAAGATTCCACAATTTCGAGTTGTACCTACGATTTTTGACTTAGCTTGACATGCACTTGGTAAACTGCTTCTACAATCCCGAGATGCTTGCTCGGCAGACTACGATTCTGTCTATAATCTCTTGTTTGCTTGCTAGACAATGATTTTGTCTTGGTCCTATCCATTACAACTCATAAGATCAACCAAATAAGTTTGATCTTTCTACTACAAGAGTTTTACAAAAAGATAAATATTAAGCTCAGATCAACTTAACAATTTTGATCTTTAATCTAAGTCGTTGTACATATGATATAATAAGGACTTTATATCTTTTGATAATGCATGCATATTTATTTATTCCAACATCAAATTTAAATATGCAACTCCCAACAAATCCCAATAATTAGAGACAATTAACCCAATATCAACCCTCTATTTTAATAAATTTCCATCATTGATCCCCTATCTCGTCACTAGGATGTTTAAATTAGAGGTTTTGATTTCATTAAAATTCTTCAAGATTGAATTGATGTCGCATATAATAATAATAAGATTAGAAATCAATGGCTTGTTTTCATTGAATAAAGGTGAGGTGTACACATACAATTATAAGCTGAAATTGGGTTATTTTCCAAATATTAATCTTGATTAATGATCAATCAAATATTCTAAATCTAGTTAATTACCTAATCTATGGGATTTGTTGTCAATTAAAATTATTTACAACACCTAAATGGGATAATAACATGATACAAACTTAATTCCTCTAATATGCCCCCTCAAGATGAAGTTCATGTGGAGAGTTGATCTTCAAAAATTGAAAACGAGTGTGTGGGAGAGGTTCGGTCAAGACATCGTCTAATTGATCTTCTAAGGACACATGGGTGACACGTAAAGCTCCGGTTTTTACTTGATTCCGAATAAAATGATAATCAATCGCAACATGTTTCATCCGTGAATGAAACACAGGATTAGAAAAGAGATGAGTTGCACCAACATTGTCACAATAGATAACCGAAGCAACATGAATACAAACACCAAGCTCATATAGAAGAGAACAAATCCAACGTAAGTCAACAACTGTAGCAGCAACAGAACGATATTCAGCTTCAGTGGAGGAGCGTGCAACTGTGCGTTGTTTCTTATTCCCTTTCACTTTTTTGGTGGTTGCAATCCATCCATCTGACTCTCTATTTGGTGTTTGTAATATGTCAATTTGTTTTTGGATTGGCGAGAAAATCGACCTCCAAGACATGATAGAGATTGAAAGGGCAACAGGTCTTGACAAGAGAAAAGAAAGGAGGATGATAACAAACCTTATAGCTGACGGTCAAAATTTCGAGTTGTCGCCATTTTTTTAGAGAGAGAATGGTGATGCGGTAAGTGTTTGGGTTTGATTGGGGAATAAGTAATTTCCAAAAAAGTCACGTAAGAATGAAGAAACAGTCAAACAAAGTCAATTAACTTCTGTCAAAAAAATGTGAAAAAACTAATTCTCTCTTGACGTGAAAAAATTGTACTTAGTTAGCTAAAACAGAAAATAAGTGTAAGTTGGTTGATTTTTAGCTTCATTTACCCTAAACTACACACTACTAACATTTTTTATTTTTGGCAAGTTTTTCTTGTTGTTGGGAAACAACTTAATTTTTATAGGAAGTGAGTTTTTTCTTTCCAATTTCCATATAAGGAAAGTGAGGAATACATGAATTTATAGTGGTTTAAGAGTATTCACAATAGTTTCTTTATTTCTATCTCTACTCTATAGTGATGTTGACCCATTTTGCAAGATAGAGATTCAATTTTTTCAATATTTACCCAACAGATTCCTTATATTTATTTCTTAAATATTGAAATTTAAAAGTTAAAAGTTAAATTTTGAAAGTTTCAACAGTCAAAACATGTTTTGACCGTTGTAACTACAACCTCTCGTTTTCAATTATAAAATCGCTATTAATTTATTAATTTTTTAAAAGTAAGTATTTGATATTTTTAATTTTAATCAATACATATTGTAACTTATTTAGAAAAAAAATACTGCTACAATTTTTAGCAAAATTAATAAGTTTGAGAATGCATCAAATTGACTTATAAAAATTAATAATAATCTTATAACATAGATGTATCTCAATAACATAGATGTATCACAACCAAAAGTACACATGTAACAATATTTTTAACATGAGAATCATTGAATTTCAAGAAATAACATATACTTGGGGAAATAAACTTAAGTGTTATACTTTCCAAAGTGGACTAAAATTTTATGGTTCTTGGAGTAAAAACTATTTTTGATTTCCTTTGACATAAAAGCTCATCAACACATAAAATGACCATGTCTAACCATAAAACATCATATAACATATAGATCTACCATCATATGACTCAGAAATATAAACTCATCCTTTGATCTAAAACAACCATAGACAATCACATAAATCTAACTAGGGTTTTGAGATAAGTAAACTTTAGAACCTTGATTTAGTGTCATCTCTTCTTCTTCTTCCAATGTAGGTTATAAAGCTTGAAGGCATGAACCAAATCTCCTCTCCTTCTCTTCCTTAATGTTTCGACAGCCCCCTCCCTTTAATTCTCTCTCAAATATTTTGCTATATAGATTTTTGGAACTTAAGAAGAGAAAATGAACTACACTTTTTGCTAGGTAATGAGAGAGGCTCTATTTATAGCTCCAAAAATGTATATATGTTTATATATATATATATATATATATATATATATATATATATATATATATACACACACACACACACAAAATCTCTACAAACTTCTAATTTTCCTTGCAATTTCCTAATTCATAGATCTCATCTTAATTAAGCTAGCTTACTAGGGAATATTAGCTTACTAGTCCACTAATATATAATCAAATACTTGGACTCTCTCTTAATTTAATAAAACACTTCAGCATACCCACCCTATTTAATTCCCATACCCACCCTATTCATAAAACATACACAAAAGAAATAAAATTACATGAATTGACATACATAATACATGAAAATATTTCAAATAAACATATATACATGAACTGACATACATACTACTCCAAAAAAAAGAGAAGAGATAAAAGAAAAACTTACACAAAAGAAAGAGATTAATGGCAGAGAAGGTCAATGTCCGTTGCTATGTACTGCCCAAAACAAAACATACAGGTATTAGAAAAAAAACTCAAATTAAACCTTAACATAACTAAATTGGAACTTATATACAAATTAAACCCTAAGAAGAAGAAAAAGTGTAACTTACTAATGGAAGCTAAGTGTGAGAAATGTAGAACCAAAACTGAGAGGGGACGAAAATTGGGGGAGATTGTAATAGTGTATCAGGCCAAAGAAAGGGGAGGAAGAAAGGATGAGCCAAACGGTGGAAGAAGATGGCGAGGACCATCGACGGCACAGTGATGGCGAGAGAAACAGAGGGAAAGAACAGAAACGCGAGGGAAAGAAAATGGAGAGGAAAAAAAATTGAATATGGGGGATTAAAAATAAGACCTCATTCTCGACGGCGTGTCTCGTCGCTCTCCTCCCGTCGCCAGCGAGTCATTCGCGACAGCGTTGTCGTCGCCTTGCACATCTATAGCCGTCGCCAAAGAGTTTTTCCTCCACCGCCAAATTTTCGCAACTTTTTTTTCCTGGGAAAATGTTATTATCGACGGCCCTCATTCGCGACGGCGTTCCCGTCGGCATTAAGGTCATTCTCGACGGTATATTTGTCGTCGCCAATACCCCCGTCTCCAATGACCCTTTTTCTTGTAGTGTGAGTTGTCCACTTAAATGAAGGTGTAAAATGTCATTTTACATACATAGATAATAATCTTTTGACTCTCTCATCTTGATGAGTAAAATCCTATATGGAGATTGAAATAGAGAATTAAATAAGGATAAGAAAATTGTTGGATAATAATTTATTGATATATTCATTAAATTTAGGAATAAAAAGTCTATTGGAGAAACTGTTATGAATGTTCTAAGGGTTAGATTCCAAACAAAGGTTAGCAAAAATACAGATCTAAATTATTATTGTTATTGTTGTTTTTCCTAAGCAATTAGTGGCTTAGGGTGTGTTTTTCAACTTTTGAGCAAATTTAAGTGATTTTATTTTTATTTTTTTGGGTGGACCGTGGGGGGAGGTTCATATATTTTAGACTATCTCACCTTAAAAATGGTACCACACTTAAATAACCAATTTTCGTCATATAATTATAGTTTATTTTAATACCAATTCAATTGCAGGAAGTAAAAAAAAACACTTTCTCCAGTTGGCAATTTTCGAATCAAATTTTGAATGAATTCATTAGTCCCATTTAAGCCTGACAAAATATGGTTATCAGTTGGTTTTAGTTTTCAAAATATGGTTATGGTTCCATTTAAGAACTAAAACCATATTAACCATTTTTAATATGGGTTGGAACCATATGTTTTGACTTTTAAATAAATTTTTAAAAAATAAAATTAATATATACTACAGATAGAGAAACGGATATAAGGGGTGGAATTTAGGCTCCTTAAGTAATGATATGAGATATGTTTGTATGAAAAAAAAATAAAAGTAATGTAATTAATATACTTTTTTTGGGAGGGAGTAGTGGAGGTGGGGTGGGGGTGGGGGTTGGGTGGGTGGGTAGGGTAAAGGGTGGGTGGTGTATACATAATCACTTAATATTAATTTTTTTGGAGGAGTGGTGGGGGTGGGTGGGTGATGTATACAAATTATTTTTTGGGGTAGGGGTGGGGTGGGTGTGGAGTGAGGAGAGGGGTGGGGTGGTAAGGGTGTATACATAATCACATAATATTATTTTTTTTTTGGGTGTGGGTGTGAGTGTTGGTGGGGGTAGGGGTGGGGCATGGGGTGGGATGGGGAGTGGGGTATACATAATCACATAATATTATTTATTTTGGGTGGGGGTGGGGGTAGGGTGGGGTGGGGTGGGGTGAGGGGGTTGAGGGTGGGGTGGGGTGGGTAGGGTAGGGGTGCGTAGCGTAGGGTGGGTGGTTAAGCTTCTTGAATATGTAAATATGGATGGAAAGAACTTTTGATTTGGATTTAAAATAAAATATGGGTCGAAAAATGGTTAACCGGGTTGGAACTATATTTATTTTTCAAAATATGGTTCCAAACTTTAACCAAACCAAATAAATAAAAATAGTTAACCAACCCATTTGGTTCCAGTTAATATGATTTGACCCGATAGTTAACCAACTATATTGCCAGGTCTAGTCCCATCCTATTTCAAGTATAATCTAAAAGTAAAAATAAAAAGTCTTACACACCTAACAGAACGGATCTAAAGCACTCCTCTTAAATAACACACTCTCTTAAATAACACTCTTTTATTAAAACTACGTCATTTTGGAGATTCTTTTAAAATATTACAAAATAAAATTAAAATAGAGTAGTCCCACTTGTTTTCCTTTTATTTACAAAAATGTCACCTGCGGCCCCACTTATTTTTTTAAAAAAGAATCACCGCAACGACATAATTTTAATAAAAAAGTACTATTTAGGAGAGAATGCTTTAGATCCGTCCTCACCTTTTGTAAAACTCATTTATTATTCATTTCAAATTATTATTAGAGTTCTGTTATGTATTGCAATACATTTATATCAAAATACAATTAAACTTATCAATACATGTGATTTGTAGGAATTATAGGAGGGTCCAAATTATTACACATTTATCTAAAAAGATTACCACTAATATTTATTCATTTAACTGACAATAAAAAAAACAGCATAAACATTCATAGTATTTATCATGATTCTTATTATTAATCAAAAATTTAAGAAAAATTATGAATTATTTATAAGGTTCAAGGGAGCTCATAAGAATTTGAGCCAAAAGTATTATTTATTTATTTATTTATTTGCCGAAAAATGTTGTGCAAATTTTCTCTTAGGCTATGTTTGTTTGCAAGTATTACACTTGAAATATAATAGGACTATTTATCTCAATTGTCTTGTTTGTTTTTAAATTTGAACTTGAGACTATTAGTCCAATGATTATAAAATGACTTAAGATGTGGACTATTTAATATCATGTCTAGCTAGGTATTATAATTCCATCATGCGGAGTTAAAAATTTATAGACAAAATTAACCTTTATTTCTTTTAATATGACTAGCGTGTATTAATAAATAGAAATTAACAATAATTTTGGACAATTTTTTTTAATAGCGTGTATGTTATGAAATTTTTAATAGCGTGTATCAGCTTTCTCTCCTTCTCCATCACTATATCCAAGCACATCAAATTTTATTGGCTTAAATATGAATTAGTACCCTAAACTATAGGCCATATTCCACTTCGGTGATCCACCTTTTAATTTTGTCAATTAGATGATTAAACTATTAAATTTTTCCAATTGCAAAAAATTGAACATACCACGTCAAAAATTGCTGACGTGACAACTTGTGTGGGGCCTTATGAAGTTGGTGTGGCAAAAAAAGAGTTTTTTTAATCATAATATTGTTTGTGTTGTATTAATTAGTTATGTTATATAATTTGTTGTTTGACCATTTTTGTAAGACCCCAACTTTTATGAATAAAGATGAATTTTCTATAAATATCATTTTTTGAATATTATGGAGTGAATTTGATATAATGTTATAGTTGTGGGTAATATTTATAAATTTTGCAAAAGTATGTGAAGTTGTTATATAATATTCGATTGGTGGGGAAATATTCATTTTAATGAGGAAATATTAAATGACGACAAAGACAATCATTAGTGGACCCCTCAGCGGAATTATTGTCGATTGAGAAAATGACAAAAATATCTTTTATGAAAATAACTATGGAAGTTTTACCGTTAACTATTGAAATAACCGATTGTTAAAAGTACGATGAATGGCATTGGTTGCATAGTAGCACGGTTTTCGATTATTGATGCTTACGTGAGAAGTCACTCGGTTTTGTTCAATTATTGCTACTGATAATTCACGATATTATCTCACGTTATTTGATTCAATTATTATCGATATTTTATATATTATTAAATCAATAATTAAGATGACAAGTTATTCTAATTATTATATGCATAATTAATAATGTCTAGAAAGTTCTGTCGAGAAAAAGGTTTGGTCACCTAATTGCGCGCCAATAGGGAGAAATCCTTATTGGAAAGCCCCCTCTTTCCTGGGAACGATCTGGTTGTTAATATTGTGAGTTATAATAATATGAATAAACGTTGTTAAAAATATTGAGAGGATTTTTATGAAGTATTTGTTGTAAATTTTGATTATTTTATGAACCTCCATTTACCCATTTTTCAAAATAATCGGTAGAAAATTATTTAATATAATAAATGTGGGGGACACGTGGGGCCCACGTGTGGAAGAATGAATGAAATGAAATGGGTGAGAGGAAGGATTACGTGAACTTGAGGGTGTTAATATATATATATATATATATATATATATATATATATATATATATATATATATATATATATATATATATATATATATATATATATATATATATATCTGATGGATCAAGTTCATACCCTTATCTTTTCACTGTGTTTCACCCCCTTTAGCGACGATTCGATTCATACAACAAATACATACTTTTAGCGATGGACAACATATAGCGCATTAAAAAGTATGAGCCAATGATTATATAATAAACCGTCGCCTAAAAAAAAGACGGTGAGTAATATAAAGGTATCATGATCACTATATATATATATATATATATATATATATATATATATATATATTATAAGCTTTGTTTTATTTGATAGAATATATTATATTTTATTTAAAATTTTTGATTTATTAGAATATTTTATTGCATAGTGCTGCATAATAATCAATTTTTTTTCAAAAAATTAGCCGAAGGATTCGCACCCGTGATTATACTGTTGGTCCCTGATTTTATAAAATTCAAATAGTATCATTTTCATTCTCCTATAAATATGATGCTTAGTTAGAATTGAAAATCACACCAGAATCATAGAATTCTTCTTCTATAATATTGAGCGTATTTCTTTTGAGTTTTAGAAAGTTTTGAGTGTAGAAAATAGTGAAAATTTTCTTCAAGAATATCATCGCTCTACTAGTTGGAATACTCTTCTTTTTCAAGGTAAGAGATGTTATTTTTGTTCAATATTCGCTTGAAATAATATTTTATTCCATACTCTGTAGTATGTAAGTAATATTATTTCGTTTCAGATTTCCAATTCTATACTCATTTGGTTAAAGTTTTGGCTTCTATACTCTATAAAATTAGTAGAATATCCTTGATATTTGCGCTTCACCCAGTATCTTTTTATGGAAATATTATTCTGAGCATTCTTGATAAGTTTTAACTTTTTTTTATCTTGCCGGTACTATTCACGGTGGTTCTTATTCTCGAAATTACTATTCACTTGGTACTTAGTCACCGATTCATTATTCACCCGGGGTACTATTAAAAAATTAATTTCTTTTCGGTCCAAATCATTTTTGATACAATATTATTCTTGAATTTTACTCCACAAAGCAGTATCATGTTGACAATTTGGACGTTATTAATTTTAAGATAAATTAAATTAAAAATCTTTAAACTTGAACTTGTTTTATTGAATTGTTATATCATTTTCATCATCCTCATGTTTATATTATGTTGAAAGTCATATGTGGCCTGTAGTGCATAGATGGACTAGGTATGATTATGACTATGAATTATTCGGTATAATCATGACCGTAATGTTACAAATGATGTGGTAAAAGTCCTCATTGGCCCGTAGTGCATTGATGGACAGTTGTTGACATGATCATGACCATTGATGAATACACGAATATTCTTGGCCCATAGTGCATGGATAATTTATGGTCGTGATACTAAAGAATATCCTTGGTCGTAGTGCAGGGGTGATTCGATGATGTGAATTATTTATTAAGCTGAGTATCAGCGATAAAAGTGATGAAAAATCTTTTAAATCATAGAAGATAGTAGATTTTATGCTCTACTTGACTCTTCTAATAAATTGCTTGTTCCGCTGCAGTTAAACTTGATGTTTGTTATATTTTATCAGTTTAACACTGTTGAAGGCTAACGATAAATTATTCTGCATTATCTTAGTCATAATATTTCTTACTGAGCTAGTTGAGCTCACCCTTTTACTTTCATTGTTCTCTTCAGGAAATGAGAACGTAGCCGGGACTAGTCGGGGAACGGAGTGACGGTCTAGATGATAGCATTAGTAGTCATCACTATTCTATGAAATAGTGTGATAATAAATGTATTAAGGTGTGACAACCCCAAAATAGGTCCATTTCATCCAACCCATTCTGAGTCGCCAAATACATGGTACAGAAAACAACTACAACTTTATTACAACAATTGTCGTGCAAAATACAACAACTCATGTGTTGTGAGTTTTGATACAAATATATATATCAACTGTGACTCTTGACCATGACATCTTACATAAAGGTATAGTCAAAAACTGTTTTAGAAATTAAAATCTTTGGGAAGTGCTTAAGGAAACCTTCGTACATGGGAGGCCATGCGTCTAGGTTATGATATATATCATATGGCCATAGAATTATCCTTGGTTGACCCAATAGACCCCAAAGAAAAACGAGAAGATTACTATCATATTCTTTCCAATGGTGAGTCTTCTCTTTACATATCATTATCTCCACTGTCTCTAATTGAGAATTATACTTCAAATAAACACCAAGATCATATAGGTAGTGCGCGTAGATATACTCAGTAAGTGGATGTGCACAACTGTAAGACCACAACTTTTTGAATAAAAGATTAAATTTTCTCGAAATATATTTTTGAATATTATGGTGTGGATTTGATATAATGTTATAGTTGTGGGTAATATTTACAAATTTTGCAAAAGCATGAAGTTGTTATATAATATTCGATTGGTGGGAATATTCGTTTAACAGGGGAATATTAAATACTTACAAGCAATCATTGGTGGACCCCACAATGGAATTATTGTCGGATTGAGAAAAGCGACAAAATATACTTTTATGAAAATAACGGCGGAAGTTTTACCGTTAGCTGTTGAAACACCGATCTTAAAAGTACATTATCTGGCGTGGTTGCGTAGTAGCATACGGTATTGATTATTGATGCTTACGTGAGAAGTCACTCGATTATACTCAATTATTACTACGATAATTCTTGCGCATCATATCTCTCATATTATTGATTCAATTATTGTCACAAGTATCATTTGCATAATATTTTATATTATTAAATCAATAATTGAGATGACAAAGTTATTCATATTATTATTTGCAATATTGATGATATGCAGAAGTTACTGTCGAGGAGAGGTTTGGTCACCTAATTGCAAGCACTCAATAAGGAAAAATCCTTATCGAAAGCCCTGCTTCACAGGAGCGATTTTGGTTGTTAAATATTATGAGTTATAATATTAATGATGAATAAGTTGTGTTGATTAAAATGAATTTTGATAGTTCCATTGTATTGGGATTATTAGTGTTAGTAGAAATCGACATCTATTAGATGATAATTGATGTACAGGGTTATATTGATAAATCGGGTAATTTATCGGATAAATGAGCAATTAATTGCTACTAATTCAAATGCTTATATAACTATTTGTTCAAATGTGTGTACTATTGAATCACATTATTTACTATTAGGGGAGTTGGTGCAAGATTGATAATACTTGCATGACTAAGTTAAAAATGGAGGTATAGATGGAGGTAATATACAGAATTCGTTATTTTCACATGATTATACTATTGATTCACATGATTGAACTATTGATTCACATTATTTACTATTGGGGGAGGTGGTGCAAGTTTGATAATACTTGCGGGACTAAAATAAAAATGAAAGAAAAGTTGGAGGTATTGTCTTTGTAATTTTTGAGCCCCAAAAGCGTGCGATTATCGAAACTATATTTTTCTATAAATAGAAGCTCTTTCTTCCTTCATTTCTCACCAATTCACAAAAGCTTTAGAGTGATTATTATAGAGAGAAATTATAGAAAAAGAATAAGAGAAGTCCGCTACCTCACCATTTATTCGAGTATCCAGTTTTTCCAAGGTAGGAGTATTATTTCTTTCTTATCCATGAAGAGACTTACATTATTCCATTCTTTATTATTCTATTAGAATAACTTTTATATCTGTGGCTACCCTATACTTGGTGAAATTATTCAATTATTCCATTCTTTATCATTCATTTGGAACATCACATGCAATGCGTTTATCTTTGGGACTGATTCCATTATTTATCATTCTGTTGGAACATCACATGCATGCATTCTACGTCGGACTGGTTCCATCTTTATTATTTCATTGGAAATATCACATGCATGCGTTTCTGGCGGACTGATTCTCATCTTTATTATTACATTTGGAATATCACATGCATGCGTTTCGCTTTGGACTCGATTCCGATTATTTATTATTACATTTGGAATAACCTACACATGTGATCTATCGCATGCTGGTGATTTCTTTTGTTATTCCATTTCCTTGTTATACTCGGTTGGTTAAAGTTTTGACTTCTATACTCCATGAAATTAATGGAATATCCTTGATATTTGCGTTTCATCCGATATCTTTTTATTGAAATATTCTTTGAGCATTCTTGAATTTTACTCACAAAGCGATATCGTGTTGACAATTTGGACATTATTGATTCTGGATAAAATAATTCTTGAACTTATTTTATTGAATTCTTATATCATTGTCATCATCTTCATGTTTATATTTTGTTGAAAGTCATCTGTGGCACATAGTGCATAAATGGACTTGGTATGATTATGACCGAGAGATTATTGATCGTGTAATCATAATAGTAATGTTACAAATGATGTGGTAAAAGTCCTCATTGCCCGTAGTGCATTGATGGACGGTTGTTGGCATGATCATGACCATTAATGAATACACAAATATTCTTGGCCCGTAGTGCATGGATAATTGTGGTCGTGATACTAAAGAATATCCTTGGCCAGTATTCTGGGGGTGATTCGGTGATGTGGATTATTTATTAAAATTTGAGTCCCAATGATAAAAGTGTTGAAAACCTTTTAAATCATAAAAGATAGTAGATTTTATTCTCTACTTGACTCTTTTAATGGATTGCTTGTTCATTGCAGTTAAACTTGATGGTTGTTATATTATATCAGTTTAACATTGTTGAAGGCTAACAATAATATATTCGCATTATCTTAGTCATAATATTTCCCTCTCTTGGGCTAGTTGAGCTCACCCTTTTACTTTCATTGTTCTCTTGAGAAATGAGAAGGCGTAGCGAGGGACTAGTCGGGAGCGGATTGCCGGACGGATGATAGCATTAGTAGTCCTCACTATTCGGTGAAATAGTGGGAAAATAAATGTAATAATATTGAATTTGAGTTTGTATATTGTCTAGATGACAATATTTGTATTAAAACTCACGACTTATGTTTTTGTCGTATTTTGCCTGACGGTTGTATAATTAAGTTGTATTTATATTCTGTACCATGTATTTGGCGACTCAGAATAGGTGATGTATACCTATTTTGGGGGCGTCACAACAACCCTGTCTTATGATGACACAAGGTTGTATGTCTTTAAACATCTTGTATGATAGTGGCAAAACACCCTTCCAACGTTGGGTTCGCCTCACCCTATTTGATTCACCAAATATAACTACTAAATGATGACCACCGATTCTATTCCCCTCATTACCCCGCTCGACAAATACCTATACTCTTATTACACGAAAGGAATTGTGAAGCAAAAGGGTGAGCACAACTAGCTCAGTAAAGAATATCATGACTAAAGATAATTAAATTATCAATAGCCTTCATCAATAATAAATCAGAGATTTAGAACATATGGTAGATGATAAAGAATTTCAACCATAGTTGCAGCAGAACAAGCAATCCATTAGAAGAGTCAAATAGACTATAAAGTCAATTATCTTCTCCATGTTAAAAATCCACCAACAATGTTTTATCCCTGTAACATCAATCAATAATTCTGGTCCACAATCATATGAATAACTCATAATCATAATTGTAGTTCTAAATTCCTCTTCTCATCCAGGACGAAGATAATTTTCATCACCTATCTTTACCTGAAACATCAAAGATCATGGTTACACCAAATCACAGTTCATGTTCATAATCATACTAATAAATTCATCTTTGCACTACGGGCCAAAGATATTCATCAACAGTTCATCTTTGCACTTCTCGGCCAAAGATATTCAACAACATGTCATCTTTGCATTACGGGCCAAAGATATTCATCAACAATTCATCTTTTCACAGCCAAAGATATTCCTCAATGATTCATATTTGCACTTCAAAGCCAAATATATTCATATCTCAAAGAAATATATAATCATTTCGAATTTATATAAACAATAATTATAACCATGTTGATCAATTCACCTTTGCACTTAAGCTAAAGATATTCAATTATAAATTCAATGTTCATGATCATACCAATCAACAATTCAACTTTGCACTCATCGCCAAAGAGAACCCATAGTCATGATCATACCAAAATCTACCCATCTTTACACTCAAGTCAAAGAAGAAATTCAACATCGTGGTTATAAAAATGTTATATATGATAATAAAACAATATGATCAACAAAGCGCATTTATTTTCAAGAGCAACAATCATAAATCAACGATAATTTGGATGAAAAAGAAACCAATTTTGTCGTGAATAGTACTAGTGAATAAGAATCGTGAATAGTAACTCGTGAATAATAACTCATGAATAGTAACTCATAAATAGTAACTTGTGAATAAGTACTCCATATTATTACATAGTATGCTGTAGTATCGTAAATAATGTCATATATACGAAATAAATAGTGTCATATACATGAATAGTCCAGAGTATCGTAAATAGTGATGTATACGTGAATAAGTAACCCCGACTTCAAAAGGAAGAAATTCCACTATAAGATCCATACTAATATGTCAAGATAATGATATTGAAAGAATAACATCATTATGAAGAATATAACATCCTTAATATCCCTTACCTCAAAAAGTATAAAGATTACTTACATTTGGATATCGGATATGATTTGAAGAAAACTTGCAGACCGATGAATAGCAACTCACCAAGTGTCTAAATACTCACAAAATACACTCGATAATCTAAAAGAAAAGAGAGAAAACTTATGAATTTCGGTGTGATTTTCAATTCTAACTTAGCCCTCTAATTATAGGAAAATGTTAAGACGTCAAGCGGACTTTGACTTTCTACACCGATGGCTTTACCTGCTACTATTATTCCACCCACCAAAATCAACCATCTTCCCCAACAACCAAAAGTGGAGCCCACCCATTTCTAGAATTTTTCACCAAAATCATTTATAAACCTAATTTACAATCGGTCACCTCTTAAAATTCATAACAAATCATTCGTTCATTTTATCTGCGGTTAAAAATTTGTGAACATATACTCAACTTATATATGTATAACATATCCAAAAATCATAACGATCCAACACGATTAAAAATTATAACTCACACAATAAAGTTGTAAGAATAATCGATTTGATCTTTTAATACCTCAATCAATCCGAAAATATCGATAAAATTCCTCAACATTAATTCCTTCATTTATAACCACATAAATAAATCCATCATTTATATCCACATCAAATAAATATTTCATTATCATATAAATCAATAATTAATTATTCACAAATAATATTACAGAATCACAATAATGACAACCGAGGCGGTTCTCAGGAAGAGGGGCTTTCCAATAAGGATTTCTCCATCTTGGTAGCGCAATTAGGTGACCAAACCTCTCTTTGACTGAACTTTCTAGACATTGCCAATAATGTTATCTAATAATATTATTCCAAATAATATGAATTATTGATCTGATAATGGAGATGATGTGCATTGACAATTATTGAAACAACAATAATATAAAATATCAACGCAACAATTATTGATTCAATAAAATAAAATATTGAACAGTAATTACTGTAACAATTATTGAGTAGTGCCTTATCACGTAAGAATCAATAATTGAAAAAATATCTGTCGCAATCTGGTGTCTTCTTGCTAATACGCGTAGACATCGTATTTTAACCACCAGATATTCCAACATTGTTATTGGTAACAACTACGTCGTTATTTATAAAAACTCAGATTTTTTGTTTTTTCATCCAAGCGTTATTACATTATAGGGCCCACAATGGTTTTGGCGGCCGCATACGAATATTCCCCAAGCGGAAAGAATATTCCCAAACAACAATGAATATTTTATAACTACTTGTGTATTTTAAAAAATTCATATATCACCCTTAACTTTAACCTTTTATCAATTTAACCATTTACTAAATAGGAAAATTGAATACTTTTATTTCATAAAATTCGGGGTCTTACATAAGGACTCCATTTGAGTTGAATACTGTCTAGAAGACAATATTCGTATTAAAACTCTCAGTTTATGTTTTGTCGTATTTTACACGACAGTTGTATTATTAAGTTGTATTTGAATTTTGTACCATGTATTTGGCGACTCAAGATGGGTGATGTATACCTATTTTGGGGGCGTCATAATTTTACCCCACCCCAAATCAGATTTGTTTATTTTATGATTAAAAAACTCTTTTTTTGCCACACCAGTTTTCTAAGGCCCCACACAAGTTGTCACGTCAGCAATTTCTGACGTGGCATGTTCAATTTTTTGCAATTGAAAAAATTTAATAGTTTAATCATCTAATTGACAAAATTCAAATGTGGATCACCGAAGTAGAATATGACCTATAGTTTAGGGTACTAATTCATATTTTAGCCAATTTTATTTAATAGCATGTATGTCTATTAAAAATTTATATATATTATTCTAAATTTTTATAAATTTAATATGACATCGTTTGATGTTAAAAGTCATACACTTCAACAAAATAAAAAAACAAATCCAATGGTGGATTGAAAGAGTCATGTAGGGTCTCTTCAGCCACAACTTATAACCTACTCAAATCAACTTTTAACTTATTTTTGCTACTCAAGTGTTTGACTGTAATTTATTTTTGAACTTATAAATTAACAGCCCGTGTTTTTGAGTTGAAGCGAATTTTTTTGATGAAGGAGATAGAAACAAACAACGTCTTTGGTAGAAAAGTGGCGCATGTTTTTACAATTGAATTCCAAAAAAGGGGGTTACCGCACATGCATGCACTTTTGTTCCTTCATGGTTCAGATAAACTTCAAACATGTGCTCAAGTGAACAAAGTAGTGTGTGCTGAATTTCTGGATTATCAAACTGACCCATTACTTTTTGAAACAATTATAGGTTGCATGGTACACGGACCATGTGGTGCTCGAAATCCACAAGCACCATGTATGGAAAATGGGGTGTGTACCAAGAGGTACCCTCGATCATTTTTTGAATCAACAAGTATGGACGTTGATGGATATCCTGTCTATCGTCGTCGTAATACTGGTCAGAAGTACATCGTGAGGGGCAAGAAATTGATAATAGAAACGTTGTGCCACATAATCCGTATTTATCAAGAATGTTCAATTGTCATATCAATGTTGAAGTTTGTGCAGGAGTTAGATGTGTAAAATACATTTATAAGTATATTTATAAAGGACATGATCGCGCAACAATGGTACTTGGAGGAATTAATGAGATCCAACAATATCTTGATGCTAGGTATATTGGACCTCCAGAAGCCGCGTGGCGATTGTTTGGTAATCCTTTACATGAAGAGATTCCTTCAGTTGTAAGATTGGCACTTCATTTGCCTGAGATGCATCGTGTGGTCTTTAACCCTACTGAATCTTTTGATACGATCCTTTCTAGAGGTGCACATCAAAAAAACAACTCTAATCGGCTTTTTTGATTGTTGCGCTACAAATGAATCTACCCGTGTATTAACTTATCAGGAATTTCCAGAAAAATTTGTTTGGAACAAGTCTATCAATAAATGGACTCCAAGACAAAGGGGTTATGCAATTGGTAGAATGTACTTTGCTAGCCTTAATTCAGGTGAGCGGTTTTATTTGCGTTTGCTTCTAACTGTTGTTAGAGGACCTACTTTATTTGACTGGCTACGCACGGTAAATAATGTTATGCATGATACATTCAAGTCAACATGTGTTGCAAGAGGACTTCTTGAAGATGATGAAGAATGGATACAATGTCTTCAAGAGGCTACAATTATGAGAACGGGATACCAATTGAGGAGACTATTTGTTATAATTCTAACGGAATGTTTTCCATTGCATCCATTTGAATTGTGGAAGCAATTCTCAACACATATATGTGATGATTTAGCACACATGATTCGTACTATGTTTGGTATTTTGAATCCAACTGATGATCATATTGAAGATTATGGCTTATATTTGATAAATCAATTGCTCCATGAGTCGGGCAAGAGTTTAGTTGACTTTCCACCCATGCCACAACCAACTGGAAATTGGAATGTGTCAAGAATAAACATATGAATGCTATTCCTATTTACATATGATTTAATTATGATATATATATATATATATGAATGAATATGCAAATATACAAGTATGCTTGCATTAAGAAAAGCTGTAAAGTCCCTTGATAGATAATAGAAACATGTGTACAAGGACTTAGAATGAATTGATCAAGTATGCTAGGTTGATCCTACATAAGCAAAACAGCTTTGTAAAGTCCTTATAAAGAAATGATGTACAAGGACTATAAATATAAAAAGATCAAGCATGTTAGGTTGATCTTATGATGTAATAGATAGGCTTGTCTGATCGTCGAGTACTGCACCAGAAATTGTAGTCTGCTAGGAGAGTCAAGGAGAACTCGAGAGCTGTCGAGGCATAATCGTAGTCTGCAAGATAGTAGATCTCGGAGTTCGTAGACTTTCAGGAGAGACGGGGAAAGATCGTAGTGTGTCGGTAGAATTTCCTCGGGATAGAAATGCCGAGGAAGTCATGTTCGAATCGTGAGAGACGACTTGCCTACGAAATAATAGAACATCCGCTTAGAAGCCAAGTCGAAACGTAGACTACACTCGAGTCGTAGAGTCTCATGATCTGAAGCCAAGTCAAGGATCGTAGACTACACTCTGAGTCGTAGAGTCTATTGATAACTTGCAGAGATCGTAGTCGAGCAATATCAGATGAAGACATCGAGCACAAAGATAAAAATCGTAGAGTGTCAAGATCTGATCCCAAAGTCGTAGTGTCTGCACAGCCGAAGCTGAATCGTAAAAGTGCAAAACTACGACCTCAACAAATGTGCTCACAATGCCAAGGCAGAATCGTAGAGCAAATACGATTGTCAACTAATGAGCACTCCTAGAATATCCAAAGGAACAAAGCCTCTGGTTGGCACTACAAAGATACATCCCACCTGAAAGGAACCAGAGAGCACTCGACGAGTGGCATACAAGCTAAACAGAAGATCTAAGCACCAACCCAATCTGTAAGACCCCAACTTTTATAAATAAAGATGAAATTTCTATAAATATCATTTTTGAATATTATGGAATGAATTTGATATAATGTTATAGTTGTGGGTAATATTTATAAATTTTGCAAAGTACGCAAGTTGTTATATAATATTCGATTGGTTGGGGAATATTCTTTTTAACAGTGAATATTCGTATAATGACACAATCATTGGTGGACCCATTAACGGAATTATTATCGGATTGAAAACGACAAAAATACTTTATGAAAATAACGGTGGAAGATTTCCGTTAATCTGTTGAAACACCCGGTGTTAAAAGTACGAGAATACGCGAAGTTGCATAAAGAGTATTACGGTATTGATTATTGATGCTTACGTGAGAAGTCACTCAATTTTATTCAATTATTATTCACGATAATTCTTTGCGTAGTATCTCACGTTATTTGATTCAATTATTGTCAATATTTGAGATGACAAGGTTATTAATATTATTATTTGCAATATTAACGATGTCAGAAGTTACATTAAGGAGAGGCAATATTTGAGATTACAAATGATGTGGAAAAAGTCCTCATCAGTCAGAAGTATGCATTGACAACGATGGTTGGCATGATCATGACCATTGATGAATACACGAATATCATTGGTCCGTAGTGCATGGATAATTTGTGGTCATGATATTAATAAATACCCTCGCCAGTAGTGCGGGGATGATGTGGATATTTATTGTTTTGAGTCTCGTGATAAAAGTAATGAAAAATCTTTTAAATCATAGAAGATAGTAGATTTTATTCTCTACTTAACTCTTCTAATGGATTGCTTGTTAGATTGCGCTTAAACTTGATGTTTGTTATATTTTATCGCTTTATAACTTTGTTGAAGGCTAATGATAATTTATTCGCATTATCCTAGTTATAATATTTCTTCTTTGGGCTAGTTGAGCTCACCCTTTTGCTTTTATTATTCTCTTGTGAAATGAGAGCGTAGCGAGGGGACTAGTCGGGGAAACAGTGATGGTCCAAATAATAGCATTAGTAGTCCTCACTATTCTATGAAATAGTATGATAATAAATGTAATGAGGACCCCATTGAGTTTGTATATTGTCTAGATGACAATATTTGTATTAAAACTCACAGCATATGTTTAGTCGTATTTTATACAACTGTTGTATAATTAAGTTGTATTTGAATTTTGTACCATATATTTGACGACTCGTAATAGGTGATGTATATCTCTGGATTTTGGGGCGTCACGGTTAGTATCAAAGCTTAGGATATGATCCCTGGCTAAGATGTGAGAGTAGAACTAGGAGGGAGAGACGGAAATTCCTTCGCTAGTATGACCTACCCAAGTTTTTTTTGGTATTTAATTGGTGGTCCGTAATATAGGATAATATGTTACATGTCATTTAACTTTTGTTTTGTGGCGATGTCTGAAAATGACATCCGAGAATGTTGAGAATAAGAATGGAGCACAAAGCGACCGTTGATTCACCACATATCAATAATCGGATAATGTGCATCGTGAAGGCGACAATCCTCATGCAAACAACAACACTGACCAAATGATGAATGATGGAATGTTCAGAGGCTTTATGCAATTCATGCAACATCAAAGTAGAGCGGCTCTTATCCAAAATATAGGTTAAAAAACATCGAAACTCTCCTGACGGCCACCGCTAAACAGTTCAAGGAGCTGGGACCACCGGAGTTTATTGGAGAGCCAAAACCACTTAAGGCGGAAGCATGGATAAAGCAGATCACCAAGATATTTGATGTCTTGGGATGTTCCGAGGAGCAAAAGGTTCCTTTCGCCGCCTTTATGTCATAGGAGAGGCAGATTCATTGGTGGGAATCGATAAAAGCGTACTCAACTCCGCCAGACCGAAAATGTCTTGGGAGAAGTTCCAAGAACTATTCAACGACAAGTACTTTCCGAAAGTATTCGTCACATGAAGGAGGTGGAGTTCATCAAGTTGGAGGAGAATAATACGATCGTGGTCGCAAGACGAAGCTAAGTTTCACGAAGTTGTCCGGTTCATGCCCCACTGGTGGATAATGAATAGAGAATGACGCGTATGTTTTTAAGAGGTTTGAAGTCGAGATACGTCAACATCTTATTTCTCATAAACTGTGTTTGTATTCAGATGTTATAAATAGGGCTCAGTTAGTAGAGCGCGATAATTAGTCAACGCAACCAAAAGAGAAAGCGGTAAGCAAAATGATAATACAGTGAGAGAGCAAGAATGAAGAGGTGACAACAAGAACGGACATTTCAAGAAGAGGAGATTCAACAATGATGGAAGGACGCCGACCAAAGACCGTTGTTAAGGAAGGAGAACGACCACCCATCATATGCTTCAAATGCGGAGGGAGGACACATCGGTCAAAGCTAGCAGCGATGTCGTCAAAAAGCATGTTATAATTGTGGAAGAGAAGGTCACTTAACCCAATTTTTTCTTTCACCGAAGACAAGTTCAGCTAGGATGGAGGCACCAAAGGCCCACCCAGAAAATAAGGAACCCGAATGAGGTCATCACGGATAAGCTTATCATAAACTCTAGCGAAGTCTATACTTTATTTGATACCGGTTCTACCCATTCTTTTATTTCTCCTACTTGCGCTCAACGATTAAATTTGACTTCAGAGAAATTAGACGTTGACTTATCTGTGGAAACTCAGTTGGGAGAAACCTTCATTACATCCACTGTTTATAAGTCTTGTTTGGTTCAAATCGGTACCCTCACATTACATGTCCATCTTATTTCATTGAAAATACTTGAATTTGACATGATTCTAGGGATTAATTGGTTAACTACTTATCATGCAAAAATTGATTGTTTTCGTAAGGTTGTTAGCTTTCATATTCGTAATCAACCTATTATGCGAATTCAAGCGACAAAACCATTAAAATCAATCACGGTCATCTCAAGCCATAAAGCTATTCGTTTATTGAAAAACGGATGTCAAGCTTTCTTAGCTCATGTCGCGAATCTAAACAAAAATACGTCAGTTTTGAATAATATTTCTATTGTTAATAAATTCCCTGACGTATTCCCTGAAGAACTTCCTGGCCTACCCCCAGAGCATGAAATTGAATTTTTTATCGTCCTTGAACCCGGTACAAAACCCATTTCCAAAGCCCTATATCGAATGGCTCCTATTGAACTTCAGGAGTTAAAGACCCAACTGCAGAAATTGTAAGACATTGGCTTTATTTGTCCTAGTACTTCTCCTTGGGGTGATCCTGTTCTATTCGTGAAGAAGAAAAATGGGAGTATGCGACTTTGTATTGATTATCGGGAGTTGAATCATGTCACCATCAAAATAGGTACCCATTACAACGTATTGATGACCAGTTTGACCAGTTGCAAGGAGCCAAATTCAAAGATTGATCTTCGTTCCGGATATCACCAATTGAAGATTAGAACCGATGACATTCCAAAGACGACTTTTAGAACTCGGTACGGGCATTATAAATTCTTAGTCATGTCCTTTGGATTGACTAATGCTCCTGCTGCCTTCATGGATATGATGAACCGAGTATTCAAAGAATATTTGGATCACTTTGTGGTCGTCTTTATTGATGACATCCTTATTTATTCCAAAAGCCGTGAAGATCATGAAAGCAACACTTGAGGTCGACACTCCAAAAGCTTCGTGAATACAAGCTCTATACCAAGTTGAAGAAATGTGAGTTCGGTCGAGGAAGTAGCATTCCTTGGGCACGTAGTATCAAGTCATGGAATATCCATTGACCCTAAGAAAGATTGAAGCAATTCAAAGCTAGGAGCAACCTAAATCAAGGATCAAAGTACGTAGCTTTCTCGCTTATTGGTTATTATCTGAGATTCGTGGAAGGATTTTCTCGAATAGCTAATCCATTAACTCGGTGACTTTGAAAGATACAAAGTTCTATTGGAGCGAACAATGTGAGAAGAGTTTTCAAGAACTCAAGAGGAGACTCATTTCAAAGACTATTCGACAATACCATTTGGCTCGGAGGATTTGTCATCTACTGGTGATCTTCGCAAAGGGTTGGGATGTGTTCTCATGCAACATGGGAAAGTCATAGTCTATGCCTCAAGACAACTCAAAGAATATTAGAGGAATTATCCTACTCATGATCTAGAGTTAGCAGCTGTTGTCTTCGCACTTAAAATTTGGAGGCATTACTTGTGTAGGGAGAAGGTGGAGATATTTACGGATCATAAAAGCCTCAAATATTTCTTCACTCAAAAGGAACTCAACATGCAACAACGACGTTGGCTTGAACTATTAAAAGATTATGATCATACCATCCAATACCATCCTGGAAAAGCGAACGTGGTAGCTGACGCATTGAGTAGAAGATCATATGCAAGTACGAGTGCGATATTGTCAACACAAAGGCCCATTTTGTGTGACTTGCAAAGGATGAAGATAGAGTTAAAGACTCCAAGGACCCATGTGATGATGGCAAATATACAAGTAGAACCGACTTTAATTGATAAAGTTAAAGTTGCTCAAGCTACAGACCTGGAGCTGATGCGTATGAGGAAGAAAGTGCAAAAAGGTGCTATGCCGGAAGCAAGAATCGATGAAGAAGGAATAATTTGAGTCAACTCTGGACTTTGTGTTCTAACGACCACGATTTAAAGTATAAAATCATGATGGGCGCACAGACACACAGTTTGCAATCCATCTTGGGAGTACCAAAATGTATCATGATCTTCGTCAAACATTTTGGTGGAGCAATATGAAGAGAGAGATAATGCTTATCTCAAGGTGTCTAACTTGTCAAAGAGTTAAAGCAGAGCATCAAGTACCAAAAGGTCCATCAGCAACCACTTGAAATTCTAGAATGTAAGTGGGAGCACATTACCATGGATTTCGTTCATCGGTCTTCCTAAGGTTTCTCAAGGCATAGATGCGATTTGGGTCATTGTTGATAGATTGACCAAGTCTTCTCATTTCACCGATCGAGAAACTTATACACTTGAACGTCTTGTTCGTATGTACATAAACGAGATTGTAAGACTGCATGGTATGCCGGTATCCATAGTTTCTGATCGAGACCCAAGATTCACTTCACGATTTTGGGTTAGTTTGCAAAAAACTATGGGCATAGACTTACGATTTAGCTCGGCATATCATCCTCGCATCTGACAGATTTTCGGAGAGGACTATTCAAACTCTTGAAGATCTATTAAGACTGTGTCCTTGATTTCAAGGAAGTTGGGACAAGTTCTTACCATTGGTGGAGTTTTCCCACAACAACGCTTATCAAGCAAGTATTGGCATTGCTCCATTCGAGCGTTGTATGGAAGAAAAGTGTCGTTCTCCAAAGATTTGGGATGAGGTAGGTGCAAAGAACGTTGTTGGGACCGGAGTTGGTACGTATGACTACGGAAAAGATTTAAACGATCCGGCAACGTATAAAAACCTCACAAGATTGACAAAAGAGTTATGCTGATATTCATCGAAAGGACGTGGAATTCGATATTGTGACGACCCCAAATCCAGGTACTTGAAACCCGAACTCGGTTCTCCACGATACCATTTCTTTAAGCTGAATAATACTAAATAATAATACATTCGAACTTAATTACATACATCAAAGTTTACTTCCCCAGGTACGTGACCTTCAAATACATTCCTTACAATACTTGAATAGATACCAATACAACTATAACCATTAACTCATAATACACACTTATTCGATCGCCTTTCCTTTTCCTTTGCTCGTCTTCGAGCCTTCAAAGTTTTTCATACATAATCGAAAACATTTAATTTAAGAAGGATGAGCATTTAAGTGCCCAAATAAGTAATAACAATTATATATAAGTCGAAAGAATATAAATATTCTCTTTACATAACACTTCAGACAACGAATTGAAAGTTGTGAAGTAATCTGCATCTTGATAAAAAATTCACATAACAACTCTCTTTCAAATTCTTTAAATTTGGCTCGCTCTACCCTTGAATAGGGTTTAAGAAACATACTATGAACATTCTTTTCATTTTTAAAAGGTTTAGCGAAATCCATCCGCAAACCATCATAACTTACAGCACTGAGGAGGGTGATCACCTGCGTGGTACCCTATATCGATCAATACTACATAACTTAAACGAAATTCATCACTCACTCTATCCTTTGCTGTGCAAAAATCTTCCCATATAGGGATGTTCATACATGCCCGGTTCCAACCCGAAGGTTTTAATCTTGCTCAAAAATAATATGTAATTCAACATATATGTATACGGGTAATTGACAAAGGTATATCAACGTGTGAATAAATGCTATGATTATCCAAGTGGGGACACTTGTATAACCATTTAGAAATCAACTTAAATGTAATATATATCCGAAAGCTAACATGTTGATAATCAAAGCGCATATAATGCAGACAGAATAGAATAATTACGAAACTTACTCGTGTCCATTGCATAAAGAAAATGCAAAGGTAGGATACTTTGCCTCGATTCACGATTACAAATCTCAACTTAGGTTTTATCTCTTTATCACAACCTATCAATAATCGGATCATTCGTTCGATTAGAACAATATATCTTAACACATAAGATCGTACTATTACAACAAAGACATAGTCTAATCACATAATCACAGTGATCATACTTTTAGTTCCTATTCTATACTTGAAATATTTTTATACATTTTTCAAATATCTCATCCATGCTCTTACAGTAGCCTTTTCTTTCTATTATAGAGATTCCGACATTTGTTTATGGTACCAACAACTTTATTTGCAAATAATTGAGTCTAAGACTCTTATTTTATACCTCAACATCTGTAAATATCAGACATCTTAATTTTTAATCATTTTCGAAATTTCCAGAAATTGAAAAATTTAAAATAATTCAAATCTATCACTAAAGGGCATATAGTGATATAACTGTTACTATAGGTGTTCTTCTTCAAATTTAGAACTTCATAATCGGTTCTCAAGTCAAATTTAGTTTGGTAAAATATAACTTTCAATTATCGGAATCATAATTAAATGATTTAAACATTAAACAATTTCATTATCATTAATAGTTTAATTAATACTAAACTATTAATGAAACCATCGCTAAAATATAAAAGTTATTTATAATAACTCAAACTATTTTTAAAACATTTATATTACCTAAATAATTAACATTAATATTTAAATATTAATGTCTTTATTTATCCAAATATTAAAAGTCATTAATTATAACTTAAAATATTTTTAAATCTTTAATATCCTCTTTAAATGGTTTTAAATAAGTAAAACCATTTTAAACTATTTATTTAATATTAATCATTAAATAAACTAAATATCATTAATATTATCTTAATATCATTAATATTTAATTATTAATGAAATTATCATTTAAATATTAAAAGTTATATTTTATAACTTAAAATATTTTTAAATACCTTATTTTCATTTAAAATGATTTTATAATATTAAAATCATTTTTAAACTAAATTATTTAATATAATCATTAAATAACTTTTATATCATTAATAATTATTAATTAATGAAATTCATCACAAAATATTAAAAGTCATCACAAATAACTCATTTACATAATCAATTCCAAGCCAAAATAAACATAGTAAACTAACTAGTTTATTAACAACACTAACTAAACTTCAAAATTCAAACTTTAACTAACAATTAAAAAATAATAACATTACAAAAATTAAATAAAAACAATCTAGGAAATACTTAATTCCACAGATCGAATACGCACTTCCACGCCTAAAATTTAACTAAGGAGATCTTTATAAAAGTTCTCCCACAACAAAGCCTTTCTCAAAAATTGGGCCTTATTGATGGTGAATGAAACAAAGCCAAGCCCTTCTATTTATAGGTTTAGAAAATGGTGAAGTTCTCAATTTAGTCGATGTGGGACTTGGTTTATACTAATTTTTCAATAGCTCACTTTATGATTTTCTAACGCATTGCTCATAACTCGATTAATCTGATTTTTGGATATGTTATACATGGTATGTAAGACTATTTTTAAAAATAATGAATTACCCAATTCGGGTTCATTAGGTAGCCCAAACAAAGGCGTCAAAAGTGGACGTTCATAATAGCTTTTCAATCTCGTTTCAGCTTTACCTCTTTCGCTAAAACAGTCCATAACTCTTTCATTTTAAAACATTTTTGAGCGATTCTTGAGCCCACGCGAAGCAAACTTCTGGGGCTACAACTTTTATTCTTTGACCATTTCCAAATTCCGAACACATCAGCCCGTAAATTCCGTTCAAATGGACTGCACCGCACTTGTTGGGAAGTTTTGACACTACTACTTTGAAATGTCATAACTCTCTCCTCCGATATCGGATTTAGTTCGCTTTGAGTCTATGGAAAGCTTATTCGGTGTACTATAACATACCAAAAGCCCAGAAGGTTTTGGAAATATTAACTGATCGAAACAGTGTCCCGAATAGCACATCCCGCTGCTTGACTTTCGCTTTTGAGAAATTTGACACATTTCCTTCCAATCACCGTAATTCCTCATCCGAGGTCGGAATGAGTTCATTCCAAAGCCTATTGCTTCCTAACTCGAGTGCACTACAACATATCAAAAGCCCAGGCCTTTTAAAGCACAAAAGTGGACGAGAATGCCCGCACATGCATCACCCAAAAGCAGTTTATCATGATTGGTCAACCATGTTTGACCATCTATAACTTCTAATCTATACATGATATGGACTTGATTCTTTTTGCAGATTAAAGAACACATATCAAAGGCTACACATAACAACTTTTGAAGAACAAAACTCATGATCGAGCAAAGAGTTATGGCCTCGACATTTGGTAAAAAAAATAATGTAATTCGGTTTTTCCAACTTGCTTAAATCTTCAAATTAAATGCGCACTTTGATGTTATGGGTCTTTGTTTTATCAACCCATATCATCAATTAACATTCTATTACACAACTTTAAACAATCAATTGCATCAAATAACATCGAATCAAAGGATTTCTAGGTTTAGTGTTCTTATACCCTTTTTGCCAAAAATTCTTGATTCTTTGCTTCGATTTGTTATGGGTGATGGTTGGGCTTTGTTTAAGAGTGTATGGGCAATCTTTGTACAAGGCAATTAAATGTAATATTTCCTCACTAGATTTAATTCTTATAATTTACCAATTAACTTCTATCCTTTGGTAAATTAAAACACTTATACAATAACATCGAAATTAAACCGGTAATTAAAATTAGGGTTTCTAATTGACCATTAGTGGTTCTTTAATTATACGTATGTTACTAACACACTGTCGTTCATTATTTCTAATTCCAACCTGGGTTAGGGTTATAATAATTAGGGTTTGTCTAATTATCGATGTACAATGATAATTAGGGTTTCTTCTAATTACCGATATTCTTATTCACGTAACTTCATATACACGATCACTACTCGTAAATACCCCATGGCTGAGTTTAATAATTAGGGTTTCACAAAGACGGTAATATGTTATGACCTAATTCGACGGTCATTGCTCAATATTATCTGTCTTCAAGCATACCCAAAGACATAATTATGGTAATCTTGTAAAATAATATAATATTATTATTCTCATCTCTTGATCACAATCCCAATCCGTGGTTTGGATCTCATGTATCGACTTATTCTTCGATACAACGAGATCAATAATCAAGTTAAAATAATTAACTTAAATATTCGAACAATTCATATAATAAAATATTTATTATATAAATCTAATTATCACTTCATATATTATTTCCAATCATGTTTTCATGGAAAATAATTAATAAAAATATTTAAACTTACGTAAATTTATTACCATATAATTTGTGGTAATTAATAATTCTAAAATTATTTCTAATTTTTCAAGTAATAAATGTATTCGCATTTATCGTTCACTTTACTTGACACTTAGTCTCGTCATTAAAAAAAAAAATATACGCAAAATTTCTTATTTATTTTATATAGAAAATCTCGGGTTATTACAGATATAGGAGATCATGTGTTGTTACGTGTTGCTCCATGGAAAGGAGTTACGAGATTTGGAAAGAGAGGAAAGCTCAATCCTCGATTCATCGGTCCATTTTTAATCCTTGATTGAGTAGGAATTGTGGCCTATAGACTCGCTTTACCACCAAGTATGTCTCATGTTCATAACATTTTTTATATATCCATGTTACGTAAATATGTGGAAGATCCGAACCACATTATTGAGTTAGAACCGGACAAAATAGCGGAAGGTTTGACGTATGAAGAGGTTCATGTTCAAATCTTGGATAAGAAGGAACATATTCTACGCTCCAAGGTTATACCTCAAATTAAAGTTTTGTGGAGAAACCACGATGTTGAGGAAATGACTTGGGAGTTAGAATCTGAAATGAAATCAAGGTATCCTTACCTCTTCGACATACCGTACCGTGCATCGTCATTTAATTTCGAGGGCTTAAATTTCATAAGAAGGGAGGTTGTAATACCCCAACTTTTATAAATAAAGATGAATTTTCTATAAATATCATTTTTGAATATTATGGAATGAATTTGATATAATGTTATAGTTGTGGGTAATATTTATAAATTTTGCAAAGTACGCAAGTTGTTATATAATATTCGATTGGTCAGGGAATATTCGTTTTATGGGAATATTAAATGACAACTAACACAATCATGGTGGACCTACAACGGAATTTTTGTCGGATTGAGAAAATGACAAAAATACTTTATGAAAATAACTACGGAAGATTTACCATTAACTGTTGAAACACCCGGTGTTAAAAGTACAAGAACGCCGTAGTTGCGAAAAAGAAGACACAATATTGATTATTGATGCTTACGTGAGAAGTCACTCGCTTTTATTCAATTATTGTTACAAGAATTTTTTGACAAGTATCTCACGTTATTTGATTCAATTATTGTCAATATTTGAGATGACAAAGTTATTAATATTATTATTTGCAATATTAACGATGTCTAGAAGTTCTGTCACTGAGAGGTTTGGTCACCTAATTGCGCGCCAATAGGGAGAAATCCTTATTAGAAAGCCCCATCTTTCCTGGGAACGAACTGGTCGATTAATATTGTGAATTGTAATAATGGTGATAAAGTTTGTTTTATTAGTATTATTAATGTAATAAAACAGAAAAACTTTTTATATAAAACCGAATACTTTTATAAAGTTATTCGTTTTATTAGACTAATAGTAAAAAAAATTTATATAAAACATAATACTTTTATAAAGTTATTTGTTTTATTAGACAATAATTAGAATATATTATATTTTATTATGTATAGTATTTGCATAGTGCCTGCATAGTGTTTGCATAGTAAAATCTTTTTATAAAGTTATTCGTTTTATTATATTATAAATACAATATATTATATTTTATTATAAATCAATCTGGACCGTTCATGAGTTAGTTACTATGCAGTCCATTCTTCTATAAATAGAAGCTTGTTCCTTCATTATTTCTTACGAATTCACTGAAACTCTAGAGAGAAAAATTATAGAGAAACTATAGAAAAGTATTCTGCTACTTCCCTACTCTTATATTCAGTTTCTTTTACGGTAAGGGATATTATTTGTTGTACTCGTAAGGGTATTATTTCTTTTGTATTCATGAAGAGAACTTCTGTTATTCCATTATTTATTATTACATTGGAATAACTCAGATACGCCAAGCTACCCTATACTTGGTGAAATTCTTACATTATTCCATTCTTTATTATTACATTTGAATATCCCACATCGTATGCGTTTATGGGACGGTTCGATCTTTATTATTCTGTTGAATATCATGTATGTGCGTTTTCTATGGGACGACCGGTTCCATTCTTTTTATATTCATTGGAATATCACCATACATGCGTTTACGTCGGACTGGTTCCGTTATTTATTATTAGGTTGGAATAACTCGCTTGTGCGGTCTATCGCATGTGTCTGGTGATTTCTTTTGTTATTCCATTCTTTATTATACTCGGTTGGTTAAAACTTTGACTTCTATACTCCATGAAATTAGTGGAATATCCTCGATATTCAAGCGCTTCATCCAAAGATCTTTTCATAGAAATATTCTTTTGTGCATTCTTGAATTTTACTCTACAAAGAAGTATCATGTTGACAATTTGGACGTTATTAGTTCCTCGGATAAATTAATTTTTGAACTTATTTTATTGAATTCTTATATCACCGTCATCATCCTCATGTTTATATTTTTTGTTGAAAGTTATACGTGGCTCAGTAGTGCATAGATGGACTTGGTATGATTATGACCGGGGATTATTTATGTAATCATGACCGTAATGTTACAAATGATGTGGAAAAAGTCCTCATCGCCCGAAAAGTGCATTGATGGACGAGAGTTGGCATGATCATGACCATTGATGAATACACGATTATTCTTGGCCGTAGAATGCATGGATAATTTGTGGTCGTGATACTAATAAATACCCTTGGCCGTAGTAGTGGGATGATGTGGATATTTATTGTCGAGTCTCAAATGATAAAAGTAATGAAAACCTTTTAAATCATAGAAGATATTAGATTTTATTCTCTACTTGACTCTTCTAATGGATTGCTTGTTTTATTGCAGATTAAACTTGATGTTTGTTATATTTTATCAGTTTAACACTGTTGAAGGCTAATGATAATTTATTCTGCATTATCTTAGTCATAATATTTCTTACTGGGCTAGTTGAGCTTACCATTTTGCTTTCATTGTTCTCTTTAGGAAATGAGAACATAGCAGGAACTAGTCGGGGAACAGAGTGATGATCCAGATAATAGCATTAGTAGTCCTCATTATTCTATGAAATAGTGTGATAATAAATGTAATGAGGACCCCCATTGAGTTTGTATATTGTCTAGATGATAATATTTGTATTAAAACTCACAACATATGTTTAGTCGTATTTTACACAACTGTTGTATAATTAAGTTGTATTTGAATTTTGTACCATGTATTTGGCGACTCAGAATAGGTGATGTATACCGATTTTGGGGGCATCACAACTGACATGTCCACCTTTGGCGATTACTAACCTACCACTGACCAAATAATTATCTAGGTGTAAAAGTCTCTCTTACTAAGACTATATTTAACTACTTCTCATGCAGACACACAACACACATAATATATGCACAAACACACACACACATAACTGTAACCAATCAAACACTCGCAAATCAAGCTCACACATCATTATACTGCCACAAATACAAATTTATGATTTAAATCATTAAGCAAATGAATCGTTTGTTGAAATAGTACTAAGAAAACTTTATTTGATTGTAAGTCCATATCTTTTCTTAAAAAAATTGATTATTTGTTACAATCTCTCTAAATTCTTACTTATATCAAACTAATTCATTCCCCCTACATACAAATATGTGTGCTCATTTGTTTTTTAGATAATTCAGGGTAAAGTAAGGGGTCTTATGTTTCGGATTTATAATTGTTTTATTCTAACTCACATATTTCGATAATTTTTAAATTTCAGGTATATATTGAAGGATACATGATGTAAGTTGTAAATAATATACTTGGTGTAAGCTATAAAGTAAAGGGTTTTATGCTCAACATGTTGTTTCTCTGTTTTTTATATGTATGTATTTTTTGTGTTCCGCTTTTTGTAAATTTAGCTAATTATACTTGGTTATGATGATTTTGGGTATGAAATGATGGTTTTTTTGGTGGTTTGGATACGTATGGATGATTGTAATTTTTGTAAACAGGTTTAAATTTTTCTGAATATCTATTTTTAAAGGAAACTCTGCCGAATGTTTTTGAAATTAGTAGCAACTAACTTTATGTTTTGGTGGTTGGATGTGTTGATGATTGAGTGTGATTTAATTTCTTCATGTATGTATTTTTTTTTTATCCGTATTTTGTAAAGTTAACTAATTATACATGGTTATGATGATTTTGGGTATGGAATGATTATTTTTCTGGTGGTTTGGATATGTATGGATGATTATAAGTTTTATAGACATGTTTATATTTGTCTGGATATCTATTTTTAAAGGAAACTTTGTTGAATTTTTTTAAAATTAGTAGCAACTAGCTTGATGTGTATATTTTGCCCGTTACGTCTTTTGTAAAGTTACCTAATTATACAAGTTTAGACAGGTTTTGTAGACAGGTTTAGAATTTTTTAGATATCTATTTTTAAAGAAAATTTTACCTATTTTTTTTGAAATTAGTACCGACTAGCTCGATGTTTTGGTAATTGGACATGTGTTGATGATTGAGTATATATTAATTGTTCAATAATAGTATGGTGAATTATGATTTTATGTGTCTTTAGGTAATATAATATTTTTTAAATTTTAATTTTATTTTTTTTACGTCGTGCCTTTAGGCACGGGCATATACTAATTAACTTATAAATTATATGTAACGAACAAAATAAATTATAAGTTAAAATGTCAAATTAATTGTAATCATTATTATTTTGTCTTCATAATTGGTCAATATATTAATCAGATAATGTAATGAAAAGCTTCAGAATTTATCTAATAGCATTACGTCCGTAATGCGCTAATACCTATAATATGTGAACCAAATATAATAAATAATGTTATATCAATATAGTATCTTATTACATTACAGAGTTATTACATTGATTTGACGCGAACTAATTTAAAAATAAATTTGATATTTTCTTTTTTCTCTTCTCTCCCCATGCTTTACTTAAATTGTGTGAAAAATGTTCTTTAACTCATCTTTTTGAGCACATACAGAGTACCATTTTTTATATTTTCATGTTAATTTCAATTCACATTCAACATAAAAATTAGTCAACGTATACATTATTTTTTTAATAATTGTTAAATTATAATAATGGTACAATAGTATTCAATTAATCAGTTATAAAATAATAATTTATCTATATGCATAGAATTTTTGGTGAATCTGTGTCACACCTGTTATTTTTCACTTTTACCCTACAACTTTAACTATATTCTTATTATTTTTTTTAATTTTTTTTTTTTTTAGTCATCCAAAATTTAAAAATAATTATTTTACTCCACGTAATTTAAACACATCCATCAGGTGCTAGTGTTAATAAAAAATTATATAAATTTATAATATATATATATATATAATACGTTTCTCAAATTTTGGGAGGAGGGAATTGTTAGATATTGAAAATTTTAACTTTAATAATAATTTTGTTTTTGCTTTTTCACGAAATGTATTTGGGCAATTTCTATCTTATTTTTGTTCCCTTCTTTCTGGACACCTGAGAGAGTCACCTGCATTGTCTGAGAAAACGCCATAAACATCTCTTCGATCGAGAAATCAATCAATCAAAACTCTTTTTCTGCATTCCTTTCAACGGAGAAGAAAAAAGAAGATAACCCCATTATTATTTTTCTCTCTCAAGCTAGAAATATGAATTTCTGAGTTCTTCAATCTACAAATTTTCTAACCCACTTCTTAAATTTTCATCAAATTTCTCTGTACCCATCTCTTATTCTCTACATATATAAATATATATCTTCCTTTTTGCGCTCTATGATTTAAAAAAATTCTGCTTTGTAATCATCAATTGAAATTTTCTCTTCCTCCCCTATTCTCTGTATAATATATTTTTATTTGAATGATTAAACTCTCTCTTTATCCTTTTTTATATTCCGGGGTATCTTTGAATGAGTCTAGATTTGCAACATTTTCATTAGCCTTTATACTTTTCTACAATTTTGATCTTTCTCTCTCATGATAAAGATCTTTCCTTCAGGTGTCCTAGGTTCCAATTCTGATGTCTAGATCTAAAATTTAGTCTCTTTGTAAAAAAATCTAGGATATTTAATGCTATTTATTGTTTGGTATGGCTGATGATTGATTTCTATGGATTAGAATTTTGGGTTTCGTGCATTTGTATTAATCTTTTATTGGGATACATTATTTGAATATTTGTTCGTTTGCAATTATTGGTGTGGCCTACATTTGTAAGATCTGATGTTATTCAACTCATGGTGTAATTTGCAGTATGATCTGGGGCATTTTCTTCCGGATCTTGAGTTGTTTAACCTCCCATGACAATAATCTAGGGTTTTGGTTATCCCTTTAAGGGTTTTGATTGAGTTATTATATCTATAAAAATCAATGGCAGTTGTTTTGATTTGAGGGCTTATAGCTGTATTGCTTGAGTGTGTTCAAAATGTGGAAGCAACTTCTCAGTAAACTTCCTAGGAAGTCATCATTGAAATCCGAATCCCTTGATTCTCCAAGAAGTGGGTCAGGTCCATTTAGCCCAAGCGGTGGGAATGCTGCTTCTGGCCGATTAAACTCGGCTAAACGGACTTCATCTGCAGTATTTCCGGCTGGTTTGGCTACCGGAATTGAGCCCCTTTTACCATTCAAAGATGTACCAAGCTCAGAAAAAATGAATCTTTTTATCAGTAAGTTAAGTCTCTGCTGTGTGGTGTTTGATTTCAATGAACCAAGTAAGAATACAACTGAGAAAGATCTTAAACGTGCTACATTGATTGAGCTTCTTGATTTTGTTGCTTCCAATCCTTCACGATATACTGAACCCGCAATTGTAGCAATGTGCAAAATGTGTGCTGTTAACTTGTTTCGAGTTTTTCCACCTAATTATCGGTCTAATTCGCATAATGGTGAAAATGATGATGATGAACCTACTTTTGATCCTGCTTGGACACATTTACAGCTTGTGTATGATATATTGCTCAAGTTTGTAACTTCTTCTTCAGTGGAAGCTAAGGTGGCAAAAAAGTACATAAATCACTCGTTCATCTTGAGATTGCTTGACCTCTTTGATTCTGATGATCCTCGGGAAAGAGATTGTTTGAAAGCTATAATGCATAGGATTTATGGGAAGTTTATGGTGCATCGGCCTTTTATTCGAAAGAGCATAAGCAATATCTTCTATCGATTTGTAAATGAAGCTGATCGGTGCAATGGAATTGCTGAGTTGTTAGAGATTTTTGGCAGTGTGATAACTGGGTTTGCTTTACCTTTGAAGGAGGAACACAAGATCTTTCTGTGGAGGGCTTTGATTCCTCTGCACAAGCCAAAAGTGTTAGGGGCTTACTTTCAACAGTTGTCATATTGTGTTACTCAGTTTATTGAGAAGGAGCCAAAGTTAGCTAGCACGGTGATTAGAGGGTTGTTGAAATACTGGCCAATTACCAATAGCCAAAAGGAGGTGATGTTCTTAGGCGAGTTAGAAGAGATTCTGGAAACAATTAACATGGCTGAGTTTCAGAAGGTTATGGCTCCATTGTTCTGGAGGATTGGATGCTGCATCAACAGTTTCCATTTTCAGGTATCTTTTCCGATTTTCTTCTCTGTTACACAGATTTCTCGTAGCTTGCTTGTTATAAATCAATGGCATGGATTATCTCCTTTTTCTAGGCATTTTCTGTCCTCCACATCCCACTACCCAATTATTTGTCTTAATTTTATGGAAGAGAGACAACTTGAGTTCATACGAACACAATTTGAAAACTGTGATCCCAATCGATGAGCATTTATTTCTATTTATACATTTTTGTTTCTCTTGTTTCTTCCATCACAATTGATTTGACTTTAAATAATCGATGTTAAAGCCTGCAAGAGAGAAGCATATGTTCTACTGCTAACTGGTGTCTCTAGTGGGAGTCATGGCATCAATTTCAGTTGTAACTTTTATAAAAAACAAATGGAAGATGTTTCCTTGTATACATATATATGAATTTATGTTTAGAAATAATCCAATAAATTCTTTTATATAGTTTGGAACTTTAATAAGCATGTAGCTAGTTTTCGCTTCAGTAGTTCAATAGATGGCTTCCTGAGATTCTTAATGGAGATCCGAGCTTGAGTCTTGTCTGTCTCATTATAAAATTACACAATATCAGCTGAAGTTGTGGACATGTTACACTCTCTTGAGACAATGATGTTTCAGACGTTTGTCACTTATTTTCAAGGTGCCATACTGCGATTTGTCGATTTAACCTCCCTTTTAATTTCAAGCTGCAAAAGTTCTCATATATAACATATAGGTTCTATAGGTGGCAGAATATTTTTTCATATATTATCTTCCACAGTAAACTTAGTGATTCTTTTTTTGCCATAAGTTCTGGAACCCACTCCCATAACTATCCTGTTTATCTATCATTTTGCAAACAGATCCTAAAGGCCCTAAACTCAAGTCTAAGATGAAGATTGTTTTCTCTTTAGTATTGATATCTTTGGATGTGTGAGAGACGACTTAGCTAGACCAGAATGTGAGGTCAGAGGTTTGGAGTTCAAAGCTTGGTAGAAGCTAATTTTATTTATCAACAAAAAGAGAGATGAATTGGTTAGTGAAAGTTTAAGTCAAATTGTGATGAGTCATAGAGCTTTAGTTGTCATCATTGCTACTAACTGTGTAGAAAAGTATAATCAGTTACTGGGAGTTAACTGTTAAGAGAATATATTCAAAGAATTATTCATATGGATTATCACTCATCATCTTTAGTTAAGTATGGTATGAACCTCAAAAATGCCTTTTATCTCATACTGGTTGGGTTAGGCTGAAATGAATCCAATGTGTAAGATATTGTTTGAACCACCAACTTATATAGACTAGTGTTCAAATAACTAGAAGTTCGGAACTCTAAAATCTTTGCAGGGCTTTAATTTGTAGATCAGTTCAAGATTCTGTTAAACCTGGTGGATATCACCGTCAAGACTCAAAACTGTATAGATAGTGCTACGGTTGTGCTCAATTAGTGGGGGGAAGGAATTCCTTGCTTTTGAGGAAGAGTTAAAAAGGGCAGTATTTGTGGTGTAATAATTTTGCAGTTTTTTTAATTGTTTTAGAGCTGAAGCATTTCTTTTTAATCTGCGGCATGTTTCATCCTTTCTTTTTGCTAGTACTTCAGATTTAGTGGTCACCTTGGAAAGTATGCAGGATGCCAACTCATCATTTTCATAATTTGGAATGGTCACTTGTCAAAAGAAAAAAAAGTTTGGGTAGTGGCAATGGTCACCCAATGCTTAGTGCTTACTTTCCAGTTTGTGGAATGAATTCAAGGCCCCATAATGGTTCTTGAGTCTCATTTTTGAAGCTTGATAATCAAAATTAGCTAGATTGTGTTTTGTTGCGCTCAATTAGTGGGCGGAGGACTTCTTGCTTTTGAGGTAGAGTTCAAGGGCAGTTTATGCGGTGAAATAGTTTTCCAGATTTTTTTTTTGTTTTGTAGTTGAAGAATTTTCTTTTGAATCTTCGGCATGTTTCAATTTTTTTTTTTGATAATCTTGAAATGATTTGGATTTGGTCCACCTTGGTAGGTAGGCAATATTCCAGATGCCAAGTCCTCATTTTCATAGTTTGGGTAGTGGTCACCAATAGAAAGAACAGGAAAAAAAGTTTGGGTAGTGGCCACCCAATGCTTACTTTCCGGTTTGTGGAATGAATTCAAGGTGGGGGGTAATGGTTCCTGAGTCTCATTTTCAAAGCTTGAGAGTAATTTTCACAGGGGATAAACTTCATGAGTAGGTCATTATTGTCTGGTTCAGTGGAACGTGGTTCGTTTCGGTTATATAGTTAAAACGATGCTAGGGTATCTTTATACTAGTTGTTAGGAATTCTAAAAATAATCCTATGTTTTATAGAAATTTTTTAGTTGAATCAACAAGTTTGTTGATTTATAAATAGTTTAGGACAAATGTAATGTTTGAGCATTCAATACTAAGTTAGAATATTGATATTTGCAATTATAGGTAAAATAACAAAGATTTTTTTTTGGTACGCTAAATTTAGAGTATTGGTACGTAAGAATATCGTGTTTGGGTACGCAAGTATCAATACGCGGTTCGCTAGGTCAATCAAAGTATCAGGTAACTCTGTTCTGGTTTCCAAGTCATGCATAAATGATATGCATCCATTTTCTTAATTTTTTTTGATAGGCAAATAAAGCCAGTAAAAGTGCAATACAAGAGTCTCTATCGAAACTTAAGTTACTTCCATCTTAATGACACAAAAAAAATGTATTAAGTATATCAACTAGTGCCTTTTGATGAGAATCGAGTGTTATGAACAAGAAGCTTCCGAGAAATCTTACGTGGTTATAATACTTTCAACGTAAATTAATTTGAGATATATAAAGTTTTCCTTGAAACTTTCAAATGAGGGTTGATACTGCTAACATAATTAAATCAACTAAACTCACCTACGCCTTTTATCCCAAAATAGTTGGGGTGGGTTGAAGATGAATCCAATATGAAAGGAGATGAGTATAAATTAAAATTCAGAACCACTGTTTATTATTAGATAAATAATATACCTATAATGGTAAAGAAAGAAATAAAAGATAAAATATTTAAAAGAGCTGTTAGAAACCATTCTTCAGGTTCTCAGATGTATTTTGTCCAGGAAACAATTCCTAAGACCTCTTTTCTTGATGGTTCCGGTTGTTATAGTTATTATATCAACTCTTGCAACTAGTTTATTTTGCAAGTCATAAGTGTCAAGTGGGTTTGGTTTACACTCTGCCAATGAAGTATGCTGCAGTTAATTCTCTGTCACTTTGAATCATCTTTTTGATTTGTAATTAGCCTTGGTTTGGTTCAGAGAATAATGATGTATCTATAAAAAATTCATCCCAGGTGGCTGAAAGAGCACTGTTCCTTTGGAATAATGACCAGATTGTCAACCTGATTGCACATAACCGGCATGTGATCCTGCCAATCATATTCCCATCCCTGGAAAACAACGTGCAAAACCACTGGAACCAATCAGTTCTTAACTTAACTCTAAATGTGAGAAAACTGTTCACAGAGATGGATGATATGCTGTTCATGACCTGCCATTCCCATTTCAAGGAGGATCAATCGAATCTAACCTTTGTGGCAGAAAAGCGGAAGGAAGCATGGAAGCGCCTCGAGAATGCAGCCAGTCGACAGCCTATATCTGGAAACACAGCTGTTTTGGTAACTCCTTAGCAAACTCAGTTACCTGTTAAGTGAACTGTTAATCTGTTGTACTAGTCCAAATGTTTTTTGGAGTCTTCTCTTTGTTTGCTGGGAAATTAAAAGAGATGATGGTAATTTTTGTGGGATATAGTCCATACGACATCGGACAACCTGCTGTTGTAGCTTACTTTTGTTTCATTTTGTTAACTGCTAAGCGACGTGCCATTTAATTCCTTGAAGGGTCGTTAGAAGGGCCGTGTAGTGGGTTGTAGAAACTGACATCCTTCGTAGGTTGGCTGACTACTTAACTAGTCTTTGTCTGTGTTTTTGTGTGACATGAATTTCCATTTAACTTCAAAACTCTTGTTCTGATTACCTAGACTCAAGGTAATGTTAATATACTCTCTCCATCCCAAGGTATATGCCCAGTTTAGACTTTTTTGGTCAAATTGAGCATTTTTAGAACTTTTTTTTTGGGTACCATTTTTGATAAAATATTCTCTCGGTCCTCAAAAGGATGAACAAAATACAAATTTCGAACATTAAAAAAAAAGTAAAAGTAGAGGAAAGAGAGTAAATAAAGTTTCAAATTTATCCTTAGTGGTCTTACAAGATTCATAAAGTGACTAGTAATTTTATTTATTTATTATACTAACGGATCTCACATTCTCACTAAATGACATAATTATCATTTACTTTATATATTTTATCTCATTTATATATTTTATCTCATCCTTTCGAGGACAAAGTAATTAATTGTACCGTTGCTTATCCTTTTGAGGACGGTGAAGGGATTATAACTATAAGAAATCTATTTCAAAAATGTATTTAAATATGCTTAATTATTAATTCTTAAATTAGTCAATTTGATCAAAAATGTATTTAAATATGCTAGCCATTTGAAGATTATGAAGAGACCTAGTAATTTGGAAGTGTCCAGTTTTTCATTTTTCAAATTATGCTGGAGCAACTAATGGAAGTCTGGAGGAGTGGATAAAAAATGGGAAATTTGGTGAAAGAAATACTGATCCTTAAGACTTGCAATTTATTCCCTTGTTTGTTGTATTTAACTAAAAATTGTTGCTCTTTTTTTTTCTTTTTTTTTTCAAACCCAGAGGTAGTATTATCCAAATTTAAACTTGATCTGAAGAATACATGTATGCAGAGAAACAGGGGTCGGGGTTATATGAACTTCACCTAAGTAATTTTTTTAGTAGGATTGAGTAAAAAAAAACCAATATAATAAATGAATTGAATTGAAATAATTTAATTTAAATTTCTTGATAATTCGGGTATTTTTTATAATTCGGTTATATCCGAATATTTTTTCAATTTACGGGTTCGGGTTTCGATTTTGTGTTATTCGGTTAACTGAATAACCGAATATGACCTTTAAAAAAATGAAGGCTTAAAGTTCACTCTCATAAGTCATAATAACCGAATATGAACTCTTTACTCTCAACAGTTATAATAATCGAATATGAACTCTTTACTCTCAATAGTCATCACTGTCATCAATCTCTCATCTCTAATTTATCCATCTCTAATCTCTCATATCTCGACCACTCATCAGTCTCTCATCTCGACCACTCATCAGCCCCTAAGCCCCAAATCCAAAAGCCTCCCTAGTCCCCAAATCGCAAGTCGCAACTTGCAACTCCGCTCGACCTCCAAACAGACGGATCAAAATATGGACAAACCTCATCTACGAGCCTCCAAGGTATCTACAAAGGTATCTACTTTATTTTTCTCCCCTGTTTGGTTGCTTATTGATATTTTTCAGGAAAAAAAATAAAATATGACATGGTTAGTGATTGGTTTGAGGCTACTGAGTTTTTTGTTTTGAATTTTTAAATTTAACATTTTTGTACCCAGGGGTTGTATTCGGTTGACCCCTCAAACTCTTTTCTTAATATCTGCAAGTATTTGATTTGCTTCAGAGAACTCTGCACAGATTTTGTTATGCAATCGCTTATTTTTCTCCCTTATGTATTTGCTTCTCTTTAGATTACCTCACTCTTTTGATAGTCCTTATCGTGTGAATAATTGTGCACTATGTGCCCTTGTCTGGGTTGAAGATGTATATGGTGGAGGGCAAAGGAGGCGTCATAGCATGTATATTGCTTGCACTGTTGGGTTTTGTTTTGTTTTGTTTGAGAAAATTTTGGTTATTATTCGAACAACCAAATAGTAAATTTGGTAATTCGGTTACTTGTTCGGATATCAAAATTGTACAAATTTTGATTTTTGGTTATAACCGAATAGCCTATTCTATTTGGTTATAACCGAATGATCAATCCTATCTGTGGGGGTTATTTGTTTTCATTTCCCATCCTTTTTCTTTTATGTATTCTCTTCTTCTTTGCTTTTCTCTTGATTTTGCTTTATCATCAAAATAGGACAAAAAAAAGGTGGTAGCAATTCTCTCCGTAAACTAATTAAAAATAAAAAGCTAAATAAATAAAATAAATTTTTTTTAATCTCACTATAGTGACCATAAGTGCATCAAAGTTCTATCCTATCATGATTATTAAATCTCTCTTCTATTTTATTTATTTTTTTGTTGGTGGAATTCCTTCTTTCAAGCTAATTAATCCCATGATTCACAATATAAGGTTTTGAATATATTTTATTTATAATTTATAATTTATCTATAAAAGTAACTAATCAGTTGACTAAAAACTTCAAAGTTTGATTAATAGTCACATAGTTCGGGGAAAAATAATATATATAGAGTCCGGATCTTAAGTTCACCCCTAATCCAACTCACCCGAGCTCACCCCCTTTAGCGTTTTCGACATTGATAACCCGTCGAATGAAGATAATGACAAATTTAGTTTTTATAAATAACTACAGGCGTAGTTATTCTGAATTAACTAACTTTGTTGGAATAATTCGGTGGTTAAAATAATATTGATTCTTACGAAGAACACCAGCACTAAAGATTGTTATATTATCGATTCTTACGTAATTGTTACAATAAATTAATTACATTGTTCAATATTTTATTGATTCAATAATTCTTTGCGTTGATATTTTATATTATTGTTGTTCGATAATTTTCTTTGCATGATATCTCCATTATCGGATCAATAATTCATATTATTTGAATAATATTATTAGATAGCATTATTGGCAATATCTAGAAAGTTACATCGAGGAGAGGTTTGGTTACCTAATTGCTAGGCGCGATGAGGAGAAATTCTTATTGGAAAGCCCCTCTGCTCACTGAGGCGCCTGGTTGTCATTATTGTGATTACGTAATATTATTTGTGAATAATTAATTATTGATTTATATGATAAAGAAATATTTATTTGATGTGGATATAAATGATGGATTTATTTATGTGGTTATAAATGAAGGAATTAATGTTGAGAGGTATTTTATCGGTATTTTATCGGATTGGAGGTATTAAAAGATCAAATCGATTGTTCTTTAGTTTTATTGTGTGAGTTATAATATTTAATCCGACCGTTGGATCGTTGTAATTTTTGGATATGTTATACATATATAAGTTGAGTATATGTCCACAAATTTTGAAGCAATTAAAAATGAGTGTATAATTTGTTATGAAATTTTAAGAGGTGGCGATTAGGAAATTAGGTTTTGGTGGAAAATTCTAGAATTGAGTGGGCCCCACTCTTGGTTGTTGGGGAGATGGTTGATTTTTGGTGGGTGAAATAGTAGCGAGTAAAGCCATCGGGTAGTAGGTCAAGTGCTTGACGTGCGTCTTAATATTTTCTATATAAATAGAGGCTAAGTTAGAATTGAAAATCACACACGAATTCATAAGTTTTCTCTCTTTTCTCTCTAGATTATTGAGTGTAATTTGTGAGTATTTAGATACTTGGTGAGTTGATATTCATCGATTGCAAGTTTCCTTGACGTCATATCAGATATCCGATCGGAAGTCTTTCTTGCTCTTTTGAGGTAAGGGATAGTAAAGGGATTTTAAGGGTTGTTATGTTTTTAGTTTAAGTAATTTTTTCGACCTTCAAAAATTACGGAAAAATTTAAAATGATATTTTGATGAGTTTTATTGATTGTGTCCAAAAATGGTGATTTTGGATGTATAGATTAAGAGTTATGAATTTTATGAGAAAAGACTATTTTAAAAGTAGTAGCTTATAATTCCTTGTGGTTAACTCTAAAATTGATGAAATTTTTATTGGGAGTACATCTATATAATATCAATGTACTCTGTGAATTTGAATTTTTGGATAAAAGTACAATTTATGATAAATGTCTAAATATTAAGCGGTTTTGGCCGTATGAAAAATAGTAAATGAATTTTAAAAATTACGAGAAAATATATATTCACTATGGGACTATATTATACTAAATCCGAGAAAAGAAATATTTTTGGGCCGATTTGGTATTTTTCATGAAAATGGACTAGTTATGAATAAATGAATTAAATATGTTATGTGAAGAAAGAAAATTGGAAAATATAAATTTTATGACTTGATAATCCTATATGAGGTATATCTGATTTTGATGAGGGTTTTGGTTATTGGTGATGAAAACTTATGAGTTTGGCATTTTAGGATGATTAAATGCATTATTTAGTAAAGTGTAAACAATTAAAATAAATTGTTTATAAGTTTAAGAAATGTTATTCTTTCAATATCATTATATAGAAATATTGGTATGGATTTTATTGTGGAATTTCTACCTTTTTGAGTCGGAGTTTCTATTCATGAGTTCTTATTCATGAGTTCTTATTCACGAGTTCTTATTCACGGATTCTTATTCACGACAAAGTTGGTTTCTTTTTACGACCAAATTATCGTTGATTTATGAATATTGCTCTTGAGATTAAGTGAAGTTGTTGATCGTATATTATTTTTATTATCATATATAACATTTTTATAATACGATGTTGAAATTCTCTTTCACTTGAGTATAAAGATGGGTAGATTATTGGTATGATCATGATTAGGGGTTCTCTTTGGCGATAGTGAAAAGTTGAATTGTGGTGGTATGATCATGACCATTGAATTTATAATTGAATATCTTTAGCTTAAGTGCAAAGGTGAAATAATCAACATGGTTATAATTATTGTTTATATAAATTACGAAATGATTATATATTTCTTTGAGATATTAATATATTTGGCTGTAGTGCAAATATGAGCTGATTGATGAATATATTTGGCTTTGTGGTGCAAATATGAGCTATTGAGGAATATCTTTGCTTTGTAGTGCAAAGATGGTTTGTTGATGAATATCTTTGGCATGTAGTGCAAAGATGGTTTGTTGATGAATATCTTTGGCCGTAGTCAAAGAATGTTATTGAATATCTTTGGTAGTAGTCGAAGATGGTGCGATTGACGAATATCTTTTGGCCGTAGTGCAAAGATGAATTTATCGATATGATTATGAGCAGGAAATGTGATTTGGTATAACCATGATCTTTGATGTTTGGTGAAGATAGGTTATGAAAATTATCTTAAATCTGGATGAGAAGAGAATTTAGAACCACAATTATGATTATGAGTTATTCATATGATTGTGGAAAGGCTGATTGAGTGATGTTACGAGGATAAAACATTGTTGGTGGATTTTTAACATGGAGAAGATAATAGACTTTATGGTCTATTTGACTCTTCTAATGGATTGCTTTCGTTCACATTTTAACTATGGTTGAAAAATTTTATCATCTACCATATATTTCTAAATCTACGATTTATTCTTGATGAAGGCTATTGATAATTTAATTATCTTTAGTCATGATATTCTTTCTTAAGCTAGTTGTGCTCACCCTTTTTGCTTCACAATTCCTTTTCGGGTAATAAAAGTGTAGGCATTTGGGTCGGAGTGGGGATACGGGGGGAATAGAGCGGTGGTCTATATTTGTTGAGGTGAAAGCGAACCCAACGTTGGAAAGGTGTTTTGTCACTATCATACAAGATGTCTAATGACATCTGACCTCGTATCATCATAAAGACGAGGATGTGCTCATCCACTTCTTTGAGTATATATCTGAGCACTACTACTATATAATCTTGGTGTTTGTTTGAAGTATAATTCTCAATTAGAGGCGGTGGAGATAATGATATGTCGAGAGAAGACTTACCATTGGGAAGAATATGATAGTAATCTTCTTATTTTTCTTTAGGGTCTATTAGATTGACCAAGGATAATTTTGTGGCCATATGATATCTATCATAACCTAGGCACGCGTGGCCTCCCATATACGAAGGTTTTCTTGAGCACTTCCAAAGATTTTAATTTCTAAAAGCAGTTTTTGACTATACCTTTATGTAAGGTGTCCTTTGTGAGAGTGTTGTCCACGGTTGGGACATGTGTCACATTTGGTATATATTTGTATCAAACTCACTGCATATGTGTTGTTGTATTTTTATCGACAATTGTTGTAATAAAGTTGTAGTTGTTTTACGTACCATGTATTTGGCGACTCGAGAATAGGTTGGATGGTATGGACCTATTTTGGGGTTGTCACGGTTAGTATCGAGAGCTTAGGGATATGGTCTCTGGCGGAGATCGGGGAATATAACTAGGAGGGAGAGATGAGTAAATCCTTATTAGTGTGTCTACCTAAGCTTATTTGTTGGTTAGTCGTAATATCGGGATATTATGCGATATGTTAATTGTTTAATTAACCCTTGTTTTATGGAAGTATGTTGAGAATGGCGGTGAGAATGCTAACAATGGAGTGAATGAGGCGTGGGGATACCTCTAATCACTAACCATGATAATGTGATGTCGAGACGAAGAAGGAATTAGAGATATCCATGTGGTGAGTGAAGAATTGATAGTTGCACTAGAGAGATAGTCGCAGAGATGTAAATGGTGAGAGTGAGAAGAAGAAGAAGAAGAAGAAGAGTACTGAGGAGAGTTTATTAGAGGTATTATATGATCAAAATATAGAATTTCAAAATCGTATTCATAAGTTAGAAGAAGCGGAAATTTGAAGAAAGCGACAAGCGATCGTGGAACAAAAGGATCTGACAATTCAAGCTTGTGTTACCCGATATGTGATGCTTGAGCGAAGCATTCTTTGGCGAGTATAAGATGATAAAGATGGAATTTGGTGAAAGAAAAGAAAAGCTGAGCAGTAAGAATGAGTGATGCATGGGTAAAAGCCACACGACACGTGGATATTGTGGAAAGAGATGTCCAGATCTAAGAAGGCTAAAATAGATGATATGAATTTCTCTTTTTGGAAAGAATTGGGAGAACCCAACATCGAGTTTTGAATTACCACATGCATAGCGGTCGACTGAATTTGATATGGATCGAAGATTGATGATTGAATCATGAATCGAGAGATCTGACGAGGCGATTGAGGGAGGAATATGTCCTATAGAAAAGTATATTCCAACGGTAGTGATGATGCCAAATCTTTGCCCCGAACAAGTCAAAACCAAGTAGTTCGAGGGATAGCGGTTGTCATGACTTCCCAACAAGTGAGGAACCCAAATGAAGTTATCACGGGAGATGAGCAATGGAGAAATCATGATGGCCAGGGTTGTAAGACCCCGAATTTTATGAAATAAAAGTATTCAATTTTTCTTATAATTACAATTGGTAAATGATTAAATTGATAAAAGTTTAAAGTTAAAGGGTGATATAATTTTTTTTTCAAAATCATGAGTGGTTATAAAATATTCAATTTGGGGAATATTCGTTTTGGTCGTGGAATATTCTTTACGTAGGAGAAGAATATAAATGCTGACCAAGTGTGACCATTTATGGGCCCATATGAGAATAATTGTCGGATGAAGATAACGACAAAATTGAGTTTTTTAAATAAATGGCGTAGTTATTCATTCACAGATTAACAACTTGTTGGAATACCGGTGGTTAAAATCGATGTCTGGCGTGGTTTGCGATAGCTTTGCGGTATTACGAGTATTGTTGAATTATTGATTCTTTACGTGAAAGGCCTACTCGATAATTATTACGATAATTCTTGTTCAATATTTTATTTTATTGATTTGATAATTCTTTGCGTTGATATTTTATATTATTGTTGTTTCGATAATTTTTTTTCTGCCTGATATCTCCATTATCGGATCAATAATTCATATTATTTGAATAATATTATTAGATAGCATTATTGGCAATGTCTAGAAAGTTACATCGAGGAGAGGTTTGGTCACCTAATTGCGGCGCTTGATGAGGAGAAATTCTTATTGGAAAGCCCCTCTTTCAGGGAGGCACTGGTTGTCATTATTGTGATTACATGTAATATTATTTGTGAATAATTAATTATTGATTTATATGATAAGAAATATTTATTTGATGTGGATATAAATGATGGATTTATTTATGTGGTTATAAATGAAGGAATTAATGTTGAGGTATTTTATCGGTATTTTTAGCCGGATTGGAGGTATTAAAAGATCAAATCGATTGTTCTTCTGACTTTATTGTGTGAGTTATAATATTTAATCAAATAGTTGGATCGTTGTAATTTTTGGATATGTTATACATATATAAGTTGAGTATATGTCCACAAATTTTGAAGCAATTAAAAATGAGCGTATAATTTGTTATGAATTTTAAGAGTGGCGATTTAGGAAATTAGGTTTTGGTGGAAAATTCTAGAATTGAGTGGGCCCCACTCTTGGTTGTTGGGGAGATGGCTGATTTTTGGTGGGTGAAATAGTAGCGAGGTAAAGCCATCGGTGTGAGGTCAAAGTCTTGCTTGGCGTCTTAACATTTTCTATAAATAGAGGCTAAGTTAGAATTGAAAAAACACACACGAATTCATAAGTTTTCTCTCTTTTCTCTCTAGATTATTGAGTGTATTTTGTGAGTATTTAGATACTTGGTGAGTTGATATTCATCGGTGCAAGTTTCCTTGTTGTCATATCAGATATCCGATCGGAAGTCTCTTCTTTCTTTTGAGGTAAGGGATAGTAAAGGGATTTTAAGGGTTGTTATGTTTTTTCGGTTTCGTAATTTTTTTGACCTTCAAAAATTCTGGAAAAATTTGAAATGATATTTTGATGAGTTTTATTGATTGTGTCCAAAAATGGTGATTTTTGGATGTATAGATTAAAGTTATGAATTTTATGAGAAAAGACTATTTTAAAAGTAGCAGCTTATAATTCCTTGTGGTTAACTCTAAAATTGATGAAATTTTTATTGAGAGTACATCTATATAATATCGATTGTACTCTGTGAATTTGGAATTTTTGGATAAAAGTACAATTTATGATAAATGTCTAAATATTAGCGGTTTTGGCCATATGAAAAATAGTAAATGAATTTTAAAAATTACGAGAAAATATATATTCACTTTATGGGACTATATTATGCTAAATCCGAGAAAAGAAAAATATTTTTGGGCTGATTTGGTATTTTTCATGAAAATGGACTAGTTATGAATAAATGAATTAAATATGTTATGTGAAGGAAGAAAATTGGAAAATAGGATTTTATGGCTTGATAATCCTATATATAGGAGGTATATCTGATTTTTGATGAGGGTTTTGGTTATTGGTGATGAAAACTTATGAGTTTGGCATTTTAGGATGATTAAATGCATTATTTAGTAAAGTGTAAACAATTAAAATAAATTGTTTATAAGTTTAAGAAATGTTATTCTTTCGATATCATTATCTAGAAATATTGGTATGGATTTTATTGTGGAATTTCTACTTTTTTGAGTGGGGTTTATTTATTATTCACGAGATTCTTATTCATGAGTTACTATTCACGAGTTCTTATTCATGGGTCTTATTCACGACAAAGTTGGTTTCTTTTACGACCAAATTATCGTTGATTTATGAATATTGCTCTTGAGATTAAGTGCGAGTTGTTGATCATATTATTTTTATTATCATATATAACATTTTTATAACCACGATGTTGAAATTCTCTTTCACTTGAGTATAAAGATGGGTAGATTATTGGTATATGATCATGTACTAGGGTTCTCTTTGGCGATGGTGAAAAGTTGAATTGTATTTGGTATGATCATGACCATTGAATTTATAATTGAATATCTTTAGCTTAAGTGCAAAGGTGAAATAATCAACATGGTTATAATTATTGTTTATATAAATTACGAAATGATTATATATTTCTTTGAGATATTAATATATTTGGCTGTAGTGCAAATATGAGCTGTTGATGAATATATTTGGCTTTTGTAGTGCAAATATGAGCTGTTGATGAATATATTTGGCTTTGTGGTGCAAATATGAAGCTGTTGAGGAATATCTTTGGCTGTAGTGCAAAGATGGTTTGTTGATGAATATCTTTGGCGTAGTGCAAAGATGGTGTTATTGAATATCTTTGGCGTAGTGCAAAGATGGTGCATTGACGAATATCTTTGGGCGTAGTGCAAAGATGAATTTATCGATATGATTATGAGCAGGAAATGTGATTTGGTATAACCATGATCTTTGATGTTTTTCGGTGAAGATAGGTTATGAAAATTATCTTAGATCTGGATGAGAAGAGAATTTAGAACCACAATTATGATTATGAGTTATTCATATGATTGTGGAAAAGGCTGTTGAGTGATATTACGAGGATAAAACATTGTTGGTGGATTTTTAACATGGAGAAGATAATAGACTTTATAGTCTATTTGACTCTTCTAATGGATTGCTCGTTCATTTTTGCAACTATGGTTGAAAATTTTTATCATCTACCGTATGTTCTAAATCTACGATTTATTCTTGATGAAGGCTATTGATAATTTAATTATCTTTAGTCATGATATTCTTTCTTGAGCTAGTTGTGCTCACCCTTTTGCTTCACAATTCCTTCGGGTAATAAAAAGTGTATTTGGGTCGAGTGGGGATAATGGGGGAATAGAGCGGTGATACATATTTGTTGAGGTGAAAGCGAACCCAGCGTTGGAAGGTGTTTTGTCACTATCATACAAGATGTCTAATGACATACAACCTCGTATCATCATAAAAGGCGAGGATGTGCTCATCCACTTCTTTGAGATATATATCTGAGCACTACTATATAATCTTGGTGTTTGTTTGAAGTATAATTCTCAATTAGAGGCGAGTGGAGATAATGATATGTCGAAGAAGACTTACCATTGGGAAGAATATGATAGTAATCTTCTTTTTTTTCTTTGGGGTCTATTAGATTGACGAGGATAATTACTGTGGCCATATGATATCTATCATAACCTAGGCAGCATGGCCTCCCGTATACGAAGGTTTTCTTGAGCACTTCCCAAAGATTTTAATTTCTAAAGCAGTTTTGACTATACCTTTATGTAAGGTGTCCTTTGTGAGAGTGTTATCCACGGTTGGGACATATGTCACATTTGGTATATATTTGTATCAAACTCTGACATATGTGTTGTTGTATTTTGTCACGACAATTGTTGTAATAAAGTTGTAGTTATTTTTTACGTACCATGTATTTGGCGACTCGAGAATAGGTTGGATGGTATGGACCTATTTTGGGGTACTCGCCTGTGGATTACCACATGCATAGTGAATGATCCTTTACGTTTATTCATATGAATAGTATTTTCATTAAAAAGGGGTTTCTGCCAGGGGCAGATTCGTAATTTTTCTGACCCTCAAAAATTCTGGAAAAATTTGAAATGATAATTTGATGAGTTTTCTAAATTGTGTCCAAAAATGGCGATTTTTGGATGTATAGATTAAGAGTTATGGATTTTATGGGAAAAGACTATTTTAAAAGTAAACCCTTATAACTCCTTGTGGTTAATTCTAAAATTGGTGAAATTTTTATTGGGAGTACATGTATATAACAGGAGTATACCCTGTAAATTTCGGAATTTTTGGACAAAAGTACAAATTATGATAAATGTCTAAATATTTGGCAGTTTTAGCCATATGAAAAATAGTAAATGAATTTTAAAAATTCTGAGAAAAATATATGTTCAAGATGGGACTATATTCTCGCTAAATCCTAAATAAAAAGATATATTTTTGGGACCGATTTGATATTTTTCATGAAAATGAACTAGTTATGAGTAAATGAATTAAATATGTTATGTGAAGTAATAAAATTGAAAAAATAGGATTTTATGACTTGAGAATCCTATATAGGTATATATGCAGATTTTTGATGAGGATTTGATCATTGATGATGAAATCTTATGAGTATGACATTTTAAATGATTAAATGCATTATTTGATAAATTGTAAACAATTGAAATAAATTGTTTATAAGTTTAAGAAATGATTAAAATATTGTTATAATATTAATGATATTAGATTATGAGATTATTAAGTGATTGATAACATTTGGTTATTATTGAACGCTAGATAAATTGTATTATAAATGTTTACTATTTATCATTTATCTCATTTGATTGATTCTTATATCATTGTCATCATCCTCACGCTTATATTGTGTTGAAAGTCATCTTTGTCAGTAGTCGTATAGATGGACTTGGTATGATTATGACAAGGATTATTCTAAGTATAATCATGGACCGTAATGTTACAAATGATGTGGAAAAAATCCTCATCGCCGTAGTGCATTGATGTACAATTTTTGGTATGATTATGGCTATGGATTCTCTTCGCCAAGGTGCAAAGATGAATTGTTTTATAGCATGATCGGGATCATTGATAAAAACATGATTATCTTTGGCCCGTAGTGTATTGATGGATGCTTTTTGGTATGATTATGGCTATGGATTCTCTTGACCAAGGGTGCAAAGATGAATTATTTTATGGCATGATCGGACCGTTGATAAAAACACGATTATCTTTGGTCAAGAGTGCATGGATAATTCGTGGTCGTGATACTAAAGAATATCCTTGGCATGTAGTGTGTGGATGATTCGATGATGTGGATTATTTATCGAAATGAGTCTCGAAATGAAATATTAATTCATGGATGTGATAATAATGAATATCTTTGGTCAGTAGTGCAAAGATGATTTAATGATTACTGAGCATGAATTATAATTTGTATAACCATGATTTTTGATGTTTGGTGAAGATATGTGATGAAAATTATCTTCGATCCGGTGCTAAAAGGAATTCAGTATCACAATTATGATTATGAGTTATTCATATGATTGTGGACAGGAATTGTAGATTGATGTTATAGGGATAAAACATTATTGGTGGACTTTTAACATAGAGAAGATACTCTTATAATGGATTGCTCGTTCCGCTGCAACTATGGTTGAAAAGTTTTATCATCTACCATATGTTTTAAATCTCTGATTTATTATTGATGAAAGCTATTGATAATTTCATTATCTTTAGTCATGATATTCTTTACTGGGCTAGTTGTGCTCACCCTTTCTGCTTCACAATTCCTTTCAGGTAATAAGAGTGTTGCCGTAAGAGTGTTGTCGGGTCTAACGGGGATAACAGGGGAATAGAACAGTGGTCTCTAACTGTGGAGGTTCTCCTTAAACAGTATAGAAAAGTGTGTTGTATTCTATACAACATTTAGTAGTTATATTTAGTGAATCAAATAGGGTGAGGTGAACCCAACTTTGGAAGGGTGTTTTGCCACTATCATACAAGATGTCTAATGACATACAACCTCATGTTATCATAAGACAGGGTTGTGCGCATCCACTTGCTGAGTATATCTACGGGCACTACCTATATGATCTTGGAGTTGATTTAAAATATAATATTCACTTAGAGACAGTGGAGATAGTTATATATCAAGAGAAGACTCACCATTGGAAAGAAGATGATAGTAATCTTCTCGTTTTTCTTTGGGGTCTATTGGGTCAACCAAGGATAATTCTGTGGCCATATGATATCTATTATAACCCAGACGCATGGTCTCCCATGTACGAAAGTTTCTTTGAGTACTTCCCAAAGATTTTAGTTTCTAAAACAGTCTTTGACTATACTTTTATGTAAAGTACCGTTGTAAGGTTGTGGTCGAGACACCATGAGAGTTACATACATTTGTATTAAAACTCACAGATTAATCGTGGTCGTATTCTATATCTGACATATTTCAACAGTTATTATAAATGAAGTTGTATTTAAATTTTGTACCATGTATCTGGCGACTCAGAATGGGTGATGTATACCTAATTTTGGGGGCGTCACAAATGTGTTCCTCTAATTTTCTTCACCTATTAAAAATTGATTCTCTCTCTCCTCATTTTTTTATTTTTATTTTTAAAATGTGTAAAAAGTATTCTTCTTCTTTTTATTTATTTATTTTTATATTGACATTTTGAATTCAATATGAAATATTTATAAATTCAAAATTAGTATAAATTAATTAATTTTAGACAATATAATTACAAAAATTATAAACTTTACTATTTTTATTTTATCTAAATGGTACTAATAACTATGATTTATTTTAAATCGAAAATATCTCAAATTGATTTAAACAAATCAAACTTGATCCTATATTTTGAACAAAAAAATATAAATTTGAAAATATTATCAAAATTTTCATCATACAACTATTATTAAAAATTGAACTCAATATTTTTAAAGACAAATAAAAAATTTTAAATTTTGTATTATTTTGGTTCAAAACATATGATCAAGTTTGATTTGTGTAAATCAATTTGAGATATATTCAATTTTAAAATAAATCATACAATTAATAATACCATTTAGATAAAATAAAAAAATAGTAAGGTTTATAATTTTGATAATTGTATTGTCTAAAATTAATTAATACTAATTTTGAATTTAGAAATATTTCATATTGAATTCAAAATGTCAATATAAAAATAAATAAATAAAAAGAAAAATAAGAGTATACTTTTTACACAAATTTTAAAAATAAAAAATAAAAAAATGAGTAGAGAGGGGAGAAGGGAGAGGAGAGAGGAGACAGAATCACTTTTTAATAGGCGAAAAAAATTGGAGAAACACATCTGCATGACGATCAATTATGCTAAAAAAAAGCTTTAGAAAACATTTAAGGAACACCTTTGCATGACTAACGCATTTATGAGAAAGAGTTATGCTAAAAAAAAGTTTAGGGAACAGTTTAATAAAAACATGACAAATAAGAGGATCAATTTAGTTGTTTGGAGGCTAAACTAGACCTAGTTAAGGTCCCAGGCAAGTTGTTTGTCGGGTCTTTTCTTGGAGACTTACTTGAAGCTTTTATGGGTTAAATGTTTTTTCAGTCACCATACTCTAGGTCGACTTACAGATGGATAATTGAACTTTTTTTTTTACAGTCAACTCACTGTACTCGACTTTTCTAACAAAAAATTTAAAAAACCGTTAAAAGCTTTGACTTTTAACGGGCAACTATCAACAGTGAGTTGTTAATTCTCAAGTCTGTTATAAAGCGCATTTGTTTCATGGTGATGGCAAATGATTATATGGATTTGTAGGAAAAATTTTATAAAGAAAATAAAACAAATATTTTAAAGTATAATATAAATTATAAAATTAAAAATCTTTTCAAATTCGGACATAAAATAAAAAACGCAATTTTTTTTATATAAATAAAATAAAAAAACGCAGTTTTTTTTAATAAAAATAATTATTTCTTAAATTTGATTAAATTAAATTATAAAATTTAAATTTTGTCTAATTTTAAAAATTAAAATTATTTGATAAAATTAAAATTACAATAAAATTATTTGATAAAATTAAAATTAAAATTAAAATTAAAATTAAAATTATTTGATAAAAATTATTTGCATGTAAAAGTACATATTTATTTATCCTAGTTAGGGGTTAAATGTTTTTTCAGTCACTGTACTATATGTCAACTTACAGATGGATAACTGAACTTTTTTTCTATACAACCAACTCAGCTTGCACTCGATTTTACTAACAAAAAAGTTAAAAAATTGTTAAGTCAAGGTTGACTTAACTTAACAAAGACACGTATAATTGAAAGTTGTCAAAAAATCCTATTTAGCAGTTCATATGCGACGTGGCAATGATGATGTGGATTTGGAGGAAATTTTTTATAAAAAAATGGAAACAAATATTTTAAAGTATAATATAAATTAAAAAAATTAGCCAAAAAAACAAGAAAATAAATAAAATATATATTTTATTTTTTTTTAATAAAAATAAAAAAACAATTATTTAATTAAAAAATTTTGCGTTTTTTAATTTTTATAAAAAACTAATTTTTTTTATTTTTATTAAAAAACTACGTTTTAATTTCTTTTTAATAAAAATAAAAAAATTATTATTTTTTAATTAATGAGATAATTTTATTTTCTCAATTATTTCTTAAATTTGATTAAATTAAATTATAATTAAATTATAAAATTATTAAAAAAAACTGCGTTTTGTTGTTGACTTATGAGGAGGAGAGAGAGAGAGAGGCGTTGTTTTTTTTTTTTTAATAAAAATAATAATTATTTTTTTATTAAAATAATAAATTAAACACATTTTTTAATAAAAATAAAAAAGCACAGTTTTTTTTATAAAAATAAAATAAAAAACGCAAATTTTTTTTAATAAAAAAAATACAGTTTCTTTTAACAATTTTTTGCGTTTTTGTAATTAAAAAAAAATGCATTTTCAGTTTATGAGAAAAAAGCACAGTTTTTTTTTATAAAAATAAAATAAAAAACGCAAAATTTTTTTAATAAAAAAATGCAGTTTCTTTTAACAATTATTTGCGTTTTTTTTTTTATTTTTATAAAAAAAAAACTGAATTAGCGTTCTTTTGGCGGAAGTGATGGAAATGGATAAAAATGTTCAACGAAAGTGGAGTAAATTTTTATGTACTCCAGTTGGTAGATTTTTTTTAATTAAAATTAAAATTGTGTTTAGTTGGTAACTAGTATATTTTTAAAATTAAAATTGTGCTTTTTATTTTTATTAAAAAAATTTATTTTATTAAAAAAATGTGTTTTATTTATTATTTTAATAAAAAATAATGTTTTTTTTTTTTTATTAAAAGAAATTAAAACACAGTTTTTTTAATAAAAATAAAAAAAAGTAGTTTATTTTTAATAAAAATTAAAAAATGCAGTTTTTTAATAAAATAATTTTTTTTTATTTTAAAAAAAATTAAATTTTTTTATTATTTATTTTCTTGTTTTTTGGCTAATTTTTTTAAATTTATATTATACTTTAAAATATTTTTTTCAATTTTTTCATTAAAAAAATTCCTCAAAATCCACATCATCATTGTCACGTCGCATAATAACTGCCACATAGAATTTTGTTTGGACAACTGGGTTGTTATGTATTATTCGTTCTAAGTCAAGCTTTAACGGTTTTTTTAACTTTTGTTAGTAAAATCGAGTACAAAGTCAAAATCTCAAATTGAAAAAAAAAATTCATTATCCATATGAATTGATTATATAATACGATGATCGAAAAAGCATTTAACCCATCCTAGTTAGAAAAGCCTTTGTGTGACGTGGCAGTGATTATGTGGATTTGTAGGAAAATTTTTATGAAGAAAATAAAACAAATATTTTAAAGTATAATATAAATTATAAAATTAAAAAATCTTTTCAAATTAGGACATAAAATAAAAAACGCAATTTTTTTTTATAAAATAAAATAAAAAGCAGTTTTTTTAATAATAAAATTAAAATTACAATTAGATGTAAAAGTACAAATTTATTTATCCTAGTTAGAAAAGAAAAAAAAATTATCACCAAATTATCAATTATAAATTTATCCGAATTTGACTTTTCTTCAAAAAAAAAAAATGCTTTAAGAATGTTATACTTCCTCCATCCTTCCATTTTTCGGTTTTTTTAAGTAAAATACAAAGAAAGTAGGACTCCATCTCGTAAATTTTACACGGTGACATAACATAAGCAGATTGGTAGATTTTTCATAATATCAAGAATGTCTTACATTTTTTACAAACCATAAAAAGCAATAAATCAAGAATGTCTTACCCCAGAGCCAGAGCCAGAGGGTGGGTAACTAACTACTATATTAAGTTCCAACACACTTACAAGCCAATGCTGTTGAATTACACTCCACAGACATGTTAAAAAACATTGTTTGCTGCCTCAAATTTCTTCAAACCAGAACTTAATACAATGTTACAGCTAGAACACTATGGAGGATAAATAATAATAAATGGTAAATAGTTGAGATCAAGATTGAGATAGAAGCAGCCGCCAAGTACCAGAAAGTGAGCAGCAGTTGATAAATATCGGGTAGTTGTAAACTTCAGAATAGTGTTTGAACAGGTTGTAATGAAGACAAGGTTGCGACACATTTGAACTGTCAATAAGAACAGTCTATGAGAAACGCTCACAAGCTACAAGAGAAGTTGAACAAAATAATTTCTATTTATAATTTCAAAACTCAGCACCGTATGTAGATCCTCAACAAGTGGGAAATTTTTGTTCACTTGTTTCTAATTGTAAACAGCCCCAAGTCCATACCCAACAGGAAATATTTATCTAGCAGACATTTGTCTTCATATGTTCTAACCCTAAGTACTGTAAGTGGTTTTTGAGCAGGGGCCGCTAGGGCATGCTGCTCATTAAGAAAACTTTAACCAAATGGTGCATTAGATATTTTTTAGCAAGACAAAATTATTTTACTACTCCCTCCGTTCCAAAACTAGAGATATATTTGTTTAACAACTTTTAAGGAAAAACTCTATTTTCCCAAATTTAACCCTAATGTTATCTAGAAATGTAGTAGCGGTGGCGTGATAGCACAAATAAAAGTATGGGTAATGCTATGAATCTCACAATTTTGGTTTCAAATGGGTCTCAAATGGTGTGACATTGAATATTTTAATGGTACTTTATAGCATAGCCAATCACAAAGGATGTACCTAACCAATATAATGATTACAGATCATTTCAAACACTTTTTCAGACCAAAAAATTGAGACATTAAACTAACGGCATGTTAGGAATTTCATGTCTTTATAGTAGGAATATAAAAGTGTATCTCTAATTTTGGAATAGACAAAAAGTGTCTAATTTTGGAACCGAGGGAATACTTGTAAAGACTTTTGGGAGATGTAGCTGGAAATTAATGACTACAATTGCTTATTCACCAAAATAGATTAACAAATTAAAATTGAAGACAGTTATGCCAGAATCTGTTACCTTCTGCTGCCTGTATTTTTCACGTATTGCATTAAGAGGATCCACTGCTGTTGAGTTGCAACTCTTGCAATTCAAGTAGTGCAGGTTTCAACTCTGACACCTTGTACCTAGTATAATGCTCTAGAGTTGGATTCTGCAAGAAGTTTGCTTGGAGTTAGTTTCTTCAGTTGACAAAAGCAGTAGTGAGATAAAATGAAAGAAGAGGCACATAGAATACAGACCCACGGGTGGTCCGACTGATCAAGCGTCCATCTGGCTAAGAAGACAGCAGATGCAGCAATAAGAGACGGTAGGAACTTTAGGAAACTATACTCAGTGAGAGTTAATTCTGCTAAATAGTTTGCCAAGAATTCCAATTCTACACAAGGAACCTGAGATCGCAACAACTTCGTAATTGACTACTTTAGCTTTCTCAGATATAATTTTGTTTGATGTAGACATGGTGTGAAAAATTCCACACCTTATAAGAACTCTGTGCTGCGTGAATGAATCTCCTGGGAAAAAAATGAAGTATTATGCATTAGGAGCTTTGGTGAATTCAATTAGAAGTACCAAATGTGTATGTGCAGATTATCTAAGGAACTTTTTAGTGGTTGGAACAGAGAGTTGAAATCCCAAAAAGTTCAAAACTTGGCTCTCCATTCCCACTACCTGCGACGTGCCTTAATTATAAGTCCATACATATCCACCAATGAAATGCAAATCAGTGAAGAATGAAGAATACCAAAGTTTTGTAGAAAGATACAGAAATTAGGTAAATAAAATTAGGCAACTCTAGAAAAATGGTTGTCATGTTAAAGAAACCATTCAAAATAATTTTGATGAGAAGGTTTTGTATTAGCATCATGGTATCTGGATAAGAGTTTACTAAAATTGGAAAATGAAGCCAGTAAATTGTTGAGACATAATAGTTATTTTGTCTTACTGGTTATTTAGTAGCCTTCATGTTTTCAGGATGTCCTCTTTCCTTTCTTTTCATTAATATTGAAGCATGTAGAAGAATTTAACTTTTTCAAGAACAACTTAAAACACACCTCCTCTCTTTTGTAGGTGTTATCTGTGATGAAGCAGAACTCCTCCACACGAGGTGCACAAATTTCTTCATACTTTCTTCAAGTCATCAATGAAAAAGAGACAAACAATAGATCCTTTAGTAATGAAATTAGATAAACAATATTTTATCTAGTGCATTGCTGAAATCACAAAATGCATGCGAGAACCTTCAAGTATAACCAAAAGAAACTGAAAGTAATTTTCAAATTAAGAGTCAGCGATGGGTGAATGCTTGTTATAAGGCTCAGACACAAACATTGGATGCATGCGATCAAACATAACACACGGGACACAAGACCAGCATAGGATAGAGAAAGAGGCTTAAAACATTTAAAGATATTTCCAAAAGTGTTCATTCTAAATTGGGCCAAGAAGACCCAAAAAAAACTAATTACTTAGAAGGTGATTCTTTTTGACAACCCTGGCAGCTTAAACATCTGAATCTCTAAGAATTATATAAGATGTTAAACCACCCCCCAACTGAACAGAAAAAAGGATGAGAAATTATACTTTGTATATATGTGTACTCGCTGTATGTAGAAATCATTGAGTCTAATAACACTCATAACTATATCTATCCATAGCTTGATGTAATACATTTTACCAGCTAAATATTCAATCTCAACATCATTAATAAAATATCTAAGAAAACTGAAACTTATAAATTTATCTTACAGTTCAGTAACTTCTGAGTATGAGAGCGTTTTTATGTAACTAAGATCATTGGCATTATTTGATTTTCCGTATTTCAACTTTTAGGAGAAGAAAAGTGAAACACATATGTAAGAGAGCTTACGAGGCAATTAGCATGCAAGTAATACCAAGCAACTGGAGTCTTTGTTTCTCAATGTAAGTTTTAGAGAGAAATCGATCAAGGAGATTTACTGTCATGTAAAGTGTGTCTGGGACCAGCCTATATCCATCAGAAACCTGAAAAGAGAAATGATAAAGATAAATTTAACACCTCATCCATAGCTGAAATGAAGAGTGTAATAACAATTAGCACTTCACAATAAGAATTTCGATTCAATTAGAAGGTCAAATCTTAATTACAAAATCCTTATGCCATAAGCTTTTCAAACAGGTAGTGCAATGCAGTAGCACAATGAAAGATTGAAGTCCATAGATAATATGACAAACTCTTCTTCTATGTGAAAGACTTGAATGATATTAAAGAGCCGAGAAACAAAAAGACGTATTAAAGACATCATCATATGGAAAAGCAAAAAATAATCTAAAAGAAAAGTTAAGAGGAGAGGGAAGAGGGAAGAGGGAAGAGGGAAGAGGGAAGAGGGCAAGAGATGATCTGTACAAAAACTCCACCTCTACAACTAGGGATCATATAACATAAGTAGAACTAAGCTTCCGCTGCAAACTCTACAAAGAAATGCACAAAAGTCACTGTAGACCCAGGATACACCTCATTCTCCAAAAGAATAGATGACTAGAAAAACAAATATTGAAGCTGGACTAAAGACTTCTGCTTATCCTCAAAAACCAGGCATTCTGTTCTCTCCAAATAATTCACCAAGCAATGTGAAAGCAATCCAATCTCTCCTCCTCATTGGTTTCCCTTTTCCCCCCACCAAGTCCAAAGATAATTCCCAACAATTTTCAGCATAAACCAGTCTACAGACTCAACACCAAAAAGAAGCAGTGAAAAAGCCACAAGTCTCTCGCCACTCAACCGGGGAAAGTTGTTGCATTTAACGCTTGTTTGACAGGGTTCGTAGGTGAAGCCAAAATTCTAAATGATTTTTATTCAACTATCCAGGGAAGTAGAATCAAATGTAGCTGATAGCAAGTTTCCAAATATGTTAGAAAATCAATCTAGGATGAAAGAATAGAATAAATGTTTGGTTTGACCAACCTATGCATATATTGAAGCACAAAAGAAAAAGAAAACACGAGGTGCATTGCAACTTTTACAGCTTATTGATCAAATAAAAATAAAATATTCAACTCTCCAGGTAAATACATGTATTCTTGCACACAGAGCTCATGCCAGTCAACTAGAATTACATCATTTGTCATTTAAATGAAAGAACTAACCTCCACAAGCCAATCAATCAGAATTCCCCGCATGCCATGGGTAATATCTCGCTGCAACATCTCCATATAATCAACCGAAGGCCTTCGGTCAAGCTGAAAAAAGGAAGGGTTTACCATAAGTCTGTAAATGAGCATATAGTATGTCAAACTTTATTTGTTGGGAAGAAAGAAGTTCAAATGGATATGTTTTGATTCTGTTGAATGACCCAAAAAAAGAAGAAAATTTGCGTCTTTATAACCCCTACAAATCAATTAAACAAGAGAAACTAGCAAGTGGATATTACATTGTGAGAGACGTTATGGTTATGAAGTATTGACCATTTGCAATATATCAAATAACAGCTTATTATTATATGCTACTTGTAGAAGGAGATCTTCAAGATTTTTAAGATAAGTGCTATATAAATATATATATATATATATATATATATATGAAGAACTACTAGTTGATCAACATGGTGGGAGATTTCAGCAAGGAAGGCAGCAAGTATGACCACAAACAGCAGGTAACCAACTATACAGACCTCCGTAACACGTAGGTTTATATATATATCAGGGGCATACATGCCGCACATATGAGGGTCTTTGTGGTTTGAATCAATATCTGCAATGGGTAATGCTTCCACTTTCTTGCAAAGCTGGCCTTCTGCTGCAAAAGCAACCAGAGTATCTTAAAACAGGTATAATAATATTTCAGAACATAATTACACACCAATAAGTTATCAAGCAGTTTAGTGTGCTATGGTAACGAGATTTATATTGTTGTAGAACATGGTAAATGACCTTTCAGTAGAAAATTGAAAATAAAATTTCTCTAACATGTTATACATGATAAAAATATAAATTGATCACGCATACATTCTAGACCTGAACAGAAATACAAAATAGCTAGCATATTAACTTTCCTTTAAGTGCTCTGCTCAAAACTTGCTCAAACATTAGCATAAAGTAAGCCTTGAATCTATTGCTACCATGATTTTATGCAATGGATTAATTCTTTTTTTCTTTCTCTTCTTTGCTTTTCTTTTTTTTTCCAAGTCACCGTTTGCAATATTTAACCAGTCATATTGATTGCAATAATGCATTGTAGAATTAATTCTAGGATCATGAACCGCAAATACAATAACTTTCATTAAAGTAAACTTCAATAATAATTTTCACTGTTCTTGAACATTTCTTACTGCCTAAATCTTAGCTACAAGTGTGATGCTTTTACGCATCTCCAATTCATGATACTAAGAGATTAGTGATGTTCCAAATAATAAACTAATAATCTAGTTCAATAATCTCACTGATTATGTAGCTGTTTTCCTGGTAATTACAAAACTATTTTTTTGATACAAAATTTGATGCTTTTACTCTTACACTTCTCCAAATAATGACAAAAGTAGAATTGTGAAGATCAAAGTTATATAAAACTGCCATAATTGAACTGTTTGCATAGCCTAGCACTACATAGTTTTAGCTATAAATATGATGCTTTTAGTCTCAAACAAACACTTCTTTGATTCATGCTAGTAATAGGTATGTCCTTATGTGCTGAACTATTATATAAAAAATATATGGTTTTCGGTACCTTACAATTTATATTTTGATATTTATGTTAATAGATAAAGAAGCTCACACCATAGAACTGTTTGCATAGTACCACAGTCTACAGGAAAATTAAAATAAAACAATTCAATCCCTTGAACCAGATTTTACCAGCAAAGGCATGATTACAAGTAACAAGATGGATATAAGGATATCATTCACCCAATATATAACAAGTAAAATAATAATTTATCTGTTTTGACCAGGTGAACAAGTTGAAAAGGAACAACTACCTTTTTGTGAAGGGCTTCCAAGTCGAGAATATGTACTGGAAGTTCGTGTTACAAGCATCACATCTGCTACATTATTTTCTTGTGTACTAGTAGATTTGCTTGGTTGAATTTTAAAAGTTTCTTCAACTTTCCTGGTAAAGTACTTCTAATTTCTTGTGAGTCCTCTGTCCTTCCTTTAGCTTTGTCTTCAGTTATTTTTTGCTTTTGTATTCTCTTGAACTTGAGGATCCACTGTTGGTGACAATTTGGTATTCCTCTTCACTAAACCACTTTTAGCCTGCTTTATAGGCTGACAAACCAGTAATATCAACACAGGCAATGAGTTCATATGTGGACGAAGAAACAATGTGAAGCTCTATCTTCAATGTTTTACAAGTATTAGTATTGAGTGTCTTAATGTTGTAACCAAATTTAAACAGGTATTGGATATGGAATATGGACATGATCACAAATTCTACATTATATTGTATCCACAACATTGATATTACCTGATCTCTGCCGCCATTGCTGCATTTTACATATGAATTATCAGAAAAAATGTTACTGACATCCTTGAGGGCCGCTCGTTTCTTGCTCTGAAGACAAGCAGTGGGTTTGTTCTCATCTGATATTCTTTTTAAATTTGGTTGAGCAACTTTCTTCCGATCTTGCTTCACAGAAGGATTTTGTGGAGGTAAAGCTCCTGATGTCCCCAAGGCTTTAGCCAGTGCTCTTGTAATTCGCACATTGGGCCGTTCAGAATTAGCAGTCATTATATTTTCTTTGTTCATCTTTGCACCTTTTGTAGAATAGTAATGCATGGTTTTACATTGACATTCTTTTCGCTAATCCTGTGAAAAGTAAAATAATGTTAGTGAAATCAAGCATCTGTTGGGATACAATTTATGATTTGTAACGAATGCACCTTTTACAATAAATTGAAGAAAAATAACTCAACCAAACCTATCCACAAGCATCAGCATTCTCATATCTTTTTCAGCATTTTTCAATATATTGGATGATGTATCAAAGCAAAGGCCATGAGGTCTTTTAACAGATGATCAGCCTTCTTAATTTCACCAATATTACCTTTAACTTGGACATACTAATATAAAATCAAATAAAAATTAAAAAACTTGTTCTTTAACAGCACAACCCAAGTTCTTTACTAGTTCACTCACAACAACAAATTGATCATATACACCCAGATGTAACATAGAATAATCGAAAGGACAAAAAATAAAATAAAAATTCCAAATATAAGATAAATGAGGAAAAAATAGTCAACCTCATAAATCAGTTTTTGAAATTAAACAGAAATTTCATAAACTGAAGAATTGACGCATAATGCAAATCACAAATCAATTCAAAGAAAACTCTATGTATCGATTCAAAGAGAACAAAAATTGATACCAAGTGAAAATCGAGGTCCAAAAATAAGATAAATGAGGAACAATAGTCAACCCACAGATCAATTTTTAAAAAAACTAAACAGAAATTTCATAAACTGAAAAATTGACACACCAATGCAAATCACAAATCGATTCAACGGGAACTCAATGTATCGTATTGAAGCTATAATACATATGAGCTAAATCTATATCTATACACACACATTCAAATTCGGACTTTGAGCTGTGAGCTTACGCTGCATTTTGAGAGCTCCAAAACCATTGAAATGCGGGTCTGGAGAACGGAGCTAGGAGGGCTTCGTTGAGATGACCATGGAAGTTATGGAACCCTAGAGTGTTTTCGAGAGAGAAAGCGAGAGGAGAGAGTGATGGGGAGTATGAATTTATATATATATATATATATATATATATTTATGTAGGCGGGGCGGAGGTGGAGCTGGCATTGGAGCGTGAGAGCGGGATGAAGGTACAGTTCAAACTTCCAAATTCCCAAAAAGTGAATTTATTGATATTTCCACTTCTGATTTTGCTGCTTCCACACGCATGTATATGTTGTCTCACGTGTTTATAGAAAATCAGTGTTACTCCCGTTTTAAAATTAGCGAATTTTTTTTTTAATTCGTTTTAAAATTAAAATATATATTTTTTTATTTTTTTCAAATCATCATAATAAATGATAACTCATTATTAAGTATATTTTTATAAAATTATTTTTAAAATTATTGTTTTACAAATATAGTAATTTTTTTATAATAAATATATATAGAAAAGGGTAATTTAAAGTAATTTTTTAGTCAAATTTAGTTAAAGTTACTCGGTAAGACGAAGTAGTTTTATCCCGTAAGATTAAGTGTATATATCGGAACTTTTAATCTTAATAACCAAGATTATCATGTCCGAAGATATTTATTAATAATAAATATAATTTAGAACTTTTTCATATTTTTTCCGTTCTAAATTTAAGATGGAAATAATAGTCATATACAGTTGTGTATGTTTAATTTGTGCACAATCTACTAAAATTAAATCATTTTGGCATATTTATTTTTGATTTCTAATTTGGGAGAAGAGAAATTGTGTTTTTTTTAAAAAAATAAATCTGTCAAAACAACGTAATTTTAGCAGACCGTGCACAAATAAAATATACATATTGTCCATTTAAAATATATCTTTGAAATATTATTAAAAATAATTATTCACGATAAATCAAATCATAAAATAAATTAATTTTCTTATTTTTATCTCATGATTTCACATTAATCACGATTTAAATTCGTCATTCCATTTTCCATTCCAACTAGAATAGAATAAATCATTCTATTTTCCATTCCATTCTTTCAATCCAAAACGTAACATTAGTGACTTGTTTATTTTCAAAACATTATTGTTTTGTTTGTTTTCAAATTTAGATTTGAGACTATTAGTCTAGGATTATAAAATGACTTAATAGTCTTGAGATTATAATTATAATTCATGAATTATAATCCTAGGATTAATAGTCTTGACATTATAATCATGGATTATAATATAATCCGGAATTATAATATTTGTAAACAAAAAATATATATTTAGTTGCTATTGAAATTGATTGAACCATTCTTATTTCTCCCAAATTTATGAATTTTATTATTTGGGAGAGGGAGAGTACAGAATAACTCATTCCAACTAGAATAGAATAAATCATTCTATTTTCCATTCCATTCTTCAATCCAAAACGTAGCATTAGTTTCTTGTTTATTTGTCAAAACCTTATTATTTTGTTTGTTTTCAAATTTAGATTTGAGATTATTAGTCTAGGATTATAAAATGACTTAATAGTCTTGAGATTATAATTATAATTCCGAAATTATAATTCTAGAATTAATAGTCTTGAGATTATAATTCCAAAATTATAATATTTGCAAACAAATATAACATAGGTCTTAACGGCCTAGAGCTTAAGATTAAGATTGAGGTACATACTTGTTTGTAGATTTATTTCTTTCTCTTGTAATAATGTAATCGTGATAACGAATTTAAGTCCTAAATTTTAATATTAAAAAAATAAAATCATTGAAATAATTGATGTTCTATGAGATCTAAACAAGTTTAAGAGAAGATTTGTTAACTAATTACAAAAGAGAAGTATAATATAGACAGAAAAGGCAGTTTTAAAAGGACTACATGCTAAAATATATGCATGCCAAGCAAACAAATAATTTCAACATAATCTCTTGCTTGAAACTGGAATATGAATCTGTCATCTTTTCAGCAAGTGGTTATAATCTCCATTGACATAGTAACTGCTTTTGCAGTCACTTCTTCCATTGAGGCAATCTCTGAATCACTACCTGTTAAAATAAGTTGGGTTATTTCATTTGAGTTCTACATCTGATAAATTCAAGAGTGCAGATAAGTTATTAAGTACGGTGGAACATCAACCTAATAGAATAATTTTTTGGGTAAGGAGGTGATCCAACGTAATTGTTGGGCCAATCTACATATGTGCAATGGACTATGGATCGTACAATTTCCACTATATAAAATATAGATTCGACGGAACTGTATACATGAGAGCAGATCCTCTGTTCCCATTTTCCATGTCCCCCTTGTGTCCCTGCCATTTAAATTTTGACACCTAGCCACTTATTTAATTTTAGAGTTAATTAGTGTTAAGTAAGAGGCTAGGTGTCAAAATTTAAGTGGAGGGACACAAGGGGACAGAGGATCTGCTCTCCTGTATACATTGTTTATAAACATTTTACGGGTAGGTACCTGATACACAAAATGCAAGACAATAACACCCTATCTTTGATTATTTTTTTGGAGAGAAAAGAAAGGAAAGTTAGGAAAAGTAAAAATTAGTGGGTGTCTTTGAGTTTTTTTTATGAGAATTAGTTAAGAATCCTGTCAGGAACTATTAAGAAGAAAAAGAACCCTCCTTGTCTTTACCAGTGGCAATCTGGTAGTAAAAAACAACAAACCATTAGTCCAGGAACTGCCCCAAGATCAAATATTTTAACAAATTTGGATAATAAGGATAAGAATAAGAGAGTTTTTATGAGTTGAATGACATTTTTGGGTTCATTCACATGTTCCTGTCCATTGAACAAAAAGAATAAGAGAGTTTGGCAAAAATGTGTTAGTATGCCTTTATTACATATAAAAGGGTATATTAGTAAAAATGTAAATTTTCTTCTTTTTTTTTCTTCTCAACTCCCAGACAAGACTGAAGAAAATATATCAACTCACTTTCTTTTATCTTTACAAACTCCCAAGACAAGACTAAAGAAAATTGCCTCACTTTTCTATAACTTTCTTTTCTTCTCTTTTCTTCTCATTAAAAACTCCCAGGAGCAGTGTAAGAGTTTCTGGGCATAAGATCTTCATTCAATTTTTTATTTGCAAGATACTCTCCTAGAATTTACATAGAAATGTCCTTCAACATCATAAAAAAGAATAAAAACTGTAACAAATAAAGCATCCACAACAGTGCAACTAGTTCAACGCTAGTTGAAATTTTCCCCCGCCTTTTTTTTTAGTAGTGATTATATTAGTAGTACTCCAGATATAAACTTTATTTTAACTATATTTTAAATTTAAGATCAGACTCAATTTCCTAGTTTACGAACTTATACTTTGTAAATACATATAATTATTTTTGGTGTCCCTAGTATCACCTCTCGAAATACGTAGTAAGAAAAAAACAAAAAGCAAACAAACTCTATAATAACGCACCTTGCCAGAGTTTTCTTTATTTCCAACAATAGTTTGGCAAGCCAGCCTCCATGATTCTGGTTTCTGCTCATCAAAAACAAACTGTAATTAGTTTCCCAATTTCTTTTTGTTGGTTGAGCTTCATACTAAGTAATGCAAGTGCAAAGAAACATACACAATCATGAAAGAGAAGTAAATGGGGTCCATTAATGAATAATATCTTGCAATCCTAACTATTACATTCATGACAGCACAATATGAAAAGTTTGATATCCAAATTGGGACCCAAGGAATATATACTACAACATTCAAGAGATTGTTAATCTTAAGGATTTTGTAGGATGATCTATGAATGGGGTAAGCATTAAAATTGACAGTTTCTTATACAATACTTTATTAAGTACTGGCGTTATTACATTCTGTATATTTGAGAAAGTCAATTTACTTTGAGAAATGCTTTCTATCAAACTTTGCAGTCCAACTATGTTATTCGACAAGACACGTAAAATAAATAACCATGAACTTGTAACTAGTTACCATCACTGCCATTGTGTTACGTGATTGAGCATCTGGTCTATATTCTCGGCCTAAAAGGGATTGGTCTTTTACTTTTTACATGGGTCTATTATGCACTTATATGGCTATACTTATATGGCGACATTAGTAGCCATAGTGTTAAATGTTAAAATGTCTTATGAGAACCATATCCTCAACTTTGTCAAGTATACTAGACGCGAGCAAGTATGTGAATTTGTAACTAGTTACCATCTTTGCCATTGTGTCTACTCGATTGAGCTTCTAGTCTATATCCTCGGCCTATATAGCATTGGTCTTTTACTTTTTACATGGGTCTATTATGCACTTATATGGCCATATTGTAGCCAGAAAGTGCTAAAGTTACAATGTCTTATGTGAATCATAACCTCAGAACTTTGACAAGTATATTAGAGAGGGTGAAAAGTGGACATGCCTTCTTTAGATACTTGAGTTCTGTATTTGTTCTTTCATTCAATAGATCCTTTCCATCAAGAACCTGCACATGGGGAAAAAAATAGGAAAGGACAAAATTTACGATCTCTGGACATAAAACCAGTCTCTGTCCTTGCTAATATAATAGTACCATTTACTTTGAAAAATACAAAGAAATTTGTGCTCTTAAAAAGAGGACGACTATGAACTAAGGTTAATATTGGGTAAAGGAGCAATTTTAGGGTTTGGCTTAATATTTTAATCTGAAATCTAATAATAGTGGGAATTCTTTGAGTAATCACCAATGTCAGATAACCAAAATAAAGACGAAGATTTAACTTCAATGTGATGCAACAGATGTTTTGCAGATCTGTTATAGCCATTTCTGTACATTCAATGTACTCTACGGATAGAGGAATATATAGAGTTGAACATAGTAAAATAAGAAATTGAAAGATTTCGTTGAAATTGTTAGTTTGGAAATTTCCCGAAAAGCTAATCATAGGTTCTTCTCTCCATTGGAACAAGAGGGCGGTTATGCTCATTACTAAGTTGAATGATATTGAAGTAAAACCAAATTTAGAAATTACAGTGTTTTTTTTGGATCAGTTTGAATGATTACATATTATGACTTATGCAGAACAAAATAAAATGTAACTATTGTACCTCTACAATGCATGTTCCACAGCTTCCACCACCTCCACAGTTCATCACCTTTCCCTTTAAAAAGGCCAAATCCATCTTTCAACTCATCAAAAGCATATGCATAATTTAACACACTAAAGTGGTTCCACAACAAAAGTTACGCTCTGACATTTCCACTTGTTTAAATATCGTTCCATACTTAAAAAGACGGGGTTACATATCTTAATCAAATAAATAAGACACCCAAAAATAAACAGTGGAAAAACACCAGAGTAGAAAGAACGATATAGACATTGTACCTAATGTGAAGAAATACCTATGAACTTGTGCTTATTGAAGATGCTACCTAAGCTGTCAGTTATGTCTTTAGGTTTATGTACTTTGCACCTATAGATTAGCATCAAGTTCAGGATTTAGTACCGTAGTTATTCCCAACTTCGCAGGTCTTGTGAAGAGCTTGAGTAGGAACTTTCTTTTAGGAGGAAGGCAGTATATAAAAAGTTTAGGTTTGTTTTAGGATTATTTCAAATAATTCAAGAATTCCATTCAATAGGGAATCTATAATACTTGACAGTGGCTGAGCTGAAATATGAGCGATGTCTTTGAATATAACATGAACTCTTTTTCCAGAAATTTAAAAAGAGTCGTGTCATATGCTATATCAATATCATCTACAGCCAATTCTTGCCGTCATAAATGTGAAATTTCACAAAAATGATTTGCTTTTCTAATCCAGTTCCATTTCTTAAATGAGAAAAAAAAAATCCGTGTTTATTTGTTCCTATTAAGAAGTTAATCGAAATTTTCCCAAAACTTCATTAAAACTAGTCTGATGCTTGACAACTTGCACAATTTAGTATATAATCATTCGTAACTTAATTGTCTTAAACGTGTAAGCAAATAAACGATACAAACACTGTCCAAAAAGAAGGTAAGTTTGACCTTGACATAGTCCATGATATATCAAGGTTAGTTATAGTATATGAGATATGCCTTTTGTAGATTAATTTTGTAAGTGGAGTCTATTTCAAGTAGACCTGGCAAAATATGGTTATGGGTTGGTTTTGGTTTACAAAATATGGTTATGGTTCCATTTAAGAACTAAAATCATATTAACTATTTTTAATATGGTAAGCAAATTGATACAAACACTGTGTAGATTGAATATCCATGATATATAGTTATGGTTCAAATATAAGTGAGTCTATTTCAAGTAGACAAAATCATATTGGTTTTGGTTTACAAAATATGGTTTAAATTTTAAAAATATTACATTTAATATACAATTAAATAAATTATTATTTTACATTTATATATAAATAAATTATTATTGTATATCATAACATAATCACTAAGCATTTTATTTTTTTTTGGTGGGGGTGGGGAGGCGGAAGTGTATACATAATAATCATTGAATATTTTTTTTGGGGGTGGGAGTGGGAGTGGGGGTGGGAAATGTACATACATAATCATTGAATATTATTTTTTTTGGGTGAGGGCGAGGTTGTATACATAATCACTGAATATTTTTTTTGGGAGTGGGAATAGGGGTAGAGGTGTATACATAATCATTAAATATTAATTTTTTGTAGGGGTTGGGGTATAATAATCACTAAATATTATTTTTTTTAGAAGGGGTGGGGATATATACATAATCAGTAAAAAAAAAATTGGGGGTTGGGGGTGGGAGTGTATACATAATCAGTTAATATTTTTTTGGTGGTTGGGTGTGGTAGATGTGGGTGGGGCGGGGTAGGAGTGGGCGAGGTTGGGAGTAGGGTGGGCGGGTTGAGGTATATACATAATAAGTAAATATTATTTCTTTGAGGGTGAGGGGTGAGGGGTGAGGGGGTGAGGGGGTGAGGGGGTGAGGGAGTGGGGGTGGGGAGTGGGGGTTGGGGTTGTTTGTATATATAATCATTGAATTTTTTTTTGGGGTGGGGGGTAGGTAAAGGTGTAAACGAACCGAGTCGATATGAGTATTAAGTTATTTAGATTTAGTTCACAAAATTTATTGAGTATAAAATAAGATTTGATTGAGGTTTATTTAGCCACCGAGTCGGGCACGATTCTGAATCGAGTCCGAGTAGTTTTGACTTTTCTAACGAATATGATCAATAGAAAATTATAATTTGAGAAGGTTCGAGTAATTTATCGAATTTTAAAATGTGTTCATATTTGACTCATTAATATTTCGAGTCGAACTCGAATCGAACTTTTAGTCGAACGAGTACGAATCGAGCCCGAACTGTTTGCTCATTTTACAGCTTTAGGGGTAAGGATGGGGGTGTATACATAATCACTTAATATTATTTTTTTGATCAAAAAATTCTGAATGTGGGGTGGAAAGAACTTTTGATTTTGATTTGAAATGAAATATGGGTCGAAAAATGATTAACCGGGTTTGACCTATATTTCTTTTAAAAAATATGGTTCCCAACATTAACCCACTTAAATAAATAAAATAGTTAACCAACTCATTCACTTCTAGTTAATATGGGTTGACCCAATAGTTAACCAACTATATTATGAGGTCTAATTTTAGGATATCAAGAGATAATCTAACAACGCTTTGCATGTTGTACTTTGTGCCTACATAATTATACTTTTTTAAGGTATGCAACTGCCCATTTTCTCATATTACTTTATAAAAACATTTCCCCAAATAGCAATGCACATTAATTTTTCGAATTAAGATTTATAAAAGCCACAAAAGGGTCACTGCACTTCACTTCACATTAGATAGTCACTTTGACATCAACCTAATAAACCAAACCACTTATCAATTCTTTCTGGAAAAAGTTTTGTCTTCAAACGGCATCGTACTCATAATTCATAAACAAGCATGCGCATAATAGAAAACTGAGGCGATCCGCAGCTAAAATGAGCTAGGAGGGGTGAAGTTAACTTACATAAGCGGCATAGAGCTCAATCTTGTTATCCACCATAATGCTCCTGAGAAGCTTCTCGCCACTCAATTCCGTGGCTCTATCCACCGGATACTTCCCGTCTCCTCCTGGCTTTGGCTATCACCCAAAAAAACTAACCAAATAAAAAATATATACATCACGGGAAAGAAATATGTGTACACAAATACGGTCATTTATAATGTCAGATCAATAAATGTGGTTAAAGATTTGATATATATATATATATATAGCTAAAACAAGTGTAAAGTGTGGCTTATCATATACCCCTATGAATTCGAGCTCAATTTTGGGCTTTCCCGGTGTTTCTGTCAATACTGGTTCCGGCGAACTGGCGGCACAGGAGGCTTTTAGCCGTCTCTTATGGGTAAGAAATGTAATGGGTTTTTGGAAGTTTATGCTTCCGGTGGGAAATTCCGACGGCGGCCGGAGAGGTATGGAGGCAAAATTCAAGGCAGCCATTTTTCTCTTACTGGGCTTCTCCCACCCAGAGTTTATATGCTTTTAAAATTATTGGATGCAATTTTACAGTATTTAATTACTCCTATCTAAGGGTTGGACATATTGATTGGACTATATGCCGCCAAATATTATACTCTCTACTTTATAAATAAAATAAAATTAATATAAGAGCAAAATAACAATCTAAATGTAGGAAATTAAGTTTTGTTTGATTTTCTTTTATAAATTTAGTAACAGTGTGAAATAAACTCATAATTTTATTATTTTCTATTTAAATAAAAAAAATCATTTTTTTTCTTGTACATTAAAAACTCAAAAACATAATGCTAGTTTTGTTCATTTTTTAGCCTACTTCCAATTTAAGAAAAGTTTTATTTATGTTTGTTACTTAAGGACATGGGATGCACAACAAATCTAAAATTAAATATCAAATCAAATCATCAATCATCAAGCAATCAAATACAATATATTCAATCTGTTTCAATTTATATGATCATTGTTGACTTTTAAAAATAATTTGAGATATTTTTAAACTCAAAATTAAGATAACTCATTAAAAATTAAAAATTAACAAAATTTATAATAAGTAATACTTTTTAGATAGTTTACAATATTTATTATTGTCTTGAATAAAATTTAAAGAATATATGTCAATTTTGTATTTAAATTTTTTTAACATTGTCTTCAAAAAGTCAATAATAGTCAATGAATATGGAATATATGGAGTATTATACTAGAGAGTTCTACTTCTCAAATTTTGACAAATGCTTATGGTCATTAGAAATAAGACTTTAAACTTATTCTCAATATAACTTCACACCAAAATATTAACAAAGAATTCAAAAGGAGACTAACATACATGAATAATAAACATCCATTAAGTCTAAAATTTTTAGCATGGTAAATAAAATATTATATCATATACTAAAAAATTTGTGTATTATTGTAAGTATATAAGTAAAAATATATTTTATATATAACTATATATATAATATAAATATATTTATTCTCGACGCGCGGGGAAATTTTCTTTTCCTAAATTGTCTTTGTTTTTACCCTTTGTTATTCTCCTATTTTGATTACTTTATTTTAAAGGGGATATTTTAGGAAAAAGACCAACATAAATGTCGATGAATTTGAAAAGGTCTATTTTAATGATTGGACCGAATTTAGACAGAGTCGCAAGTTGATATAAGTTTTAATGGATGTACCAACTTATTCGAATTTTTGAGGTTTTCGCAATATGTGTAAGACCCCAACTTTCATGAATAAAGATTAATTTTTCTCAAATTATATTTTTGAATATTAAGGTGTGAATTTGTTATAATGTTATAGTTGTGAGTAATATTTATAAATTTTGCAAAGTAAGCAATTCTTTATAAAATATTTGTTTGGTTGAGGAGAATATTCTTTTTATGCAGGAATATTAAATGCAACGACATACAATCATTGGTGGGACTCACAATGTAATTATTATTCGGAGTTAGAAAATGACAAAATTATCTTTTATAAAAATAACAAATGAAAGTTTCACAGACCGTTAATCGTTGAAATACCCGGTGGTAAAAGAAACGATGTCTGGCGTAGTTGCATAGTAGCATGCGCGGTATTGTACATTATCTTGGATTATTGATGCTTATGTAAGAAGTCACTACTCAATAATTATTCTGATAATTCTTGTTCAATACTTTATTTTATTGATTCAATAATTGCTACGTTGATATTTTATATTATTGATTCAATAATTTTCATCAGACAAGATTTCAAATTATCAAATCAATAATTCATATTATTTGAATAATATTATTATTTGCATTATTGACAATGTCTCAGAAAGTTACGTCGAGAAAAGGGGTTTGGTCACCTAATTGCAAGGATATCAGGAGAAATCACTTATCGGAAAGTCCCTCTTTCACAGGAATGGCACAGTTGTCAATATTATAATTTTGTAATATTATTTGTGAATAATTAATTGTTGATATATTTGATAAGAAAATATTTATTAAAGTGGATTTAAACTGAGGAATTTTTAACATGTGACATTTGTTGAAAGCTGGTATTTTATCTTTTTCGATAAAATAATTCATTCAAATATATTATTATAATATTATATTATAGTAGTATGATTTGATTATATAATAGAATATTTTTTATAATTTGAATGGTAGCATTATTATAGTAAATTCGTGGTATAAAAGTAAAAGGGGGTGGAAGAGAACAAATTGAATTTGAATTCCTATGATGCAAGCGATGATGTCATCAGACGATGAGGTAAACGATGATGTCATCGGACGATGAGTTAAGCAATGATGTATTATGATCGATGATGTCAGTGATGATGTCATAAATTATGGCGAAAAGACTATTTTACCCTTACTCTGCCAAGCCTATAAATAGAAGCTCATTTCTTCATTATTTTTCACCAATTCATTCAAGCTATAGAGAGAAAAAGTATAGAGAGATAAGAGAAAGAAGAAGAGTATTACATACTTACACTTTATTGCGATATCCAATCTCCTACTAAGGTAAAGGGTGTTATTCTTTCGTATTCATGAAGAGTGTTATTTTCTTTCAATACTCGTAAGGGTTGTTATTCCATTCTTTATTATTATGTTGGAATAACTTCATGCAGGTGAAGTATTGCATACATGGTGTAATTCTTACATTATTCTATTCTTTATTATTCGTTGGAATAAACTTTATGCATGCGGCTCTATCGCGTACAGTGAATTCTGTTGTTATTCCATTCTTTATTATTACATTGGAATATCACATGCGTGCAAATTACGCATGACCGCTTCTATTCTTTGTTATTACTGTTGGAATATCAGTATGATGCGGGTTACGTAAGACCGGGTTCCATTCTTTATCATTACATTGGAATAACATATACATGTGGATTCTGGCGTGCATGGTGAATGATCCTTCGTATTCATTCCTTATTAAATTGTGAAAATGATCTGTCTACGTGGATTACCGAATGGCGGGCAAAAATCCATTTGTAGTTTCATATATTCTATTATACCCAGTTGGTTAAAGTTTTGGCTTCTATACTCCATGAAATTAGTAGAATATCCTGGATATTTGCGCTTCATCCAGTATCTTTTCATGGAAATATTCTTCTGAGCATTCTTGAATTTTACTTCACAAAACAGTATCATGTTGACAATTTGGACATTAATGATTTCTGGATAAATTAAATTATAAATCTTTTAAAATTTATCCTTGAACTTGTTTTATTGAATTCTTATATCATTGTCATCATCCTCATGTTTATATTCTGTTGAAAGTCATCTGTGTCCTGTAGTGCATAGATGAACTTGGTATGATTATAACCAGGGATTATTCGGTATAATCATGACCGTAATGTTACAAATGATGTGGTAAAAGTCCTCATTGGCCCGTAGTGCATTAATGGACAGTTGTTGGCATGATCATGAGCATTGATGAATACACGAATATCCTTGGCCCGTAGTGCATGGATAACTTGTGGTCGTGATACTAATGAATATCCTTGGGAGTTTCAGCGATAAAAATGATGAAAAACCTTTTAAATCATAGAAGATAGTATATTTTATTCTCTATTTGACTCTTCTAATGGATTGCTTGTTCATTGCAGATTAAACTTGATGTTTGTTATATTTTATCGGTTTAACACTGTTGAAGGCTAACGATAAATTATTCTGCATTATCTTAGTCATAATATTTCTTACTGGGCTAGTTGAGCTCACCCTTTTGCTTTCATTGTTCTCTTTAGGGAATGAGAACGTAGCCGGGACTAGTCGGGGAACAGAGTGACGGTCCAGATGATAGCATTATAGTCCTCACTATTCTATGAAATAGTGTGATAATAAATGTATTGAGGACTCCGTTTGAGTTGAATCATCGCCTAGAAGACAATATTTCGTATTAAAACTCTCAGTTTATGTCTTGGCGTATTTTACACGATAGTTGTATTTGAATTTTGTACCATGTATTTGGCGACTCAAGATGGGTGATGTATACCTATTTTGGGGGCGTCACAGTTGGTATCAAAGCTTAGGGATATGATCTCTGGCTGAGATGTGAGACTCTAACTAGGAGGGGAGAGACGGGTGTCAGGAATAAACATGTGAATGATATTCCTATTTAATATATGATTTGATTATGATATATATGAATGAATATGCAAGCATGCTTGTATTAAGAAAAGTTGTAAAGTCATTTGTTAGAAAATAGAAATATATGTACAAGGACTTAGAATGAATTGATCAAATATGTTAGGTTGATCCTACATAAGCAAAACAGCTTTGTAAAGTCCTTAAAAAGAAATGATGTACAAGGACTATAAATATAGAAAGATCAAGCTTGTTAGGTTGATCTTATGATGTAATAGATAGGCTAGTCGATCGTCGAGCACCGCACTGTAAGTCGTAGTCGCTTGGTGAGTCAAGGTTAACTCGAGAGCTATCGAAAGGAATAGGAGTATCTGCAAGATAGTAGATCTTGGAGTTCGTAGATCGCCGGAGAAACGAAGAAGAATCGTAGTGTATCGAGTAGAGCTTCCGGGATCGTAGTGTCTTTGAGAAAGTCATGTTCGAGAATCGTGAGAGACAACACGCCACTGGAGCCGAATGGGTCATCCGCCGAAGCCAAGGCGAACGTAGACTACACTCAGAGTCGTAGAGTCTACTGATGCCAAAGCCAAGTCAAGGATCGTAGATCACACTTTGATTTCGTAGAGTCTATTGATTACATACAGAGATCGTAGTTAAGCAAGATCAGATGAAGACAACAAGCACAAGGTAGAAATCGTAGTGTCAAGATCTGATCTCGGGATCGTAGTGTCTGCACAAGCCGAAGCTGAATCGTAGAGTGCAGAACTACGATCTAAGAAGAAGTTCTCACAATGCCAAGGATGAATCGTAGAGCATATACGGTTCTCAACAAATGAGCACTCCCAGAATATCCAAAGGAACGAAGCCTCTGGTTCAAGCTGCAAGCTACATCCAAGGAAACCATAGAGCACTCAACGAATGGCATGTCGGCTAACAGAAGATCTAAGAACCAACACAATCAACATCAAGATTGAGTTGTAAGGCCATTCGTAATAAAGTCTTGCATAAGGAGATCCAAAGAAGACTTCAGAAGCTGACTAAGGAAAGTCAGCTAATGCAGTAGTTATCAAGTGAACAAAAGACAACGATCTTGGAAGAAACCAAGATCGTAGTGTTTGCTAAACAAAGAATGAACTGATGGAAGGTGAACCGAGATACTTGGTCGACCTCTGAAGAAAGCAAAGGCTAAAGTGATTAAGTGCATGGTCGGTTCATTGATGATAAGTGAGCGGGAGATCACAAGGAGAAAGCAAGCTAGGCAGCGCCACAAATACAAGTGTCTTGATATTCGAGAGGGAGGGGACGAGCAAGGAATTAGGCCATCGATGATCTCGAGAGCAGTGAAACAAAGCGAAGTATTGAAGCACTACATAATACAAGGAAGAGGTGTTCTACATTGAAGATCCAAGCAACACTCTTCAGGATCGTAGTGTTAACTCTACCAGTCAACGAAGCAACACTCAACAAGACACTACGATCGAGGTCCTTGAAGGCGTGCATCGAGAATCGTAAGTTCGAATAAATCAAGACCTGAAGCATTGGCAACGGTTCAATCTGAAGGGTAATATTCGGACAAGTGCTTAGTGAGAGCATCGATGCAAAATGATAACCTCTGATCAAGAAATCAGAAGAAATAAAGTCTTCAACCTGCCCAAGACATTAAAGTGATACATGTCGGCGAGGTAGGTGAAACGAGAGAGCTACGACGTCGGAGAAAGTATGACAAGTCACATCAAATAGTCTACCTCAAACAACTTGAGATCTGTGAAGATATTTGAATAGCCTTCAACGGTTACTTTCCAACGGAAGGATTGGGAAGGAGTATAAATGAGAAAGAGCTTCAAAGATCAAAGGTTCTTTGGAGTTCTACGAGTTTGGAGAAGGTGGAATGATCTAAACCATATGAAACAGTGAGTCTGAAGGCTCACTCTACGATCCACCAAGAACACTCAGAAGTCAGATAAAGAAAGAAGTAGAAGTGAGAGTTCTATTATGTAGAAGTGAGAGTTCTACTACATGAAGAGTGTTCAGAACTACCGAGAGAAAGAAGAGCATCATGACATCTTGATGTCCATCATGGGAAGACTCTAAGTACAATAGAGAAGAGCCTCTGATCATCTTAGCAAGTCCATCATGAGAAGGCATCAAGTAGCAAAAGGGAGATCACAAAAGCCATCTTGGTGTCAAGCATGAGAAAGCTTCCAAGTACCTAAAAGAAGAGCCTCTTTGTCGACTTGGAAGCCTCTCATGTGTAGACATCAAAATCTGAAAGAGAAGGATCTTCAAGGCGAGTTCACAAAAGGGGTCATCCAGTAGTTGAAAGCAACCTAAGAAGTTTGAGCATCATGCAACACTCAACCGCTTCTTCAAGGATGATCAAGCAAAAGTCGCTAGGATAGAAGATGTTCAGAGCATGAAGACATCTTAGCATCTCAACACCGACTCCAACAACAACAAACAAACAACTTAACAAAGCTAGGGCCTGAGGGGTCCTTGTCCAGAGGGACTAAACAAAGCAGGGCCAAAGGGTCCTTGTCCGGAGGGACTAAATGAAGTTCCAAGCCTGTTGGGCTTGAAGAGTTCCTAGGGAACTAGTGGAGTTCCAAGGCTGCTGGCCTTGAAGAGTTCTTAGTGAACTGAAGTCCCAAGGCTGCTGGCCTTGAAGGAATCTTTGTGATTCAGGGTGTTGCCCTTCCTTAGTGGAAATCCTGCTAGTTGAAAGCAGAAGAGTGGATTAGGAGCTTGAGTCTCTGAACCACTTAAAACCCCTTGTGTCTTTTACATTATGTCATTTACATTATGTACTATAACTCGCTATATAAGCTGCTATGTATGTTTTAACTGCTTACAACTAAACTTACTCTATGAACAATGTATGTATGATTATGAATATATCAATGAAGGGGATCTTTTACTTATTCCGCAAGGATCTACAACTGACATTCTGTAGAGTCCTCGATATAGAGACTCTAAGGAGGCTAAGAAAGAAGCAACAAAGCAAGAAGAAGTCAAGAGGATCAAGCCACCATATCACATATCCTAAAAGAACGAGTAATCGGTCATAAGTCCAAAAGACCAACAGTTTCTTCAATCGTAGAGTCTCTGCTGTTCTCTAAAACCAGGCCAAGTGTAGCAGAAATAGAAGAAGATGCTTCAAAAAGAGTGGATGTTCAACATGACAAAGCTAAGACTCAAGAGAGTCCAGAAGTTGTGGCTAAACCCAGCAAAGCAAAAAGAAAGCTGGTCAAGAAGTATATTCTTGAGAATGAAAAAGTCTTTGAAAAAGGAAGCCAAGAGTGTGGGCTGCAAAAGAGAGAACGACTCAAGAAAATAAAGAGGACAGTGCTTCGGTGAGGGGAGATCCACGAAATTCTCATGATTGAGTACACACACCCTATTTGAGGGGAGTTTCGATCTCTCAAGAAGATGTTCGGTGAGGGGACCTTCCGAATCTCTGAGAGGATGACCATGCTGAGGGGGAGCCTAATGATATCCCAATGCCAGAATAAGGGGTTCATGCCTAAGATAAAGTTGAATCAATGTCAAACTTTCCAGAGACCATTGAGATAATGGAATCTTCAGAAGAGACCAAAGAAGAGGAAGAAAATGATGATGATGAGCTTGAAATCACTGGTGTAGGGAAAGATGGATATAGGAGCTATCTGTACACTCAACTGTTTTTCTATTTACCCATGATGGCATACCATCAAGCTCAAATCTCAACTCATGGGATCACATGTTCGGAGCTTGAGGAATATCCAGCAATCTCGGTTACGGCTCATGGATTTCTAGGGAAAGTCATCTTTGCCAAGTCGCTACCAACCATTCCTCATCCAAGGATAAACTTGAGGTATTGACTATTCTCGATCTCTTCAAAGTTAATCACTTGCCATCATCTTCATTCGATCAATTCTATGAATTTCCTCGATGGATGGAAGTGATTCTTCACCCACTTTCAATCGGTTTCGATTCTGAGAATCTCAAAATTCTATAAGCGAAGAACCAAAAGAAATCAACCTTACTACTGCTTCCACAAATCACCAACTCTACGATTCCAGACTCCAGCCACATCGTAGAATCCAACATTGAAATCGTAGAGTCACCTTTCCCAGACATCCAAACCCAAGCCCCTCCGGCTGATATACCATCCTCCTCATCACATGACTACTTCAGTCTTGATCTCGCTCTTTACAATTTGCAAGATCAATCTCAACCGAGAACCCCTCCAATGCACAACCCTCAAGCAAATGATACTTTCCCAAGCCTGCCTACGAAAGACACTTTTGAGAAAATGGTCAAGTCAATAGAAGCAAGTCTGGAAACTCACATTGATCTCATCAATATCCGGCTGAATCAAATGATCACAGCTGCAAATAATTTTCCTGGCACTATGACTACTGAAATTACAAAGAAGTTGAGGGAGATTATCTAAGAAATTCTTAAGAGCATGAAGGACAGAGATGAAATTCACTTCCAGATAGAGGCCAAGCAAAGAGAGGCTGTACTCGAAATGCAGAAACACCAAGACCTTCAACATACAATTATGCTGGACAATATACTCAACTTGAAAGCTTCTGTCTACGACTTCCAGAAATCTTATGCAAATCAGGAGAAACATAACGATATGATTCTGACAGTTCTCCAAAATAAAGAAGCAAAATCTGAAAAACAGATCAAGGAAAATAGAGAGGACATCGTTCAAACCCAAAGCCAACTGAACGAGCTTGTCCAAGGAGTTAATCGACTGTCTGCAGATATTCGAACCCTTTATGCTGACATAAAAGGGGAGAAGAATAAAGGGAAAGGAGATCAAGGAGGTCATGGAACTCAAGAAAGGGGAAGACGACAATTTCATGCTCAAGCATCAAGTCCCCATGCAAGACAATTCCACAGTCAAACTCAACGATCTGATCACCAGGGAATTGTAATGGCTATACCATTAAGCCGTCAGGAGTCAACTCCCAGCTCACAAGATGTGTCTACTGTACGTATAAGAATGCCAACTAGAGATCCTGCATTCATGCACAGGCATAAGGAGAATCCAATACTAAGTCTAAGAGAGCTAGAAGAGTTAGCCAGAAACAAGGAAGCTCAAAGAAAAAGAAGAAAGGGTGAAGAGTAACTTGACCCACCTCCACTAAAGAGGTCGAGGAAAGCGAGAGATAAGTTGAAACTTAAATTTCCTATTGATGTAATCTTTGAATTGTAATATCTTACGATCATCAATAAATTCACGCTTATTCTCAAAAATTTTAATTTGCTTCTTTGAAAAGACTAAGTCGTGTTTAAATTTCCTGCAAATGCATCTAGTCACTAATAATTATGACAACAAATCTCCTTGGTTATGTCAACATCAAATAGGGGAGATTGTTGGGAGAATGCATATTATGATTTGATGTTTTAATGTATATGTTCATGATTATTTGTAAGGTCCTTAAATGAATATATGTACAAGGACTTAATGATAGATCAAAATTGTTAGGTTGATCTAAGCTTTTCAACGTGTACCATTACGATAAAGAATGTATAGATAGAAAGATCAAAAGCTGTTAGGTTGATCTTACGATGTAATAGATTAGTCTTGAAGAAAATCGTAGTGCATCCATCGATCAACATTCTGAGTCAAGGCGTAAACGTAAAAAACTGAAGATCGTAGTGTGCCTGCCTTGAAGGGGACTCTTCGAAAATCGTAGAGTGGTCCCAACGTTTGTTGAGCCAACTCCACGATCGCAGTATGCTGAAGGAAACATGAAGTTTACAAGTCAACGATTGTAGTGTGCTCTCGGGAACGTAGAGTCAATAATACGAGCAAGAGAAGATCGTAGTGTGCAAAGGTTTAAGGGAAATCGTAGTTCTCTCGAACTGAAAGCTTCGTAGTATGCAAAGATATCAAGACACTACGATCTAAATCGTAGAACACCACGATCCAAATCGTAGAGCATCATCATCTCGTGTCGTAGGAAAACATTGAGCCTCGTGATGCGTGTTTTCGCCAAGTGAGAATGGATCCCGGATGCTCTGATACTCATCGATCCCGAATATATATGAAATATTCTTAGTATGCAACAAAGAAGCGTATTGAAGAAGCTAAGGATAGTACCATGAGTAAGAGGGACAAAACACCTTTTCAGGTGGTAGGTGAGAAAAGCAATTTGCAGTGTCGATTGGGACAGAATCACGAGAATCGAGGAAGATGTGCGAGAAATGTCTCCATCACGCAGTCGAGAAAGTTGGATGCATTTAATGCCACAACGGATGGATCAAGCGGATAGTTTTCAACATCACATATATACAGATCAGACAGATGAGAGAGAACTAAGCAAGCATTAAACAAACAACGTGAACATCTCTCTCAAGCTCAACTCTACGATCTGAGATATTGCAAAGCTTGCTCAGCTACTCAGTACTTTAGAACAAGTGCTTACACAGCGACTGAGTAGAAACCATTAAGAACACAACATCATCAATCAACTGAAGAAGAGCACCAAGTCTGCTAGACTTGAAGAGTTTGTAGTGAACTGTAAGAAAGCCAAGTCTGCTGGACTTGAAGAGTTCAAGAGTGAACTAAGAAGTTCCTAGACTGCTTGTCTAGAAGGAATCTGTGTGATTCAGAAGATTGTAAAAAACATCCTTAGTGGATATCCTACTCGTTAAGTAGAAGAGTGGACTAGGAGCCTTGAGTGCTCTGAACCACTTAAAAACAACTGTGTCGTTTATATTCATGCTATATCTGCTATAACTGCCTTACTCGTTCATAACTCCATTGCTTGGTAAAGAAGATTAAAACAAATACTAATTCCGCTAAGTTTTAATCATTATCTAAGAACAAGTTTAAAAAGGAAAGATTTTCAAATATCTATTCAACCCCCCCTTCTAGATAACTTGTGCCTACTAGGAACTAACAATTGGTATCAAAACAGGTTCTATTTTATAGCTTACACGCTTTAGTAGATCCAAATAGCACTCGTACCAAGCGAATCCAGGACCGGGGGAGGCAGCAAGCCACCAATGTGAAATAAGGATAAATTTGCTAACTGGAAAGTTAGGATGCAAGCATACATGGACTCAATAGATGAAGATCTATTTGAGACCATTCAAAATGGGCCCTACATTCCAACCAAGCTTGCACCAACCACTGACGATCCAAACCGTATACAGATCAAAGTTAAAGAAGAGTGGACAGACAACGTAAGAGAGTCAGTCATCGACTTGATAAGAAGGCTAAGAACATCCTGTTCCAATCCTTAGAGGACGATCTGTTTGAAAATGTTGTAAATAGCAAAATAGCTAAAGAAGTTTGGGAAGCACTGCTGATCATGCACGAAGGAACTGAAGAAGTCAAAGAGAACAAACAGTCTCTCCTGACACACCAGTATGAAATGTTCTGCTCAACTCTTTACGAGCGTATGGGAAGATCTATCCTAACAAGGATCTAACCATAAAGTTCATGAGAGCCCTACCGAGCAGGTGGGATGCAAAGACCACAGCAATAAGAGAATTAAAGAATCTTAATGAGATGACAGTTCAACAACTATATGGAAATCTCTTGACCTACGAACTGGAGCTGACCCAACGCGCCGAAACCTTATCAGAAGGAAGAAGAAAGGATAAGGGTGTTGTTCTCAAGGCAAATGAAGGTGTATCAAAAGTCATCACTGAGATTGACTCTGATGATGATGAAGACGATGACGATGACTTTGCCATGCTGGTAAAGAGACTAAGAAGGTTCATGCGACAAGGCAAAACTGGCAAGCCAAAGAAAGTCAGCAACTACGTCAGCCAAGAACAAATGAATGATTTATGCTACAACTACAAGAAACTTGGTCATTTCATTGCAAACTGCAACAAGCCTATCAAAGAAGAACTAAAGAAGAAATCTGATGCAAAGAAAGAATACAAAGGAACCAAGAGGCCTCAGAAAAGAGACAAAGTCTTGGTTGCCGGAGGATCGTGGAGTGATTCAGATAATGACTCAAATGCAGACTCCAGAGATGAGGAAGAACCACATATGGCCAATCTGTGCTTAATGGCCAAACATGCAAAGGACAAACAAAGCCTAAACATATATGATGTAAGTCTCGATGAGGTATTTGATTTTAATTCTCACGATGTAGATATAAGTGACTTAAAGCGCTTTGCATGGCATAACCATCGCGATCTACATCAATACATGAAGTGGTTCGAAGTCTTGTCTAAAGATCATTCACTTCTTCAAGAGAAAAAGAAGAGAGTTCAAAAAGAGCTTGAAGCGATTTATTCAAGTACCAATCTTACATCCAAGCTTGAGGTTTGAGAATGAAACTTTAAAAATGAGACAAACACACTCGATGCACAAAGAGAGTCTAAGCTAACCTCTAAAATTGAGGATCTAGAGAAGACTATCTCTCGCATGGAACAAATCTTCATCGTCCATGATCGCTCGCTATCTAGTCGAGAAGAAGCACATTCGACGAAGTGTCTAGGCTTTGGGGAGTTCATCTCGAGAACCTTGTGTGGAAAAAGACAATGGAAACTAGCACCAAATAATGACTCAAGTTACGGTAGAGGCATTGCCTTTGTGAAATCCTCACGAGTTGGAAGAGCCGATTCAACTTTGTTCTCTGTTTTAGTTATATTCGAGAGAGTAAAGGATCCCACGTGTCCTGCAGGTTTCATAGAGGAGAAGAGTAACCCAAACTCTACTCACCAACCTCGAAGAATCGTAGAGTCAAGCAAAACCAACTCTACGAATCAACTGGGAAGGCACAGTAGAGGTAAGGCACACTCATCACTATTTATGAAACCTAAGAACACGTGGAAGAAAGAGAATCAGTTTAACAGAAGGTTAACTAAGGAACCACACAAGTCAAAGTGGAAGATGAATCACCACACACACAGGCATGCATCATAATAGATGTTTCATATGCAATAAATATGGTCATATGGCTACAAAGTGTTATCATAACTCCATGCATGTGAGACCCAAGATTAGACAAATTTGGGTCCCCAAAGGCACTAACAAAGAAGGACCCATGCAAATATGGGTACCAAAATGAAGGTTCAAATATTTTGACAGGAAAAGAGCTCCACGACCTCAACATGGTATCTGGACAGTGGATGCTCAAGGCATATGACAGGGAACAAAGCTCTACTATCTAACTATGTAGAAAATGAGGGTCCATCAGTCATCTTTGGAGATAACGGCTAGGGCAAGACAAGAGGATTTAGCTCTGCTGACAATGGTACAGTATCTTTCAGCAAAGTAGCTTATGTGGAAGGACTCAACACAACCTTCTAAGTATCAACAACTCGTGACAAGGGTCACCAAGTAAAATTCTCAACAACCAATGTCATAGATTTGAAGACATACGCCATAAAGTCAATTGCGAACAAGAGAAGGAAATGTCTACACAGTAGATCTTGGTCAACTAAGCTCACGATGAGACAATATATTTTCTGGCAAAAGCGTCCGAGGAAATGAGCTGGCTATGGCATAGAAGGCTGTCTCACTTAAACTTCAAAAGCATGACCAAACTGGCATCAAAAGACCTCGTATCTGGTCTACCCAAGTTCAACTTTGTGAAGGAAAGGCCATGCAATGCCTGCCAGTTTGGAAAGCAAACGAAACTCATTCAGAAAGCAAGGCGCTTAACTCCATTGACAAACCCCTGCAGCTGCTCCACATGGATCTCTTTGGGCCAATCCCAACAATTAGTCTTGGAGGAAAAAGATACTCTCTAGTCATAGTCGATGACGTACTACACCAGATTCACATGTGTATTTTTCTTAACCTCAAAGGATGAGACAAGCTCCGAATTAATCAAGATGTTCAAACTGGTGATGAACGAGAAAGGAGAGAAAATCAAGGCCATAAGGAGTGATCATGGAAGAGAATTTGATTTCTTAGAAATAGACAAGTTCTGCTCAGACAATGGCATAAGTCATAACTTCTCAGCTCCACGAACTCCTCAACAAAATGGAGTTCTTTGAAAGAAAGAAAACAGAACCACGATAGAAATTTGGAAGGACTCTACTTAGCGGCAGACTCGATTGCCTAAATACTTCAGGCGGAAAGTCGCCAACACCTTTGGATCTTACACGAGCAGATCATTAATTCACTCTACGATCGAAGACACCCTACTTAATGTGGAAAGGAAGGAAGAAGGAGTGTCAACTATTTCCATGTCTTTGGTTGTGCATGCTATATTCTCAACAATGGAAATAAAGATGTCGACAAAATTCCAGCCCAAGTCAGACGAAGGAATTTTTCTTGGATATGCCATGACAAAGAAAGCTTCTTGGGTGTTTAACAAGAAGACACTGAATGTCGAAGTCTCAATACACATCATCTTTGATGAAACTAACTTAGAAAAAGCAGTACCTCAAGACACTACGACCGATAGTGCAGACACTACGAATGAAATCGTCAAGCTCAACACTACGATCGTAGTGCCAGATAGTGAAATCGTAGAACATGATAATGAAATCGTAGAGAGGTCCATCCAAGACAGCGAGCCTCCACTCCAAGAAGAAGAGATAGACCTTGAAGACCTAAGATAGGAAGGCATCAGGACAGATGTCCCAATCGGGAACAGATGGGCAAGAGATCACACTCAGGATCTAATCATTGGAGATCCAAGTGCAAGAGTCAAAACAAGAACTGCTACTCAGAATGAATGCTTTTATCTAAGCTTCCTGTCATAGATAGAGCCAAAGAAGATAGAGGATGTTATGGAAGACTCCAGTTGGATAGAAGCCATGCAGGAAGAACTCAACCAATTTGAACGAAGCAAAGTTTGGAGATTGGTACCCAGACCAAAGAGTCATCCTGTCATAGGAACCAAGTGGGTCTTCAGGAACAAAATGGATGAAGATGGGGTCATTACCAGAAACAAGTCAAGATTAGTGGCAAAGGGCTATTTTCAAGAAGAAGGTATTGACTATGATGAGACATTTGCACCTGTTGCCAGACTAGAAGCCATCAGAATCTTTCTTGCCTTTGCTGCCCACATGAAGTTCCAAGTCCTTCAGATGGATGTCAAGAGTGCATTCATAAATGGAGAGCTTCAAGAAGAAGTCTACGTAGAACAACCTCCAGGTTTCATCAATCCATCTCTTTCCAATTATGTCTATAGATTAGATAAAGCCTTATATGGTCTTAAACAAGCACCTAGATCATGGTATGAAACACTGACTAACTTCTTAATCGAAAATGGGTTCACTAGAGGTAGAGTAGATACCACAATATTTCTTAGAAAGCATAAAGACAAAGTCTTAGTAGTTCAAATCTATGTTGATGACATTATCTTTGGTTCTACTGACAAAAAGTTATGCAAGAGATTCTCTAAGCTAATCACGAAGCAAGTTTGAAATGAGCATGATGGGTGAAAGTGAACTTTCTTCCTTGGATCGCAAGAAAGCGATGAAGAAGGAATTTTCATAAACCAAGCCAAGTACATCAAAGACCTAGTAAAGAAGTATGACATGGAATCAGCCTCTCCCATGAAAACACCAATTGCTCCTACAACCAAGCTTGACAAGGATGAGAAAGGTAAAAGTATTGATATCACTCAATATAGAGGTATGATAGGGTCTCTTTTATACCTAACTGCCAGTAGACCAGATATAATGTTTGCAACATGCATATGTGCTAGATTTCAGGCTAACCCTAAAGAGTCACATTTGTCTGCTGTAAAGAGGATCTTCAGGTATCTCAAGAGTACACCCTACTTGGGGCTTTGGTATTCCAAGGAATCCTCATTTGAACTAATAGGATACACAAATGCTGATTTTGTAGGATGAAAAATAGATAAAAAAAAGTACCAGTGGCACCTGTCAACTTCTTGGAAACAGACTTGTGTCCTGGTTTAGCAAAAAACAAAACTCAGTGTCTACTTCAACCGCAGGTTTGAATATATATTTCTTGGCATTTCTTTGTGCTCGATTCTATGGATGAGAAATCAGCTAGCTGACTATGGGTTCGATTTTAAATCTATTCCCATACACTGTGATAACACAAGTGCATAGCAATAACTCATAATCCTGTCATGCATTCTAGGACCAAGCATATAGAAATAAGGTATCACTTCATTAGGGATCATGTGCAAAATGGAACTATATCTTTACAATATATCCCTAATGAAAATCAACTTGCTGATGTTTTCACAAAACCACTAGATGAATCCAGATTTAATAAGTTAATAAGTGAACTAGGAATGCTAAATCTACAACCAAGAAATATATGCTCTAGATTGTGCTAACCATGACAGATATAAAGGCTGAAGTCAAAATCGTAGACATGATCAAGGAAAGTCCACGATCGTAGAGCTGAAAGGACAACTCCTCAACGATCGTAGCAAAGACTCAACTATCATAGTGCAGACTCGATTATGACAAAAGCCCTTTCAACAAGCAAAGTGCATCTTGTGATGACAAGCTTCATAACAAAGAAATCTCTCTAAGAGGTGCCTCAGGGACAAACCTAACCCTTGAATCACACCAAGAGGTTGGCCCTTCCTGAGCTACCTTAAAAAGAATGCTTTATCAAAAACTCATCACAAGGATTCGGACAGACTCGACGATCGTAGGACAGACTCAACGAATGCTGATCAGACTCAACGACTGCCAGACAGACTCGACGATCGTAGAAAAGACTCAACGAATGCTGGGCAGACTCAACGACTACCAAACAGACTCGACGATCGTAGGACAGACTCAACGAATGCTGAGCAAACTCAACGACTGCCAGACAGACTCGACGATCGTAGGACAGACTCAACGACTGCCAAACAGGCTCGACGATCGCAGGACAGACTCAACGAACATAAGACTACCTCAATGATCGTAGTCTTCTTAAGGACACCTCAGCTCTGAAAAGGCCAAGGGCAAATCAGTACATTCCTGCACAGTCAAAATCGTAGAGCCAAGCAAAAGGCAACACCAGTCCCACTAAGTCAAAAAGAGAGAGGGAAGTTAAAAGTACAAATTGAAACCGTGTTTTTGAAATCTGAAGTTTAAAAGATTATCTCTCTCTCAAAGTGAAACCCTAAATCAACAGAAAGCTCAGTCTTATCTCACATCCAACTACAGAATCAATGGCTGCTTCAAATGTTTCTCAAGACACATTACCATGGATTTTGTTACCGGTCTTTCCAAGGTTTCTCAAGGCATAGAAGCGATTTGGGTCATTGTTGATAGATTGACCAAGTCGGCTCATTTCTTACCTATACGAGAAACTTATACACTTGAACATCTTGCTCGTATGTACATAAATGAGATTTTAAGACTGCATGGTATGCCAGTATCCATAGTTTCCGATCGAGACCCAAGATTCACTTCACAATTTTGGGTTAGTTTTGCGAAAGCTATGGGACGGAGTTCTGATTTAGCTCGGCATATCATCCTCGGATGGATGAGGCGATGGAGAGCTATTCAAACTCTTGAAGATCTATTAAGACTCTGTGTCCTTGACTTCAAGGGAAGTTGGGACAAGTTCTTACCATTGGTGGAGTTTTCCTACAACAACAGCGGTTATCAAACAAGTATTGACATGGCTCCATTCGAGGCGTTGTATGGAAGAAAGTGTCGATTCTCCATTATCTTTGGGATGCCGGGAGGAGGGTGAAGCAACGTTGTTGGGACGAGAGTTGATGCGATATGACTATGGAAAAGATTCAAACGATCCGACAACGTATAAAAACCTCACGAGATCGACAAAAGAGTTATACTGATCTTCATCGAAAGGACGTAGAATTCAATATTGGCGATCATGTGTTGTTACGTGTTGCTCCATGGAAAGGAGTTACGAGATTTGAAAAGAGAGGAAAGCTCAATCCTCAATTCATTGGCCCATTTTTAATCCTCGATCGAGTAGGAACTGTGGCCTATAGACTCGCTTTACCGCTATATATGTCTCGTGTTCATAACGTTTTTCACATATCTATGTTACGTAAATACGTGAAAGACCCGCACCACATTGTTGAGTTAGAACCGGACAAAATAGTGAAAGATTTAACGTATGAAGAGATTCCTGTTAAAATCTTGGATAAGAAGGAGCATATTTTACGCTCCAAGGTTATACCTCAAGTCAAAGTTTTGTGGAGAAACCGCGATGTTGAGGAAATGACCTAGGAGTTAGAATCTGAAATGAAATCAATGTATCCTTACCTCTTCGATATACCAGGTATGTACCCTAATTTCAAGGATAAAATTTTATAAGAAAGGGAGGTTGTAAGACCCCAACTTTCATGAATAAAGATTAATTTTTCTCGAATTATATTTTTGAATATTAAGGTGTGAATTTGTTATAATGTTATAGTTGTGGGTAATATTTATAAATTTTGCAAAGTAAACAAGTTGCTATAAAATATTCGTTTTAATCTGGAAATATTCTTTTTGCACAGGAATATTCGTAAATCTGACGACATAATCATTAGTGGGCCCCACAATGAAATTATTGTTGAGTTAGAAAATGACAAAATTATCTTTTATAAAAATAACGGCGAAAGTTTTACTGTTAAGCTGTTGAAATACCCGGTGGTAAAAGTAAATTATAACGCAGCGTGGTTGCATAGTAGCATTACCAGATTGTACAAGATATCTTGGATTATTGATGCTTATGTAAGAAGTCACTACTCAATAATTGTTACAGTAATTACTGTTCAATACATTATTTTATTGATTCAATAATTGCTACGTTGATATTTTATATTGATTCAATAATTGTTATTGCACATTATTTCAAATTATCAAATCAATAATTATATTATTTGAATAATATTATTATTTGCATTATTGACAATGTCTAGAAAGTTCTATCGAGGAAAGGGATTTGGTCACCTAATCAAGGCTACTAATAGGGAGAAATCTTATCGGAAAGCCCCTCTTTTCCGGGAGGCGGCCTAGTTGTCAATATTGTAATTTTGTAATATTATTTGTGAATAATTAATTATTGATATATTTGATAAGAAAATATTTATTCAAGTGGATTTAAACCGAGGAATTTTTAGATGTGACATTTGTTGAAAAGTTGGTATTTTATCTTTTCGATAAAATAATTCATTTAAATATATTATTATAATATTACATTATAGTAGTATGATGTGATTATATAATAGTACGTTTTTTATAATTTGAATGGTAACATTATTATAGTAAATTCATGGTATAAAAGTAAAAGGAGGTGGAAGAGAACAAATTGAATTTGAATTCGAATTCCTATGATGCAAGCGATGATGTCACCGGACGATTGGGTAAACGATGATGTCATCGGACGATGAGGTAAGCAATGATGTATTATGATCGATGATGTCAGCGATGATGTCATAAATTATGGCAAAAAGACTATTTTACCCTACTACCCGCCAAGTCTATAAATGAAGCTCATTTCTATATTATTTTTCACCAATTCATTCAAGCTATAGAGAGAAAGTATAGAGAGAATAAGAGAGAAAAAGAAGAGATATTCATTACACTTATTTATCAAAGATCAATCTCCTACTAAGGTAAGGGGTGTTATTCTTTTCGTATTCATGAAGAGTGTTATTTTCTTTCAATACCGTAAGGGTTGTTATTCCATTCTTTATTATTATGTTGGAATAACTCATACATCTGAAGCATCGCATACATGGTGGAATTCTTCTATTATTCCATTCTTTATTATTACATTGGAATAACACGTCATGCATAAGTGCCTATGGCATGCACTGGTGAATTTTGTTGTTATTTCATTCTTTATTATTCATTTGAAATATCCATGTCTGCATGCAGATTACGTATGAGGCTGGTTCCATTCTTTGTTATTACATTGGAATATATCGTCTGCATGCAGTGTTACGCATTGACCTTGTTCCATTCTTTATCATTCTGTTGGAATAACATGTCTATGTGGATTACCGCATGCATGGCGAATGATCCTTTGTATTCATTCCTTATTAAATTGTGAAAATGATCTGTCTACGTGGATTACCGCATGGCGGGCAAAAATCCATTTGCAGTTTCATATATTCTATTTTACTCAGTTGGTTAAAGTTTTGGCTTCTATACTCCATGAAATTAGTAGAATATCCTGGATATTTGTGCTTCATCCAATATTTTTTTCATGGAAATATTCTTCTAAGCATTCTTGAATTTTACTCCACAAAACAGTATCATGTTGACAATTTGGACGTTATTGATTTCTGGATAAATTAAATTATAAATCTTTTAAAATTTATCCTTGAACTTGTTTTATTGAATTCTTATATCATTATCATCATCCTCATGTTTATATTCTGTTGAAAGTCATATGTGGTTTGTAGTGCATAGATGGATTTGGTATGATTATGACCAGGGATTATTCGGTATAATCATGACCGTAATGTTACAAATGATGTGGTAAAAGTCCTCATTGGCCCGTAATGCATTGATGGATGTTGTTGGCATGATCATGACCATTGATGAATACGAATATCCTCGGCACAGTAGGTATGGATAACTTATGGTTGTGATCTTAATGAATATCCTTGGTCAGATGCGGGGATGGCGTGGATTATTTATTAAGTCGAGTCTCGGCGATAAAAGTGATGAAAACATTTTAAATCATAGAAGATAATAGATTTTATTCTCTTGACTCTTCTAATGGATTTCTTTGTTCACTGCGATTAAACTTGATGTTTGTTATATTTTATCGGTTTAACACTTTGTTGAAGGCTAACGATAAATTATTCTGCATTATCTTAGTCATAATATTTCTTACTGGGCTAGTTGAGCTAACCCTTTTGCTTTCATTGCTCTCTTCAGAAAATGAGAACGTAGCCGGGACTAGCCAGGGAACGGAGTGACGATCCAGATGATAGCATTAGTAATCGTCATTATTCTATGAAATAGTGTGATAATAAATGTATTGAGGACTCCGTTTGAGTTGAATGCTGTTTAGAAGACAATATTCGTATTAAAACTCTCAGTTTATGTCTAGTCGTATTTTACTCGACAGTTGTATTTGAATTTTGTACCATGTATTTGGCGACTCAAGATGAGTGATGTATACCTATTTTAAGGGCGTCTTAATATGGCCCAATATGTGACTCCGTAAATTTGGTCTGGAACCTGAGATCCATAGAGTTCGGAGGCTCACTTCCGTGAAACACAGCTATCACATCTTGTTGATTTACTAAGCATGAAGTGTGTGTGTGTGTGTGTGTGTGATTTTGAGAAAGCCTTAGGATATTTTTTGGATTGTATTAAGTGTCTTGATTTTATAAGTTGTTCTAAGCCTTGTTTTAGCCTAGGAGTGCGATTGTTTGATTCTTATTTAAGTTTTGATGAGAAAGCATTTTGAGACGATGCTTTTGGAAAAATTGGGGTTTTCGATCTTACATTGTTGCTCTATTTTATTCTTAAGTCTAACTCGCAACGATTTGGGTTTTATAAGATCTTTGTTATTTAGATTTGAAAATCGTTTTTCCTTATAATAAACATGAAATATCGCATAAAGGGTCGGGTCACCCATAGGCATGAAAGTCATCTAAGTAGATCCAAACACCTACAATCGCAGTTTTCACTATCACGGGGCTTTAAATTCATTCTCTTGGGACAAAGCCCTCGAAGTCGTTTTAAGGCCCGAAATTACGTGTACAATGATTAGATAATAACTTTACAATCGAAATTGTGTTCATTGTGGGAATCGAGCCAATATCCAATTTTGGGATCCTTGACTCCAACATTTCGAGGCTCACATCGCAATATATTGAAACGTAAATAAAAAGAGATCCAAAAGCGGACTCCAAAAAAACCTTATCCTTTAGATTACGATATCAAATGCAACATTCGAGGGACTATGTGTATTAACGAGATCTATGCAAAGGACTTATAATCTAGGATATAAATCCGTATATTTAAGATGCCTCAGATCCGTTTGATGACACAATCAGGATTTAAAGGTAAATGAATATAAAAAATGTATCCTAAAATCGCTATCAGGTGGTTCAATTGTTAGAATTCCTAACGTGATTAGTTAGGACCTCCTCCCCACTAGATATGGATCTCAGGTTTTGCGGAGTGCTCAAAATCGATTGAAAACATTGAAAATGACTATATCTAACCTAGATCCGAGCCAATCTAGCATAAAGTTTCAAGATTTAGAACTGGTTAAGGGCTAGATTTGATAAGATCTAGGGTAGATCTAGTGAAAAGATTCAAATTATGATAATTTTAAAAGCAAAATGATCGGTAAAACTACTTGGATATATGAGAATACGGTGGATCTACATTATAAATGAAGAAAATTGCAAACTTTGATAAATTAATCACAAAACAACCGATACGAGAAATCAATAGATCTATATAATAACTTAGAAAAACATGCAAGCTTTTAAATATAAAATGAACAAAACATAATAGATCTAATATGTTTAGTAGATGTACATTGAAAAAGATGAGAAAGGTTGGATCTTTCACCTTGGAAATGGAGGAATAAGCTTCCCAAACCTTGAATCTAAGAGATCCTACTCACTAATAGATGATTCATGTACAAGTTGCTAGATTAGAGTGAGGTTTATGTGATATTCTCTCTAAACCCAAACCATTTCTCTCTAAAAGCTGAATTTTCTCTTTTTAAAAATGTTTTCCTCCTTAAAAAATGAGTTGAAAACGCTCATTTAAAAAAGCTGTTTAAAAGCCATTGTATAGGCATGTGGCTTGCCTATGTGGGTCCCACCTACTACGTTTTATGCCATAATCTTGATTTTTCGTGATGTCTTTGAAATGTTCATAACTGTCAATCCAAGAACAATTGGGAGACGTGTCATACCAATCCTGGAAGCTTGTTTCGAGAACTTCACAATGACATAAAAATTGGTCAGTTCTGTATTCGGGAAAACAGGATAAAGTGATAAATGGTTCCTCCCGTAGACGCCAAACAGACAGCCGCCATGCCTTGCTTAGCTTTTCGCCTGCTCGTGGTAACTTCCATGTACTTTTGATCAGAGCTTAGAAATCCTCTATACGCGTACCCTGTCCTCTGGTTGAAATGACTCTTTTGCCTTCCTACCAGGATTAGTACAGATATATAGAAATTCGGGTGTCTACATTTATGACTTTATATATTTGATCGATTCAGTTGACTTAGATTTTTTCATGGGTGCAAACCAAAATAAGGCTGTAAATGAACCAAACAATTTAAACTTGATTCAGGCTTAACTCGAAAAAATATGAGCGAGACTCGGATTCGTTATTAATATATTCCAAATCTGAGCATAAAAAATAGCTCGAATAAAAATATGAGTAGAATCTGAGTAAGGTTATACTCGTCTCGTTTAATATTCAATCTCCTCAAATTCTCGATTGTGATTTGATACATACTCGATTGATACACATTCGATTAAATACTCAATAAATTCTCTTATAATATTATACAAAATTAAATCAGATTATGATACTTAAATATTATTATTTTTTTAATTTTAATTGTGAATTTATATTTGTAAAGTGTAATAGTAAATATATTTTCTTATTTCTAAGTAAAATAACAAATTTAATTTATAATTATATTTATTATAAATCTAATTATTATGTGAAAACTCAATTTCGAGCATGAATTTGAAGCTCGCGAGTAGTTTGAATATAATTCGCAACGAATTCGAGTCGAGTTGAATCTTAGTATAATTTTTCAAATACAATTCAACTTTGAGTCAAATTCGAGTATGAATTTACACTTTGTTTCTGTGTTTTGAACAGAAAAGAAAAGAATAGAAAACTTGAAGTTTTCCTCTGTATTGTTTATGAGTTTTTAATAGAAAAGAATAGAAAATTTAAAATTTTCTTTTCTTGCGTTTTTGAGTTCTAATGAAAAGAAAAGAAAAATATCACTTTTACAAATTTACCCTTATATTAATTATAACTATTGAACCATGAATAAAAATATGCAAGATAAATTTAATCAAAGAAAAAATTTCATAATCAAATACAAATATCCAAATAAATGTTAAACAAAAATTACTTCTACAAAGTCATTGTCATACCATATATAGACAAATATATGTGTGAGTTGAAGAGAGATTGCTAAGAGCAAATTGAGGACTATATTTAGGCATGCGTTTTATCGAAATAGGAGACAGATCTGGCCGGAAAGTTACCGAAGAGGGGGAGATTGGGATGCTGGAGAGTCGATAAGAAAAATCTGGAAATGAATTTGTTCAGTTACACTGTTTCAGGGAGCTTGGGCTTGAACCGAAGAAGAGAACTTGTTCGCGGCAAGTTATTCGCGCCTATACTTTTCTCTTTATTAGGTTTAGTAAATAAAAACAAATTGAGGACATGAGTTGTAATTTAAAATTTATTATATTAAAAGTTGAGGATAATATGAGAATTATAAAAATATTACTTATTCCGATTTATTTTCTGTTCAAATCAGGCCAATTTTGGACGAAAACTTTGACAGGAAAAGTTGCCAAATTTTCTATTCATTTCTTTTCTTTTGTGTTTAATAAAAAACTCAGAAACATAAAATTTGGAAAGAAAACTTAAATTTTTATCCATTTCTTTTCTTTTATGTCCATTTTAAAACTCAGAAACAAAGCGTTAATATTTCGAGTCGAATTTGAACAGCTCTTTGTTTGCTTCGATTCAACTTGTTTATGTAGCGGTAAGCTCCAGTTGTCTTTGTTTTGTGATTTTCTGGTTTTCGATTTAGTTTGTAGTCGATTTAGGTCGGACTGTTTTTCGGTGTTGGTCGGTTACTTGTTCACCCCTACTTCAGGGGTCATAATCTAATATTGATAGTTATTGGCACCTTTTAGCAAAAGGTAGAATACTTGAGAAATTATTATTAGAGTTTACCCAAGGAAAATAGAAAAAGCTGAAAACGGACACCATTTTTCCTGCCATAGCTTACCGGGTATAACAGCCGGAAAATAAACTCAGCCACCTACGTTTCCATATCTCTCCACATAGATTCACTGTGAAAGAGATGAGTAGCCTCGTCACTTTCCATATGCGCCGCCGCATTCTCTTTCTTACTCTCCTCCTCCAAACCCCCTTAAACCCTAACCCTAATTTCCAATTTCACAGTCACAGATTCTTCTCCGATCATTCATGGCTATCGGTTCCTGGCAAACCCCTTATTAAGTGGCCCCCACCTCCACCCAAACCCCAGCAAAACTCTGACTTAAACCCTAACCCTAGCTCTAATTTCAGCCAAAATAACTTCAGTGTCATATGTGACATCCTTACTAACCCTAGCCTTTCACCTGGTCCAGCCCTCGAGGCAGCATTAGAACGGTCCGGGATCGAATTGGGTCATTCTGTTTTGCTAGAATTTTTTACCCATTTTGATTCTTCTCCTAAAACTCTGTTTACTCTGTTCCTCTGGGCCGAGAAGCAGCCAGGATATGAATTTTCGGTGGATGTTTTTAATTCCATGGTTAATGTTCTCGGTAAAGCTAGAGAATTTGATTCGTTATGGTCCTTGATTCTTGAAAGGATCAATGCTGGTGAGAAACTGAATTTGGATACTTTTGCCATTCTCATCAGGAGGTATGCCCGCACAGGTATTTATTATTCAGTTGCTTGGGATTTGCATTTGTTTTGCATATAATTTAGATCAAATTCCATATTTGGAGATATCTAGTATTCAAGTTACTTTTATGAATTGGAAAACTTTTATCATGAAGTTAGTTTTATCCTTCTGCGAGTGTCTAGATATCTTTAACTTGAACATTGAATTTGAGAAGAATTATACAATCAGCTATATGATAAGTCGCATATTTTGACGCCATGGCAAGTCTGATGTGAAGATAGAAATGCCAAAACAATATTAAGCTTACACAGATATACACATTTGAGAGAAGTTTCTGGTAAAAAATTAGGAAAACTTGGAGCTGATTTCCAGATATGGCATGTTGATATGAGCTGCCTTGTTTACACATCCTTTTACATGATTGAATAGGCAAAGTTGAACTCCCACATCATCAATGATTGATAAACCCTGCCTGCAGCTTTGGATACATATTTCCTATCACATTCCTCTGCTCCAATATGTAGCAAAAAGCTTCTCTTAACACTGCATAAGTGACTAAGAACTTACTTTTAATCATTTCTAACTATGACTATGATTTCACCCCGGGTTACTTGGTACAAACAATTTACATGAACTCTTTGTGTCATTTCAATTGGGTTTCTTGTTTTCTTCATCTTTTGTCCCCTTGTGCTCTTAAAATATCCAGCTTGACTAAACAACCTCATAATATAGTTAAGCATGCTTTGCTACAGATGGGGTTGTTCCTGCAAAAAGTGTTTCCATACCCTCTCAAAGACCCACACTAAAAACTGAAAAAGCTAAAAGATTGTTTACATGTTCTTAGAATAACCAGGGAAAAACCAGAAAGATCTCCTTATAGTATGTTATTTAATTTGTTTAGAATTCTTTATAGTTGTTAAGGAATATATATATCTTGGATAAATCAGTTTGTTGGAATCATGTATTTTCAACTGGACTAATATGAATCATGTGCTATTGAATATATTATTTCCGTTATATATATAGATCTTGGATAAATTTAATGTACTTGTGTTATTAATTTTTTTTCCCAGCTGGCCCAATTTGGTTTATCTATTCTACAGAATATTTCGGTTGAACTAAAATTTAGGATATTCTCTTGCTTGGTAGGGCCCACAACTGTTAGTGGTATTTTGTATTGATATTCTATTTTGAAAAGGAGTCTTACAGAAGCTATTTAGAGTTGGTGGGTCTTATCTTATTTTATCTCCTTTGTTACTCCTGTTTAAAATAGTTGACTGGGTATAGAGTTTGTCTCCTTTATTTCAGCTACTTCAAAATCAAATAGTTGTCGCAGATTACTTCTTATCTTTCTGGTTATACAAAACTGCTAAAATCATGGATTTATTCTAATGGGACTGAGATTTCTTAGCTAACATTTTCTATAGCTGTTGTTTGTCTCATTATTTATATACTCCTTCTCTCGACTGAACAGAGACATCTCTTGAACCTGCAATCAAGTTGAAATAATACATCAGAGAACTTTCATTGCTTTATTCCAGCCATTTATCGTAGTCTGTTAAATTCTTTTGTGCCGGAAATCTTTTGTACCTTCTAAACTCATTCATTGTGCATAGTTTTGGCTTGAGGTTTCTTGTTTTAGTTAGTCTCTTCAAAGAAGGCTTCAAAGGTCTCAGAGGTGCAGAGGTGTACAAGTTGCAGAGGTGCAAAAAGGGGCATTGGTGTCCAACATCAGAATCAAAGTTTCTTTGTAACAGGGAGTTATTTTTGTATTAAGGTTTAAATCGTAATAAATAGTCTCCAATCCCAACTAAAAAAATCTTGTTGTCTTTACGATTCTGCATTTCTCCTTTCTGTTTGTTTAATTTCTGGGTATTTTGCTTGATTTGTTTGAAGATATACGAATCCAGACACTAAAGCGAGCATGTGTCTAGTCATCGATAATATTAAACGAAGAACATAAGCTATATAGCGGATGGATAAGATTGCGAAATCTGTAAGTACCTTATATTTTTTTTAAAATAGAATTTTAATTAGATATATTATTATGAAAACTTTATGGATTTCGTATTTCAAGGGTTCATAACATCATTTATTATAAAGTTTTTATTATGTAAAAGGCTCCATATTTAATACAATAAAAGGTTGAGGAATATGTTCATATTTTATTTGATAATTTTGACCTTGATCTCTCAAAAGAAGAGGATGGAGACTTTGCAGGAAAACAGTTAAAGGATCTGGAATTTGGAAAGAAAACAGCTCAATCCAGACAGTATAACCCGTATGCATCAGAAGGAAAAGCGAATCAAAAAAATAGACAAGTAAAATCAGACAGTCTGAGCCGTCCGTTTTAGTAGAAAACTCGGACATGTAGACACCTAAATCCAGACAGCTTGACCCGTCTGTTTTAGAAGAAAAATCAGACAAACAGTCACATTCAGAACTTGATATTCCAGAGCTTAAACCTGATGAGCAAATGATTTCAGCTAGGCTTTCTAGATCATCTAGAACAGTGAGAAATCATCCCCCAAATCTGAATATAGGTGACCTCCACATTGGGATGATCAAAAGAAGTGTTATTGAAGAGATTTGGTTTTGAAAATACCAACCCAAAGTCAACACCAATGAGTACTAACGTCAAGCTTACTGCATATGTGACGGGTAAAGTTGTCTAAGTAACAATGTATCAAGGTATGATTGGTTGTTTACTTTATTTAACTGCATTAAGGCTGGATATTATGTATAGTGTATGCTTATGTGCTAGATTTCAAGCTCAACCGAAAGAATCTCATCTTAAAACGGTAAAAAGAATATTTAAATATATATCTGGCATAATTAATTTAGGCTTATACTATCTCCAAGTAGGGTGCCAAGTTGGATACTCAGATGCATATTATGCAGTGTGCCAAGTTGATTGAAAAAGCACAAGTGGTGCTTGTGAATTTTTAGGTCAAAGCCTTGTAGCTTGGCACATCAAGAAACAAACATATGTTGCTTCTACTACGGAAGATGAATATTTGGCATGGTTCTTTGTCTACTACGGAAAGTGAATATTTGGCGGTAGGTAGTTCACAAATTCTGTGGATGATACAAACGTTAAATGCTTTTAATGTTTTTTGTGAAAATGTGCCTATTATGTGAGACAATACTAGTGCTATTGATATTTCTAAAATTGTTGTACTTCATTCTCGTACTAAGCATATTGAAGTAAGACATCATTTTTTGAGAGATAATGTTACTAAAGGATTAATTAAGTTAATATTTGTTCCTACTGAACATCAATTGACTGACATTTTTACAAAACTTTTAAGTGAAGAACGTTTTTGTACTTTTAGAAGAGAACTTGGAATGTCTGTCTGTGCTTAATTGTTTTTATGTGCCTCTTGAAATCAATTTCATTTTAATAATAATAATAATAATAAATTATTAAATTTGTTTCCCCTAGATTTATTTAAATTTATACTCCCCCTATTCAGATTAAATGACATTTTAGAGTTGAGCACACTTATAAAGAAATAACACAAAATGTCTTTTGTGTCCCTAATTAATTATTTCTCTCTCCACAATTGTCTCTTCTCATTCTTTACAATTGTCCCTAATTAATTATTTCTCTCTCCACAATTGCATTTACTAAGCATATTAAATAGAGGGGTAAATTAGGAAAAAATAGTGCAATATTGCATAGAGATTCCAAAACGACATTTATATAGAATAAAATTAATCTGAATAGGAGGGAGTATGTGTTAGTATTCTGCTCACACACAAATTATGAGTATGGAAAGTTTTTTTTTACTTGTTATATTTGGCTTAATATTCATAACATATAAATAATTATTTAATTAAGCTAATACAAATCTGATTTTGTGCGGCATATTATGTGTTATCAATATATTAAATCAAAAATAAGCTTAAGGAGGGATATTGGAAACTTGCTGAAAAGTTTTTAGCGCGAACTGCGAATACAAAGGTCTCATCAAAGTTTCATCTCCCACATCTACTTTGCTTATTCCTTCTTTTTCTCTCAGCTTACTTTCTATTTCCATCTATTTCTCTCTTCGTACTCCTCACAATCTAGGTTTTCAAGGAAGTTCCATGGCTAAAACTCGTGGAGGGCATGTGTTCCACACTGGAAGGAAAGCGGTTTAGAGCAAGAAGGACATCACTAGTCACGAGCTACTAGGCGCACGAATCGGCTCATTAAACGAACATCAACTAATTTGGGGTATCTTCGAAGCAACCCATGAAGAGAAAGGGCGATTCTTCACGATCGAAGGGGAAGTCTATCGAATCATCCCCGATTCTACTTCCTCTGACCCACTGATTTCATCTCTTCCTCAATCACATGGTACTCTTCTAATCTTTACATCTTCTACATATGTTATGAGATTCCAAAATCATATGATGAATAAAACAATTATTTTTTGTGAAATCTGTTGATCAATCTTTATTTCAACAAATGGTGTTACATCCTTATTTGAAAATGTTAATCTCTTTGCTATGTTGTTTCCTCCCAAATCTGCATATCCAGTTTTTATCAAACAATTTTTTGGGAATATGTCTGTCCAAGATGATGTCATAAAAACTTTTGTTAAAAACAAAACCCTGGTCATTGATTTGACTATGTTCTTAATATTCCTTGCTCTGGTATTTGTCCTTTCACGCTCAAGGGACCTTTATAGTTTGAAAATCTAACTGTTCTTGAACAGTTAAGGATGGTTAAAGAATGTTCTTGTACTGAATTCATTGGGTTACCAACTGTTGTTGAAACTACTCTTCTGAACAATGTTATTCACAAACTCATTCGTGCTAATTTAGTACCTAGGAATGGGGGTAGGTCCAGCATGACTTATCAAGACTTAATTCTTTTTGTTTTGATCATCTCTGGTAGCAAGTTTAATTGTGTTTTGTTTATGATTAAACATATGGAAAGTTGTTTAACAAACAAAATAAAGTGTTTTTCTTATGGGGGTTTCATAACCAATAACCAAAATTCTTGCGCACACTTTGGGATTTTTTTGTCAATGGAGAAGTTGTGCAAATATCTGATAACATCGATAAATATATGTTGCTGCAATCAAAATTGAAAGTAAATTCTAATGGAATCTTATCTTGGGATGTTGAGAGGTTTCTCACTCAGTGTTCTGTTTCTCTACTTTAACTCCTAGATCTCTAAATTCTTCCCCTACTTATAATTGTGCTTTAGCAGAATCATTTGTTCTTATTCCTCATTCAAATGCTCAATTTTCTGCTCTTTATCAACTCATACAAGATATGGGATCTCTGTTTGACTCTGCTATTTAGTCCGTTTCACATCAAATTCAAGAGTTAAAAGATAAAGTTAATCATGTTTCAGAAAGGATGGAAGTTTTGGTATCTTATCACAATGACTATGTGGTTAAAATTCAAGAGTTTGACAAGAAGCTTGATGAAGTTATCTTTGAATTTGTCAGTGATGAAGTTGCATATCTACCTCCTTCCTTTTTGATAAATGCCAAAGGGGAGAAGTTTTTGGGATCCCAAAATTGCTTAACCCAAAAATTTGTCCCCCTTTGGTGGCATAACAGAGAGGTTAACATTTTCAAATAAGGATGTAACACCAATTTGTTGAAATAAAGATTGATCAATAGATTTCACAAAAAGCAATTGTTTTATTCATCATAAGATTCTGGAATCGCATAACATATGTAGAAGATATAAAGATTAGAAGAGTACCATGTGATTGAGGAAGAGATGAAACCAATGGGTCAGAGGAAGTAGAATCGGGGATGATTCGGTAGACTCTTCGATCATGAAGAATCGCCCTTTCTCTTCATGGGTTGCTTCGAAGATACCCCAAATCAGTAGATGTTCGTTTAATGAACCGATTCGTGCGCCTAGTAGCTCGTGATGTCCTTCTTACTCCGAACCGCTTTCTTTCCAGTGTGGAACATATGCCCTCCACTAGTTTTAGCCATGAAACTTCCTTGAAAACCTAGATTGTGAGAGGGAAGGAGTACGAAGAGAGAAATAGATGGAGATAGAGAGTAAGCTGAGAGAAAAAGAAGGAAGTTCGCGCTAAAAACTTTTCAGCAAGTTTCCAATATCCCTCCTTACCTTATTTTTGATTTAATATATTGATAACACATAATATGCAACACAAAATCAGATTTGTATTAGCTTAATTAAATAATTATTTATATGTTATGAATATTAAGCCAAATATAACAAGTAAAAAAAAACTTTCATAATCCTTATTTGTCTGTGAGCAGAATACTAACACATGAATTTAATCATAATATGGTCTTCATGAAATGAAGAAATCCAAGAGAAAATTTATTATTATTAAAATGAAATTGATTTCAAGAGGCACATAAAAACAATTAAGCATAGACAGACATTCCAAGTTCTCTTCTAAAAGTACAAAAACGTTTCTCACTTAAAGGTTTTGTAAAAATATCAGTCAATTGATGTTCAGTAGGAACAAATACTAACTTAATTAATCCTTTAGCAATAGTTCAAAACTTGGAGATACATGATAGTATAAGCCTAAATTAATTATGCCAGATAAATATTTAAATATTCTTTTTACCGTTTTCAGATTAGATTCTTTCGGTTGAGCTTGGAATCTAGCACATAAGCATACACTATACATAATATTCGGCCTTGATGCAGTTAAATAAAGTAAACAACCAATCATACCTCGATACATTGTTACTTCGACATCTTTACCTGTCGCATCTGCAGTAAGCTTGACGCTAGTGCTCATTGGTGTTGACTTTGGTTTGGTATTTTCAAAACCAAATCTATTCAATAACACTTCTTTTGATCATCCCAATGTGGAGGTTACCTATATTCAGATTTTGGGGATGATTTCTCATTGTTCTAGATGATCTAGGAAGCCTAGCTGAAATCATTTGCTCGTCAGGTTTAGATTTGGAATATCAAGTTCTGCATGTGAGTCTTTATCTGTTTTTTCTTCTAAAACAGACGGGTCGAGCTGTCTAGATTTAGGTGTCTACATGTTTGAGTTTTCTACTAAAACGGACGGCTCAGATTGTTTGATTTTATTTGTCTATTTTCCTGATTCGCCTGCTTTTCCTTCTGATGCAGACGGGTTATACTTAGGGTGATAACCGAGCCAAGTAGTTCGGTACTCGAGATCTGTTCGAAAATATGATCCAAAGCTCGAAGTTGATCCGAGTCGAATCTGATCCATACTCGTTTCCTGTTTAATAATACACGAGTCGAACTCGAGCAAACCAGCCTAGTGTTCGCTCATATTAAGGTTCGAGTATTTCATTTTTTTCTCAAACCATACTCGATACGTACTCGATGGATCATATTCGAATATTGGTCTGATCCATGCTAGTAAGCTAAATATGTGATATTTGTATCAATCTTTATAATTTATAAAGTGTAGTATGAAATTGTGTAAACTTGTACTTAAATAAATCAATGAATTAAATGTCAATTTATATTACATTCTTTATAATTTCAATACATAAATAAAAGTGAAATTTTTTTATATATAAATATTAGTTAAGTAACCAATTTAGTATGTAGTGGTTCAATTTTAAGTGAAATGGTTCATATTTGAAACTCGATTTGAAGGCTAATGAGTAACTCGCTTTGTAAACGAGTCGAGTACTTACGAGTCGAGTACTTACGAGCCGAATCTGAACATGAAATATTAAAAACTTTATAATAATCTCCATCCTCTTCTTTTTACATATCAAGATCAAAATTATCAAATAATATGAACATATTCCTCAACCTTTTATCAAGATTATCATGTGTATGAAATATGGAGCATTTGACATAATAAAAAATTTATAATAAATGATGTTATGAACCCTTGTAATACGAAATCCATAGAGTTTTCATAATAATATATCTAATTAAAATTCTATTTAAAAAAAAATGTAAGGTACTTACAGATTTCGCCAAGTACTATCCATCTCCTTTTTGACCTTGAGACATCTACATAATAAACAAGTCGTCTCTACCTTTTTGGTACCCAAATCTTTTTGGGTTAGCAACATATAAATCACATTTCTTTTATCCAAATTTGTTTTATTTTATTACAATTAAAATGACCTTTAAAATAACATTTTTTACAAGTAACAAACGGTGAACGATAAAGTGGCTTAAACCTCAGTTTATTAATCATTCTAATGTTATCATTAGTTCTATTTTTTACATTTTTAATAGGATTATACCCAATTCTTTGTTTATCAAGACTAGACCTTTGTGCTCCTAACATAACATTTAGGTTCTCTTCTCCTTGCACAAATTTAGCAAGATTATTTCTGCATTTGTTACATTATTATCATGTTGCACATTTTTCCATCATTAAAAGCATCTATGCATACATCTCTCATTTAAAATTTTATTTTCATTTTTAAGATATTGATTTTCTTTTCTTTCTTTAATAAGTGGCTCAACTTCATTCATTAGCTCATTTACGTAGTTCTTAAAATAAACAGTTTTCTTTTTAAGCTTTTGATTTTCATTTTGTAAAGCAAGATAATCAGATATGGATATTTCAAAATTTTCATGAAAATTTGTTACCTCAATTTGATCATCATCTTCTAGTCCCGTAAAACAGAATTGGCCAATTTCTTCATCTTGTTCTGTTTTGGACTTGTTCATTGGAGTTGAGCTACCTTTTTGATTCTTCTTTTGTTTCTTTCTTTGAAGTAGTCTCTCGAGTTTTCTTGAGAGCATTTCAATTTCTTCATCAAAATCTTCGTGATAACTTTCATTATTGCTCTCTACTTGAAGTGCCAATGTTTTCTTTATTGGTGCTTCATACTCTTCATTATACCTCCTGAGTTGATTTTCAAATTCTTCAAACTCTCCAAACAAGGTAAAAGTTTCCATGGTACTAATTGTTGGTGAGTCTTGGAGAGTTGTGACTTTCGGTGCAAACCGTTTGGGCATGACTCGTAGCAGTTTTCTATTAATTTTTCTCTAATCAATTTTCCTCCCAAGCATACTAAGCGAGTTCATTAGTGTGAGGAATCTCCCTTGAGCTTCATTGATTGTTTCATCCTTTTTTAATTTGAACAATTCGTAGTCGTGCATTAGCATACTCAATTTAACCTCCTTGACTTTTGAAGTACCTTCATGACTCATCAAGATAGTGTCCCACACTTCTTTTGCTGTATTGCACGATGATACTTTATCAAGTTCAACTTGGACCATTCCGCTTAGCAAGGTGTTCATGGCTCTTGAGTTGTAGGAAAACATATATCTTTCGTTTGCATCCATCTCCATGAGAGCCTTTGGTTTGCCATCATCATGTTTAGGAATGACGGGTCCATTTTCAACAACCCACCATTCCCATGTGTCTCTTTTAAGAAAGATCTTCATTCAGAACTTTCAAAAGTTGAAGTTTTCACTTCCGAGTAAAAGAGGTGGTCGGCTTGTGGATTGACCTTCTTGAAAATTTAGGTGTACCATAGGATATTTCCTTACGACCTGCAACGATCAATATTAGTAGAGCCTTGCTCTGATCTCAAATGTAATTCAGTAAATACGTACACCTAGAAGGGGGTGAATAAGTGTTTAAGCTAAAAGTGATAAACGGTTAAATCTTTTTTTTATTTTCTGCTACAGGTTTAATTCAGACAGCTACACATGTCTGTTTAGTGTCTACTTTAGCCTATGTTCTTCGTTTAATATTATCAGACAGCTAGACCTGTTTGTTTTAGTGTCTAGATTCGTATATATTCAAACGAATAAAGTAAAATACCCAGAAATTAAACAAACAGAAAGGAGAAATGCAGAATCGTAAAGACACCAAGATTTTTACGTGGTTCAACTATCTAGTAGCCTAATCCACGTCCAATCCCAGTTGGGATTGGAGACTCTTTTTATTACGATTTAAACCTTAAAATAACTCCCTGTTACAAAGAAGCTTCAATTCTGAAGTTGGACACCAATGCCCCCTTTTTGCACCTCTGTAACTTGTACACCTCTTCACCTCTTCTCACTTCTTCAAAACTAAAACAAGAAACCCCAAGCCAAAACTGTGCTTGAGTTCGGTTTACAATGAATGAGTTTAGAAGGTACAAAAGATTTCCAGCACAAAAGAATTTAACACACTACAATAAATGGCTGGAATAAAGCAATGAAAATTCTCTGATGTACTATTTCATCTTGATTGCTAGTTCAAGAGATGTGTCTTGTTCAGCCGAAGAGAAGGAGTATATCAACGCTAAGAATTCTCAGACCCGTTAGAATAAATCCATGATTTCAGCAGCTTTGTATAACCAGTAAGATAATAAGTAATCTGCGACAGTTATTTGATTTTGAAGTAGCTGAAATAAAGGAGAGTGAAACTCTATACCCAGTCAACTGTTTTAAACAGGAGTAACAAAAGAGATAAGATAAGACCCAACTCTGAAGCTTCTGTAAGACCCCTTTTCAAAATAGAATATCAATACAAAATACCACTAACTATTGTGGGCCCTACCAAGTAAGAGAATATCCTTAAATAAATTTTAGAACAACCGAAATATTCTGTAGAATAGATAAACCAAATTGGGCCAGCTGGGAAAAGCAATTAATAACATAAATCCATTAAATAATACACATCTAATAATATTTGTCATCATTAAAATTATAAATCAACAATCTTCACTTATTCTTCATATATATTTTCAAAAGGTATCATTTCTGATCAGTTGTGAAAACATTAATTATTGGTACGTACTTTATTAATTATAGCACAAAACCTAATTAAACCCTTGTGCAGCATGAACAGTTCTGTAGAATTGAATGACTGGATATGTTCTCTGCACTCAAAGTACAAAGATTACCAGTCGGATTCTAGCTTTGATCTTTCTACCTTTTTGAGGAGTTCCTGATTTTATCACATTTTCCATGTCTTACCTTTTCCTCATAACTTTTGCAGGTGAACTGTCTGCTTTCTCTTCTCTAGCCAAACACTTTTCTTTATGCACTCTAATAATGAATAAACATTAGCTGAGGACTGCCAGATTCCCTATAAGTTGTATTCGTGTACTAATAGGAAACTCATCAGTTATACCTGGTTCATGAGGCATGAGCAAAGAGCATATTCACCCATTTTTGTCTACACACCCACAATTTTCCTTATAATAATATAAAAAATCTAAAGAAAAAGGAAATTTGTTGAGCTAGGAGATGTAGTCTGGTATAAAAACTTACTTCTGCTTTTCTATGCATGAATATTAGCAAAGAAAAGGACTATTACCATGGTAGTCTGACTGAGCTGAGAGGGGCATATGAATATCAGCTACGTCTATTCTCCATAAATTTAGCCAAATATCAATTAGCTTACTAGCTCTAGGATCAATATGAAGATAAAATTTGCAGAGATGACCTTCAAATATTGTTAGAGAAGGAAGAGAACTATCATGTCAAATCCCAACAAAAACCTAATTGGGGTCTTTATCTTTTTTGGAAAGGGAGTGCATGTGAATTGTTTATTTCAAACGTAGGCTATATCCAAGTAGCTGTACTTTTTCCTTTATAACTAGTTGCGAAAGGCATTTTCCTACTTGGCAAGAAATTTCTTCTGCATTTTTCAGAATGTTGTGTATAAACTGCACCCCGACTTTACCTAAAAATCTTGTTTGCAAGGTATAAAATTTTCTTGAAGTAGCTTGGGCATGGATTCAAACTGAAGCAGCTTACCTAAGGGATTGTTTGTTTACATCTGAATGAGTTTGAATCTGACCGAATAAGTCATTCAGACAGTTTATTTTATAATTTTTAAACTCTGAATGCGTCTAAATGCGTGTGAACGATCCATAAAATTGTGGCTGAATCAGTAAGAAGTAGTACTGAATGATATTTTTACCAACCTACCCTCATAGGCAATTGAAAATCACATTTAATATCCATCTTTTTTTTACTATTGTAAACAAATTTTGTAATGTACAATATTGTTTTATGGTTTTATAATAGTCCAAAAGATTAAAATAGGAAAATAGACGTATTCAGATGTTTTAAACACACAATTATCAAACACATTATTTCATTCTATATTCAAAACTTCTACTTCATTCAGCTCATTCAGATTCTCTTATACATTTAGAACTTTTCATTTAGTTTTATCAAACAACACCCAAGTTTCGCTTGATTATATATTCTTTTTCTTTTTTCAAAATTTTTGAGTTCCCTCTATGGGCCAACCAATTAATGCCCATTGATGAATCTGTTACTTGTAGCCACCCTCACATTTTTTTAATTTTTTTTATGTCCACATGACTTTGACCAAGTGATTTCTATAATTCTCTTCCATTTAAACTATTATGTGGGATTCAGAACTCTTATCTAAAAAAACTAATATGTGGGATTCAACATTTGAATTTACATATAGATTAGACGTAAATTTGACTATATGATTTTGTTTGATAAATGTGCAGGTATGCTCTTACCAACGATTCGGACATATGAATATGCTTCCAATCTAGAATCATTTCGTGATTCAAACTTGGAAATGAAATTATTTGAGATTTTATTAGACTCTCTCTGTAAGGAGGGACTTGTTAGGCCAGCATCAGAGTATTTTGATAAGAAAAGGCAACTAAACCCTAGCTGGGTTCCCTCAACAAGAGTTTATAACATACTATTGAATGGTTGGTTCCGTTCAAGAAAACTTAAACGGGCTGAGCGTCTTTGGTTGGAGATGAAAAAGGATAATATACTTCCAACTGCTGTAACTTATGGTACCCTGGTTGAAGGGTATTGCCGAATGCGGCGTGTTGAAATGGCGATTGAGCTGGTTGCTGAAATGGGGAGAGAACGAATTGAGCCAAATGCGATTGTGTATAATCCTATAATCGATGCATTGGGAGAAGCAGGCAGATTCAAGGAGGCGTTAGGAATGATGGAGCGCCTTACAGTTCTAGAATCAGGTCCCACTATTTCCACCTATAATTCTCTGGTGAAGGGTTTTTGCAAGGCGGGTGATCTTGTAGGGGCTAGTAAGATCCTTAAGATGATGATCAGTAAGGGGTGTGTGCCAACTCCTACAACTTATAATTACTTTTTTAGGTACTTCTCGAAAACAGGAAAATTTGAAGAGGGGCTAAACCTTTATACCAAGATGATCGAGTCTGGGTACATTCCAGATCGTCTCACTTACCATTTATTGGTAAAGATGTTATGTGAGGGGGAGAGGTTAGACCTGGCGGTGCAGATAACCAAGGAAATGAGAACTAGGGGATGCGATTTTGACTTGGCTACATTTACCATGCTAATTCATTTGATGTGCAAAATGCACAGATTTGATGAAGCTTTTGGAGAGTTTGAGGACATGATTCGTAGGGGCTCAGTACCTTACATATCAAAGAATGTGTGATGAACTGAAGAAACAGGGAATGACAGGAATGATTCGAAAACTATGTGACATGATGGCTTCTGTACCTCACTCAATGAAGTTGCCAAATACTTACACCAGAGACATTGGTTCATCACATGAAAGTAAGACATCTATAATTCGGAAAGCTGAAGAGATGTCTGACATCTTGAAGACTACTAAAAATCCAGGAGAACTTGTGAAGCGGAGAAGTTCTCTCGAGAATGGTGTATTGCATGCAAACCGTTTGATGGATGACATCAGCAAAAGAGTTGATCATAAGCTCTAACTTGTTTATTTATGTCACCAGTTGTAGCAGAAAGTAGGTATCGACTTACGAAAAGTTGATGGAAACATGTTTTGGTTTGTTTTTGGTTAGCTGGACATAACTGAGTTTTGTTGTGCTTGAAGTCTTGAAGTGAAGAATAAAATGGAAACAAAACTTCATTCAAAATTAGGATCAGGGTTACCTGGGAACCCTATCCCCCATGCGATTTGCATACCGGGAACTATTGTTCCACGTTCCAAATCGTAGTACATGAACGTAGATACCTTTTGTATTTCACTTCACAGGTAGCGTTCCCAGTACCCGATTTTATTCTGTGTACCGAATCAATCCACGTTCTTAGTAACACGAGTTGGGATTCCCAATTTCCCATATTAGAATGACAGAATGATCATGACTGGTTACCTTGGGATCAGAGGACACAAGTAGGGGTATCTTCTTATGGTATGATCACTTTTTCTCCAAAGCACAAAGCTATGGTATTTCTTTGGCTAATGTAAATATGTAACAAGAACACAATTGGAAATTCTTTGTATATGTAGTGTATGTCCATTACAATATGTATGCAGGTGAAGTTTTCAAGTTACTGTTAAATTATTGTCTTGTATATTTATTTATTTTTAGTTTTTAAATGGCCTACTAAAGGCACTGCACTCACCTTTCCAAGTGAATAAATTGTAACTCTCTCTTTCTTGTTGCATTGTAATACTTCTCAGATGGTTGACCGAGTCTTTTCCAATCTGTAGGTTTTGTAACTTCATAATCTCTATCATTGTTGGACTATGTAATTGTTGCATGCTTTGAAATCTTTGGATTAGTAAATACAATTAATCTCATCAATTTTGAGTTTGAATATCTTTTTAATAAATAGATCTGATCGCCACATCTAATATGGAATTCAAAGGGATCAAACAAAAAAGGATCAACCAACATTTTTCGAATTTGAAAAAGAGTTAGAAGAGATGGTTCGATCCACTTATTTTGATTTCTCGAACTGAGAGATCCATAAATCGGGATCTAAAATTGATTTTATAAATTGAATCGGAGGAAATATATATATATATATATATATATATATATATATATATATATATATATATATATAGCGATCCATAGCATCTATATGCTATGGGATAAAAAGTGGTATATAGGCTCTAACAATAAAACGCGTTTTATAGATGAAGAAATTTGGGATGAGAAGTTAGAACTACAGATCCACTAGTATTACTAGGAGATGTTTAAAATAAATCGTTTGGACCCTTATGCCTCGATTAGCCTCTGTTTATATAATATGCCATAGTCCGCTAGTATTACTAGCGGATAGACATCGAAATACAACTTATGATTTGATAAAGAAAATGAAGGTGAAGCCTCGATTTCGTGGTGCAGGGTTCTCTCCTTGCTGCATGTAGGATGCACAAGAATGTGGAGCTTGGGGAGATTTACGCAAGGAAATTGTTTGAACTAGACCCAAAAAATTGTGGGTATTATGTCTTGCTTTTCGAACATATATCTTGATCTTTGGAAGGTGGGGAGATGTGGAAAGGATGAGAATATTTATGAGAAGTCATGAACATATATGGCGCATAAACGGAATGAAAATCTTGAAAGAAATTTGTAACTTCAAACCGATTTACTTCTTGACACTCGTCACGGAAGTTGTCAATCGGGAATCTTATCTTTGGGAGCATTTCAAAGATATAAATCTCTATTACAAACCATGGCTCAAGATGGGGAGTGTAATGAATATATGGCGATTTGGTTGCCGACAAGTGTCGAGGCGGCTTTGACACCTAATGGGAAGAGGCAAGTAAGAGCTTTGGTGGAAATGCACAAAGATCGATGAGTTGGTAGATGGCTTGGCTTCCGCTATATTGGGTCGATCTGAGATGAAGAAGATCAAGGAACTCTCCGTGTTTCGTGGCACGAATCGGTGTTTCATGGCAAATTGAGTCTACTGTCTTCTATCCGCTAGTAATACTAGCGGACCATGTTGTTTTGAAGTCAAGTTGGCTTTATTCACAGTGGCTAAGGGCAAAATTGTCCGTAACTTTTACTTTAAACGTCCGCTAGTATTACTAATGACGAGCGATAAATTTCGATCCCAACCCTTCATTTATAAAGCAGATTTGAATACGCCTATATATGCTAATATTTAGTCCATAACATATAGATGCTATGGATCGCTCCCTATATATATATATATATATATATATATATATTTCTAAACTTTTTTTGTTCCACACTTTTTATAAATAGTAGTGTAAAATGACACAATCTTCAAATGTGTTCTCATAATATCAGTATGTGTCATTATTACTAAGCTAACAATTCATTATATTTAATGATAAATATGAAATAAAAATACATAATTAATTTATTTAACAAAATACAACTGATTTTGAATTTTTCGCTCACCCTAATAAATCATGTGGACCGTCCAAAATTTAGGATAAATCTCACCGTATACATAATGTCGGAGGCACGGAACACATCTAATATTTATATAAAATACAAATAAACTCTGTGTAACTAAGAGAGTAACTTTATTTATTTATTATTTTTATTCGATTATAGGGTGCTCCCTCTAAATAAAATTCATGCGTCCGTACTATTCAATATCTTCTAAGCAATAATTATTATCTAAAAGTTGGTAAAATCCGACATGTTTCATTATTTTTTCCAAGTTAGGTAAGAAAATTTTTTCTATATTGTCACTCTAATTTCTTTAAACACATGGGTCGGCCTATCTTGGACTTTATGTTATCATAGTCCGTTTAAGGTCAATGTCTTGTCTTTAGAAATCAAATTGTAGTACCAAAAAAAAAACCTATGATTTGAATGTTTTCCTGTCAAGGAGCATTTGGATTTGACAAACTTTTTGTGGCTTGGTGGATATATATAGTTAAAATTGGTTGAATTGTTTTTAATCATAATCTTTGTTATATGGACTCAAATGGAGTTTTTGGTAGGGATGAGCAAAAAACAGGTATAATTGAATTACCGAACCGGAATAAGTTAACCAATTTTTTTGATAATTAAGTTATTTTTAACAATTCGGTTATACCCGAAATAATTTACGGTGTACGATTAGTTAATACGAGTTTTAATTTTGAGTTATTCGGTCTAACTGAATAACCGAATAAAACCTTAAATTTATTTGATGTCAAATTCATTTCATTTCTCAGCCGTCACTCAACACTAGTCAACCCACAACCACTAACCCAGATCTCGATAGTCGACACGCATCGCCTTCACTCATCGGCCATCGCCTCATCCCAAACAATAGTGTCGCTCATCATTTGGCCTCGACACTACTCTACTGCATCAATCAAAGGGTTAGCATCAATTGGAGGTCATCATTCCACCCAATCTGCATAATCAAATTCATCATCTCTATCCCAATACAAGGTATTTTCGTCAGTTTTGAATCTTTGAAAGATTGGGCTGATGGGTGTTCTTTGCTTTGGATTTCTATTGGGTATTACTGCTTCTTGTGTGGTGGATTGATTGCATTCTCGTTTGGGATCCATCTTTTTGCTAAACGAATTTTAAACTTTTAAGGATTTTGAACTGCCCACCAAGTGTTTGACAAATTGACTGAGTAAACTTTGCATAGGTTCGGTTATTAACCGAATTATCGAATTTATAATTCGGTAATTCGGTATTCGATAATTCGGTTATTTCCAAAATTCAGTTAGTTTTTCAGATATTGAAATTATGATTATTTCGGTATTCGGTTATAACCGAATAGCCTATTCGGTTCGGTTATAACCAGATGATCAGTCCTAGTTTTTAGTTAGACATAAGTACTTTCTACAACATGAGTACTCTTCCATTTTATCGATTGTTTACACTAAAATAAAGTGTTCAATACTCATATCTTGTCCAAAGTGTTGAACACGGGTATTTTAGACAAAGTGAAGATTTCATATAACATAGAACGTAGTATTAGAACATGCACACATTTTAAATGATTCCACATATCAATGTGTTCTACTCCATGAGTAAATTAAATTAAGTATTTGGAAGTTCAAATCCATGAAGTAATGAATGAGAAATTAACTCTCAAAGATCACCTTGGAAATGATAATAAATATTTGTGGGAAGCTAAGTCTCACATCGGTTAAGAATTAAATATTAAATATTAAATGGGTTTATATACAATAAAGTTGTTCTGAGTTTGGGCCCCAAGGGGCACCCCACTTTTGTGGAAGGGAAAGGACTTAGCCAAGGCTTGATTCAAACCCACGCATTTAGTTTTGACTTGTAGGTCTGGGTCCTTGTATATAATTTTTTGGACAAAATTTACTGTGTCGTTTTGATAAATGTTATTTATTATTAAAACGGTGTTGTTTTGGGAAGCGTTATTTATCAAATAATTTTTTGTACAAAATTTACTACATCGTTTTGATAAATATTATTTATTATCAAAACTGTGTTGTTTTGGGAAGCGTTATCTGTCGAACGGACGCGCCCATTTTGTTAAGCCTAAATGTAAGACCCCAATTTTTTATAAATAAAATCGAATTTTCTCTATTTATTATTGTGATTAATAAAGGTGTTAATTTGATATAATACTTTGGTTATAGGTGAAACGTGCAAATTTTGCAAAAGAAGTAAGTGGTTATAAAATATTCATTGTTGTCGGGGAATATTCGTTTGGTCATGGAATATTCTTTCTGTTGGGGAATATTAAATGACAATGGTATGACCATTTGTTTGTTGGCCCCATAATGAGAAAATGGTCGGATGAAGAAAACAACAAGTTGAGTTTTTATAAATAACTGGCAGTAATGGTTCTAAGTAACCTTTGTTGAATACCCATTGGTTAAAATACAAAGAATACATGTGGTTGCACAAGAGCATGCGGTATTATTACGATTATTTTGAATTATTGATTCTTACGTGAAGAAGCCCTTCTTTCAATAATTATTCTGATAATTCGCATTCAATATTTTATTTTATTGATTCAATAATTACTGCATTGATATTTTATATTATTGTTGTTTCAATAATTGTCACTACATAGTATTTTCTATTATCAAATCAATAATTCATATTATTTGAATAATATTATTAGATAGCATTATTGGCAATGTCTAAAAAATTTTTGTCTAGAAAAGGGGTTTGGTCACCTAATTGCGCGCCAATAAAGAGAAATCCTTATCGGAAAGCCCCCTCTTTCCTGCGAACGATCTGGTTGTCATAATTGTGATTCTGTAATATTATTTGTGAATAATTAATTATTGATTTATATGATAATGATATATTTATTTTATGTGGATATAAATGATGGATAGGGAAATATTTTTTTGTGTGGATGTAAATGAAGAAATTAATGCTGAGGTGTTTTTTCAGTATTTTGTCAGAATGGAGGTATTAAAAATCATCCGTATGTAGATTTCGGATATTTTCTGTTTCGAATTTGGAAAAACTTAAATCTACAAAGTTGTAGAGAATTCGATTTCCTATGGAATGGACATAAAATTCGTATTTTTCTGATAAATGGCTATTTATTATGAATTATTAAAGTTTTGGAAATAAATGTGTTTTTTTTAAAAACATGGGTGGTCCCCACTTTTGGTAGGTGCGGAAAATCTGATTTTGGTGGGCCCCACTAGTGGTGGCTGAAGTTTAGGTCAAAAATGTGTGCGTAGAATTTTTTTTAAAAATTAATATTTTATTAATTTAGTCTGCTTTGACGTTCTAGCATTTTCCTATAAATAGGGTGCTTAGTTAGAATTAAAAATCACATCAGAAATAAGTTTTCTCTCTCTCTATATAATCGAGCGTATTTTGTGAGTATTTTGATACTTTAACAGTTGCTATTCAGTGCAAGTTTCTTTCAGCACTATATCCGATATTCCAGTCAGAAGTACTGTTCTTTTGAGGTAAGGGGTGTTATTTTCTTCCTAAATGATATTATTTTCTTCAATATCATTATGCCGAAATATTGATATGAATTTTATTGTGGAATTTCTACCTTTTTTGTGTGAGTTCTTATTCATGTATCTGCAGTCTTATTCATGAATCGACATTTATTCACAAAAAAATCTCATTCTTTTGAGGTAAGGGGTGTTATTTTCTTCGTAAATGATATTATTTTCTTCAATATCATTATGCCAAAATATTGATATGAATTTTATTGTGAAATTTCTACCTTTTTGTATCGGGGTTACTATTCATGTATACGGTACTATTCATGAATACGGAACTATTCACAGAAAAATGAAATTTTCTCTTCTTTGTCCAAGATGTTTATTATGGTTACTATCGTTGATTGTATCCATATTTTGATCTTCATTCTTGAATTTTGCTCCACAATTGATTATTATAAGGTATTTTTGAACTTCGATAAACTAAAGTACGAATCCTTAATTTTTGATCTTTTATCTCACTGGATTCATTTTTTTAAAGATATTTTTCATCATCCTCAATCCTAAATGATGATATTACTGAATATATCTTTGGCCTGTAGTGCAAAGATAAATGATTAATCGATGAATATCTTTGGCGTAGTGCTGAAAAGATGAGCAGTGTTGAGATGAACATGACCCATTGGAGATCTGAATGAATATCTTTGGCCTATAGGTGCAAGATGAATATTTGATTCAAGATGTATATTGATTTATGTTACAGGGATAAAATATTGATGATGAACTTTTAAATCTTAAAAGATAGTAGAATTCATTCTCTACTTGACTCTTCTAATGGATTGATGTTCCCGCTGCAGTTGTTGATCTAAAACTTGTTGTCTATTATATTCTATCAGATTTTTCCCTGTTGAAGACTGATGATAATTTGTTATATATTATCTTAGTCATAATATTCTTTACTAGGCTAGTTGAGCTCACCATTTTTCTTTTTGTTCTATTTTTCTTCTCAGGAGGTGAGAATTTAGCAGGAATTAATCGGGATATGGAGTGATGATTCTAGAAAGTTATTTTAGCAATTCTCACTATTTTTGTAAAATAGTGTATCAATAATTGTAATGAGGACTCCTTTTGAGTTTGAATACTGTCTATTAGACAATATTTGTATTTAAACTCACAGTATATGTGTTATCGTATTTTGCACGACAATTGTATTAATGAAGTTGTATTTGTTTCTGTACCATGTATTTGATGACTCAAAATGGGTGATGTATATCTATTTTGGGGGCGTCACACTAAAATTACGTTGTTTTTATTCTGCTAAACTTAAAACTACATCATTTTTTGGTCTGAACGGACGCGCCTTTTTATCAATGTTTAAAACTACGTCGTTTTAACTAAACAATGCCTTTTCAAGGGTTTGTGTCCCTTCTGATTAGTCACTAATCCCTCCTATAAATAGATAAGGGGGTTGCTATTTAATTCATTCAATTCAGCAAAGCATCAAACATTCTGTCTTATAGTCTTCATTATTCACAGTTCATTTGAGAGAGAAATTCAGAGCATTTTTTTGGTTCGCTAAGTATACTATTTGGAGTGCTACAATAGTATACGTTGTCATCATATCCTGTGAGACAAGTGATATCAACTCTGAGCACCGTAAGGAGGGCATAATTGTCTTAAGAACATAGTAACAAGTACTAGCCTTAACAAATTTTATTCTTGCAGTTTGGTTCATTTGAGATAACTTTATATATATATATATATATATATATTGTAAGACCCCAATTTTTTTGAATAAAGATGAATTTTCTATAAATATTATTTTTGAATATTATGGAGTGAAATTGATATAATGTTATAGTTGTGGGTAATATTTATAAATTTTACAAAGTACGCAAGTTGTCATTTTAACAGAAAATATTCGTACGACGACACAATCATTGGTGGACCCCACAACAGAATTATTGTCGGATTGAGAAAACGACAAAAATATTTTATTGAAAATAATGGCGGAAGTTTTACCATTAATACTGTTGAACTACTCGGTAGTAAAAGTACAGTAATACGCGTGGTTGCATAGTAACACACGGTATTGATTATTGATGCTTATGTGATAAGTCACTCGTTTTATTTTATTGGTATTATTAATGTAATAAAAGCAAGAAAAGCTTTTTTATATAAAAGAATACTTTTATAAAGTTATTCGTTTTATTAGGCTTATAGTAAAATCTTTTTATATAAAAAATGTAATACTTTTATAAAGTTATCTCTGTTTTATTAGACAATAATTAGAATATATTATATTTTATTATGCATAGTGTTTTGCATGCTGCGTAGTGTTTGCATAGTAAATTTTTTTATAAAGTTATTCATTTTATTAGATTATAAATAGAATATATTATATTTTATTTAAAGATTTTGCTTTAAATATGAACCGTCAGATTAAAAGTAAATCAATCTGGACCGTTCATGAGTTAGTTACTTATCAAATTCTATTTTTCTATAAATAGAAGCTCATTCCTTCATTATTTCCATTTAATTCATTTGAAACTACAGAGATAAACTATAGAGAGAAAAAAAGAAAAGTATTCTCGCTACTTCACTTTAGTCATATATCAGTACTCTTCTTCTTAAGGTAGGGGATATTATTTGTTGTACTCATAGGGGTATTATTTCTTTTGTATTCATGAAGAGAACTTACGTTATTCCATTATTTATTATTACGTTGGAATAACACATATCACCGGGCTACCCTATACTTGGTGAAATTCTTACATTATTCCATTCTTTATTATTACATTTGGAATATCTTGTCTGCAATATGCGTTTTCTTTGGACTCGGTTCCATTCTTTATTATTACGTTGGAATATCCACATGCAATGCGTTTTACTGGGATCCGGTTCCATTCTTTATTATTTTGTTGGAATATCACCATCATGACGTTTTACGTGGGACTGGTATCATTCTTTATTATTATTGTTGGAACATCATGTTTGTGCTTTCTACGCATGACCGGTTCCATTATTTATCATTATGTTGGAACATCTATCCATCTCATGCTTTTTCTGACGGACACAGTTCCATTCTTTATTATTCGTTGGATTATCACATGCATGCTTTTACGCCGGACTGATTCCATTCTTTATTATTCTGTTGGAACATCTTGGTCTGTGGCTTTACGCATTTGACTTTGGTTCCATTATTTATCATTTCATTGGAACATCCATGCATGCGTTTCTGTGCATGACTGGGTTCCGTTATTTATTATTCTATCGAATAACCTATCTGTGCGATCTATCGCATGCAGTATTTTTTTTGTTATTCCATTCTTTATTATACTCATTGGTTAAAGTTTTGACTTCTATACTCCATGAAATTAGTGGAATATCCTTGATATTTGTGCTTCATCTAGTATCTTTTCATGAAAATATTCTTTTGAGCATTCTTGAATTTTACTCTACAAAGAAGTATCATGTTGACAATTTGGACGTTATTAGTTCTGAATAAATTAATTCTTGAACTTGTTTTATTGAATTCTTATATCATTGTCATCATCCTCATATTTATATTTTTTTTGAAAGTCATCGTGGCTTTGTAGTGTATGTAGATGGACTTGGTATGATTATATGAGGGGATTATTGATGTGTTATCATGGACCGTAATGTTACAAATGATGTGGTAAAAGTCCGCATTGGGCGTAGTGCATTGATGGATGAGTTGTTGGCATGATCATGACCATTAATGAATACACAAATATTCTTGGCTCGTGGTGCATGGATAATTGTGGTCGTGATACTAAAGAATATCCTTGGCCATAATGCAGGGGTGATTCGATGATGTTGATTATTTATTAAGCTGAGTCTCAGCGATAAAAGTGATGAAGAACTTTTTAAATCATAAAGATAGTAGATTTTATTCTCTATTTGACTCTTTTAATGGATTGCTTGTTCCGTTGCAGTTAAACTTGATGGTTGTTATATTGTATCGGTTTAACCTTCGTTTAAGGCTAATGATAATTTATTCGCATTATCTTAGTCATAATATTTCTTCTTGGGCTAGTTGAGCTCACCCTTTCTTTTCACCGTTTCATCGTGAAATGAGAATATATTTAGACAGAGTCTGGGAGCGGAGTGATGGACCGGATGATAGTATTAGTAATCCTCACTATTCTCATTAAATAGTGTGACAATAAATGTAATGAGGACTTATTATGAGAGTGGATATTGTCTAGAAGATGTGATTTGTATTAAAACTCATGCCTCTCTTGTTGTATATTAAAGATTGTATTTGTATTCTGTACCATATATTTGCAACTAAACTAATTTTTTTTCCAAAAGTACCCTTAACGTTATATTTTTGGGTCTTCCGTGCCCCTGCCGTTAACAAAAGACAATCAGGGTTAAAATGTGATGACGTGGGAGGCTTAAATATAAAATATATTCTAAATAAAACAATATATATCACTTAATCAAAATAAAAAATACTAAAATTCAAAATAAAAAAAGCATAACATATTTACATCATTTATTCAAAATAATAAAATTCAAATTATTTTGTTAACTAATCAAAACAACTAATTAAATAAAATAAGTCAGTATAACATATTTACATCATTTAATCAAAATACTAAAATTCAAAAACATAACATATTTACATAAAATACTAATTTAAAAAATACTAAAATACTAATTTAAAAAATACTAAAATACTAAAAAATCAAATTAAAAAATGCTAAAAATACTAAAATTCAAATTATTTTGTTAATTAATCAAAACAACAAAAAATTCAAATTACATCATTAAAATACTAAAATCATAATATTAAATACTAATTGATATAAAATTTTAAATTACTAAAATCATAATACTAAATAATATTTTTAAACTATATAAAAATTTGATGATGTAATAATCTATACATAATCTATATATGTTATAGATAATATAAATAATTTGATGATGTAATAATCTATACATAATAGTATATGTTATAATTTGATGGTGTAATAATATTTTTTAAAATGTATTAAAAAATTCAAATTACATCATAATATTTTTAAATTGATATGATTTTTAAAATTAATATTAAAATTACTAAAATAATCATAATACTCTCAGCTTTTGAATTTTAAAAATATTATTTAGTATTATGATTTTAGTAATTTAAGTATTTTGATTAAATGATGTAAATATGTTATACAATTTATTTTATTTAATTAGTTGTTTTGATTAGTTAACAAAATAATTTGAATTTTATTATTTTGATTAAATGATGTAAATATGTTATGCTTTTTTTTGAATTTTAGTATTTTTTGTTTTGATTAAATGATATATGTGACGCCCCCAAAATAGGTCCATTCCATCCAACCCATTCTGAGTCGCCAAATACATGGTACAGAAATAACTACAACTTTATTAATACATTTGTCGTGCAAAATACGACAAATATATATCTTTGTGAGTTTAAAAACAATTATTGTCTTCAGATAAATATACATACCCAAATAAATCCCTCGTCATAATTATTGATACATTATTTTACAAAATGGTGAGGACTACTAAACAACTCTTTCTAGAACCTTTATTCCATACCACGACTAGTACTCGCTACATTCTCGCCTCGAGAAGAAAAATGGAACAAAAAAGAAAAAGGTGAGCTCGACTAGCCTAGTAAAAGAATATTATGACTAAGATAATATACAACAAAATTATCGTTAGTCTTCAACAGAGAAAAATATAATAGAATACAATAGACAACAAGTTTTAAATCAATATTCGCAATGGAAATAATAATTCATTAGAAGAGTTAAGTAGAGAATGCAAACTACTATCTTCTATGTATGAATTTTAAAGTTCATAAATCTATTTTTATCCTGTAACATCAATCAATATATATCTCGAGATCAAATATTCATCCTTGCACTATGTGCCGAGGACATTCACCGATTGGTCATGTTCATCTAAACACTGCTCATCTTTGCACTACGGGCCAAAGATATTCATCGAAATCATTCATCTTTTGCACTACAAAAGCCAAAGATATTCATCGAAATCATTCATCTTTGCACTATGGGCCAAAAGATATTCCATAATATCATCATTTAAGAAATGAGGATGATGAAAAATATTTTTTTAATGAAACGAATCCAAATTGAATAATGACAAGGATTAAGGATTAAGGATTCGTACTTTTGTTTTATCCACGTCCAAAAATACCTCAAAAATAATCATAGTGGTGTAAAATTCAAGAATGATCAAAACATGGATACAATCAAAGCTAGTATCCATAATAGATATTTTGGACAAAAGAAGAAATTTCATTTTTTAGGTGAATAAAGTCAGATTCGTGAATAAAATGGTAGATACGTGAATAAGTAACTCAGACACCAAAAGATAGAAATTTCACAAAAAACATCTTCACGCTTCGTGAATAGTACTAAATGAATAGTGCACTCGTGAATAAGAACTCATGAATAGTAACCCCGACATGAAAAAGTTCCAAATTTGATAAAAAGTTCCAACCAATATTTCAAAGATAATGATATTGAAGAAATAATATCATTTGAGAAGAAAATAACATCCCTTACCTCGAAAAGACAAGATTTACAGGTTGAAACAGGATATAGGCTATGACTTGAACTTTCATGATATAGCAATACTCAAAGTATACTCAAAATACTCACAAAAATACGCTCTATAAATATAGAGAGAAAACTTCATTTGGTGTGATTTTCAATTCTAACCCAAGCACCTATTTATAAGAAATTGCTTAGAACACCAAAGCGAAAATTTAATATAATATTATTATTTATAATAATAATTCCTACGCACACCTTGAATCTGAATTTGACAACTTGTCATGTGTTAAATGAGGGAACCAAATGAAAAAAAACGTTTTGTAAAATAAAATATTTTAAACTTCCAAAATCAATTATTTGAGACTTGAACTTCAATAATTCACAATAAATAGCCCTTTTGCCGGAAAATTCAAATCTCTCGAGTTTTGATAGGAAATTCAATTCTCTACAATGTATGTAAGAAAGTTTTTCAAATTTCAAACATAAATTGACCGAAATCCACAAATGGGCGATTTTACTGTGCTATAATCAAATTTCAAATCAATAAATGGGGTCCACCGACATGTTTAACATGTTTTAAACATTTTGGTAACAAAAATACTCCTCCTCCACATATACTCATATATCCCACATTCATAGTAAAAATATCATCGTTAATATATTATTAAAATAATATATTTAAATGAATTATTTTATCAAAAAAGATAAAATATTAATTTTCAACAATTGTCACTATAAAATTTTCTCCATCCATATCCACATAAAATCAATATTTTCCTCATCATATGAATCAATAATTAATTATTCACAAATATTATTGTAATCACAATATTATTGACAACCGTGTCAGTTCACCAGGAAGAGGGGCTTTCTAATAAGAATTTCTCCTCTTGGCGTTGCAATTAGGTTACCAAACCTCTCCTTATGCAGAACTTTCTAGACATTGCCAATAATGTTATTTAATAATATTATTAGGATAATATGAATTATTGGTTCGATAATGAAAAAAATCGTAATGACAATTATTGAAACAACAACAATATAAAATATCAACGCAAACAATTATTGAATCAATAAAATAAAATATCTTGAGCAATAATTCTGTAACCATTATTGAGTAGTGTCTTCACGTAAGAATCAATAATTGGTGCAATACTCGTGTGCCATCTTCTTTGTGCAATAATAACGCGTATTCATCGTGTTTTAACCAACGGGTATTCCAACAAAGATTAATTCAGTAACAACTACGCCGTTATTTTTAAACAACTTATTTTTGTCGTTTTCTTCCTCCAATCGCTTTCCGTTATGGGGCCCACACATGGTCGCTGGTCATGATTAATAATATTCCCGACAAAGCATTTAATATTCCACGACCAAACTAATATTCTCCGACAATAATGAATATTATATCAATATTTGTGCATTTTACCCATAACTAACCACATTAATCAAATCCACCCTTACTATTTCAAAATAATAAATAAAGGAAATTCCTTTTTATTTAAAAAAATTTCGGGGTCTTACAACCTCCCCTCCTTATGAAATTTCGTCCTCGAAATTGACGTTAAAGACCGGTGTTTGAAAAGATGAAAATACCTCGCTTTCATTTTCGTTTCCAACTCCCGTGTCATTTCCTCAATAGCATGGTTTCTCCACAAAACTTTAACTTGTGGTATAACCCCTCAGACATAGGATATGTTCTTTCCTATCCAAGATCTCGATAGGTACCTCCTCAGACGTTAAGTCTTCTATTATCTCGTCCGGGTTCTAACTCAATGACGTGGTTCGTCGTCCACATATTTACGTAACATCGATACGTGAAAACGTTATGAACACGCGTGGCCATACTTGGCGGTAAAACGAAGTCTATAAAGCCACAGTTCCTATTCGATCGAGAATTTCAAATGGATTAATAAATCGAAGGTTTGAGTTTTCCTCACCTCACCGATTCTCGCTTTTAAAATAACAACTTCTTGCACCTTCTTCTTCAAATTCATCACTCCGGTGTGTAGCTTGAACGACTTTTAACTTTATCGATTAAAGTTGATTATACTCGATATCATCACGTGGTACCTAAAGTTTTCATCTCCATCTCTATTATTTGTAAATTATACGAAATTAGTTTTTGACAATATCGTACTTTCTTATCATATACGATCTTCTACTCAACACGCCGCCTACCACGTTAGCTTTTCCAGGATGGCATGGTCGTAACATGTGTTTAAATGAGTCTCCTCTTGAGTTCTTCAAGCTCTTCCCACATTCTTTGCTCCATTCGAATTTTGTATCTCTACGAGTCAGCTGCATTAATGGAATAGCGATTCGAGAATATCCTTCAACGAATCTCCGATAATAACCAACTAAGCTTTAGAAAGCTACGTATTTTGATTACCGACTTAGGTTGTTCTCAATCGTGACTCATATCCCAATCTTGGATAAGACGTCACAATGACACCTATCGCTTTACTATCGCATGCGAATATGGTGTCCCCTACGGAGAGTCCGCTTGCAGTGCATTCCACAAAGGAAGTCACCGATAGAGGCTCGGTATCAACTTCTATGATTGGGTTTTTAACTCCTCAAGTTCAATAGAGCCATTCGATATGAGATTTTAGAAATGGGTTTTATCTACCGAATTTAAAGTCGATACAAATTCAATATCACGCCTGGGAGTAGGCCAAGAAATTCTTCAGAAATACGCCGGGAAAATCAATAACAAACAGGAATATTATTCAAATCGACGTGTCTTTATTCAAATCCATAACATGGACTAAGAAAACTTGACATCCGTAATAAACGAATGACTTCATGGCTTGATATGAAAATGTTTGACTACAATGGTTTGATTGCTTGAATTGAATAACAAAGTTGCTTAGGAATATGAAAACTAACAACCTTACTTAAAGCAATCAATTTTGGCATGATGATGGTAGTTAACCTTAAAATCACATCAAAAACAAATATCTCTATAGAAATAAGGTTAATGTAATGTGATAGTGCCAACTGAATCAAGCAAGATTTCTAAACAACGGATGTAATAAAAGTTTCTCTTAACTGAGTCTCCACAGATAGGTCAAAGTTTAATTTCTCCGTAGTCAAATTCAAACGCTGAGCGCAAGCAAAGAGAGATAAAAGAATGGGTAGAATCCCAGTATCTAGTAAGGTATAAACTTCGCAAGAATTTATAATTAACTAACCCGTGCTAACTTCGCTCGGGTTCCTCGTGATTTTTGACCGGCCACGACAAACGCTCTTCTAGGAACCGTTGTCTTTGACTTTTCTCGGGACATCCTTTTGAGTCACCATCCTCGCTTTGGACTTGGTTTTGATACTGCAGACACTCTCGAGCTATATGTCCTTCCTTTCCACAATTATAGCATACCTTAAACTGTGTTGTAGGCGGTTTGAATGATATGTCCTCTTCCCGCAAGACCTCAAATTTTTTTAAATAAAAAGGAATTTCCTTTATTTATTATTTTGAAATAGTAAGGGTGGATTTGATTAATGTGGTTATGTGGTTATGGGTAAAATGCTAAATATTTTAAATAAAGCAAGTGGTGATATAATATTCATTATTGTTTGAGAATATTTTGGTCGTGGAATATTAATATCAGATTGGCTGGGAATATTCGCACGACGACGCAAAGCCCATGTGTGGGCCCCATAACGGAAAGTTTATTGGAGGAAGAAAACGACAAAAATAAGTTGTTTAAAAATAATCTACAGAAGTTGTTATTACCGCTATAATCGTTGAATACCCGTGGTTAAAACACAAGAATACGCCGCTATCGCACAAGAAGACACCAGATTGCACCAATTATTGATTCTTACGTAAGAAGCACTACTCAATAATGGTTACAAGAATTATCGCTCAAAGATTTTATTTTATCGATTCAATAATTGTCGCATGATTGATATTTTATATTATCGTTGTTTCAATAATTGTCATTACACAAGATTTTTTCATTATCGAACCAATAATTCATATTATCCTAATAATATTATTAGATAACATTATTGGCAATGTCTAGAAAGTTCTCGCTCTAAGGAGAGGTTTGGTCACCTAATCATGCGCCAAGAAGGAGAAATTTTATCGAAAGCCCCTCTTCCCCTGAACCGCCTCGTGTCAATATTGTGATTCTCGTAATATTATTTGTGAATAATTAATTATTGATTCATATGATGAGGAAAATATTGATTTTATGTGGATATAGATGGAGAAAATTTTTATAGTGACAATTGTTGAAAATTAATATTTTATCTTTTTCTCGATAAAATAATTCATTTAAATATATTATTTTAATAATATATTAACGATGATATTTTTACGATGAATGTGGGATATATGAGTATATGTGGAGGAGGAGTATTTTTGTTAAAAATGTTTAAAACATGTTAAACATGCTTGTGGACCCCATTTATCGATCAAATTTGATTATAATTTGTAAAATCGCCTTCATTTGTGGATTTTGGTCAATTTTTGTTTGGAATTTGGAAAAACTTTCTTCCGTAAAGTTGTAGAGAATTGAATTTCCTATAAAAACTCGCGAGATTTGAATTTTCTGGCAAAAGGGCTATTTATTGTGAATTATTGAAGTTCAAGTTCAAATAATTGATTTTTGAAGTTTAAAATATTTTTATTTAGAACGTTTTTTTTTTTTCATTTGGTTCCATCATTTACACACATGACAAGTTGCTGAAATTCAGATTCAAGGGTGTATGAGAATTATTATTATATATATAATAATATTATATTAAATTTTCGCTTTGGTGTTCTAAGCAATTTCCTATAAAAAGTGCTTAGTTAGAATTGAAAATCACACCGTAAATCAAGTTTTCTCTCTATATTATCGAGTTTATTCTTGTGAGTATTTTGAGTATACTTTGAGTATTGCTATATACGGTGAAAGTTCAAGTCATAGCCTATATCCTGTTTCAACTGTAAGACTGCCTTCGAGGTAAGTGGATGTTATTTTCTTCTCAAATGATATTATTTCTTCAATATCATTATGTCAAATATTGGTTGGAACTTTTTATCAAATTTGGAACTTTTTCATGCTTCTGGGTTACTATTCATGAGTTACTATTCATGAGTTACTATTCACGAAGTTACTATTCATTAGTTACTATTCATTTAAGCGTGAAGAAGATGTTTTTTGTGAAATTTCTATCTTTTGGTGTCTGAGTTACTATTCACGATACTACCAAGACTATTCACGATATCAAGACTATTCACTTAATACTTTTGCACTATTCATCAAAAAAATGAAATTTCTTCTTTTTGTCCAAAATATCTATTATGGATACTAGCTTTGATCAGATCCATGTTTTGATCATTCTTGAATTTTACACCACTATGATTATTTTTGAGGTATTTTTGGACGTGGATAAAACAAAGTACTAATCCTTAATCCTTAATCCTTGTCATTTTGTTTCAATCGGATTCGCTTTTTTAAAAAATATTTTTCATCATCCTCGCCTTAAATGATGATATTATTGAATATCTTTGGCCCAGAAGCAAAAAAGATGAATGATTTATGATGAATATCTTTGGCCCAGAAAGGCAAAAGATGAATGATTTCGATGAATATCTTTGGCCCAGAAAGGCAAAAGATGAATGATTTTGATGAATATCTTTGGCCCGTAGTGCAAAGATGAATGTGTGTTTTAGATGAACATGACTAATCGGGTGAATGTCCTCGCCTCAGAAAGTAAAGGATGAATATTTGATCTAGATATATATTGATTGATGTTACAGGATAAAAAATAGACGATGAACTTTAAAATTCATACATGTAAGATAGTAGTTTGCATTCTCTACTTAACTCTTCTAATGAATTATTATTTCACCATGTAATATTGATTTAAAACTTGTTGTCTATTGTATTCTATTATATTTTTCCTCGTCAAGACTAACGATAATTTTGTTGATATTATCTTAGTCATAATATTCTTTATCGGGCTAATCGAGCTCACCCTTTTCCTTTTTGTTCCATTTTTCTTCTCGTGGAGGCTAGTAATATAACGAGTATTTAGCCTGGGTATGGAATGAAAGTTCTAGGAGAGTTGTTTAGTAGTCCTCACCATTGTTGTAAAATAATGTATCAATAATTATGATGAGGATTTATTTGTATGTGGATATTGTCTAGATGGCAATATCTCGTATTTAAACTCACAGCTTTATTTATTGTAATAATAAAGTAAAGTAGTTATTTTTGCATCATGTATTTGGCTACTCGTAATGGGTGGATGGAATGGACCTATTTTGGGGGCGCCACAGCTTGGTATCGTAGCTTAGGATATGATCTCCCATGAGATCGGGAATGTAAACTAGAGGGAGAGACGAGTAAATCCTTCGCTAAAGGTGTCCTACCTAAGCTTATTTGTTAGTTGGTTAAGATATAGGATATTATGTGATATATTGATTTCTTAATTAACCCTTGTTTTATGACAAGATTTGAGAATGTCGATCGAGAATATTAACAAAGGAGTAAATGAGACCGTGGAGATGCCTCATTTTACCAACGAGGAGAACGTGCAACAGTCGGGCAATGTTCCTCCCGTGAACAACACCAATCGAAAGCAGATGATGAACGACGGATGTTTGAAGCTTTTTGCGCTCATGCAAAATCGCATTTAGGAGACTCGTGTTCAAAATACGGAGGAAATGATAAGAATTCACGGGTTTGTCACAAACAAAGCTTCAAAGAGTCGGGACCACCAGATTTTAAGGGAAAGCCCGATCCGATCAAGGGCGAAACGCGGGTCAAGCAAATTACCAAGATATTCGATGTCTGGGATGCACGGAGGAATGTAAAGTTCCATTCGCCACCTTTTATGTTCCAGAATGCGAGGCAGACATCGGTGGGAATGTGGTTGCACTCCATCCAAACCGCACTCAAAGATGTCTTGGGAGACGCTTTCAGAACTATTTAATGACAAATACTTTCCCGAAAGTGTTCGCTATACGAAGGAAGTGGAGTTTATTAGATCGAGCAGTAATAACACGACGGTGTCTCAAAGACGAGGCGTAAGTTCATGAGTTGTCCAGTCAGCACCTCATTTGGTGGAAAATGAGGAACGAATGACGCAGATGTTTCGAGAGGGTCTAAAACCCGAGATTCGACAATATCTTATCTCTCATAAATTTTCTTTATATTCAGATGTTGTAAAACAGGCTCAATTATTAGAGCGTGATAACGAGAGTATGTTCAACCGAGGGACCACAACCGTGGTCATATTCAAGGATAAAGCCATCAAAACGATGATAACCAAATGGGAGAAAGAATACTGGACAAAGGCAGAACCACTGGGTGGTAATCGTGGCCATGAAAATAGAAGAAGCGACTCAAGAGGAGATTTCAAAAAGAGGAGATTCAACAATAACCATGTGAAGACGCTGCCGCCAAAGAAGAATCGGTTCCAAGGGAGGAAAGACCACCGTCAGATATGTTATAAATGCGGAAAGAGGGATATATCACCAAACCGCCCACAACAGCTTTAAGGTATGCTATAATTGTGGAAAGGAAGGACATATAGCTCGAGAGTGTACCAGAATAAACCAAGTCCAAATGGGATGGTGACTCAAAAGGATGTCCCGTAAAAGTCAAAGTCAACTGTTCCTAGAAGAGCTTTGTCGTGGACTTCATTAAAATGCGAGGAACCCGAACGAAGTTTAGCACAAGTTAGTTAATTATAAATTTTGCTAAGTTTATACCTTACTAGATACCTATTTCTACCCATTCTTTTATCTCTTTTGCTTTGCGCCAACGCTTGAATTTGACTTCACGAGAAATTAGACTTTTGACCTATCTCGTGGAGACTCCGCTAAGAGAAACTTTTATTACATCCGTTGTTTAGAAATCTTGCTTGATTCAAGTTGGCACTATCACATTACCCGTTAACCTTATTTCTATAGAGATATTTGTTTTTGATGTGATTTTAAGGTTAACTACTCATCATGCCAAAATTGATTGCTTTTCGTAAGGTTGTTAGTTTTCATATTCTAAGCAACCCGTTATTCAATTCAAGCAACCAAACCATTGAAGTCAAACATTTTCATATTAAGCCATTAAAGCCATTTGTTTATTGAAAAAACGAATGTCAAGTTTTCTTAGTCCATGTTATGGATTTGAATAAAGACACGCCGATTTGAATAATATTCCGTTGTTATTGATTTTTCCCGACGATTTCAAGAATTTTCGCCTACTCCCAGAGCGTGATATTGAATTTGTATCGACTTTAAATCCCCAGACAAAACCCATTTCTAAAATCTCATATCGAATGGCTCCTATTGAACTTCGTGAGTTAAAACCCAATCAGTAGAAGTTGATACCCGAGCCTCTATCCGGTGACTTCCTTTGTGGAATGCACCGCCGCATTCGTAGGGGACACCATATTCGCAAGCGATAAAACCGATAGTGTCATTGTAACGCATATCCAAGATTGGGATATGAGTCACAGCTTGAGAACAACCTAAGTTTCAGAATCAAAATATGTAGCTTTTAGGCTTAGTTGGTTATTATCTGAGATTCGTCAAGGATATTCTAATCGCTATTCCATTAACGCAAATTGACTCAGAGATACAAAATTCGAATGGAGCAAAGAATGTGGGAAGAGCTTCAAGAACTCAAGAGGAGACTCATTTCAAAGACATGTTTCGACCATGCCATCCCGAAAAGCTTAACGTGGTAGCCGACGTGTTGAGTAGAAGATCGATACAAGCACGAGTACGATATTGTCAAAAACTAATTTCAGATAATTTACAAATAATAGAGATGGAGATGAAAACTCTAGGTACCCACGTGATGATATATTTAGTATAATCGATTTTAATCGATAAAGTTAAAGTCGCTCAAGCTACACAACCGAGTCGATGAATTTGAAGAAGGAGGTGCAAGAAGTTGTTATTTCAAAAGCGAGAATCCATGAAGTGAGGAAAACTCAAACCTTCGATTTATTAATCCATTTGAAATTCTCGATCGAATAGAACCGTGGGCCTATAGACTCGCTTTTACCGCCAAGTACGACGCGTGTTCATAACGCTTTTTCACGATCGATGTTACGTAAATATGTGGACTAATTCAACCACGCTATCGAAGTTAGAACCGACAAGATAGCCAAGACTTAACGACAGGGTGAGGTACCGCCAAGATCTTGGATAGAAAGAACATGTCCTATGTATCGAGGTTATACCACAAGTTAAAGTTTTGTGGAGAAACCATGCTATCGAGGAAATGACCCGGGAGTTGGAAACGAAAATGAAAGCGAGGTATTTTCATCTTTTCAAACACCAGTACGTGACGCCAATTTCGAGGACTTAAATTTCATAATGAGAGGGAGGTCAGAAGACCTCAAATTTTTTTTTAAATAAAAAGGAATTTCCTTTATTTATTATTTTGAAATAGTAAGGGTGGATTTGATTAATGTGGTTAGTTATGGGTAAAATGCGCAAATATTTTAAATAAGCAAGTGGTGATATAATATTCATTATTGTTTGAGAATATTCGCTTGGTCGTGGAATATTCAGATCGCTTTGGGAATATTCGCGATTTACGCAGCAAAGCCCATGTGTGGGCCCCATAACTAAAAAGCTTATCGAGGAAGAAAACGACAAAAAATAAGTTGTTTAAAAATAACTACAGAAGTTGTTACCGATTAATCGTTGAATACCCTATGGTTAAAACACAAGAATACGCTGCTATCGCACAAGAAGATACCACCAGATTGCACCAATTATTGATTCTTACGTAAGAAGGCACTACTCAATAATGGTTACGAATTATCGCTCAAAGATTTTATTTTATCGATTCAATAATTGTCATATTGATATTTTATATTGTTGTTGTTTCAATAATTGTCATTACACAAGATTTTTCATTATCGAACCAATAATTCATATTATCCTAATAATATTATTAGATAACATTATTGGCAATGTCTAGAAAGTTCTCGCTCTAAGGAGAGGTTTGGTCACCTAATCGCGCCAAGAAGTGAGAAATTTTATCGAAAGCCCCTCTTTCCTGAACCGCCTCGTTGTCAATATCAGGATTCTCGTAATATTATTTGTGAATAATTAATTATTGATTCATATGATGAGGAAAATATTGATTTTATGTGGATATAGATGAGAGAAATTTTTTATAGTGACAATTGTTGAAAATTAATATTTTATCTTTTTCTCGATAAAATAATTCATTTAAATATATTATTTTAATAATATATTAACGATGATATTTTTACGATGAATGTGGGATATATGAGTATATGTGGAGGAGAGAGTATTTTTGTTACCAAAATGTTTAAAACATGTTAAACATGTTCATGGACCCCATTTATCGAATCAAATTTGATTATACTTTCAGAAAATCGCCCATTTGTGGATTTTGGCCAATTTCTGTTTGGAATTTGGAAAACTTTCTTCCGTAAAGTTGTAGAGAATTGAATTTCCTATAAAAACTCGCGAGATTTGAATTTTCTGGCAAAAGGGCTATTTATTGTGAATTATTGAAGTTCAAGTTCAAATAATTGATTTTTGAAGTTTAAAATATTTTTATTTACAAAAACGTTTTTTTTTTCATTTGGTTCCTCATTTAACACATGACAAGTTGCTGAAATTCAGATTCAAGGTGTGAGAGGAATTATTATTATAAATAATAATATTATATTAAATTTTCGCTTTGGTGTTCTAAGCAATTTCCTATAAATAAAGTGCTTAGTTAGAATTGAAAATCACAATTTAAAAATCAAGTTTTCTCTCTATATTATCGAGTTTATTCTTGTGAGTATTTTGAGTATACTTTGAGTATTGCTATATACGGTGAAAGTTCAAGTCATAGCCTATATCCTGTTTCAACTAGAAGACTGCTTTTCGAGGTAAGTGGATGTTATTTTTTCTCAAATGATATTATTTCTTCAATATCATTATGTCAAATATTGGTTGGAACTTTTTATCAAATTTGGAACTTTTTCATGCTCTGGGGTTACTTATTCATGAGTTACTATTCATGAGTTACTTACTATTCATAGTTACTATTCATTTAGTACTATTCATTTAAGCGTGAAGATGTTTTTTGTGAAATTTCTATCTTTGGTGTCTGAGTTACTATTCACGATACCAAGACTATTCACGATACTCAAGACTATTCACTTAATACTTTACACTTCAATTTAAAAATGAAATTTCTTCTTTTGTCCAAAATATCTATTATGGATACTAGCTTTGATTGTATCCATGTTTTGATCATTCTTGAATTTTACACCACTATGATTATTTTTGAGGTATTTTGGACGGATAAAACAAAGTACTAATCCTTAATCCTTAATCCTTGTCATTTTGTTTCATCGGATTCGCTTTTTTAAAAAAATATTTTCATCATCCTCGCCTTAAATGATGATATTATTGAATATCTTGGCCCAGAAAGCAAAAGATGAATGATTTATGATGAATATCTTTGGCTCAGAAAGCAAAAAAGATGAATGATTTTCGATGAATATCTTTGGCTCGTAGCAAAGATGAATGATTTCGATGAATATCTTTGGCCCAGAAAGCAAAGATGAAAGTGTGTTTAGATGAACATGACTAATCGGTGAATGTCCTCGGCTCAGAGAGCAAGGATGAATATTTGATCTCGATATATATATCGATTGATGTTACAGGATAAAAATAGACGATGAACTTTAAAATTCATACATGTAAGATAGTAGTTTGCATTCTCTACTTAACTCTTCTAATGAATTATTATTTCACATGTAATATTGATTTAAAACTTGTTGTCTATTGTATTCTATTATATTTTTTCCTCGCTGAAGACTAACGATAATTTTGTCAGATATTATCTTAGTCATAATATTCTTTTATCGGGCTAGTCGAGCTCACCCTTTTCCTTTTTGTTCCATTTTTCTTCTCGTGAGGCTAGAATATAAACGAGTACTAGCCTGGGTATGGAATGAAAGTTCTAGGAGAGTTGTTTAGTAGTCCTCACCATTTTGTAAAATAATGTATCAATAATTATGATGAGGATTTATTTGTATGTGGATATTGCTCTAGATGGCAATATCTCAGATTTAAACTCACTCATATTGTCGATTTACTATTGTAATAATAAAGTTGTAGTTATTTCGCACTCATGTATTTGGCTACTCGTAATGGGTTGGATGGAATGGACCTATTTTGGGGGGGCGCCACAGCTTGGTATCGTAGCTTAGGATATGATCTCCCATGAGATCGGGAATAGAACTAGAGGGAGAGATTTAGTAAATCCTTCGCTAAGGTGTCCTACCTAAGCTTATTTGTTAGTTGGTTAAGATATAGGATATTATGTGATATATTGATTTCTTAATTAACCCTTGTTTTATGACAAGATTTGAGAATGTCGAATCGAGAATATTAATAAAGGAGTGAATGAGACCGTGGAGATGCCTCAGATTTACCAACGAGGAGAACGCAACAGTCGGGCAATGTACCTCCCGTGAACAACACCACCGAAAGCGATGATGAACGACGGGATGTTTAGAAGCTTTTTGTAGCTCATGCAAAATCGCATTTAGGAGACTCGTGTTCAAAACATAGGAGGAAATGATAGTAACGCACTTTGTTGTCACATACCAAGCAAGCTTCAAAGAGTTGGGACCACCGTAATTTAATGGAAAGCTCGATCCGATCAAGGCGAAACACGGGTCAAGCAAATTACCAAGATATTCGATGTCTTGGGATGCACGAGGAATGTAAGGTTCCATTCGCCACTTTTTATGTTCCGTACGAGGCAGACATCGGTGGAATCAGGAAGTTGCATCCATCCACCGCACTCAAAGATGTCTTGGGAGACGCTTTCAGAAACTATTTAATGACAAATACTTTCCCGAAAGTGTTCGGCTATATGAAGGAAGTGGAGTTTATTAGATCGAGCAGTAACAACATGATTTGTCTCAAAGATGAGGCTAAGTTCATGAGTTGTCCAGTGTTTGCACCTCATTTGGTGGAAAATGAGGAACTAATGACGCAGATGTTTTTCGAGGGTCTAAAACCCAGATTCGGCAATATCTTATCTCTCATAAATTTTCTTTATATTCAGATGTTGTAAAATGTGGCTCAATTATTAGAGCGTGATAACGAGTATGTTCAACCGAGGGACCACAACTGTGGTCATCATATCAAGATAAAGTAAATATCAAAACGATGATAACCAATGGAGAAGAAAGAATACTTGGACAAAGGCAGAACCACTGGGTGGTAATCGTGGCCATGAAAATAGAGAGAAGTGACTGGAGGAGATTTCAAAAAGAGGAGATTCAACAATAACCATGTGAAGACGCGCCGCCAAAGAAGAATCGGTTCCAAGGGAGGAGAGAAGACCACCCATCATATGTTATAAATGCGGAAAGAGGGACATATCACCAAACCGCCCACAACAGCCTTAAGGTATGCTATAATTGTGGAAAGGAAGGACATATAGCTCGAGAGTGTACTAGTAAATAAACCAAGTCCAATGGGGATGGTGACTCAAAAGGATGTCCTGTAAAAGTCAAAGTCAACTGCCTCCTAGAAGAGCGCTTTTGTCGGACTCCATTAAAATGCGAGGAACCCGAACGAAGTTTAGCACATCAAGTTAGTTAATTATAAATTTTGCTAAGTTTATACCTTACTAGATATACCTGTTCTACCCATTTTTATCTCTTTCTTTGCGCCAACGCTTGAATTTGACTACTTGAGAAATTAGACTTTGACCTATCTGTGGAGACTCCGCTAAGAGAAACTTTTATTACATCCGTTGTTTAGAAATCTTGCTTGATTCAGTTGGCACTATCACATTACCCGTTAACCTTATTTCTATAGAGATATTTGTTTTTGATGTGATTTTAAGGTTAACTACTCATCATGCCAAAATTGATTGCTTTCGTAAGGTTGTTAGTTTTCATATTCTAAGCAAACTCGTTATTCAATTCAAGCAACCAAACCATTGAAGTCAAACATTTTCATATTAAATTATAAAGCCATTTGTTTATTGAAAACGAATGTCAAGTTTTCTTAGTCCATGTTATGGATTTGAATAAAGACACGCCGATTTGAATAATATTCCTCGTTGTTATTGATTTTCCCCGACGATTTTCAAGAATTTTTCGCCTACTCCCGTAGCGTGATATTGAATTTGTATCGACTTTAAATCCCAGACAAAACCCATTTCTAAAATCTCATATCGAATGGCTCCTATTGAACTTCGTGAGTTAAAACCCAATCGTAGAAGTTGATACCCGAGCCTCTATCCGGTGACTTTCTTTTGTGGAATGCACCGGCCGCATTCTCCGTAGGGACACCATATTCAAGCGATAGTAAACCGATAGGTGTCATTGTAACGCATATCCAAGATTGGGATATGAGTCACAGCTTGAGAACAACCTAAGTTTCAGAATCTAAATATGTAGCTTTCTAGGCTTAGTTGGTTATTATCGAGATTCGTCAAGGATATTCTCTAATCGCTATTCCATTAACGCAAATTGACTCAGAGATACAAAATTCGAATGGAGCAAAGAATGTGGGAAGAGCTTCAAGAACTCAAGAGGAGACTCATTTCAAAGACATGTTCACCATGCCATCCTCGAAAAGCTAACGGTAGCCGACGTGGTTGAGTAGAAGATCGATACAAGCACGAAAGTACGATATTGTCAAAAACTAATTTCAGATAATTTACAAATAATAGAGATGGAGATGAAAACTCTAGGTACCAATTGATGATATACGAGTATAATCGATTTTAATCGATAAAGTTAAAGTCGCTCAAGCTACACACCCGAGTCGATGAATTTGAAGAAGGAGGTGCAAGAAGTTGTTATTTCAAAAGCGAGAATCGGTGGAGGTGAGGAAAACTCAAACCTTCGATTTATTAATCCATTTGAAATTCTCGATCGAATAGGAACCGTGGGCCTATAGACTCGCTTTTACCGCCAAGTATGACGCGCTGTTCATAACGCTTTTCACGATCGATGTTACGTAAATATGTGGACGAATTCAACCACGCCATTGAAGTTAGAACCGACAAGATAGCCAAGACTTAACGACGAGGAGGTACCGCCAAGATCTTGGATAGAAAGAACATGTCCTATGTACCGAGGTTATACCACAAGTTAAAGTTTTGTGGAGAAACCATGCTATTGAGGAAATGACCGGGAGTTGGAAACGAAAATGAAAGCGTAGGTATTTTCATCTTTTCAAACACACCAGTACGACGCCAATTTCGAGGACTAAATTTCATAAGGAGGGAGGTCAGAAGACCTCAAATTTTTTTAAATAAAAGGAATTTCCTTTATTTATTATTTTGAAATAGTAAGGGTGGATTTGATTAATGTGGTTAGTTATGGGTAAAATGCGCAAATATTTTAAATAAGCAAGTATGATATAATATTCATTATTGTGAGAATATTCGTTTGGTCGTGGAATATTCAGACTGCTTGGGAATATTCGCACGACTGCCGGCAGCAGCCATGTGTGGGCCCCATAACGGAAAGTTTATTGGAGGAAGAAAAACGACAAAAAAAATAAGTTGTTTAAAAATAATCTACAGAAGTTGTTACCGCTTATAATCGTTGGAATACCTTATGGTTAAAAAACACAAGAATACGCTGCTATCGCACAACAAGAAGATACTTCAGATTGCACCAATTATTGATTCTTACGTAAGAAGGCACTACTCAATAATGGTTACAAAGAATTATCGCTCAAAGATTTTATTTTATTGATTCAATAATTGCCGCGTTGATATTTTATATTGTCGTTGTTTCAATAATTGTCATTACACAAGATTTTTCATTATCGAACCAATAATTCATATTATCTCAATAATATTATTAGATAACATTATTGGCAATGTCTAGAAAGTTCGCTCTAAGGAGAGGTTTGGTCACCTAATCATGCGCCAAGAAGGAGAAATTTTATCGAAAGCCCCTCTTCCCGAACCTACTCGTGTCAATATTGTGATTCTCGTAATATTATTTGTGAATAATTAATTATTGATTCATATGATGAGGAAAATATTGATTTTATGTGGATATAGATGGAGAAAATTTTTATAGTGACAATTGTTGAAAATTAATATTTTATCTTTTCTCGATAAAATAATTCATTTAAATATATTATTTTAATAATATATTAACGATGATATTTTATAATGAATGTGGGATATATGAGTATATGTGGAGGAGGAGTATTTTGTTACAAAAAATGTTTAAAACATGTTAAACATGTCATGGACCCCATTTATCGATCAAATTTGATTATAAATTGTAAAATCGCCCATTTGTGGATTTTGGTCAATTTTTGTTTGGAATTTGGAAAAACTTTCTTCGTAAAGTTGTAGAGAATTGAATTTCCTATAAAAACTCGCGAGATTTGAAATTTTCTGGCAAAAGGGCTATTTATTGTGAATTATTGAAGTTCAAGTTCAAATAATTGATTTTTGAAGTTTAAAATATTTTTATTTACAAAAACGTTTTTTTTCATTTGGTTCCCTCATTTAACACATGACAAGTTGCTGAAATTCAGATTCAAGGTGTGTATGAGGAATTATTATTATAAATAATAATATTATATTAAATTTTTCGCTTGGTGTTCTAAGCAATTTCCTATAAATAAAGTGCTTAGTTAGAATTGAAAATCACACCGTAAATCAAGTTTTCTCTCTATATTATCGAGTTTATTCTTGTGAGTATTTTGAGTATACTTTGAGTATTATTGCTATACGGTGAAAGTTCAAGTCATAGCCTATATCCTGTTTCAACTGTAAGTACTGCCTTCGAGGGTGGATGTTATTTTCTTCTCAAATGATATTATTTCTTCAATATCATTATGTCAAATATTGGTTGGAACTTTTTATCAAATTTGGAACTTTTTCATGCTCGGGGTTACTATTCATGAGTTACTATTCATGAGTTACTATTCATGAGTTACTATTCACGAAGTTACTATTCACGAGTACTATTCACTTAAGCGTGAAGATGTTTTTTTTGTGAAATTTCTATCTTTTGGTGTTCTGAGTTACTATTCACGATACGACACTATTCACGATACTCAAGACTATTCATTTAATACGGCACTATTCATCTAAAAATGAAATTTCTTCTTTTGTCCAAAATATCTATTATGGATACTAGCTTTGATTGTATCCATGTTTTGATCATTCTTGAATTTTACACCACTATGATTATTTTTGAGGTATTTTGGACGTGGATAAAACAAAGTACTAATCCTTAATCCTTAATCCTTGTCATTTTGTTTCAATCGGATTCGCTTTTTTAAAAAATATTTTTCATCATCCTCGCCTTAAATGATGATATTATTGAATATCTTTGGCCTCAGAAAGTAAAAGATGAATGATTTATGATGAATATCTTTGGCCCAGAAAAGCAAAAGATGAATGATTTTCGATGAATATCTTTGGCCCAGAAAGCAAAGATGAATGATTTCGATGAATATCTTGGCCCGTAGCAAAAAAGATGAACAGTGTTTAGATGAACATGACTAATCGGTGAATGTCCTCGGCTCAGAAAGTGCAAGGATGAATATTTGATCCAGTATATATATCGATTGATGTTACAGGATAAAATAGACGATGAACTTTAAAATTCATACATGTAAGATAGTAGTTTGCATTCTCTACTTAACTCTTCTAATGAATTATTATTTCACGCATAATATTGATTTAAAACTTGTTGTCTATTGTATTCTATTATATTTTTCCTCTCGTGAAGACTAACGATAATTTTGTTGTATATTATCTTAGTCATAATATTCTTTATCGGGCTAGTCGAGCTCACCCTTTTCCTTTTTGTTCCATTTTTTTTCTTCTCAGAGGCGTAGAATATAATGAAAGTACTTAGTCTGGGTATGGAATGAAAGTTCTAGGAGAGTTGTTTAGTAGTCCTCACCATTGTTGTAAAATAATGTATCAATAATTATGATGAGGATTTATTTTGTGTGGATATTGTCTAGATGGCAATATCTCGATTTAAACTCACAGCTTTTATGTTGTAATAATAAAGTTGTAGTTATTTTTATTTACAATAATAGTGCAATTAGGATTCCTTAATTTAAGGGATTAGTATTAATGGGTCGATATGGCATGGCAACTGGGTGGTTTCTTTTAAAACGTGAAATCTTCTTCTTCTTCTTCTTCCTTCTTTTTCTCCCAACTCCCATATCCTTTGTTTCGTATTTTCTCTAAAATCTTCTTCTTATTCTTATTCTTCTTCTTCTTCTTCGCTTCTTACTATTTCTCTCACTCCTCTTCAAGCCACTCGTCGTCAATCTGACCGAATCTACTTCTTCGCATTTATGGAACCGCCTCCTTTTGGAACTTACCATGCGATATGTATATGGTTGAAGTGATATTGTCATACTATGAGTCTTTAAAATCGCACATTCTGCTCGATACCAAATCGGGCGCTTTAAACTTGCATATTGTCAAAGAGATGGCAAGACATCCGGGCAACTCTTTCCCATCCGAATTTGTACAAATATAATTTTGGGAGTTGCGCTAAATTTTCCTATTTATTTCAGATTTTGATTTTGTTGGATATTCATAACAATTTGTTATGATTTGTGAGTCAGTAATGTTTGTGAGTCTCAGAATGTTTATCGGAGTTTATGTAAACCGGGTCGATATATATGTTGTTTCGCTTTTGGTTATCATTATTAAAACTTGTGTTCGTTACTTTTATATAACTATTTGGTTACTTTTTATTATGTTTTTGTTATCGTTATCTTATGGTTTGGCTACTATTATTGTGCCTCGATGTGGGATTTTGGTTACTTTTATTTTTTATTTCGTTAATATATAATTGTTTAGTATACATGGATTGCCTGAACTGAGTTTTATTACATGATATTTCTTTTTGGTTACCATTAAAACTTGTTCTGGTTACTATCATATAATTATGTGGTTACTGTTTTATTATGTTACATTATGGTTACTGTTATTTAATGGTTTTTGACTACTATTATTGTACAATCAATGAGGTATTTTAGTTATTATTTATTGTTTCTTTTTAAGTTGTGTTTGATACATTGTTTGAGATGTACAAGCTTAGTAACCAAATATGTATATAAAGGTAACCAACTATTATTTTGATAAGAACACAGAAAGTTACAAGCTTGTTTCGTGACATATATCAAATGTGAAGAAGTGTATGTCATAGTATAATTGGGTGTTTAAACAAACAATATCACCTTCATTACATGATGTCGATACATGTGTTGTTTTATGTTTTGTTACCATTAAAACATATTATGGTTATCAAGTTATGTAACTATTTGGTTACTTATTTATTATATTTGTTTTATCGTTATTTAATGGTTTTTGACTACTATTATTGTACAATCAATGAGGTATTTTAGTTATTATTTATTGTATCTTTTAAGTTGTGTTGGATACATTGTTTGAGATGTATAATTGGTAACCAAATATGTATATAAAGGTAACTAACTATTGTTTTGATAAGAACCAGAGAGTTACAATCTTGTTTCGTGACATATATCAATTGTGAAATGTACATGTCATAGTATAATTGGGTTTCCTAAACAAACAATATCACATTCATTAGGTGATGTCGGATACATGTGTTGTTTTATGTTTTGTTACCATTAAAACATATTATGGTTATCAAGTTATGTAACTATTTGGTTACTTATTTATTATATTTGTTTTATCGTTATTTAATTGTGTTTGACTACTATTATTCAGACAATCAATGAGGAGTTATTATAAGGGTAACCATTTTAGTTTTTGTTAGTAACCAAATAATTAAAACTTATATCGTAATGCTTATCAAGTGCTTAATGTACATGTGAGGGTTCCCATTTATCTAAATGATGGATACTTTTAAATTACATAGTTATAAAAGTTATTTGAAATGGTCTATGCCAGCTTGGTAACTAAATATAAATATAGAGGTAACCATTTTATTTTAAATGGATAACCAAATTTATATAAAAATATTTCGTAACAGCTTACCAATTGTTCAATGTATATGTTTACTTTATATTGATAACTCATGATGGAATCAAAATTAAAATATTAATCAACATCAATTTTGTTATCAGACACCATCAAAAATGTTACCAACCATGTGGTTAATAGTTACTAGCAAAGAAACAATTATATATTCCTCAGAATAATTAAATTTGTTGTATTGGTTATCACAATAGCCATTGTCTAACAACCTAATAAACATTGTAAAGTAACCAAATCAATATTAGACAAAGAATCAAATTACATAATTTTAGTAACCGTAAAATAAACCAAATTTTTACATGCAATTTTGAAGGCCTAAATGATGGAATTTAACCAAAAACCTCATAGCTCACTCAAAGAAAGTCGGTGACTTTTGATCGTCAATTCATTTCCAATGAAATTAGATCTCAAAACGCCAAAATTCGACACTCCAAACTTGATGTAAATTGTCAAATTGTCACCGCAACCAAATAAACATTATATCAGAACTAATTAAATAGTATACAACAACCAATATATATAATCGATTAGAATTGTATGAAGGTAACCAATGTATTCAATGAGTAACCACCAATATAAAAGAAACAATTATAAAACTGAATAACAAAAGATAAAGTAACCAAATAAACACCTTTACAAAGATCTAAATACATATTATACAAAGAACCAAGATATATGTAATTAGTAGTCAAGATTATAAAAATATTTTTACATTCATTTTACAACCAAAATAATCAAGAATGATTTTGTTACAAATTAAAGACTAACATATGTATGAAGGTACCTACCAATGTAGTTAATCAAGAATCATCAATATAAAATAATCACTATAAAACACAAGAATATAATGCAAAGAACTATGATAATATTACACAAAGAACTAAGTCAAAGATTATATACTAACCAAATCCAAATTAGATAAAGAATCAACATATATTTACTTAGTATACACAAGATAAATACATTTTGCATTGCATTTTTATAGTAAAAATAACTAGTATAATTTGTTTGTTACCAACTAAAGGCAAACTTTTGTAAGAATGTAACCAATGTAGCTAACAAGTAACCATTAATATAAAAAAAATATAAGTAGAAGTGTACATTAATATGCTTCAAAGAACCAATATTATAAAGAACCAATTAATCATTACAAAGAATTAAGTTTGCATTAGTCAAGAATCAAGTCAAAGATTAGTTAAGAATCAAGTCAAGACTATAATTTTACAAAGTAACCAAGTCAAAGATTAGTCAAGAATCATTATAGTTTTACAAGAAGTTAAGTCAAGATTAGTCAAGAATCAAAAGAATGTTACATAATAACCAAGTCAACATTAGTCAAGAAGCAATTCAACATTAATTAGTAATATTATGCAAAGAATCAAGACAATGGAAACAATCAGCTTTAATGTTATTTGTTTAGCAATTAAATTATGATAGTTGTATAAAGGTAACCAATGTAGCCAATTAGTTTCCATCATAATAAAACAAACCAATATAAATTAATCAAATATTGCATAAAGAATCATAACAACATTATACAAGAATAAAATCCAATGTAGATAAAGAATCAAACACATGTTTAGTTAAGAACCATAAGATAAAAACATCATCCATTTAATTGTTATAGTGAAAACAACCAAAGATAGAGGGTTTGGGGCGCTTAAAAATAATTGTTGTAACCAATGTAGTTAATAAGTAAACATTAATATAACCAATGTAGTTAATAAGTAACCATTAATATAAAATATAAGTATAAGTATAATTAGATTAATGCAAGAATCAGCCCAAGATTAATGAGTATCCATTATATTTTTACATAGTATCCAAATCAAGATTATTCAAGAACCAAAATAATGTTAAACAAAGAACTAACTCAAAGATTAGTCAAGAAACATATACATATAATTGTTCATACATAGGTATCTATATACATTTAATTGTTCAAGAACTATATATAACCATAGGAATTTGTAGTAACTATAGGTAAATATATACATATAATTTTTATAATCGATACACCTCAATATTAGACAAGAACCAATACAATGTAGTCAATGAGTAACCTCAAATATATAATAATATAAATCGTAATTAGTTAGTAACCAATATATCAAAGTCAACATTAGTCAAGAATTAATTCATCATTTTCATTAACCAATTCAAGATTGTTCAAGAATATTATACAAAGAACTATTATAATTTTAAACAAAGAACCAGATCAAAGAATATGCAAAGAACTACAATAAAGTTACCCAAGAATCAAATCATCATGAATCAAGAAATCAATATATTGTTACATAGTAACCTAGGAAGCATTAGACAAAGAACTAGCTTATCATTAGATATTATAATGTTACAAAGTAACCAAAACATCATTAGATAAAGAATCAACATAGCTTCATACAAAGAATCAAGACAACATTAGACAATATAATGTTACAAAGTAACCAAGACAAAGATTAGACAAGAATCAACATATTGTCACATACAAGAACTCAAGATATCATTAGACAAGAATCAAGACAAGATCGAACAATATAATGTTATACAAGAACTAAAACAACAATAATAGAAAGAACTAACAACAGATAAGACAAAGAATCAATGTTTATGATGAGTAACCATTAATATAAAAATTCAAGAGAACTCGCTTGAAAATTATAATTAATCAAATAAATGCTAAGTGAATGTTTTATATTTATTTAAGAACCATAATCTAAAACATATGAATGAATCAACCAAACGCTTATAGAATTTGTAAGAACCATTTTAATTATGAAAACTTAATAAAGGTAACCAATATACACATAATACCGTAGTAACCATAGGTAACTATATGCATATTTAACTTTAAACTCACATACCTCGTAGTTCGGGATTTGTATCAAGTTGTCGTGGATATTGTTTTTGGTTATCGAACTGAAGTCGATGATGATTTTGTATTCTATTTCGCCTTCTCCGATCTCGATATGTTATCAAATTGAACTTGAAGTTGTTGTGATCTTAGTTGTTGATGATGATTTTGTATTCTATTTCGCCTTTCCCGATCTTAGTTGTTGTCTAGATCTGAACTTGAAGTTGATTTGTGATCTTAGATCTCACTCGCAGAGCATGAAGAATTGGATTTCTCCGATTTCAAAATATGAATGTTATGTTCCACTCGCTTGATTTTAGGAGGACCCAAATTTTTAAGGGGATGAGAGATGGTTGGAATGTAACCGACGGTATATGGAAAAAGATCCGTAATATTATGTTGGCGTTATTTTTGTAATTATGTTGATTTGTGTTTTATTTTTGTAAATACTTTTAATTGTTGTATATTAGAAAATTGTAAAGGTGTCCATAATTTTAATATTAGGTCCACAGAATATTTGAGGTGTGAGAACACTAATCATTTGAAGTTGAAATTAACTTATTGCTACGTGTTTAACTGATTATTAGTGGGACCTTATTTCCACCTTCACAAATAATCATGCAGATTTTTAAATTACATTTTATTGATTTCTGTTATGAAAGTATTACTAATTTAATTTTAAAATTAAAGATATAATTTAATTTTTGAGCTCAAATAACGATATATTAAATTTTAAAATTAGTATGATTTATAAAAGTTTATAAATGAAATTATTTTTATTATATACTACACACTTATAATAATTGTATCAATTAATATTAAATAAATTTATATCAATTTAATTTTAATATCCTACCGTTTAATTTCAAAATTCAAATTATATTTCTAATTTTAGAAGGAAAAAATGCAGTATTAAAACTAATCCTATATTCCATGCACAGTGATTAGATTGAAAGCAATTAGTTATGACAATAACAGTTGAAAAATATGGACCCTCTAAGCTTAAAATAAATTGGTTAAAATCTGAATATATTAATATGAATAGATAAACAAATCATAAGTGTGTGGAATCTTATTTGTCTTAGTTCAATAAATCACTCAACTCATATAATGATAAGATAATATTGTTATATTATGCACCAATAATGGAGACTATAGTTTAAAGAATGAAAGGAGATCTTCGTAGATCTATGGACAAGAATTCTTACAAACCAATAGGAATGGATATAAAATATACAGTCCACTTCTTCAATGAATTGAAAGGAACAAACTAAAAACGAACTGGTTATATAAACGGTTTTTTTCGTCGCTATAGTATAGAAAGTCAATTTTTTATGTTATAGCGACGGAAAAAACCATCGCTATAGCCGGTTCATTCTTAGTTCGTTCCCTCTAGTTCGCTGGAGAGAGCCGAACATAAAATATATGTATATATAAATGGGAAGGGATTTAAGTTAACTTTGGTGAATTGATTAATACACAGTTGACTCGTGTTTGGGAGATAATCTCTCTTTTTGCGTGTCAATACTGTATTGATCAATTGATCAACTTTATAACCGAATCCATATAAATACTATATGCCTATATATTATATTTATTTTTATGTATCTATTATGTATATGTTAAGATAGGAAGAGAAATTTCATGTTCACTACACTTGAAGAAAGTGACTCATTTGAAAATAAATATAAGTTGCATTTGGAAGAATTTCAGTCCCTGTAGTCTTTCTTAGATGGTATTCTTCTTCTTGTTTTTGTTACTTGTTCCAATTACAAGTAGTAAGATTTAGGGAATATTTGATAAAACTGAATGAAATAATTTTGAATGTTTAAATAATCTGAATAGAGCAGAATTTTGAATAATGAATGAAAAAATTGTTTGATAATTGACATGTCTAAAACATCTGAATAACAGATTTTTATTATTTTACCTCATCTGAAAAAATTCAAAATTGTTGTAAATTTATTTAATATTACTTAATACAATAGTTAATAATGTTAAAAAAAAATTAAATATAAAATATTTCATTCAGCTAAAAAAAATACACAGCTTAACCGATTCAGTCATTCAGATAATTTTTATTCAAAACAAACGCACTAAATGACTGACTAATTTAGTCATTCAGCTTTAAACAAACACCCCCTTAGCTTTTAAAAAGTGATTTGAAAATTCAGATTAAAATTTCACGCAGTTATTAATTATGTGTCAATGATGTTTTTGATTAAAAGTTTGGATTGTAGCAAGAAAGTGTGTTGGCCTGATTTTTGTAACAAATTATGTGTTGATGATGTTTTGCTTAAAAGTTTGGATTGTAGCAAGAAAGTGCATTGGCCTGATTTTTTATTTTTTAATCAAATTATGTGTTGATGATGTTTTTATTAAAAGTTTGGATTGTTGTAATAATTATAAACACCTTTTTATTAATTTCTAACTTCATAATTCAGTAGCTGCACTCCATTGCAAAATAAAATGATTTTTTTCTTTGTTTTTACTTTTTTAAAATTCATAATAATACATTCATAGTTGTATCATGTGCATTAAAAATTATACATTACGTGTATCGATTTTCTATCCTTTAATTTGATTTAATTATTTATTTCAAAATTTTATATAGATTTTTCTAGGAGTAGTTAGTATGAAGTTAACTTTAATCAATTGACCAATACAATATAAATGGCGTAGGCGGTTGATCTCTTTCAGATGTCATCATCTTGTATTGATTATAATGACCAATATATCGTGAAGTTAATTTCATGATAATCGAATGCAATTTTTCCAGCATAGGACAGTGGTCCTACAGAATGTTCCCTTCTACCTGATTTGATGGAAATATTAATATTCATTCATTAAAGGGGTAATGCAATATTTATTGTGGATTTTTTTTCTTTTTGTTTTAATTTTAAAAGACTTTGCGGAGTTGATAGTTCATACTACTTCCAAGTAATCCTTTTGAAGTGAATCTTAGAATTTTATTAATTAACTACTTACGATTTGGTCCCTAAAAGATTAGAATATATATCTACCAAAATATAACTGATTTTGAATTTTTCGCTCACCCTAATAAATTATTTGGGCTGTTCAAAGTTTGGGATAAATTTTACTGTAGTGTCGGAGGCACAGGACACAACTAATAATTAATATTTTAGAAGTTTGACTGTATTTCAGAATGTGTCCGCTAGTTACTGTAACGATTTGTTCACAATCTTAAATCTTTATAAGTTTGAATTTTTTTTACTGTTGTAATCTTTTTATTTCAGTTCTATTTTATACAAATAAAATAAAGATTTTTTCCTTGTAACTTATCAATTAGCCATTTGAGTTCTAGTGCACACTCACACAGATAGTAGTTACAGATTTTAAAAGTGGTTAATATGAAGTTAATTTTGGTTAATTGATCAATACAGTGTTGACATATAGGTCGGAAGGTGATCTCTCTATGCGTGTCAGCACTGTATTTATCAATTGATCAATTTACGATGAAGTTAACTTCATGGTAACCGGATCCACAGATTTTATATGAATGTGAGTCCTTTTTATTATTCACGTAAGTAAAGACTTGTGAAATTATCAAATTCATTTATGAAAAAAAACAATTTTCTAGAAAGAAAGGAAAGTAGAAAAGTTATATTTTGGAAGAGCTTTCTTAATCATATAAATATAAAGAAAGTATTTATTTTATTTTATTTCTAGAATTGAGTTGGTTACCAATGTTAATGTTGTATAAAAATAGGGAGAATATAGGAATGAAGATAATTTATATACACGGGCAGGCGGGCAGCTTGGTGGGAAAAGGACGGATGAGGTAATGGGGAGATGATGCAATTGAGTCAACAAATGTACTTGAGGGTTTCACCCCACTCACCACTTCATAATATAAGGAAGGCTATAGCACCCAAAATCTTCTCTAAATGAGTTTGTCCCACTTATTTTATTTAAAAAAATCATAAAATATTAAATGACATTTATTTGTGAGATGAATGAGTTTTAGGACTTTTAAATGGATTGAATTTTTAGGATTTGACTCCCCTCTAATTCCATCTAATACATTAATTATTTAATTTTAATAATTTTATTAGTAATAATTAAAATATGTTAATAGACAACTAATGATATTAAAATTAATCCTACAAAAATTAGAATCATAAAAATATTTTAACTGTTAAAAGTTTAAAAAAATTCATCCATTAAATTTTTTATGAAAAATTCACATGTTTATCAAATGGTGAAAAAATATCTAATTACTTTTATTTTTAAAACTTTTATACTATTTTATATAATAAATTAATTGACATGTGTTGATTTCAATTATATTATCCACAATTCAAATTTGTGAGGCTATGAGTTAAGCTTTTAAAGTTAGAATTTTCAAATATTTCAAACTTAACTTGATTTGTTTGGCCATATAGGAAAGTGATTTTATGAAATAAGGGAAATGATTTATCTTAATTCTTATGTATTGTGATATATATATATATATATATATATATATATATATATATATATATATTAATTTTAGATTGTTGATAATATCAGAGCTAAAATTATGTTGTCAAAATCTATCTAACAAAATAGAAATGATTTTGAATTTTTCGCTCATCCTAATAAATTATTTGGATCGTCCAAAATTTGAGATAAATCTCACCGTTTATGTAGTGCCGAAGGCACGGGACACAGCTAGTAGGTATATATTTAACGATATTGTTGTGATTGTTCTAGCAACACTTAATACTTTAAGCGACACGACACATATTGTTATGGTAATATTATTTTTATTCTTACAATATTTTCAAACTCATAATTGACATGACTTTCTTTGATTTTAGTTTATACAATGACGGATATTGAAAAATATCAAAAAATTAATACTCATTGTAAGATTTATTATTTCATAATTTTTTATGATCTCAATTATATTCTCAAATAGACTTTTTAAAAATCAATAATAATCTTAAAATTTAAAATAGAGAGAGTACAATATTTATTGTTGCTATTTTTGTCCATAGATTTAATTTTTTTGTTAAGAGGCCGCTCTTAATGGTTTGAATTTATATCTTCTCTTTACTAATTAAGAGACGATAAAAAATAAATAAAATTTTACTAAATAATTATATCCTCTTATCGAATTAAATATAGAGCAATTAAAAAATAAACAAACACCTCCTTAAGATTCTTACTCAAAAAATAGTCGATAATTTTTTTTTATTTTGGACATACAATTTTTTTTAAAATATAAAAAATACAATTGTAAACATACAAGTACAACTTATAAAGTAAGACTGCTGTTCTCTTTTTAATCAGCTATTACTGGTGTCCTACGATCCATTTTATTTTTGTATGTATTTAAATTACATCTAAAATATTGTTTTTTATAAAAATTTCAATTGAAATAAATATTATATATTTTTTAGGAGGTACTAAAAAAAAAACCAAAAAAAAAAAAAGATCACTAGAATGTTACTAGAAAAATGTCCCCCCTAAACTTATTGATTTTATATAGTCTCTCACATAAATACTAAGAAGATTATACCCAAGAGGCAGATGATCGAAAAATATATTAATTTTACTAAAAGTAAGAAGAAGTTATCTTAAAAAGAGTACGAGAGCGTGGCGGATTCAGAAATTTTTCTCAGCAGAGGCGGATTTTAACTAATTTTTTTCGTTAAAATTAAATAAAGAAAACTTGAACTAATCATAATAATATTTACAAATTACAATAAATATTCATAATTTAAACTAAAAAAATTAATATAAAATATTTAGATACAATTTAGAAGACAGAAGAAGTTATCTGTAACACCCCTTTCCCAAAAAGGAAAGAGAGGCCACGTGCAAAGCATAACAAACCTCAAAATAAGTAAACAGAGCACTAACAACTTCAAAATATTAATAGTGATATCCACCAATGAAGTACTAAATACAATTCTCCAACTAGAGTCAAAATAATCAAAACTAAAAAAAGTTGAATCAACCTAGATGGTCAAAGACAACTCTCTCATCACACTAGCCTTGAACCACCCCTGCAAACCTGTCCGAAGAAAAACACAGTATGAGCCAATTGCCCAGTACGTATATAGATAATACAAAGATGTATAACTGAAATACAAAATCAACTGAAGCAATATACTTAACAAAGCCTTAAGCTTAAAGACTGACGAAAATATGATATCCAACGTCTGGATATAATATATCTGAATCAATGATTTAACGAGACAAATGTAAGAAGAGTGAAGAATGAATCAAGTAACTAACTTCAATTAATTAAGCGTAACATAAACAAACAAAACTAATACAATGAAATAATAAATTTGAATCGGATGGTCGGGTGTTATTTCACAATGAAAGTGAGCTTCGAAATAGACATTGCCACCATAATGATAAGTCAAAACAATGCCACACAGAGTAAGTCGAAACAATGCCACACAAGAAGACAAAATAATGCCACACAGTGCAAATCACACATTGGACCGCGAATCCAATGTAGATGTAAATCGGATAGGTGTGTTTGGCACAACATCACCAATCAGTAGAGAACAGAAAACTAGGGTTAACCCATACGCTCCCACAACAAAACACCAAATGACCCACTTCCTCCGGAGCCCAAAGCGGAGACGCCCATGGACTAATCACACCGCCACGGAAAGTGTCATGCCTCGTGCAAGACGACATGCCTATGATACCCCCACAGGTGGTTATAGCTCAGGTATACCCTACAATATATTCTAACAAAAATACTATGTCACAACACATGCGACATAATACCAACAAAAGTGTTCTATATGTACATGTTAAAACCAAATCAAATTATAGTCACAAGTTTCAAAAAGAAGGTAGCAACATGTACCGCTCTACAATTATCAAAAATAAATACTAAACATGATATCCTAATTCAAAAAGTACAAATACGAGTCATGTGTATCAACTCTAAAATGAAACTAATATATTTATTTCATAGGAAATAATTATGTGAAATCATAACAAAATTCGAAATAAGGAAACAAACGAACAAATCAAATTTAACAAGAGTATCGCTGAAAGAGTACGGAATCCGTACCTGAATTGAGCAACGTAATACCCAAAATTTATATTCCAAATATAACTCGTTAAGTTTCTTCCGTCCGAACTAATTACACAAATTAATAATACTAAATGTAAGTACATTTATAAAAATATGAACACTTCTATTTGGTACGACTATAAAATATAATTACTTATAATATTAAGATTTAATTCATTCCATATAATCTTACATATTTATTTGTATAACATCTCTTGCAAAATATGCAAGTTTTCGTAAACTTTAATTACTACTGTCATATATTTTTTTTATTTAAAGAAATCATCAATTTATTATTTTAGTATCTCCAAAATCAATCACAGACTACTTGTGACGCCCCCAAAATTAGGTATACATCACCCATCTTGGGTCGCCAGATACATGGTACAGAATTCAAATACAACTTACTAATACAAGCACATCATGTACAATACGATAAAACATAAAGCTGTGAGTTTGAATACAAATATTGTCTACTAGAGATTATACAAACTCAAAAGGAGTCCTCATTATAATTATTATCACACTATTTCACGAGAATAATGAAGACTACTAATGCTATCCTACGGACCATCACTCCATTCCCAGACTAGTCCCTATTTATATTCTCATTTCACGAAGAGAACAATGAAAGAAAAGGTGAGCTCAACTAGCCCAAAGAAGAAATATTATGACTAAGATAATGCGAATAAATTATCATTAGTCTCCAATAATATTAAACCGATAAATATAATAGACATCAAGTTTAAGCTGCGGTGGAACAAGCAATCCATTAAAAGAGTCAAGTAGAAAATAAAATCTACTATCTTTTATGATTTAAAAGGTTTTTCATCAACTATTATTATCGCCGAGACTCAACTTAATAAATATTTCACATCATTGAATCACCCCACGACTACTTCGACCGAGGATATTTTTTAGTATCACGACCATAATTATCCATGCACTACAGGCCAAAGAATATTTGTGTATTCATTAATGGTCATGATCATGCCAACAAGCTCGTCCATCAATGCACTACGGGCTAATGAGGACTTTTACCACATCATTTGTAATATACGATTGGCCATGATTATACCGAATAATCTCTGGTCATAATCATACCAAGTCCATCCATGCACTCACATGCCACAGATGACTTTCAAAAAATATAAACATGAGGATGATGACAATGATATAAAATTCAATAAAATAAGTTCAAGAATTAATTTGTCCAAGAACTAATAATGTCCAAATTGTCGACATGATCTTGCTTTGTAGAGTAAAATTCAAGAATGATCGGAAGAATATTTCCATGAAAGATCTTTGGATGAAGCGCAAATATCAAGGATATTCTACTAATTTCATGAAGTATAGAAGTCAAAACTTTAACCAACCGAGTATAATAAAGAATGGAATAACAAAAAGAAATCACCATACATGGGTCACTTCACATAGAGAAAGTTATTCCAACATAATACTAAATAATGGAACTAGGTCGGTGAAAATTCGCACCTCACTGGATGTTCCAACATAATAATAATAAAGAATGAAATAATCAAAAGGCGGCGTAAAGCATAAAGCATGAACGAGGATGTTCCAGCGAGAATAATAAAAAGCGGAATCGGTCCGGCGATAAAAATGCATGTGAGCAGGATATTCCAACGGAATAATAAAAGGCGGAATAATAGAAGAATGTCACCAAGTATAGGGTATTAATGCATGATATCTGAGTTATTCTAACATAATAATAAAGGAATGGAATAACAACATTCTCTTCATGAATAAGAAAGAATAACACCCCTTACCGTAAAAGAAACTGAATATAAGAGTAGTTAAGTAGCAGAATACTTTTCTATAGTTTCTCTATAATTTTTCTCTCTCTATAGTTTCAGTGAATTCGTAAGAAATAATGAAGGAATGAGCTTCTATTTATAGGAGAATGGAAGGGGTACTGTTAAGAAACGGACGCAACAATTATTTACGGATGAACAACAACACTTCACGTTTCCTACGATCATCGACACATTTTCAAAGAGTTGGCCAATGAATGTCTAGGTTGGAAAAATCATGCTAGCAATTGTCAATTCCCCAACCAATTAGAATAAAGGAAGATTATAAAAACCTATCTATATATATAATCCACACATGTTGAAAACCTAAATATATATATAATAATAATAAATGTACTCCTCCCTGTCAATTTTCAAGCATTGCATATATATAAATAATACCTATACTACACCATCCTGACTACTCCCTCCACCAAAAACCACTATCAAATATATATATCATATATAATCACATGCACCCACATTTTATATATTATATATAAACATCCCATAACAATAATACTCCCACATTCCTCGTTCCTTTTTTTTTCTTCATTCCATGTAACAAACATAAGTTCCCATCTCCACCAAAAGTCATAAACATATGGGCCCCTCCACTTACATTGAATAAATTTCTCTGGATTATTTTAAAAAATGAGAAAGTAGGGGTCCAAATAATCGCCAAACTCTACAACAAAATCGTGGTAATAATTAAACAAAGCTGGTGACTTCTCACGTAATAATCAATCACAGGTGCTACTCTTATGCAACCAGCAGCGTATTCATCGTATTACTTTACTACCGAAAGTAGTTCAATAGTATTAGCGGTAAAACTTACGCTTAGTTATTTTCATAAAAATATTTTTGTCGTTTTCTCAATCCAATAATAATTACATTGTGGGGTCCACCAATGAATGCTACTTGTGGTTTATGCGAATATTCTTCGCTTAAAACGAATATTCCCAGACCAATCGAATATAATATAACAACTTGCATACTATGTTAAATTTATAAATATTACCCACAACTATAACATTATATCAATTTAACTCCATAATATTCAAAAATAATATTTATAGAAAATTCATCTTTATTCAAAAGTTGGGTTTTACAATCTCCCATTCTTATGAAATTTCATCCTCGAAATTAGTGGTACGTACTGGTATGTCGAAGAGGTAAGGATACCTTGATTTCATTTCTGATTCTAACTCCCAAGTCATTTCCTCAACATCGTGATTTCTCCACAAAACTTTGACTTGAGGTATAACCTTGGTGCGTAAAATATGTTTCTTCTTATCCAAGATTTGAACATGTACCTCTTCATACGTTAAGTCTTCCGCTATTTAAATGGGTTCTAACTCAATAATGTGGTTCGGGTCTTTCACATATTTACGTAACATGGATACGTGAAAAGCGTTATGAACACGAGACATACTTGGCGAGAAAGCGAGTCTATAGGCTACGGTTCCTACTCGATCGAGGATTAAAATGGGTAGATGAATCGAGGATTGAGCTTTCTCTCTTTCCAAATCTCGTAACTCCTTTCCATGGAGCAACACGTAACAACACATGATCTCTAATATCAAATTCCACGTCCTTTCGATGAAGATCAACATAACTCTTTTGTCGATCTTGTGAGGTTTTTATACGTTGCCGGATCGTTTGAATCTTTTTTCGTAGTCATACGTACCAACTCTGGTCCCAACAACGTTGCTTCACCCACCTCATCCCAGCATACTGGAGAACGACACTTTCTTCCATACAATGCCTCAAATGGAGCCATGCCAATGCTTGCTTGATAACTATTGTTGTAAGAAAACTCCACCAATGGTAAGCACTTGTCCCAAATTCCCTTGAAGTCAAGGACACAGAGTCTTAATAAATCTTCAAGAGTTTGAATAGTCCTCTCTGATTGTCCGTCCGTCTAAGGATGATATGCCGAACTAAATCGTAAATCCGTGCCCATAGCTTTTTGTAAACTAACCCAAAATCGTGAAGTGAATCTTGGGTCTCGATCAGAAACTATGGATACTGGCATACCATGCAATCTTACAATCTCGTTTATGTACATATGGGCAAGACGTTCAAGTGTATAAGTTTCTCATATCGGTAAGAAATGAGCAAACTTGGTCAATATATCAACAATGTCCCAAATCGCATCTATACCTTGAGAAACCTTAGGAAGGCCCGTGCTTGAAATCCATGGTAATGTGCTCCCACTTCCATTCGGAATTTCAAGTGGTTGCAATGGACCTTTTTGGTACTTGATGTTCGCTTTGACTCGTTGACAACGTTAGACACCTTGAGATAAGCGGTATCTCTCTCTTCTTATTGCCCCACCAAAATGTATGTCGAAGATCATGATACATTTTGGTACTCCCCAAGATGGATTAAAGCGGTGTGTTGTGCACCTCCATCATGATTTTATACTTTTAAATCAGGGTCGTTAGGAACACAAAGTCTGGAGTTGACTCGAAGTATTCCTTCTTCATCGATTCTTGCTTCCGGCATCGTACCTTCTTGCACTTTCTTCCTCATATGCATCAGCTCCGGATCTGTAATTTGAGCAGCTTTAATTTTATCAATTAAAGTCGGTTCTACTCGTATATTTGCCATCATCACGTGGGTCCCTGGAGTCTTTATCTCTATCTCCATCCTTTGCAAGTCATACAAAATGGGCCTTTGCGTTGACAATATTGCACTTTCATACCGAATATGATCTTCTACTCAATCGTTGGCTACCACGTTCGCTTTTTCAAGATGGTATTGAATAGTATGATCATAATCTTTCAATGATTCAAGCCAAGCGTCGTTGTCGCATGTTGAGTTCCTTTTGAGTGAAGAAATATTTGAGGCTTTTATGATCCGTAAAGATCTCCACTTTCTCCCCATACAAGTAATGCCTCCAAATCTTTAGTGTGAAGACAACAGCTGCCAACTCTAGATCATGAGTAGGATAATTCCTCTCATATTCTTTGAGTTGTCGTGAGGCATAGGCTATGACTTTCCCATGTTGCATGAGAACACATCCTAACCCTTTGCCCGAAGCATCACTGTAGATGACAAATCCCTCCGAACCAGATGGTATTGTCAGAACAGGTGCTGAAATGAGTCTCCTCTTGAGTTCTTGAAAACTCTTCTCACATTCCTCGCTCCAACCGAACTTTGTATCTTTCAAGTCAGTTGAGTTAGTGGAGTAGCGATTCGAGAAAACCCTTCTACGAATCTCCGATAATAACCAGCTAAGCCGAGAAAGCTACGTACTTCGGTCACTGATTTAGGTTGCTCCCAGCTTTGAATAGCTTCAATCTTTGCTGGGTCAATAGATATTCCATGACTTGATACCACGTGCCCAATGAATGCTACTTCCTCAAGCCAGAACTCGCATTTCTTCAACTTGGCATAAAGCTTGTATTCACGAACCTTTTGGAGTATCAGCCTCAAGTGTTCCTCATGATCTTCACGGCTTTTGAAATAAATAAGGATGTCATCAATAAAGACGACCACAAAGTGATCCAAATATTCCTTAAATACTCGGTTCATCATATCCATGAAGGCAAAGGGAGAATTAGTCAATCCAAAGGACATGACCAGAATTCATAATGCCGTCATCAGGAGTTAAAGCCGTCTTTGGAATGTCATCGGTTCTAATCTTCAATTGGTGATATCCGAACGAAGATCAATCTTTGAAAAGAATTTGGCTCCTTAAAAATTGGTCAAACAAGTCATCAATACGTGGCAATGGGTACCTATTTTTGATGGTGACATGATTCAACTCCCGATAATCAATACAAAGTCGCATACTCCCATCTTTCTTCTTCACGAATAGAACAGGAGCACCCCAAGGAGAAGTACTAGGACGAATAAAGCCAATGTCTAACAATTCCTGTAGTTGAGTTTTTAACTCCTAAAGTTCAACAGAGCCATTTGATATGGGGATTTAGAAATGGGTTTTGTCTTAGGGTTCAAGGTCGATACAAAATTCAATTTCACGATATGGGGGCTAGGCCGAGAAGTTCTTGAGGGGAATAATCCAGAAATTCATTAACAATAGAAATATTATTCAAAAGCGATGTATTTTTATTTAGATCGTGACATGAGCTAAGAAAGCTTGACATCCATTTTTAATAAACAAATAGCTTTATGGCTTGAGATGACGGTGATTGATTTTAATGGGTTTGGTTGCTTGAATTCGCATAATAGGTCGATTAGGAATATGAAATCTAACAACCTTACGAAAATAATCAATTTTTGCATGATGAGTAGTTAACCAATCAATCCCTAGAATTACATCAAATGCAAGTATTTTTAATGCAATAAGATCGACGGAGGTAATGTGTGGGTACCAACTTGAACCAAACAAGACTTATAAACCGTGGATGTGATGAAGGTTTCTCCCAATGGAGTTTCCACAGATAAGTCAAAGTCTAATTCTTCTTGAGTCAAATTTAATCGTTGAGCGCAAGTAGGAGAAATAAAAGAATGGGTAGAACAAGGTATCAAATAAAGTATAAACTTCGCTAGAGTTTATGATAAGCTTACCGTGATGACCTCATTCGGGTTCCTTACTTTTTACGGGAGGTCACAACAAACGCTAATCTCCCTTACACACCGGCTTTGACTTTTCGGGATGGCCTTTGGTGCCTCCATCCTACTTGAATTTGTTTTGATGATGAATGATAAAATCGGGCTAAGTGTCTTCTCTTCCACAATTATAACATGCTTTGGACGACATCGCGTAATTTGGACTGATGTGTCCCTCCCCTCCGCATTTGAAGCATATGATAGGTGGTCTTTCTCCTTCCTTAACAACGGTTGCTGGTGCTGACGTCTTTCCATCATTGTTGAATCTCCTCTTCTTGAAATGTCCATTCTTATTATTTTGGCCCTGATTACCATCGAAGTGGTTACCATTTCTGGCATGTTGATTCCCTCCATGCTTGTTGTCACCGCTTCGATGACTGCTCTCACTGGTATTATCATTTTTCCGGCTGCTCTCTTTTGGTTGCGTTGACTCGTTATCGCGCTCCACCAACTGAGCCCTATTTACAACATCTGAATACAAACACAATTTATGAGAAATAAGATGTTGACGTATCTCCGGCTTCAAACCTCTTAAAAACATTCGCGCCATTCTCTCTTCATTATCCACCAAGTGGGATGCAAACCGGGATAACTCCGTAAATTTTGCCTCGTATTGCGACACGGTCATATTGTTTTGCTCCAATTTGATAAACTCCACCTCCTTCATGTGACGAATACTTTCGGGAAAGTATTTGTCGTTGAACAACTCTTGGAACTTCTCCCAAGACATCTTGATCTGGCGAGTTGAGTCGTTTACCGATTCCCACCAAGATGTCTGCCTCTCTCGCGCATGAACATAAAGGCGGCAAAGGGAACCTTTTGCTCCTCGGAGCATCCCAAGACATCAAATATCTTGGTGATTTGCTTTATCCATGCTTCCACCATAAGTGGTTTTGGCTCTCCCTTAAACTCTGGTGGTCCCAGCTCCTTGAACTGTTTAGCGGTGACCGCCCGAGAGTTTTCAGTGTTTCCACCTACATTTTGGACAGGAGCCGCTCTCGCCTGCTGTTGCATGAATTGCATAAAGCCTCTGAACAATCCATCATTCATCATTTGGTCAGTGTTGTTGTTTGCATGAGGATTGTCGCCTTCTTGATGCACATTCTCCTGATTATTGATATGTGGAGACTCAACGGTCTCTTGTGCTCTATTGCTATTCTCAACATTTTCGGATGTCATTTTTAGATACTGCCACAAAACAAAGGTTAATTGACATGTAACATAATATCTCTAAACTCTGACCAACCAATTTAAATACAAAATAAATTTAAGTAGGTCCTACTAGCAAAGAATTCCCTCTCTCTCCCTCCTAGTTCTAGTCTCACATCTTAGCAGGATCATATCCCTAAGCTTTGATACCAACTATGGACGCCCCAAAATTAGGTATACATCACCCATCTTGGGTCGCCAGATACATGGTACAAAATTCAAATACAACTTACTAATACAACATGTATCGTGTACAATACGACAAAACATAAGCTGTGAGTTTGAATACAAATATTGTCTACTAGAGATTATACAAACTCAAAAGGAGTCCTCATTACAATTATTATCACACTATTTCACGAATAGTGAAGACTACTAATGCTATTCTCGGACCATCACTCCGTTCCCAGACTAGTCCCAAATTTATATTCTCATTTCACGAAAAGAGCGGTGAAAGAAAGGGTGAGCTCAACTAGCCCAAGAAGAAATATTATGACTAAGATAATGCAGAATAAATTATCATTAGTCTCCAACAATATTAAACTGATAAATATAATAGACATCAAATTTAACTGCAGCGGAACAAGCAATCCATTAAAAGAGTCAAGTAGAAAATAAAATCTACTATCTTTTATGATTTAAAAGGTTTTTCATCACTGTTATCGCTGAGACTCAGTTTAATAAATATTCCACATCATTGAATCACCCCTGCACTACGGCCAAGGATATTTTTTAGTATCACGACCACAATTATCCATGCACTACGGGCCAAGAATATTTGTGTATTCATTAATGGTCATGATCAGCCAACAACATCCATCCATCAATACTACGGGCCAATGAGGACTTTTACCACATCATTTGTAACATTACGGTTATGATTATAAAGAATAAATCTCGGTCATAATCATACCAAGTCCATCATGCTTTACTGAGCCACAGATGACTTTCAACATAATATAAACATGAGGATGATGACAATGATATAAAAATTCAATAAAACAAGTTCAAGAATTAATTTGTCCAAGAACTACTAATGTCCAAATTGTCAACATGATATTTGCTTTGTAGAGTAAAATTCAAGAATGATCGGAAGAATATTTCTATGAAAGATAATGGATAAAGCGCAAATATTAAGGATATTCTACTAATTTCATGGAGTATAGAAGTCAAAATTTTAACCAATTTAGAGTATAATAAAGAATGGAATAACAAAAGAAATCACAATGCATGAGGTACTTCATGCAGGTGAGTTATTCCAACGAAGATAATAAATAATGGAACGGTCAAAGTGAAAATCATGCCAAGCGAGGATGTTTCAACAAAATAATAAAGAATAATAATAAAAAGGCGGAACCATGTCCGAGCAGGAAATGCCTGAACAATGATATTCCAGACGAGAATAATAATAAAGCGAGAATCAGTCCGGCCATAAAACGCATGACAGGATATTCCAACGAGAATAATAAAAGCAGAATAATAGAAGAATGTCACCAAGTATAGGGTATTCCACGTATGCGAGTTATTCCAACAGAATAATAAGCAATGGAATAACAACAGTTCTCTTCATGAATAAGAAATAATAACACCCCTTACCATAAAAGAAACTGAATATAAGAGTAGTTAAGTAGCAGAATACTTTTCTATAGTTTCTCTATAATTTTTCTCTCTCTATAGTTTCAGTGAATTCGTAAGAAATAATGAAGGAATGAACTTCTATTTATAGGAGAATGGAAGGTGTCTTTGTTAAGAAATGGAATAACAATTATTTACGGATGAACAACAACACTTCACGCTTCCTACGATCAAGTACACAATTTCAAAAGAGTTCACGATGAATGTCTAGGTTGGAAAAATCATGCTAGCAATTGTCAATTCCCCAACTATCGAGAATAAAGGAAGATTATAAAACCTATCTATATATATAATCCACACATGTTGAAAACCTAAATATATATATAATAATAATAAATGTACTCCTCCCCGTCAATTTTCAAGCATTGCATATATATAAATAATACCTATACTACACCATCCTGACTACTCCCTCTACCAAAAACCACTATCAAATATATATATCATATATAATCACATGCACCCACATTTTATATATTATATATAAACATCCCATAACAATAATACTCCCACATTCCTCGTTCCTTTTTTTTCTTCATTCCATGTAACAAACATAAGTTCCCATCTCCACCAAAAGTCATAAACATATGGGCCCCTCCACTTACATTGAATAAATTTCTACCGATTATTTTGAAAAATGAGAAAGTAGGGGGTCCAAATAATACGCCAAACTCTACAACAAATACTGTGGCAATAATTAAACAAAACTGAGTGACTTCTCACGTAATAATCAATAGTGTGCTACTTATGCAACTACAGCGTACATTCTTGTACTTTACTAAAGAGTAGTTCAACAAAGATTAATTAACGGTAAAACTTCTGTAGTTATTTTCATAAAAATATTTTTGTCGTTTTTCTCAATCCGATAATTACATTTGCCAGGGGTCCACCAATGATTACTTGTTTAATGCGAATATTCTCTCTGCTAATAATATTCCCGACCAATGAATATAATATAACAACTTGCACACTATGCAAAATTTATAAATATTACCCACAACTATAACATTATATCAATTTAACTCCATAATATTCAAAAATAATATTTATAGAAAATTCATCTTTATTCAAAAAGTTGGGGTTTTACACTACTCCCTCCGTTCAATCTGATTGGAATAAAGTGATAATAATAATAAGTACATCAGTATAAGTATTACATTAATAAATAAACTCTCCCATCTTTAAAGATCGCTCTTAGTTCTTGAATTACAAAAGTATTTGCTTATGATGAAAAAATAACATACTAAATTTAATAATTTAATATGGAACCACATGATTTATCCCCACTTTATATAATGTATAATATACTTACTTGTTACTGATGAAATTTCCTCACTAGTGATCAAAATCTCTAGTCTTTCTTCACCCGAGCCCCCTTTGTAGCTGTTCTCTTTATCTCCAAAGTAGCCACCTCTTCTTATTCAGTTTGTATAATGAAGTAATATTAGGTTTAGCTATTTATTAATTAAGTTGCCCTAATAAACTTCTATTTGGGTTAAATTAATATTAAGGCCCAAATTTTAACCACATAATATTATATATCACTTATTAATATTTATTAGCCCACATAATTTAAATGACTACTTTGACCCAATTTAAAGACAAAAAAAATTCAAACAATATATTTAAAATACAAACATAAATACATCTTTTTTTTTCTGGTATTACATTACCTCCCCCTTAAAAAGGATTAGTCTCGGAATCAAAAGAATGGAAAGTATCTAATTATCAAAAGATGCGGATATCTCGCTCGAATAGACTCCCTAATCTCCCAAGTAGCTCACTTTCCAGGATGATTTTTTTTTTCACAAAATTTTAACAAATGGGATTGTATTCCTCCTCATAACCCGCTTTTGACAATCTAAAATTATCTCAAGTTGCTTACTTCTTCAAAATTGTAGAGGACGAAAAACTGAAGGAACCTGATTTGGATTCACTCAATTCCAACATCGGATGAATTAATTATAATTTTCTAATGGATCAAGACGTATAAATATTCTACTCGAAAATTCAACTAATCAAATTAGAATAAGATTAAAGTTACAACTTCACTCTTTAAATATAAATATAGCTCAATATAGGAGCTACCAAAACTCTAATTTGTGTAAAGGTAGATTTCAACATATGAGGAATGGATTCTAGACGCTGCAGTACTCATCAGTCCCAAAGTAAAGAAATATCCTTAGTATGCAACAAAGAAGCGTATTGAAGAAGTTAAGGATAGTACCATGGATAAGAGGGACAAAACACCTTTTCAGGTGGTAGGTGAGAAAACAGTCTGCTGTGTCAGTGGGCCAGAATGCAATTTCAGAAGATGTGAAGAAATATCTCCATCACAGTACAAAAAGTTCAGACGCATTTAATGCCACAACGGATGGATCCAACGGATAGTTTTCAACATCACATATATGCAGATCAAACAGATGAGACAGAACTAAGCAAGCATTAAACAAACAACGTGAACATCTCTCTCAAGCTCAACTCTACGATCTGAGATATTGCAAAGATTGCTCAGCTACTCAGTTCTTTAGAACAAATGCTTACACAGCGACTGAGTAGCAACCATCAAGAACACAACATTATCAACCAACTGAAGAAGGGTACCAAGTTTGCTGGACTTTAAGAGTTCGTAGTGAACTGTAAGAAAGCCAAGTTTGCTAGACTTAAAGAGTTCAAGAGTGAACTAAGAAGTTCCTGCATCTTGCTGGTGCAGAAGGAATTTGTGTGATTCGGTTGTAACGTACATCCTTAGTGGATATCCTACTCGTTGAGTAGAAGAGTGGACTAGGAGCTTTAAGTGCTCGAACCACTTAAAAACAATCGTATCATTCACATTCATATCATAACTCGCTATATATCAGTTATAATCGCCATAAGCGCCACGCCATTACTCCATTGCTTGGTAAAGGAAATTAAAACAAACATTTATTCCGCTTAAGTTTTAATCATTATCAAAGAACAACTTTAAAACGAAAAGATTTTAAATATCTATTCAACCCCTTCTAGATAACTATTGTGCCAACTAGGAACTAACAATTGGTATCAAAGGAGTTCTATTTTATAGCTTACAAGCTTTAGTAGATCCAATGGCACTTCATCAAGCGAATCCAGGACTGGGGAGGCAAAGAAGCCACCAATGTGCAACAAGGATAAATTTCTTTAATCGGAAAGTCGAGGATGCAAAGCGTACATGGACTCAATAGATGAAGATCTATTTGAGACCGCTCAAAATGGGCCCTATATTCCAACCAAGCTTGCACCAACCAATCGACGATCCAAACCAGACATGAGATCAAAGTTAAAGAAGAGTGGATGACAATGAGAAAAGAGTCAGTCTAACTTGATAAGAAGGCAAGAACATCCTGCTCCAATCCTTGAGGACGATACATTTGAAAATGTTGTAAGCAAGAAACAAATGCTAAGGAAGTTTGGGAAGCTCTATTGATCATGCACGAAGGAAGTGAAGAAATTAGAGATAACAAACAGTCTCTTCTAACACAGCAATATGAAATGTTCGCTCATGTGCAAGGAGAAAATGTAATTGCCACCTATGAAAGATTCAATGTTCTGCGCAACTCTCTACGAGCATATGGAAAGGTCTATCCTAACAAAGATCTGACCATAAAATTCATGGGAGCCCTACCAAGCAGGTGGGATGCCAAGACCACTGCAATAAGAGAGTCAAAGAATCTCAACGAAATGATAGTTCAACAACTATATAGAAATCTCCGACATACTTAACCGGAGTGGAATTTAACGTCTTTGAAACCTTATCAGAAGGAAGAAGGAAAGATAAGGGTGTTGCTCTCAAGGCGACTGAAAGTGCATCAAAAGTCAACACTGAGATTGACTCTGATGATGATGAAGACGATGATGATGACTTTGCTATGCTAGTAAAGAGACTAAGAAGGTTAAATGCGACAAGGCGTAATCAATGAAGCCAAAGAAGGTCAAGAATTCTGAAGATCCAAGATCAAATGAATGACCTATGCTACAACTGCAAAAAGCCTGGTCACTTCATCGCCAACTGCAACAAACCTATCAAAGAAGAACTAAAGAAGAAAACACATGCAAAGAAGGAATACAAAGGAAACAAGAGGCCTTAGAAAAGAGACAAAGGCCTGGTAGCTGAAGGATCATGGAGTGACTCAGATAATGACTCAAATGCTGACTCCGGAGATGAGGAAGAACCACATATGGAAAATCTGTGCTGAATGGCCAAACATGCAAAGGAAAAACAAAGCCTCAACATACATGATGTAAGTCTCGACGAGGTATTTGATTTCAACTCACTTGATGTAGACATGAATGACTTAAGAACTGCACTGCATGGCATAACTACTGATCTACATCAATACATGAAGTGGTTCCGAGTCTTGTCTAAAGATCATTCACTTCTTCAAGAGAGAAAAGAAGAAAGTTCAAGAAGAGCTTGCTTCTAACCCTTCTAAGTACTAATCTTCTTTCCAAGCTTGAGGCTGAGAATGAGACCTTAAAACAGACAACCACACTCAATGCACAAAGAGATTCTATTCTAACCTCTAAAGTTGAGGACCTAGAAAAGACTATCTCTGCATGGAATAATTCCTCATCGTCCATGGACTGCCTGCTCTTTAGTCAGAGAAGCACTTTTGACAAAACAGGTCTAGGCTTTGGGGAATTCAACTCAGAGCCTTGTGTGGAAAAGACAGTGGAAACTAGCACTAGTAATGCCTCAAGTTTTGATAGAGGCATTGCCTTTGTGAAATCCTCACAGTTGGAAGAGCCAGTTCAACCTTATTCTACTGCTTCTAGTTATACTCGAGAGAAGTAAAGGATCTCACGGCGGCACAGGCTTCATAAAGGAGAAGAAGAACTCAACCTCTACTCACCAACCTCAAGAATCGTGAGAGTCAAGCAAGACCAACTCTACGAATCAACTGGAAGGTACAAGTGAGGTAAGGAACACTCATCACTATTTATGAAACCTAAGGACATGTGGAAGAAAGAGAATCAGTTTAACAGAAGGTTAACCAAAGAACCACACAAGTCCAAATGGAAGATGAATCATCATGCACACACAGGCATGCATCATAATAGATGTTTCATATGCAATAAATATGGCCATAAGGCCACAAAATGTTATTATAACTCCATGCATGTGAGACCCAAGATTAGACAGATTTGGGTCCCCAAAGGTACTAACAATGAAGGACCCATGCAAATATGGGTACCAAAATGAAGGTTCAAATATTTTGACAGGAAAAGAGCTCCATGACCTCAACATGGTATCCTGACAAAGGGCGGTGGATGGTCGAGGCATATGACAGGAACAAAGCTCTACTATCTAACTACATAGAAAAGGAAGGTCCCTCAGTCATCTTTGGAGATAACGGCTCGGGTAAGACAAGAGGATATGGCTCTGCTGGCAATGGCGCAGTATCTTTCAGCAAAGTAGCCTATGTGGAAGGTCTTCAACACAACCTTCTAAGTATCAGCCAACTCTGTGACAAGGGTCATCAAGTGACATTCCTCAATAATCAATGTCAAGTCAGAGATTTGAAGACATCTGTTGCAAAGCTAACCGGGACAAGAGAAGGAAATGTCTACACAGTGGATCTTGGTCAACTAAGCACAGATGAGACAATATGTTTTCTGGCAAAAGCATATGAAAAAATGAGCTGGTTATGGCATAGACGGTTGTCTCTCTTAAACTTAAAAAGCATGTCCAAACTGGCATCAAAAGACCTAGTAGCTGGCCTACCCAAGTTCAAATTCGTGAAGGAAAGGCTACGTAATGCCCGTCGACTTTGAAGCGGACGAAACTCATTCAAGAGCAAGACTGCCAACTCTATTGACAAGCCACTGCAGTTGCTTCACTTGGATCTCTTTGGGCCAATCCCAACAACCAGTTTTGGAGGAAAAAGATACTCTCTAGTTGTAGTCGACGACTACACCAGATTCACATGGGTATTCTTCCTAACTTCAAAGGATGAAACAAGCTCCGAATTAATCAAGATGTTCAAACTGGTGATGAACGAGAAAGGAGAGAAAATCAAGGCCATAAGGAGTGATCATGGCAGAGAATTTGATTTCTCATAAATGGATCATTTCTGCACAGACAATGGGATCAGTCACAACTTCTCAGCTCCTCGAACTCCTCAACAAAATGGAGTAGCTGAAAGGAAGAATAGAACCTTGATTGAGGCTAAAAGAACTCTACTAGCTGCAACCCGTCTACCTGAATACTTCTGGACAGAAGCTATCAACACTGCATGCTACACGCAGAACAGATCACTCATATACTCTACGATCAAGAAGACGCCCTACGAACTGTGGAAAGGACGAAAGCCAAGTGTCAGCTATTTCCATGTCTTTGGCTGTGCATGCTACATTCTCAACAATGGAATCCAGCCCAAGTCAGATGAAGGGATCTTTCTTGGATATGCCACAGACAGCAAGGCTTACAGGGTGTTCAACAAGAAGACACTGAATGTTGAAGTCTCAATACACATCATCTTTGATGAAACTGACTTAGACAAAACAGTGCCTCAAGACACTATGACCGATAGTGCAGACACTATGAATGAAGTCGTCGAGCTCAACACTACGAACGTAGTGCCAGATAGTGAAATCGTAGAGTATAAGAATGTGATCGTAGAGAGGTCCATGCAAGACAGCGAGCCTCCACTCCAAGAAGAAGAGATAGACCTTGAAGAATTAAGACAGGAAGGCATCAGGACAGATGTCCCAATCGGCAACAAATGGGCAAGAGATCACACTCAGGATCTAATCATTGGAGATCCGAGTGCCAGAGTCAAAACAAGAGCTGCTACTCAGAATGAATGTTTTTATCTAAGCTTCCTGTCACAAATAGAGCCAAAGAAGATAGAGGATGCTATGGAAGACTCCAGTTGGATAGAAGCCATACAGGAAGAACTCAACCAATTTGAACGAAGCAAAGTATGGAGATTGGTACCAAGACCAAAGAGTCATCCCGTGATAGAACTAAGTGGGTCTTCGAAACAAAATGAATGAAGATGGGGTCATAACTGAAAACAAGGCAAGATTAGTGGCAAATGACTATTCTCGAGAAGAAGGTATCGACTACGATGAGACATTTGCACTGTTATCGATTCCAAAGCTATCGAATCTTTCTTGCTTTCTTACGCCTACATGAAGTTCAAAGTCTTTCAGATGGATGTCAAGAGTGCATTTCTAAATGGAGAACTCCAAGAAGAAGTCTTTGTAGAACAACCTCCAGGTTTCATCAATCCATCACTTTCCAATTATGTCTATAGATTATTAGATAAAGCTTTATATGGTCTTAAACAAGCACCTAGAGCATGGTATGAAATACTGACTAACTTCTTAATCGAAAATGGGTTCACTAGAAGTAGAGTAGATACCACACTGTTTCTTAGAAAGCATAAAGACAAAGTCTTACTAGTTCAAATCTATGTTGATGACATTATCTTTGGTTTTACTGACGAAAAGTTATGCAAGAGATTCTCTAAGCTAATGCAGAGCAAGTTTGAAATGAGCATGATTGGTGAGCTAAACTTCTTCCTTGGACTGCAAGTAAAGCAGACTGAAGAAGGAAGTTTCATAAACCAAGCCAAGTACATCAAAGACTTACTGAAGAAGTATGGCATGGAATCAGCCTCTCCCATGAAAACACCAATTGCTCCTGCAACCAAGCTTGACAAGGATGAGAAAGGTAAAAGTATTGATATCAATCAATATAGAGGTATGATAGGCTCTCTTTTATACCTAACTACCAGTAGACCAGACATAATGTTTGCAACATGCATATGTGCTAGATTTCAGCCTAACCCTAAAGAGTCACATTTATCCGTCAGAAAGAGGATCTTGTGTATCTCAAAGGTACACCTTACTTGGGGCTTTGGTACCTAAGGAATCCTCATTTGAACTAACAGATTCACAGATACTGATTTTGCAGGATGCAAAATCGATAGAAAAAGTACCAGTGGCACCTGTCAATTGCTAGGAAATAGACTTGTGTCCTGGTTTAGCAAAAAGAAAAACTCAGTGTCTCACTTCTAACCGCAGGTTGAAATATATTAACTTTGGCAATTCTTTGTCTTTCGAGATCCTATGGATGAGAAATCAGCTAGCTGACTATTGGTTCGATTTCAAATCTATTCCCATACACTGTGATAACACCATTGCCATAGCTATAACTCATAATCCTGTCATGCATTCTAGGACTAAGCATATAGAAATAAGGTATCACTTCATTAGGGATCATGTGCAAAATGGAACTATATCTTTACAATATATCCATACTGAAAATTAACTTGCTGATGTTTTTATAAAACCACTAGATGAATCCAGATTTAATAAGTTAATAAGTGAGCTAGGAATGCTAAATCTACAACCATGAAATATATGCTCTATATTGTGTTAACCATGACAGATACAAAGGCTGAACTCAAAATCGTAAACATGATTAAGGAAAACTCACGATCGTACAGCCGAAAAGAAAACTACCTTAACGATTGTAGCAAAGACTTAACTGTCGTAGTGCAGACTCAACGATGACACAAGCCCCATCCACAAAGCAAAAATGTATACTGTGATGACAAGATTCATAGCAAGGCAATCTCTCTAAGAGGTGCCTCAGGAACAAACCTAACCCTTGAATCTCTCCAAGAGGTTAGCCCTTCCTGAGTTACCTTAAAAGAATGCTTAGTCAAAAACTCATCACAAGGATCCCGGACTTCACTCAACGATCAGACGATGACTCAAAAAATGATTGATCAGACTCGACGATCGTAGGACAGACTCAACGAATAATGGACAGACTCGACGACCGCATGATAGACTCAACGAACATAAGACTACCTCAACGATCGTAGTCTTCCTAATATCACTCAAGAAGAAGCGAGGGGCAAATCAAGACATTATCGCATATCAAAATCGTGAGAGCCAAACAAAATCGACACTTGTCCCACTAAGCAAAAAAAGAGAGAGGAAGATTCAAGTACAAGTTGAAATCACAATTTTGAAATCAAGTCCAAAAGATTCTCTCTCTCTCTCAAAGCAAAAGCCCTAAATCAAGAAAAAGCTCGGGACGTATCTCACCTCCAACTACAGTAATCAATGGTCGCTTCAAATGTGGTATCCCATTCATGAGACTCTGTTTGTGAGTTCAAAACAGCTCCACCAAAATTTCATAAGACCCTAATGACTGCTTTGCAAGAAGAAGGCGGGTCTCGAGGAGGCTCGAGCACGGATACCTTATCTATCCCAAGTTAGTGAAAGAGTTCTACAAAAATGGTGTGTTTAAAAATGACACCATCACTACAAAAGTAAGGGAAGTAGAAATTAGACTAAAGGCAGAAGACTTCAATCTGGCCATAGGTTTCAAGAATGAAGGGCACCCATTCGTAGACAGCATAGACTTCTAAGAGGGACTAAGAAAAATACATCACAAGAAAAACCCCTCTGTGAAAGGGTACAAAAATAAGGACTTCCCACAAAGGTACGAATTTTTGGCTGACATTGTTGGGAAATGCATCTGCTGTAAGAGCTCAGGTCATGACTCGGTGAATGAAGCTCAACTTAAGCTCATGACGACCATGTTTTATGGTATACAACTCAACTATGGAGCTGTATTGCTCGAGTGGATCGGCAAGTGGATCGTCAACTCGAAAAAATCAAAAAGCCCTCAGAAGATGCTATATGGGCGTTTCTTAAGTATCATTCTACAATCTGCACTAGGTGACAAAATTGGGGATGAAGAGGGAGAAGCCATAAACCCAAATCGAAGAATGACCCAGTAATTTGTTTGAAAGCGGAAGAGAAACCTCACTTTGGTATGTACGAATGATGATGAATCCATGGAAGAACTAGGAATCAAGGATTTGAGCTTTCTAGGAAACATGTCTCATTATCGTGAAGTGAAGAAGAAGGAGAAGCCAACAAGGAGAACCTCTCGTCCTTACCGTAAAAAAAAGCAAGAGCAAGAGGAAGCTAAGGGATAGACAGATAGAAGAGCCTCAAGGATCTACTATTGATATTCTTGTAGAGTCCTCTGATATAGAGACTCTGAGGATGCTAAGAAGGAAACAACAGCAAGATGAAGCTGATGAGGATCAAGCCACCATATCACAGATCCTAAAAAAGAACAAAGCTGGCCATAAGTCCAAAAGGCTATCAACCACCTCAATCGTAGAGTCTCTACTGTTAGTGGAGACCAGACCAAACATGGCAGACAAGGAGGTAGCTGCTTCAAGAATAGTGGCTGTTGAACAGGACAAATGTGACGCCCCCAAAATAGGTATACAACACCCATTCTGAGTCGCCAAATACATGGTACAGAAAGCAAACTACAACTTTAATAATACAATTGTCGTGCAAAATACGACAACACATCTCGTGAGATTAAATACAAATATTATCTTCTAGATAATATCCACACTCAAATAAGTCCTCGTTATAATTATTCAAACACTATTTTACGTAAATAGTGAGGACCGCTAAAACATCTTTCTAGAACCATCACTCCGCACGTTACCCGACTAGTTCCTCGCTATGTTCTCACCTCAATGGAACAAAAGGAAAAGGGTGAGCTCAACTAGCCCAAATAAAGAATATTATGACTAAGATAATATACAACAAATTATCGTTAGTCTTCAACAGGAAAAATCGATAAAATATAATAGCCAACAAGTTTTAGATCAACAACTACAAATGAAAAATAAAGAATCCATTAAGAGTCAAGTAGAGAATGAGTTCTACTATCTTCTAAGATTTAAAAGTCCATCATCAATATTTTATCCATGTAACAACAATCAATATACATCTTTAATCAAATATTCATCTTTGCACTATCTGCCAAAGATATTCATTTCATATCACCCAGTTGGTCATGTTCATCTCAACACTGCTCATCTTTGCACTAAGGGCCAAAGATATTCATCGATTAATCATTTATCTTTGCACTACTGGTAGTCAAGATATTTAGTAATATCATCATTTAGGGGTGAGGATGATGAAAAATATTTTAAAGGAAACGAATCCAAAGGAAACGGAAGGACAAATAGTAGGGATTCATATAACAGGTTTATCCAAGATCAATAATACTTCATAAATACCAATTTTGAAGCGGAATTCAAAATAAAGATCAAAACATGGATACAATCAAAGATAGTAACCATAATAGATATCTTGGACAAAAAGAAGAAAATTTCATTTTTCGGTGAATAGTGTCGTATTCGTGAATAGTGCCGTATACATGAATAGTGCCGTATACATGAATAGTAATCCCGACACAAAAAGTTCCAAATTTAATAAAAATTCAGATCAATACTTCGACATAATGATATTGAAGAAATAATATCATATATGAAGAAAATAACATCTCTTACCTCAAAATATCAGTACTTCTGATCGAAATATCGGTATAAGGCTGAAGAAAACTTGCACTGATGAATATAAACTCACAAAGTATCTAAATACTCATAAAGTATATAAATACTCACAAAATACACTCAATAATCTAGAGAGAGAAAGAGAGAAAACTTGTTTCTGGTGTGATTTTCAATTCTAACTTAGCCCTCTATTTATAGGAAAATGTTAGCAGACTAGACCTGCAACCTGATGGCTTTACCTGCTACTATTCCCACCCACCACATTTGAAATAAATTCAGCACATTTCTTCACCAACCACAAGTGGGGTCCACTCAATTCTAGAATTTTTCACCAAAATCATTTATAAACCTAATTTCTGAATCAGTCACCTCTTAAAATTCATAACAAATCATACGTTCATTTTTAACGGTTCAAAATTTGTGGACATATACTCAACTTATATATGTATAACATATCCAAAAATTACAATGATCCAACGGTCGGATTAAAAATTATAACTCACACAATATATCTCAAAAACACTGGTTTAATTTTTAATACCTTCATTTCGACAAAAATACTGATAAAACACCTCAACATTAACTCCTTCATTTTTAACTACAATAAATATATCCAACATTTATATCCACATAAAATAAATATTTCCTTATCATATGAATCAATAATTAATTATTCATAAATAATATTACGTAATCACATTTATGACAACCAGTAGCTCCGAGGAAAGAGGGCTTTCAATAAGAATTTCTCCTTATCGCACGCAATTAGGTGACCAAACCTCTCCTTGATGAACTTTCTAGACATTTCCAATAATGCTATCTAATAATATTATTCAAATAATATGAATTATTGATCCGATAATGGGAAATCATCATGCATGTTGACAATTATCAAACAACAATAATATAAAATATCAACGCAAACAATTATTGAATCAATAAAATAAAATATTGAACAAGAACTACTATAACAATTATTGAGTAGTACCTTCACGTAAGGATCAATAATTCATCAATATCGTGCATCCACGCCAGACATCGATATTTTAACCACCGGGTATTCCAACAAAGTGTTAATTCGTGAATAACTACTCTGTTATTTTTATAAAACTCAAACTTGTCGCTTTCTTCATTAAACAGCTTATTACATTATAGGCCCACAAATGATCACAAGGCTGGATGCATTTAATATTCCCCGACAACAAGAATATTCCATGACCAAACGAATATTCCCCGACAACAATGATTATTTTATAACCACTTGCATATTTTGTAAAATTTGCATATTTTACCCATAACCAGAGAATTATATTAATTTAATACCTTATTATTCACAATAATAAATAGAGGAAATTCGATTTTATTTATAATAAGTTGGGGTCTTACAACAAAGATGAGATTCTGGAGAGTCCTGAAGTTGTGACTAAACCCAGCAAAGCAAGGAGAAAACTGGTCAAGAAGTACATTCTTGAAAATGAAAAGGTGATAAAGAAGGAAGCAAAGAGAATGGCTGTTAAGAAGGAACTGTCCAGAGCAAGTCAAGAAGAAAGTGCTCCAGCTGAGGGGGAGATCCCTGAAATTCTCATGATAGAGAATACACCGGCTGAGGGGGAGATGTCTCCAGCTGAGGGGGAGTTTCTGAACTCTCAAGAAGATAATCATGCTGAGGGGGAGCCTCATGATATCCACATGGCAGAAGAAGAGGTCCCTGTACAAAATAAAGATGAACCTGTGCAATACCATCCAGAGACCATTGAGATAATGGAATCCTCAGAAGAGATCAAAGAAGAAGAACAAGATGATGATAATGATGAGCTCGAAATCATTGGTATAGGTAAAGGTGGATATAGAAGCTATCTGTATAATCAAATGTTTTCTTACCTACCCATGATGGCATACCATCAAGCTCAAATCCTGAACTCATGGGATCACATGTTCTGGAGCTTCAAAGAGTATCCAGCCATCTCAGTTCTGGCTCATGGATTCCCAGGGAAAGTTAACTTTGCAAAGAAGTTCGCCATCGACCATTCTTGAGCCAAGGATAAACTTGAGGTACTGATTATCCCTGATATCTTCAAAGTTAATAACTTGCCATCATCTTCATTCAGTCAATTCTATGAATTTCCTCGGTGGTTGGAAGTGATCCTTCACCCACTCAATCAATTTCAAATGAGAATCCCAAAATTTCAGAATCGAAGAACCAAATGAAGTCAACTTCACTTTGCTCCCACAAATCACCACCCCTACGATTCCAGACTCCAACCACATCGTAGAGTCTCACATTGAAATCGTAGAGTCACCTATCCCAGACATCCAAACCCAAGCCCCTCCATCAGACATACCATCCTACTCATCAAATGACTACTTTAGTCTTGATCTTGATCTTTACAACTTGCAAGATCAATCCCAACAAACAACCCCTCCAACCAACAATCCTCAAACCAATGATACTCTCCCAAGCCTGCCTACAAAGGATGACTTGAAAGAAACTTCTGAGAAAATGGTCAAGTCTATAGAAGCAAGTTTGGAATCTCACTCTGATCTCATCAATATCTGGTTGAATCAAATGATCACAGCTGCAAATAATTTCTCTGGCACTATGAATACTGAGCTTACAAAGAAGTTGAGGGAGATTATCCAAGAAATTCTTAAGAGCATGAAGGACAGAGATGAAATTCACTTCCAGATAGCTGCAAAGCAAAGAGAGGTTGTTCTTGAAATGCAGAAATATCAAGACACTCAACATAAACTTATGCTAGAGAATATCATCAACTTGAAAGCTTCTGTCTACGACTTCCAGAAATCTTATGTCAATCAATAAAAACAGAATGACATGGTTCTAACAGCCCTCCGAAACAAAGAAGCAAGATCTGACAAACAGATCAAGGAAAATAGAGAGGACATTGCTCAAACATGAGCTTGTCCAAGGTGTTAATCGACTGTTTGCTGATATTTGAACCCTTGATGCTGACATAAAGGGGGAGAATAAAGGGAAAGGAGTTCAGGGAGGACACGACAGAGGCAGAGGAGGTCATGGAACTCAAGAAAGGGGAAGAGGACAATATCAAGCTCAAGCATCACGAAGCCCTCCCGCAAGACAATTCCACAGTCAGACTCAACGATCTGATCAACAGGAAATTGAAATGGCTATACCATTAAGCCATCAGGATTCAACTCCCAGCTCACAAGATGTGTCTACTGTATGCATAAGAATACCAACTGGAGATCCTGCATTCATGCACAAACATGAGGAGAATCAAATACTAAGTCTAAGTGAGCTGGAAGAGTTAGCTAGAAACGAGGAAGCTCAAAGAAAAAAAAGGGCTGAGGAGTATGCCAACCCACCTTCACGAAAGAGGTCAAGGAAATAGAGATAAGTTGAAACTTAAATTTCTTATTGATGTAATGCTGAATTGTAATATCTTCTGATCATCAATAAATTCATGCTTATTCTCTAGAAATTTTAGCTACTCACTGAAATACTAAGTCATGTTTAAATTTCCTACAAATGCATCTAGTCACTAATAATCATGACAACAAATCTCCTTGGTTATGTCAACATCAAATAGGGGGAGATTGTTGGGAGAATGCATTCTATGATTTGATGTTTTAATGTATAAGCTCATGATTGTTTGTAAGGTCCTTCAATGAATTTATGTACAAGGACTTAGTGATAGATCAAAGTTGTTAGGTTGATCTAAGATCTTAACGTGTATCATTCTGTAATGGAATGTATAGATAGAAAGATCAAAGCTGTTAGGTTGATATTGAGATGTAATAGATAGGTTTCGAAGAAATCATAGCGTATCATCTGATCAACAGTGCAGAAGTCAAGACAGAAACGTAGAGCTTAACGGATCGTAGTGTGTGCCTGCCTTGAAGGGACTTTTCAGAAATCGTAGAGTGGTCACAACGTTTGCCGAGCCAAACTCCACAATTGCAGTGTGCTGAAGGAAACATGAAGTTTACAAGTCAATGATCGTAGTGTGCTCTAGGGAACGTAGAGTCAACAACACGAGCAAGTAAGGATCGTAGTGTGCAAGGGTTTAAGAGAAATCATAGTGCTCTCTAAATGATAGCATCAGATCAAGCATTAAGGCAACAAGTCACTACGATCTGAATCGTAGAGAATCATAATCCAAATCGAAGAGCATCATCTGTCTCATGTTAGAAAACGTGGAGCCTCATGATTTGTGTAAAGGTAGATTTCAACATATGAGGAATGGATTCTAGACGCTGCAGTACTCAATAGTCCCAAAGTAAAGAAATATCCTTAGTATGAAACAAAGAAGCGTATTGAAGAAGTTAAGGATAGTACCATGGATAAGAGGGACAAAACACCTTTTCAGGTGGTAGGTGAGAAAGCAGTCTGCTGTGTCAGTGGGCCAGAATGCAATTTTAGAAGATGTGAAGAAATGTCTCCATCACAGTACAAAAAGTTCAGACGCATTTAATGCCATAACGGATGGATCCAACGGATAGTTTTTAACATCATATATATGCAGATCAGACAGATGAGACAGAACTAAGCAAGCATTAAACAAACAACGTGAACATCTCTCTCAAGCTCAACTCTACGATTTGAGATATTGCAAAGCTTGCTCAGCTACTCAGTTCTTTAGAATAAGTGCTTACACAACGACTGAGTAACAACCATCAAGAACACAACATTATCAACCAACTGAAGAAGAGTACCAAGTCTGCTGGACTTGAAGAGTTAAATAGTGAATCAGAAGAAAGCCAAGTCTCTTTGGACTTGAAAAGTTCAAGAGTGAACTAAAAAGTTCTAGACTCATCGTCTAGAAGGAATCTGTGTGATTCGGAAGTTATGTATGAGACATCCTTAGTGGATATCCTACTCGTTGAGTAGAAGAGTGGACTAGGAGCTTTAAGTGCTCTGAACCATTTAAAAACAACTGTGTCATTCATATTCATATCATAACTGCTATATCTGTTATAACTGCCTCACCCTCATTACTCCATTGCTTGGTAAAGGAAATTAAAACAAACATTTATTCCGCTAAGTTTTAATCATTATCAAAGAACAAGTTTAAAACGAAAAGATTTTTAAATATCTATTCAACCCCCCCTTCTAGATAACTATTGTGCCAACTAGGAACTAACATAACCGAAAAGTCTAGAATAACCGGAAAGTTGATTTACTCCAAAAGATTAATCTTATTACCTCGAACCTCTACAACTCCTCAAAATTACAAGAGATCCTCTGTATTTAATAGCTTTCACTTTATCATAATATCCCACCGATACACATACCTCAAATTATCCACAAACTTAAAAAAAATTTAAAGCATAACCCAAATCAAATCAAATTCTAAATTCTAAGATCTCATAATAATTGATACCTGAAATAACTCTAACAAATAATTCTTCAATATAAAATATTCGCTGATATAAGTACTCATATCATAATCGCATCTCATATAAGATCGTTTTATCACAATTATTAACTAATATCATTGTTCCAACGCATAACAGTGATAATCTTAACAAATTATCTTACCTTTCTCAAATCAACTACAACTCGAAAAGTGGAGGACACTTCGTCAAAATCAAGACCAACCAAACAGAGAACAAAATCGAGTAGAACTCCTACGTCTACCCAGTGATTTACCCACAACTCACAAGTCAAACCTAAATAGGTTTTCTACAAGAAAGAACCTAAGCTCTGATACCATCTCTGTAACACCCCCTTCCGAAAAAGGAAAGAGAGGCCACGAGCAAAGCACAACAAACCTCAAAATAAGTAAACAGAGCACTAACAACTTCAAAATATTAATAGTGATATCCATCAATGAAGTACTAAATACAATTCTCTAACTAGAGTCAAAATAATCAAAACTAAAAAAAGTTGAATCAACCTAGATGGTCAAAGACAACTCTCTCATCACACTAGCCCTGAATCACCCCTACAAACCTGTCGGAAGAAAAACACAGCATGAGCCAATTGCCCAGTACGGATATAGATAATACAAAGATGTATAACCGAAATACAAAATCAACTGAAGCAATATACTTAACAAAGCCTCAAGCTTAATGACTGACGAAAATATGATATCCAACGTCTGAATAGAATATATCTGAATCAACAGATTTAACGAGACAAACAGAAGAGTGAAGAATGAACTGAAGTAACTAACTCAATTAATTAAACAGAACATAAACAAACAAAACTAATACAATGAAATAATAGGCTGAATCAAATGGCTGGGTGTTATTTCATACCGAGTGAGCTCAGAAATATACATTGCCACACAGGCAAGTCAAAACAATGTCATACAGACAAGTCAAAACAATGCCACACAGGCAAGCCAAAATAATGCCACACAGGCAAATCACACATTGGACCGCGAATCCAAATGTATGCAAATCGGATAGGTGTGTTTGGCACAACATCATCAATCTGCAGAACATAAAACTAGGGTTAACCCATACGCCTCCCACAACAAAACACCAAATGGCCCACTTCCTTCGGAGCCCAAAACGGAGACGCCATGGACTAATCACACCGCCACGGAAAGTGTCATGCCTCTCGTGCCAAGATGACATGCCTGTGGTACCCCCACAGGTGGTTATAGCTCAAGTATACCCTACGATATATTCTAACAAAAATACTATGTCACAACACATGCGACATAATACCAACAAAAGTGTTCTATATGTACATGTTAAACCAAATCAAATTATAGTCACAAGGTTTCAAAAAGAAGGTAGCAACATATCATTTCTACAATTATCAAAATAAATACTAAACATGATATCCTAATTCAAAAAGTACAAATACGAGTCATGTGTATCAACTCCAAAATGAAACTAATATATTTATTTCACAGAAAACAATTATGTGAAATCATAACAAAATTTGAAATAAGGAAACAAACGAACAAATCAAATTTAACAAGAGTATCGCTGAAAGAGTACGAAATTCGTACCTGAATTGAGCAACGTAATACCCAAAATTTATATTCCAAATATAACTCGTTAAGTTCCTTCCGTCCGAACTAATTACACAAATTAATAATACTAAATGTAAGTACATTTATAAAAATATGAACACTTCTATTTGGTACGACTATAAAATATAATTACTTATAATATTAAGATTTAATTCATTCCATATAATCTTACATATTTATTTGTATAACATCTCTTGCAAAATATGCAAGTTTTCGTAAACTTTAATTACTACTGCCATGTATTTTTTTTATTTAAAGAAATCATCAATTTATTATTTTAGTATCTCCAAAATCAATCACAGACTACTCCCTCCGTTCAATCTGATTGGAATAAAGTGATAATAATAATAAGTACATCCGTATAAGTATTACATTAATAAATAAACTCTCTCATCTTTAAAGATCGCTCTTAGTTCTTGAATTACAAAAGTATTTGCTCATGATGAAAAAACAACATACTAAATTTAATAATTTAATATGGAACCATATGATTTATCCCCATTTTATATAATGTATAATATACTTCTTGATTCTTGATGAAATTTCCTCACTAGTGATCAAAATCTCTAGTCTTTCTTCACCCGAGCCCCTTTGTAGTCATTATTTCTTTATCTCCAAAGTAGCCACCTCTTCTTATTCAGGTTTGTATAATGAAGTAATATTAGGTTTAGCTATTTATTAATTAAGTTGCCCTAATAAACTTCTATTTGGGTTCAATTAATATTAAGACCCAAATTTTAACCACATAATATTATATATCACTTATTAATATTTATTAGCCCATATAATTTAAATGACTACTTTAATCCAATTAAAAGACAAAAAAAAATTCAAACAATATATTTAAAACACAAACATAAATACTTTTTTTTTCGGATATTACATTATCTCTGAACAGTTGGTGCACCGCATCGATCCATAAACTGCTTTATATGTACTTATTTGTTTTAACTATATCTCTATATTTCATATGATTATTATTTTTATATAGAATTATATAATTATAGAGTTACTCAAACATATATTTTAATTATTTTTATAGTTTTTTATATCAAAAGTTAATTTATAAATATTTTTATATATAGTTGATATGTATTAAAAATATAATAATGTTAAAATTGTAACAATATTATTGAAATTTTAATTGAACGTTCATTCTTATATTATTTGTTAATATATCTCGAGTTATTTTAAGAAAAAGTAAATTTATTTAATAAATATTAAATAAAAAATATTAATAATTTTATTTGATATAAATTGGTGCTGTGCATTTCAAAATATAAATCGACTCGTTCGATTTTAGTATATAAAAATCTAAAATCACCACCGGTGCGGTGCGGTACAGTTCTGGTTCAAATTTTTTTAAGAATAGTACAGTTCCAAATTACTACCGCATAATTGTCATCTCGTTCAGATTGAATTTGGCTCCAACTTGATCAATATTAATTTATGAAATTATAATATTTATTGACTTGTTGACTCCTTTTTTGTTTTAAGCCAGATTTCTCATTTTTGACAGTAGTACGTGCATAATACTAAAAGTTGACTTATTTTAAGTGACTTTTGTGTTTGAGAACTACTTAAAAAATCACTTATGAAAAATAAATGTAAAAACATTAGTTATGTCCCACAGTTCTAAAATTATAGATACAATTTAATTTTTGAGATCAAATGATAATATATTTAATTTTAAATTAATATAAATTTATTTAATTTTAATTAATATAATTATTATAATTGTATAGTATATAAAAAAAATTATTAATTATAAAATTTATTTCATTTTAAATTTTTATAAATCATATCAATTATATTTCAAATTTTGGAATGAAAATAGTAATATGTAACTTATCTCAAAATAACTTATAACTATAATATAATTATTTTAAAATAAATCCCCAAAGTTGAATAAAAATAAAAATAAATGAAATCTTTATTACATATATAAGCTTGAGGAATTTTAGGGTCTTAAATTTGGGTTGGGTATCTGTCATTTTTATATTAATTGATGATTTAATCACTTATAAAAATATTATAATACTCGTTTGAGATTCTATTTTTAATATATAAATCTCTTTTTTTTTCTTTTTTGTTAGTCACGTACATAAAGAGAATTACATTTTCACTAATTTTTTTTTTAGTAGATTCATAAGATTTTTCTCAATTGAATAATAAATAAAACAAATAAATAGAATCCATATTTACATAATTAAAGTTTTATTAAAAGACTGTTAATATTGTCTGAATAAAATTATTATTATCAGAGCAATAAATAGCAAAAGTGTTATTTAAAGTATTAAATATAATAATTATAAAATAACATAATTTTTATTCTGACACTATCAACTATACTGCAAAAATATCAATTTTTTTAAAAGTAAAATAAACAATTCTCTTTGTAAATAGTATACTCTTATTTTCTGCTTCAGTACAAGAATTAAAAGAAAGAAATACATGATGATATACAAAGGACATTAATATTTTCACATAAAAAATTAATATTTTTATATAATTCATCTCACATGAATAGTGAGGATTTAATGCGAGAAATATTATTTTAAGACAGGAAAAATATTATTTTCTTATATAAATCTTCAAAAAAAACAATTTATTTTTACAAATCAACCCCCTCCTCTCTCCCTTATATTCTCTCTTCCTAATTCAATGGGCGTGTGAAAGAGTTAAAAATAAAATAAAATAAAAATAAAATGGATTGAAAGACAGCAGAGTCGACATATATGCTCAGACACAACCTGCAGCACAAACATATAATACGGAGTAATTATACATATATACCCATTGGGAAATATTAGAACAAGAAATTAAAGCCTGATTTTACCTTTTGCTTTTAAATGCTCTCAACAAGAACTGTGATTCTTTTTCTCTCTTCTTTGCTTTACTGAAATTCGTGCACTGTTCTTTCTCTCTCTGCCTGTTACTTTATCTCTCTTCAAAATGAAATGGCTGTGTTAACTATGGCGAGCAATATCAACCCCAACATTGATGAGGATGTGAAACCCACCATTTTTCATGACTTTTTGGGTAAAGGGTCTGGTTCAGATTCCTCGCCGGCGGTGGCTATGGCCGGCGCCGGCGACGCCAGGCCACAGTCGGAATCTGTTGGGGCTTCTTCTAGTGGTGGCCGTGGACCCATATCCACCACTTCTGATCTGGGTTCTGGTAACAACATTTCCCCCATTTATTACTTCTCTGTTTCTTTGATTTGTTCTTTAATTTGTGTTTTTAATGGTTTTTTTTTTGGGTTTTAGTTTTACCTATTTGATGAACAATAAACCCCACTTTTCCTCACTAGTTTTCTGGATTGATTTTTAACTAATGTACTGATTTTTAACTGATGTACTTATGTTTAATGCTCTGTTTTTCTATATCATTCTTTTTACTCGTACTCTTTTAATGGCGTAGGTAGTTTTATGGAGTGGTTTTAGTGAGGTCATCAGTGAAGTTAGTATCTTGTTTATATAAAATTTCAAAGTACATTTGTATGTGTGCTGTTTTCACCAGTTCATGTTTCTTGTGTTTATGAGCATTAGTTGTGCTCATGTGTTTAGTATTTGGTACGATGTTATGCTTCAAGGAATAAATGAGCTTTCTTGCATAAACATATGGGGAATTTTATTCATGCATTTGGTTATTAATGTAATTGTATGGCTATTCGATTATTGATGACGTTTTTGTGATGGATTTTGATTTTTAAAATGTAATTTGATCATTCTCTCATCAACTATGGTAGAAAGACAGGTTGGAAATCATATTGAGGGGGTGCCATTCTACGGTCTAAGAAATGATTTTTCGGGACAGGAGATAGCTAGCAGATTCATGGGCAATAAGCGAGGGAACTCAGATTCCGCCTTGATTGGGTCTTCAAGAGACGGGGTGCTGCAAATGCGACCAGACTCTCTGGAGAGCTCGCATTTGGCGAAGGTCTACATTGTCTAATACTACTGTTGCTTCTACTAATATTGTTACTACTACTAAATTGTTCTTTATAATTTTTGCAATTTAATCTATGTTGTTTACATACATCTCTATGGGGCTGGTAGCTGCTATGTTTGCTTCTGATACGGGGAATTTTGTTTAAATTCAGATGCTCCGAAGTGCTGGCGGAGAACGACCTAGACGTCCCCAGGATGAGGAAGCATTATTTGGTATGCATCCAATGAGGCCAACTTCTGCCTCTCTTATGTTACAGCAGGCCACTAGTGGTAGACGTAGAGCTGATACCAACACTTCCAAATGGGAGAGAGCTATTCCCATTAGTGTTGGCCCGGTATTGCAGTATCCTCCACGTGTAGGCCAAGTTGTTCCTTTTGGGAATCAAGCCCCATCAAACAGATTCAAAGACGCCAATGCAGGGCCCTCTATTATATCTCAAGCTGCTGATGAAGGATCAAGAACTGGAATTAAGGGGTCTGGGATTTTGAGCTCCACTAATGCTAGTGGTGGAACTGCTGACAGAAATGTGCCAAGTGGTGGCAATCAGAAGTCAGGAATTCGCATTTCCGAGCCAGAATCCTCTTCGTCTCAAAGGTAAATAACATAACAAAGTAGGTAACCTCTTTGTTTCTCAGTTCAACTTTTATGCTGTATATTTAAGTGTTTTATATGAAATACTTTCCATCTATATTGTTGCAGTCGGCAAGGAGTGACATCAGCTAGTCGCCAGATGACTATCTTTTATGGCGGTCAAGCCCATGTATTTGATGATGTTCACCCAAACAAGGTTTTTCATCTGCTTGTTTATGAGGAATGAATGACAATTTATATATCTGGTTGAGACTGTAACTTGTACTTTTATGTTTCATACTTGAGTAAACTGCTTAGCTAACAACCAACTCGGCTAATTTCCTCCACAATTATCAATAGTTGTAGAAGCAACTTATATTGCTTGTAAATCATAATCTTTCTGACATTGACTTGAGCTTTACTTTTATCTGTGAAAGATGCTTTCTGGCCTTGCTTATCTTTCTGAAGCCGTATTGCTCTACCCAATAAAAAAACATATGCATCATGTATAATGTGAACATAGGGTTGAGTGCCGCATAATTATTTCCCCCTTCTGCTAGAAGCCAACACTTACTGATTGTCTAATGTCAATTCTTTGCAAGTACATGAGGTGTGTCATTGTTACTTTAGAAATTTCATGGGCTAATTTGTAAAAGAAAGTATTCACCAAAGTTAAGTGATACTCTTATTGACCTAGCGAACCGTGTATTGGTACTTGCATTCCTAAACATGGTACTCTGATACCTTAAATCTAGTGTACCAAAATATTTCTTTGTTATTTTATAACCTGCACAAATATCAATATTCTAACTTAGTACTAGATGCTTAAACATCACGTTTGTTTTAAATTATTTATAGAACAATCAACGATTCAATAAAAAAACTTCAATAAACCATATTTTTTTTATTGCATTCAGATTTTAGGAAAATTCCTAAGTATAAGCACTCATATCAAGTTATCCTATCTTATCCCCTTTTAACCTATGTAATGTACCAAGTACCGATATTGGTTGCACGAACCGAAACGAACCTCTTAGTTAACACCAATATTGACTTCGAAATCACTTGGTTGGGACATATTGCATGTCACTTCAAAAGTCATCGCCGCCACAGCAGACAAGTTTAGATGGGTGCACATACATCATGAAATCTTCATAATACATGTGCTAAAACTCAGTTTAGCGTTGTCAAATAGAATTGGGAATTTATGGCACTGTTGGTTTGGAGTTATTGGGCCTTTGTGGTGCTCATTTTATCAAAAGTTTTGCGTAATACAACCAAACTGACTTATCACAGAAAAAATGAAAAAGAATAAGATAGGGTCAAATGTAGCCTACTGATTTACTTGTTAGGAAAACGAGTAAGGCTGCAAAATCAGATGGCACTATCAAATGTGCACCTTCAAATTTCAAGAATGTTGACCATGGTCTATCATTATTGTTAAAAGACATGATTTGTTACAACAAACTATGGTCAAACATTGAAATCAACCAAAAAATTAAAGATAAGAGCACAAGATTTACGTGGATAACCTAAATCGGAAAAACCACGGGTGAGAGACAGAAGATATCACTATATCAAAGTGTGAAGAATACAATCTTTGAATAGAACTCATACACAAAAACCCAAATACACCCAAAGGTCCCAAACTATTTCTTGGCTAAAAACTGGGAAAGAAAAGAATACAAAGACCATAGTTATAATAGCGAGCAATAGTATACACGCGTATATATATATATATATATATATATATATATAGCTAGGTTAAAAACATAATAAACCCAAATAACATAGCATGTCCATATGGCCTCAGTCCTCTACTATCACCACTAAACATCGTCTTTCTTTTCCCTTCATGTCGCTACCAGTGTTGTTAAAGGCATGCCTAGGCGCGAGGCACATCACAACACACGCTGGGTGCCTCGCCTTGTCTGGGGAGCGACTCCTTCAACGAGGCGCACTAGTCGCAGGCTTCATTGAAGTTTTGTGTTTTTTCCTAAACAGTCTAAACCATCAATTGCAGCCTCCTCCTCTAGGTAAGTCTCTCTCTTCTCCTTATCTCTTCTCTTGTTTTTTTAATTTTTTTTCTCTTGCCCAAAAAAACTATTTTTTAAAATACGAAGGGGTTATGATCACAGTTGTCACGACGTCGCTTTAGAAACACTCAAGGCGTCCTTGTACGTAGCATCATCAACAAGTCGACACTTGCCTTGGGGTAAATTTGCGCCAAGGCGAGTGCTCGCAACAAGCGTCCACAAGTCGTCACCAAAGCGACACTTTGGCCGCCTAGTTGCCAAGGCGAGCGCCAAGCCAACTTGGTCAAATTAGAAGACAACACTAAAAACTTCTGCCCACTTTGACTTGTCGACCCACACGCAGCATCACTCGACGATGGTTGCGACACACACAACAACTATTAGGGAAACTTCTGTTGTGAAGATCGAAAAAGAAAAATAAACGGGTTGGGGCATAAGAAGAAAGAATAAAGTGCCTTTTAACTTCTAGCTATCACCAACAAGCTACTTTTGTTCTTTTTCTCTCTTTTTTAAAATTTAATTGCTAGTTGTCATCCAAAAAAGATTTTAATGTACTGAAGTGATTCATTACCCCTTAACAAAACAAAATAGTTGTGTTCCACGTGTTTGTTCTACACGCTGACCATGATTTTTTTTTAACAAAATAATAAATATTTTTTTCCTCATAAAAATGTAATAAAATAATAATTTTTTTATTTTAAGAAGTAACCTTCTCTTTCTCCATGAATTATTAATTGCAACTTAGTTTTATTGCATGTACAAAGACTCTTAAAAGTTATAATTTTGACCACAAATCATAAAAACTCGTGTAACTCCAATTAATATATAAATAATATTTTTCCCTAAAATTAAATGTATATTTTATAATTGTTTAATGTATTTTTTAGTCCAAGACGTGAGAAAATTAAATAATAATTTTGGTTCAATGTACTTTTAATGTAAAATAAATAATGTATAAATTGCTTAATGTGAACGACTTATATCCATTATACGGACGCCATGATGGGAGCCTAATCGCTAAAGCGCCCCATCGATTAACTCGCCGTGACAACTATGGTTATGATGCCCAATTTTCTTCAAAAATTTTAGAACTTTATTACACTACTATTCCTAAGTGTTTACTAACTTGTTAAATAATTAAATATATGTATATATCTTATAATTTTTTAATATTTAAATATGCATTTATATTGTTGTTTAGTGTTTACTACTTAAATATATGTGTAATATTGTAAGCATTTAACTATGTACTTATAATTATAATCTAATTATAAAAATATCACTATACGTCAACTATGCTACTATACTGCCATGCATTTATGGTCCTTGAACTTGTTATAGTAACTTTTGAACATGCCTAGAAGTTTTTAAAAGTACATAATAATTGATAAATTTGATATATAAATAATTAAATATATATATATATATAATTTTTATAAAAGATGTACGCCTTTCACTTTAATGAGACACGCGCTTGCTTCATACTTAGGCCCCAAGGAGATCTTTGCGATTTGGTGCATCTCGTGCCTTAAATAACCATGGTTGTTACAAAATATTATCCGTGAAGCAAAGTTAAATGTCGGATCTTGAACTAGAATTTGAGACACAATTCATGATTTTGTGATAAACCACATCTCTTTAGTTGCATGATCTGAGACTTAGATTATGACCGCACATCGCCGAGGGATGCTCTGATTAGTTAAAATTACAACTTTAGTTCTTTTGGAAGGTCTATGTAAAAGATGGAGGGTTATATAATTATGGGACCTACACGTTGTCAGCCTCATTTGGTTAGTCGGAGTCGATAAATTGCCTTTTCCCCTTGGTTTGAATTTGTTTTCATTCTCAGCATTTGTTCATTGTGGTAAATATGGCAAATCTGCACAATTTGTATTCCCATCCGTTATATGGTGGTTGTGCCCATACAATGTTGTCAATCGAGGGCAAAACATTTTTTGTGCTTTCGACTTTGGAAAAGATACAATTGCTTTGGTGATTCTTTAACGCGTCATTTCGGGCTTTTAGTGAAACAACCCGGTCAAATCTCGAGTCCGTAATAAATCTAAGGTCAAATCCCAAGTCCGAATTGAATCAAATCCATCCAAATAAGGCCTTAAACCACCGGCCCAAATAGTATCTTCAGCCATCTTAGCCCACCACAAAGCTCACCCAAAAGGTCATGACTAAAAAGTACTATTGTTAGTAATTTTAATTCTTATACATAGACAAAATTTTCCCATATTTTTCGATGTGAGACCTGGGTGTTATTCTGATTATGGTGAAATTTTGCTATATAAAGTCTTTACATGTATAATACTTGAAATTACTAATCACATCTCATTATTGAAGCGATGATTAATGAAAATGATCTGAGTCAGCGAAATTTCGGCAACACGGATGCTCTTTTGAACTGTGGTAAGTCTCTCTCTTCTCCTTATCTCTTCTCTTGTTTTTTTAATTTTTTTCTCTTGCCCAAAAAAACTATTTTTTAAAATACTAAGGGGTTATGATCACAGTTGTCACGACGTCGCCTAGGAAACACCTTGGCGTCCTTGTGCATGAGCATCAACAAGTCGACACTTGCCTTGGGGTAAGCTGCCAAGGCGAGCACCTTGGCACTTAGGCGTCCACAAGTCGTCACCAAAGCGACACTTTGGCCGCCTAGTTGCCAAGGCGAGCGCCAAGCCAACTTGGTCAAATTAGAAGACAACACTAAAAACTTCTGCCCACTTTGACTTGCCGACCCACACGCAGCATCACTTGACGATGGTTGCGACACACACAACAACTATTTTGGGGCATAAGAAGAAAGAATAAAGTGCCTTTTAACTTCTAGCTATCACCAACAAGCTACTTTTGTTCTTTTTCTCTCTTTTTTAAAATTTAATTGCTAGTTGTCATCTAAAAAAGATTTTAATGTACTGAAGTGATTCATTACCCCTTAACAAAACAAAATAGTTGTGTTCCACGTGTTTGTTCTACGCGCTGACCATGATTTTTTTTAACAAAATAATAAATATTTTTTTCCTCATAAAAATGTAATAAAATAATAATTTTTTTATTTTAAGAAGTAACCTTCTCTTTCTCCATGAATTATTAATTGCAACTTAGTTTTATTGCATGTACAAAGACTCTTAAAAGTTATAATTTTGACCACAAATCATAAAAACTCGTGTAACTCCAATTAATATATAAATAATATTTTTTCCCTAAAATTAAATGTATATTTTATAATTGTTTAATGTATTTTTTTAGTCCAAGACGTGAGAAAATTAAATAATAATTTTGGTTCAATGTACTTTTAATGTAAAATAAATAATGTATAAATTGCTTAATGTGAACGACTTATTGCCATATGGACGCCATGATGGGAGCCTAATCGCCTAGGCGTCCTATCAGTTAACTGCCGTGACAACTATGGTTATGATGCCCAATTTTCTTCAAAAATTTTAGAACTTTATTACACTACTATTCCGGTGTTTACTAACTTGTTAAATAATTAAATATATGTATATATCTTATAATTTTTTTAATATTTAAATATGCATTTATATTGTTGTTTAGTGTTTACTACTTAAATATATGTGTAATATTGTAAGCATTTAACTATGTACTTATAATTATAATCTAATTATAAAAATATCACTATTCTTGCTATGCTACTATGCTACAGACGTATGGTCCTTGAACTTGTTATAGTAACTTTTTGAACATGCCTAGAAGTTTTTAAAAGTACATAATAATTGATAAATTTGATATATAAATAATTAAATATATATATATATATAATTTTTATAAAAGATGTACGCCTCACTTTAATGAGACACGGCGCCTTGCTTGGCGCTAGCCCCAAGGAGATCTTTGCGATTTGGTGCATCTCGTGCCTTAAATAACCATGGTGGTTACAAAATATTATCCAGGCCAGGTTAAATGTCGGATCTTGAACTAGAATTTGAGACACAATTCATGATTTTATGATAAACCACATCTCTTTAGTTGCATGATACAGACTTAGATTATGACTGCACATTGGCCGAGGGATGTCGGATTAGTTAAAATTACAACTTTAGTTCTTTTGGAAGGTCTATGTAAAAGATGGAGGGGTTATATAATTATGGGACCTACACGTTGTCAGGCCTCACTGGTTAGTCGGAGCTGATAAATTGCCTTTTCCCCTTGGTTTGAATTTGTTTTCATTCTTGCATTTGTTCATTGTGGTAAATATGGCAAATCTGCACAATTTGTATTCCCATCCGTCATATGGTGGTTGTGCCCATACAATGTTGTCAATTGAGGGCAAAACATTTTTTGTGCTTTCGACTTTGGAAAAAGATACAATTGCTTTGGTGATTCTTTAACGTCATTTCGGGCTTTTAGTGAAACAACCCGGGTCAAATCTCGAGTCCATAATAAATCTAAGGTCAAATCCCAAGTCCGAATTGAATCAAATCCATCCAAATAAGGCCTTAAACCACTGGCCCAAATAGTATCTTCTTAGGCCATCTTAGCCCACCACAGGCTCACCCAAAAGGTCATGACTAAAAGTACTATTGTTAGTAATTTTAATTCCTTATACATAGACAAAATTTTCCCATATTTTTCGATGTGAGACTGGGGTGTTACAGTTACGGTGAAATTTTGCCTATATAAAGTCTTTACATAGACAATACTTGAAATTACTAATCACATCTCATTATTGAAGCGATGATTAATGAAAATGATCTGAGTCAGCGAAATTTCGGCAACACGGATGCTCTTTTGAACTGTGGTAAGTCTCTCTCTTCTCCTTATCTCTTCTCTTGTTTTTTTAATTTTTTTCTCTTGCCCAAAAAAACTATTTTTTAAAATACTAAGGGGTTATGATCATAGTTGTCACGACGTCGCCTTAGAAACACCTTGGCGTCCCTTGTACGAAAGCATCAACAAGTCGACACTTGCCTTGGGGTAAGCCGCAGCGAAAGCACCTTAAGCACTTAAGCGCCCACAAGTCGTCACCAAAGCGACACTTTGGTCGCTTAGTTGTTAAGGCGAAGCGCCAAGCCAACTTGGTCAAATTAGAAGACAACACTAAAAACTTCACGCCCACTTTGACTTGCCAACGCCACACGCAAAGATCATCACTGGCGATGGTCACGACACACACAACAACTATTTTGGGGCATAAGAAGAAAGAATAAAGTGCCTTTTAACTTCTAGCTATCACCAACAAGCTACTTTTGTTCTTTTTCTCTCTTTTTTAAAATTTAATTGCTAGTTGTCATCTAAAAAAGATTTTAATGTACTGAAGTGATTCATTACCCCTTAACAAAACAAAATAGTTGTGTTCCACGTGTTTGTTCTACGCGCTGACCATGATTTTTTTTAACAAAATAATAAATATTTTTTCCTCATAAAAAATGTAATAAAATAATAATTTTTTTTATTTTAAGAAGTAACCTTCTCTTTCTCCATGAATTATTAATTGCAACTTAGTTTTATTGCATGTACAAAGACTCTTAAAAGTTATAATTTTGACCACAAATCATAAAAACTCGTGTAACTCCAATTAATATATAAATAATATTTTTTCCCTAAAATTAAATGTATATTTTATAATTGTTTAATGTATTTTTTAGTCCAAGACGTGAGAAAATTAAATAATAATTTTGGTTCAATGTACTTTTAATGTAAAATAAATAATGTATAAATTGCTTAATGTGAACGACTTATTGCCATATGGACGCCATGATGGGAGCCTAATCGCTTAAAGCGCCCTATCGCTTAATCGCCAGTGACAACTATGGTTATGATGCCCAATTTTCTTCAAAAATTTTAGAACTTTATTACACTACTATTCCGGTGTTTACTAACTTGTTAAATAATTAAATATATGTATATATCTTATAATTTTTTTAATATTTAAATATGCATTTATATTGTTGTTTAGTGTTTACTACTTAAATATATGTGTGATATTGTAAGCATTTAACTATGTACTTATAATTATAATCTAATTATAAAAATATCACTATGTTGCTATGCTACTATGCTACAGACGTATGGTCCTTGAACTTGTTATAGTAACTTTTTGAACATGCCTAGAAGTTTTTAAAAGTACATAATAATTGATAAATTTGATATATAAATAATTAAATATATATATATATATAATTTTTATAAAAGATGTACGCCTCACTTTAATGAGACACGCGCCTTGCTTCGCGCCTAGGCCCCAAGGAGATCTTTGCGATTTGGTGCATCTCGTGCCTTAAATAACCATGGTGGTTACAAAATATTATCCAGGCCAGGTTAAATGTCGGATCTTGAACTAGAATTTGAGACACAATTCATGATTTTATGATAAACCACATCTCTTTAGTTGCATGATACAGACTTAGATTATGACTGCACATTGGCCGAGGGATGTCGGATTAGTTAAAATTACAACTTTAGTTCTTTTGGAAGGTCTATGTAAAAGATGGAGGGGTTATATAATTATGGGACCTACACGTTGTCAGGCCTCACTGGTTAGTCGGAGCTGATAAATTGCCTTTTCCCCTTGGTTTGAATTTGTTTTCATTCTTGCATTTGTTCATTGTGGTAAATATGGCAAATCTGCACAATTTGTATTCCCATCCGTCATATGGTGGTTGTGCCCATACAATGTTGTCAATTGAGGGCAAAACATTTTTTGTGCTTTCGACTTTGGAAAAAGATACAATTGCTTTGGTGATTCTTTAACGTCATTTCGGGCTTTTAGTGAAACAACCCGGGTCAAATCTCGAGTCCAGAATAAATCTAAGGTCAAATCCCAAGTCCGAATTGAATCAAATCCATCCAAATAAGGCCTTAAACCACTGGCCCAAATAGTATCTTCTTAGGCCATCTTAGCCCACCACAGGCTCACCCAAAAGGTCATGACTAAAAGTACTATTGTTAGTAATTTTAATTCCTTATACATAGACAAAATTTTCCTATATTTTTCGATGTGAGACTGGGGTGTTACAGTTACGGTGAAATTTTGCCTATATAAAGTCTTTACATAGACAATAATTGAAATTACTAATCACATCTCATTATTGAAGCGATGATTAATGAAAATGATCTGAGTCAGCGAAATTTCGGCAACACGGATGCTCTTTTGAACTGTGGTAACCTTGTTGGGCATAAAAGCCTTTAACCTTTAGGCATAAGAAAATTAGAAAAGATGAACTCAGTGCTTATACATTTACCAACTTATCGAGCGGTTGATGCATTTGCAGTTCCAAACGCACTTGAGAATCTTATTCGTTTACAAGCAACTTATTTCAACCGTAGCTTATTTAAATCACAAACGCAGCGTTTGGGCTTAAACGTAACGCACCAAAATTGGTGCTCTAAACGTACTAAACGCTACCGCTACAATCGCTAGTAAGTAGTAATTGAACATGTGGTTGTCTTCTTATATTGATGCCTCAAGTGGGATGAAAGGGGTGGACCTAACATCTGACTTTATTTCCATAGAGAGGATGCCTTCATATTCCTACTTACTTTATCATGATTCACAGCTGGGTCTTATTTGTTGTACCAAGAAATGCCATAATTAACAAAAACAGAATAAACAATTTTTTGATACTTGTAAAAAAGAATTAGATCAGATTCTTAACTAAAAATATATGACTAGCTAATTGTGAGTGAAGTTTGCAACTGTATTTCATGTTGTTTACCTATATCTTAAATTGCTTTGCGTTGTGCAACACTCTTAGTTATTTAATCAGTGGATTCTTTCCATTCTCTGTGGGTATTCTGACCTGCCATTTTTTCATTCATGATTTTAGACTAATATTTTTTTATCTTCTATATGTAAAATTCAGAAGCATACAGTGAGCATTTTTCTTTGTCGTCCATTTCAGGCAGATGTAATAATGGCCTTAGCTGGATCAAATGGAGGATCATGGTCCACAAATTTCACATCAAAATCTGCTGTTAGGCTGCCCCCTAGTGAAAATAATCTGCCTAGTGGTGAGAATGAGGCAGCCATACCCACTGAACCTTCATTTCCAAGGGAATTTTGTGGCAGGTTATCGGTGGCTGGGAAGTCTAGTCATGGGTTTGGATCTGTTGATCGAATGTCGATGCCCCCAGGTCAGCAACTTAATTCTCCAGAATTTTATTGATTGTTCCTTGTGAATTCATTCCTTTGGGAATTGGGGGTATGAGGTATGAACAGCCTGAGAAACATTTTCCCCCCTTAAATGTTGGTGGAACCTGCAGCCACTACCAGTGGCGGAACCAGAACATTTTTAGAGGAGGTTAAAATACATCAGTAAAAAAAAATTATTTATTGACATTTGGGGTGCTTTTTTCAAATTCATTTTGCTCAATTATAGTATTTCACAACATCCTATTTCAACCATTGTCAATCTTTGAGTTGTGAGCTTAATGACTTTAAATACACACACACACAAATATATATATTAATTTTCCCCAAACTATGGGACTATTAATCAGATTTTGAAGTTTTTAGTCAACTGATTAGCTACTTTTATAGATAAATTACAAATTATAATATTATATATTCAAAACCTTATATTGTGGTTCATATGATTAATTAGCTTGAAAGAAGGAATTCCAGGAACAAAATAAATAGAAGATGGATTTAATAATCTTGATAAGAAAGAACTATGGTACACTTATGGTCACTATACTGGGATCCAAAAAAAATTATTTTATTTTTTTTAGCCTTTTATTTTTAATAAACAAAATCAAGAGAAAAACAAAGAAAAAAAGAAAATACATAAAAAAAGGAAAATGAAAGCAAATAACCCCCGAATATTACAGGGTGGGGGGTCATATGATCCCCCTAGACCCCCTGGTTCCGCCAATGGCCACTACCTTAGTCCTTAGGGTGTGTACTAGATAAACCACCAGCTGCACGCAAAGGAATAGGCCATATATGTTGATTATGGACATAAAGGCTACTGTTCTAGTATATGAGGTTTAAAATCAAGTCTTGCATATAGATATCTACTTGTACACTTGTCAGAGTTAAATAAGCATTATTTATGGATCTAAAGTGACTGATCTGTTGTACTACTATGGAATTTGGCCTCAATCTTTGATATAAACGCTGAGCCCTGGATGCCTAAGCCAAATACGTTGGATCTATGTGCATCATGAACTTTTTAAATCCAAAGGAAAGTGTCCATGGAAGATTTAGGACCTTTAGTTTATAGATGTTAGTGGTTATAAAGTTTTCTATATTAAGTTGGTTTATGAATCCAAGTTATATCCAACTTTGAATTCTTAGCCCTAATAGTATTTGCAGCTGTTTTCTGATAAACTTTTAGTAGGATGAAGTGTTCAGATTTTTTGTAAAAGAAAACCTTTGTACATTGCAGCTTCACCTTCTTCTCCTAATTTCTTGTTCTTTGGTGAGAATACTACATCATCCTTATTTGTTTCTTCCTTTACTGATCAAATAAACACCATTTAATCACTAGTGTTTTGGTCTAATTCACCTTATCTAAGCTTACCTTACTGTTTCGTGAATTTCTTGCTCAGGACCGAAGCCAAAAGCAAGATAGTTTTGGTAATCGGTCTGCCTTTGTTCCAGTTCATTTTGTTTCTGAAACTTTCACCCTTTTTTCTGGTTTACCTGGCCTAGCAGTGATAAAAATGTAAACTTTATTTTTAAAGTTACAGCACTAGAAGGAAAAAGAATCAATTTTATCTCCTAAGGCCCAAATTCCACGGGGCGGACGGACCTCCTACACACAATTACACATCCACGTTTTTTTGTTATTTTTGGGAAAAGTGCAGTAACTAAATGCATAAATATTTTGAGAGAAGCCTATCAAATGTCATCTGCAATTATCTTTTCAATGTATGATGATTTTCATATTCCAGAGCATGTTTATGTGACAATTGTGCCAGACTTGCCACTCGTTGATGCCTGTTTTTCTATATGCAGACATGATTCATTTGGTCATGATATGCATTTAGCTATCTTAGAAAGGTTTTCTGGAAATTGTTTCACAGGATTTTATCAGGGGAACATAGTAGTGAAAGAGTCCAGAGACCTGAATCAAGCAGCTGAACCCAGTATTGAAAAGAAACGGGAGGTATGATAGAACTACAATTTGCATCAGCCAATGTTAAATGAGTAGTTATCCTTGGAAGAAATCAGTTGTCTGCTTCATCTACAATGCAAGCAAACACATTTTACCTTTTTATTAGTTTATACTGGTGTTCTTGTTTTGTCTTGCATTTTTCCTTATGTACAGACCTGGTTAATCAGTTGGAATGGCCACCCTATAAAGAACTCACTTAATACCTCTAATTTGGTTCATCATTTCATGCATAACTTGAGGAAATATTTGTTTCCTATTTTTAATGCTCACTAGGAGGTTTCTAGGATCACAAAATATCTAGAAATCTCTCAATGGTATGGGGACTCCCCCCCAATTCCACACTCTTAACGCGTAAGGGTAATTTTTTTTTAATTTTCTATTTTATATATCTGAAGTTTTGAATTTTGGCTAGTTCATCAAATCTATGTCCCAGAATTCTTTAAATATTTTTGCGTCTTTGTTACATTTATTCCAGAATTAGTCATTGCTCCAATTTAAGGGTGGGTAGTTCCTATTATAGAAGTAGTTGAATAGATAAGGACAATCCTAACCGAGGCATTAAGGTGTGTTGAAAAACCTTTTTTTTAATGGTGATACGTCCCTTTTCTTTCATGTTTTAGTGTCTGTTAATGTCATATTACGTCTTGAGGATGTCGCCAGATAAATGTCACTTGCACATGATAACAAACCGGTGACCCGACGGCTGTAGTCGCCGGGAGAACCCCTCCGGTGTAGAAATTAGTATAGGCAATAGAGGCATTAACTAATATGAGGGACATATGTTTACCATTCCATATATATAGGGAGAAAGAGACTTGGCCACCATGTGGGCCACTTGGGATTGTGGTGGAGGATTTGCTCTGGGCTTTGGCCATGTCCATATAAGATATTTGGGTCCAGTTGGTGATATTATATCTTAACATTGTCACCCACTCCCTTATTCCACTTTAGTGGTAGGAACTTTTTTTGCCTATTACTCCGATGTCCGTAGAAAACTCAAAGTTTTGAATTTGGAGGAGAAACTGTAGGCGTTTACCTCTGATGCCCGAAGAAAACTCAAAATTTTGACTTCGGAGGAGAAACTGTAAATGCACTGTTTAAGGAAGTATGTTCTAAACCCTGATGTCACTGTGAAGTGGTTTGGCATTAAGCACCTCTTCGATTTGGCGAAAGATGTAATGTCATTTTGCGACCTTATTGAGGCCCAGCCAGAGCTACATGACAAAGTTGTCCAAATGTGATCGCTTGCCAGATCTACTTCTCTTGTTGACATTTGACCATCTGTAACGAATCACATGTATGGACGAACTTTTTTGGCTGGAGCCGAAGCTGAAGCTTTAGGATGTCTAGCTTATTATGTCAAAGCCTAAGCTGTTGGACTATAAGCTTGTTTGGCCGTAGCCTAAGCTATTAAACGTCGAGCTTGTTAGGCCAGACTCCAGAGCTAAGGCGAGCTAAGGCGTTTGGACGTATGATGGATGACCCATTCCTTTGGAACTTTATAAAGCTGTAAAGGAGTAGGAGACTGTCCTTCTGCCATTGGAACTTCAAAAGTTTGTTGGGTGGCATGTTTTGTAATTTTGCTGAAGTAGCTGGGGCTGCTGGAATTTCTGTAACATTGCCAGGGTCCTGTTTTACTGCTTAACAATTGCATGAAGCCTTGTTCAGCTTGTTAAACTTACATAAGTTGGCTGAAGCTCATTGGGCCAGCTAGTTAAAGAGAGTAGGGCTGCTTTAATGTATTTCCGTAAGTCTATGTTGGGCCTGAATATCCTTCTCCCAGCTGGTATAGTCCGATCTAAGAGAAACAAGTAAAGAGCTGAAGGCTTTTATTGGCGACATGTATGGGGCTGAATGTTTTTTCATCTCTTATCTTTCTTTGGCTAAACCCCCTATTCTCTACCTCTTAAAAGTTATTTTCTTCGGATTATCCGAAGTTGAGTTAAGCGGATGGAGGAGATGAAGAGGTTGCTGAAGTCGATTTTTCCGATGGGTTTGACAAAATCCGAAGGTGATAGTGGACTGCCGATCTGAACCTGTTGCTTATCTCTTTTTTTCGAAGTCTAATCGAGGTTGATTTGGGCGGTGTGGTTGGTGGTTGCCGACGTCATATCCATTGGGCAGTGTGGTTGGTATTTTCAAGAAGTTACTGCCGAAGAACACCAGCTATTGTTTGATGACCCACAATTGGGCATGGCTGAAGTCTTTCTGTGTGTTTGACTGCCAAAGTATTGCCAAAGTTGGAGCCTAAAGTTACTCAAGTGTTGTTGCTGAAGCCTCAAGTAACTTTTGCCGAAGTGGTATGAAGAGATAGAGATGGTGAGAATTTATTGAATCAGTTTGCCGAAGACGTTTTGTCTACCGACGTGGTGGTATCTGAAATAGTGCGAGTAGATTGATGGGTATGTGATCATGCATATCTTTTCAAACTCACGTGAGAGTACCCTTTTTTCCTTTTTGTGCATATAACATAGTCGCATAGACTTGTACTTGTGGTGTCTGACTTAAACATGTAGGCATGACCCTTTGATATTGATTGTTGAGAGTAATGAGATACTCTTTGTTGCCAGTCACATGGGCATAGTAGAACCCATGATTTTGATTGTTGAGTGTTTGAGAGTAGGAAACAGTAACTTTTTTTGTAGCTCATCTCCGGCGGCCAAAATTTATGAGTCCATCTCTATCTCTTCTTTTTAGATCAAAGATGGTTGTAGAAATACTTTAAATTGTGATGGATAAGTCGGAGAACATAATTGAAACTTTTATGCAAAAAATGGTGGAATGGTAATAAAAAGGTGGATTTGAGTCTCATTCCTCTTTTCTTTTATTTTTTTCTTGTTCTTTTTCTTTCCTCTCATTTCCTTGGATCTGTTGTTAGTACTAATACAATTTTAGATCGGAGATGACAGAAGATACATTAAGGCGATGGAGCTCAAATATTTTTTATGATGACTTGATTGGAACATGCCGGAAAAAATGGTGAGATGATAAGCAATATTTCGGTGATAGATGACTCTCTAGAAGGCCCCTTCTTCTCCAGTGATCCGAAGGTTGTAGCCTCCTGGGGAAGAAACCCTTCTTTGTATGAATTAGTACAGGACATAAGAGCATTAAGTGATATGAGAGACATGTATTTTAGAGAGTGTGACTGTTTGAGCATACCTTAGCCTTGTTTACCATTCCATTTATGATATATATGGAGAGAGAGAGAGAGAGAGAGAGAGAGAGAGAGAGAGAGAGAGAGAGAGATTGCCACCATGTGGGCCAGTTGAGATTGTCGCGGAGAATTTTCTATGTGCTTTGGCTATGTCCATACAAAAGAAAAAAGAGAAGAAATTTGGTATTTTCAAAAAGTTACTGTTTATTTCTCTCTCCAACACTAAACAATCAAAATCATGGGTCCTGCACCCATATGATTGGTTATGTTGTACAAAAAAAAAGTAGCACTCCCATATGGGTTTGAGAATACATATATGATCCACATGCACTCCATCACATCAGTATACTCAGTATACTCGCACCATTTCAAATACCACCACTTTGGTAAGTAGACCTCAATAGACAAACAAAATTAGGTTCAACATAATCCCATCATCTCTATCTCTTTGGACTACTAGGGCAAAGTTACTCGAGGCTTCAGCAGCAACCACCCTATAAAGAACGAACTTTCTAATTTGGTTCATCACATAACTAGAGGAAATACTTGTTTCCTAGTTTTAATGCGCACTAGGAGGTTTCTAGGATCATAAAAGATCTAGAAAACTCCCTGGTACAAAGAGTACTACCCCACCCCCCACCCCCCAACCCCCAAGAAAAAAAATAATCCCACACACGACACACCTTCATGCATGAGGTTTTTATTTTATTTTTTATATATTTAATCTGAAATTTTTAATTTTGGCTAGTTAATCAAATCTGTGTCCTAGAATTTTTAATATTTTTGCATCTTTGTTACATTTATTTATTCTACAATTAGAATTGCTCAATTTAAGGATAGGTAGTACCCCTATTATGGCAGTAGTTGATTAGATAAAAGAGAAATCCTAACCTAGGCATCGAGGGGCATTGAAGAACTTCTTTTATGGTGTGATACTTGTTCCCGCATATTGAGTTTTCTTCCTGGTTTTCGTGTCAAATTATCTCCAATATCATCAAAGCAATCTGCATATTAGCAACTCTGAAGATATTCTTCGGAACTTCTGTGCTAAACTTTTTGATTCAATTCTCTAAATTATAACAACTTCCGTGGCCTATGCTTACTGCATCTCATTCAAATAAAAAAAAGATTTCATTAAGCTACATTTTAGCATTATACTCCTCAATTTTGAATTTCCTTTGAGGGGGGCAACACAGAGGTTGAAATTATATAATTTCTTACTACTATTTTCTGCTTGGGTCATTCATAGACCTTACTTTACACTTGAGGGCTCACTTAAATTTCAATTTATCGACTTGCATGTGTCAAGTTTCTGACATTTTGAGCTTAGTTCGAAGAACATTGAAAATACATTTGATGTTATAACACAGTTGTACTGCTTCAGTTGAATATTGAAACTCCCAGGTACTAAAATCAGCAGATTTCGACCAGGCGATCCTACTCATTCTTTTACAATTAACATTGTTACTATATCAAGTTTTTGTTGACATACTTCAAGAGTCTTGTTTGATGTTTGTCCTATGTGTTCATAGTTTTTTTTTTTGGGTGGTATGAGTTGGTTATAGCAACTCAGTAACTCATAGCTCATATGACAAGAGAAGGAGGACTGCCCTTATTCAATTTACCTCCCTCATAAAACTCTTTTTATGGTTCTAATCCATGCTCATAGTTGCACTCATGATAGTCTCTTTTCCTGTAAATGAAATCTGACCACCCCCATTCCTTTCCTAAATCTGCATTTTATATCCCCAGACACTACCTTTCTTCTAAATTCCTTATATTAGTGAACTACCTATTGGATTTTTATTTTCACTATTGTCTTGTTTGCTTTCAAATTTAGACGGGAGACTATTAGTCTTGGAATTATAAAATGGCTTAATAGTGTTGGGATTATAAATTATAATCTCGAGATTAATAGTCTTGATATTATAATCGAGATTATAGTCCTTGCAAACAAACATATTGAATAGTTACCAGATGATGTTATTAGCACTCTGTGTGGGAATTCTTTTTATTGCTCTTTGATGAACTGATATTTCTGACATGTATTTTTGATATTTTTACGTGGTTTTCTCTCACATGAGCATACAGTGGATCCCACTTTCATCTGAGAAGTGAAAATAGTGCACCACTATTTTTTTAAAGGATCTCATAAGAGAGACTTGGATATAATTTTTACGATAATTTTTTGAAATGATTATTTTCGCAAGAAAATATGCTAGTTTCACATGGTTTTTTCACATCTGGCTTGACTATTAATTTGGTCTGGTCTAGTCATGTCAGGTCAGAGGAATCTTGTGGAATTAATATATTTGCCATACGAAATTGACGATTCTTTATAATAGTAATATTGAGTGATATTCTGATCATTTACAGAAATATATATATGTGATGACTGGAGAAGTTAAATACTAAAAGGTATTTAGTCAAAATAATAATAATAATAATAATAATAATAATAATAAATACTAATATAAAGTGAACGCTTCATAATCAATAACAAGAAGTAACGAGTTGTAACAATCAGGAAAAATAAAATAAAATAAATTTTATCTTTTCCTAAAAATTAGACAAAAGGATTAATTGTAAAAAAATAATTGAAGTTGGTTCTTTAATGGTTAATTTGTACTACTACTATTCAGAAAATGTTTCATTTTCGACTTTCTGAAATTAATGTGTGAAATCCAAAAAATTAAAAAATGATGTGAATTCATATTAAAAATGACAAATTTTTGTGATTAATAGTATTTTTTTTATAATTTACAATATTAATGATTATTTCGGAAAAAAAACAAATTAATACTTGCAGACAAGAAAAACACGGTCAAATATGTTTTGCTCACTCCGTTCTATAATATATGTTGTTTTAGATGATTTTATTTTTTTAAAATTATTTGATATTTTATATAATCTAAGAGAATTAACCACAATCTTTATAAAATTACCTCTTATAGGAAAATGTTACAGATGTGAGTATGAGATAAATATATGGTAAAGGATATTATAGACAATTAATATTATATTTAATATTTACAATTATTTCTTTAATTTTTGAGCATATTTTTAAAACATTATATATTATGGACGGATGAAGTAATATTTTATAAACTAGTTGCTTAAAGAAAAGGAACACTCATCACTCTAACCTATACATTTTTTTTTTGTAATTAAAAAAAAAATACTCTAACCTATACATTTGAATATAAAGAGAATGGGTTAAATGTTTTTTTAATCACTGTACTATAGGTCGATTTATAGATGAATAGTTGAACCTTTTTTTTTTACAGTCAATTCACTGTACTCGACTTTTCTAACAAAAAGTTAAAAAAATCATTAATTCTGTTGACTTTAACGGAAAAATGTTGAGTCAGTTGCTGAATTGTCCAAAAAAAGTCTATGTGGCAGTTAGTATGCGACGTGACAATGATGATGTGAATTTGAAGGAAAAATTTTATGAAAAATGAAAAAAAAAAATTAAAGTATAATATAAATTTTAAAAATTAGCCAAAAAATAAGAAAATAAATTAAAAAAATATTTAATTATTTTTATAATTAATATCAAATAAAATTTTATTTATAATTAAGCCATTTATAAAATATAAAAACTAAAAGTTTGCTAATTAAAATTATATGTAAATTTTTTTGAATAATTATGAATTTAAATGTGAAAAATATGTTAATTACTGTTCATAATTTTTTAATAATATGATAAAAAAATTTGGATTTATATTTTATAAATGGCTTAATTATTCATAATTTTATGAATTTCGCCAAAAAGTATTCATAATTTTATATTTTATAAATGGCCAAAATTTCGGAGGAAAATTATGAATTTTGGCCATTTTATTCCTCCAAATCCACATAATTCGCCATTTTGAATAAAATTATTTTGGCGAAATTCATAATTTTTGAATAATATGCTAAAAAAAATTAAACAGTAATTAGCATATGCTAAAAATAAGCCATTTGTTGGGTTAGAAGCTTTATTTTCTCTTTTTTTGGCAAACTTTTAAATTTTATATTATTATTTATAAAGAATTAAATAAAAATTTATTTAGTATAAATTTTCCCTTTTAGATCCATATATTCAATTATTTATAATTTCCTTAATTATATTTATAAATAATTAAACAAAAATTTATTTAATATTAATTACAAAAATAATAAAATATATATTTCATTTATTTTATTATATTTTGACAAAATTTTCTGAATTTTATTATTATTTGTAAAGAATTAAATAAAAATTATTTGGTATTAATAAAAAATTAATTAATTATATTTTTCAATTATATTTGCTATTAATTATATAAAAAATAACTAAATAATTAGCAAATTTTTAGTTTTTATGTTTTATAAATGGCTTAATTATAAATAAAAATTTATTTGATATTAATTACAAAATAATTAAATATATATTTTATTTTTTATTTTTTTTGGCTAATTTTTTTAATTTATATTATACTTTAAAATATTTTTTTTCATTTTTTTATAAAATTTTTCCTCCAAATCCACATCATCACTGCCACGTTGCATACTAACTGCCACATAGGCGTTTTTTAATAAATTAGCAGTTTTCCGTTAAAAAGTCAACAGAGTTAACGGTTTTTTTAATTTTTTGTTAGAAAAGTCGAGTACAGTTAATAAAAAAAAATTCAATTATCCATCTATAAGTCGACCTATAGTACAGTGACTGAAAAAATATTTAACCCTTAAAAGAGCATGTCCATCAAGTGAGTCTAATTTAAGTTCAACTTATATAAAATTAGTGTTATATATTAGAATTAGAGAATTGTTATTTTCACAAGTAAAATTTGATATTTTTATAAAAAACTTTGAAAATTGATAAATCTACAACAAAAATGATATTTTCACATGAAAATTATCGCTATAGATCCTATAGCGCTATATATCTATAACGACATTTTTCATATAAAAATATTAAAAAGTATTGTGAAAATATCAATTTTAAATTTTTTTATCAGACGAGTGTCAGACTCATATTATTCATGTGAGACGAGTGTCAGACTCATATTATTCAATTTTTAAGGACTATTTTATGATATGGTCAGTTTTTTATTTAATCACATGAACTACAGTAGAACCTCTATAAATTAATACTGTTGGGACTGAAAAATTTTGTGACGCTTCCAAAATAGGTATACATCATCCATTCTGAGTCGCCAAATACATGATACAGAATTTAAATACAAACTTAATTATATAACTGTCGTGTAAAATACGACAAAACATAGCTGAGAGTTTTGACACGAATATTATCTTCTAGACAATATCTAAACTCAAATTGAGTCCTCATTATAATTATTATCACACTATTTTATAAAATAGTGAGGACTACTACAACCACCATCTCGGACCGTCACTCCATTCTCCGACTAGTCTCGGCTACGTTCTCATTTCTTGAAGAAAACAATGAAATCAAAAGGGTGAGCTCAACTAGCCCAGTAAGAAATATTATGACTAAGATAATGCAGAATAAATTATCGTTTGCCTTCAACAATGTTAAACTGGTAGAATATAATAAACAACAAGTTTAACTATAGCGGAACAAGCAATCCATTAGAAGAGTCAAGTAGAGCATAATATCTACTATCTTCTATGCTTTAAAAAGTTTATCATCAATTTTATCACTGAGACTCAGCTTAATAAATAATCCACATCACTGAATTATCCATGCACTATAGGCCAATGATATTCATTAGTATCACATCCACGAATTATCCATGTACTACGGACCAAGGATAATCGTGTTATCACCAATGACCATGATCATGCCAACAACTGTTCATCAATGCACTACGGCCAATGAGGACATTTATCACATCATTTGTAACATTACATGTCATGATTATACCGAATAATCCCTGGTCATATTCATATCAATTTGTCAAGAATAAACATGTGAATAATATTCCTATTTAATATATGATTTGATTATGATATATATGAATGAATATGCAAGTATGCTTGCATTAAGAAAAGCTGTAAAGTCCTTTGTTAGATAATAGAAATATATGTACAAGGACTTAGAATGAATTGATCAAATATGTTAGGTTGATCTCCATACATAAGCAAAAATGACTTTGTAAAGTCCTTAAAAAGAAATGATGTACAAGGACTATAAATATAGAAAGATCAAGCTTGTTAGGTTGATCTTATGATGTAATAGATAGGTTAGTCTGATCGTCGAACACCGCACTGTAAGTCGTAATCTACCAGGTGAGTCAAGGTTAACTCAAGAGCTATCTAGGCAGAATAGGAGTATGCAAGATAGTAGATCTCGGAGTTCGTAGACTGCCAGAGGAAACGAAGAAGAATCGTAGTGTATTGAGTAGAGCTTCCTCGGGATCGTAGTGTGCTGAGGAAGTCATGTTCGAGAATCAGAGAGACCGACGCCACTTTCTGGCCGATCGGTCATCCGCCAAGCCAAGACAGAACGTAGACTACACTCGAGTCGTAGAGTCTCATCGATGCCAAAGCCAAGTCAAGGATCGTAGATCACACTCGAGTTTCGTAGAGTCTATTGATTATACGCAGAGATCGTGAGTCAAGCAAGATCGGATGAAGACAACAAGCACAAGGCGTAAATCGTAGTGTCAAGATCGATCTCGGGATCGTAGTGTCTGCGACAAGAAAATTTGAATCGTAGAAGTCGCAGAACTACGATCTAAGAAGAAGTGCTCACAATGCCAAGGATGAATCGTAGAACATATACGGTTCTCAACAAATGAGCACTCCTGAACATCCAAAGGAACGAAGCCTCGGTTCAAGTTTGCAAGCTACATCCAAGAAACTAGAGAGCACTCGGCGAATGGCGGCGCAGCTAACAGAATATCTAAGCACCAATAAGAATCAAAGATCAAGATTGAGTTGAAGGCCATTCATAATGAAGTCTTACACAAGGGATCAAAGAAGACTTCGTGGTGACTAAGGAAAGTTAGCTAATGTGACGACCCCAAATCCAGGTACTTGAAACCCGAACTCGGTTCTCCACGATACCATTTCTTTAAGTGAATAATACTAAATAATAATACATTCGAACTTAATTTACATACATCAAAGTTTACTTCCCATTGCGTGACCTTCAAATACATTCCTTACAATACTTGAATAGATACCAATACAACTATAACCATTAACTCATAATACACACTTATTCGATCACTTTTTCTTTTCCTTTTGTTCGTGCTCGAGCCTCAAAGGTTGCTCATACATAATCGAAAATATTTAATTTAAGCAAGGATGAGCATTTAAGTGCCCAAACAAGTAATACCAATTATATATAATTTGAAAGAATATAAGTATTCTCTTTACATAACACTTCTACAACGAATTGAAAGTTGTGAAGTAATCTGTCTTGATAAAAATTCACATAACAACTCTCTTCAAATTCTTTAAATTTGGCTCGCTCTACCCTTGAATAGGGTTTAAGAAACATACTATGAACATTCTTTTCATTTTCGAAAAGGTTTAGCGAAATTCTATCCTCAAAACCGTTATAACTTACTTAGCACGCGGAGGGTGATCGAATTTCATTGTACCCTATATTGATCAATACTACATAACTTGAGGCGAAATTCATCGCTTTCACTCTATCCGCACTTGCGTAAAAAATCTTCCCATATAGGGATGTTCATACATGCACGGGTTCCAAACCCGAAGGTTTTAATCTTGCTTTCAACAATAATATGTAATTCAATATATATATACGGGTAATTGACAAAGGTGTATCAACATGTGAATAAATGCCATGATTATCCAAGTGGGGACACTTATATAACCATTTAGAAATCAACTTAACAGAATATATATCGAAAGCTAACATGTTGATAATCAAAGCGCATACATAATGCATGCAGACAGAATAAAATAATTACGAAACTTCTTACTCATGTCCATTGCATAAAGAAAATGCAAAGGTAAGATACTTACCTGATTCGTTGATTACAAATCTCAACTTAGGTTTTATCTCTTTATCACAACCTATCAATAATCAGATCATTCGTTCGATTAGAACAATATATCTTAACACATAGATCGTCTATTACGATTCAAGACATAGTCCAATCACATAATCACGGTGATCATACTTTTAGTTCTATTCTATACTTGAAATATTTTTTACATTTTTCAAATATCTCATCCATCTTTCTACTGAGTAGTCTTTTTCTTTCTTGTATAAGGTCTAACATTTGTCGTAAATCGAAAGCGACTTTATCGGGTAAATCTTCGAGTCTAAGACTCTTATTCTATACCTCAACATCTGTAAATATCGGACATCTTATTTTTAATCATTTTTGCAATTTCCGGAAATTGAAAAATTTTAAATAATTCAAATCATCATTTAAAGGGCCTATAAGTGATATAAGCATTACTATAGGTATTCTTCTTCAAATTGAGAACTTCATAATCGGTTCTCAAAGTCACCTAGTTTGGTAAATTTATAACTTTCAAATATCGGAATCATAATTAAATGATTTAAACATAAAACAATTCCATCATCATTAATAGTTTAATTAATATTAAACTATTAATGAAACCATCATTAAAATATAAAAGTTATTTATAATAACTCAAACTATTTTTAAAACATTTATATTACCCAAATAATTACCATTAATATTTAAATATTAATGTACTATTTATCAAATATTAAAAGTCATTAATTATAACTTAAAATATTTTAAATCCTTAATATCCTCTTTAAATGGTTTTTAAATAAGTAAAACCATTTTTAAACTATTTATTTAATATTAATCATTAAATAAACTAAATATCATTAATATTATCTTAATATCATTAATATTTAATTATTAATGAAATTATCATTTAAATATTAAAAGTTATATATTTTATAACTTAAAATATTTTTAAATACCTTATTTTCATTTAAAATGATTTTTATAATATTAAAATTATTTTTAAACTAAATTATTTAATATAATCATTAAATAACTTTAATATCATTAATAATTATTAATTAATGAAATTCATCACAAAATATTAAAAAGTCATCACAAATAACTCATTTACATAATCAATTCCAAGCCAAAATAAACATAGTAAACTAACTAGTTTATTAACAACACTAACTAAACTTCAAAAATTCAAACTTTAACTAACAATTAAAAATAATAACATTACAAAAATTAAATAAGAAACATACCTAAAATCTTAATTCCCAATTTGAATAATGCACTTCCACGCCAAAATTTAACTAAGGAGATCTTTATAAAAGTTTTCCCACAACAAAGCCTTTCTCAAAATTGGAGGCCTTATTGTTGGTGAATGAAACAAAGGCCAAGCCCTTCTATTTATAGGTTTAGAAAATGGTGAAGTTCTCAATTTAGTCGATGTGGGACTTGGTTTATACTAATTTTCAATAGCTCACTTTGCGATTTTCTAACGCATTGCTCATAACTCCGATTAATCTGATTTTTGGATATGTTATACATGGTATGTAAGAATATTTTTAAAAATACGAATTACCCAATTCGGGTTCATTAGTAGCCCAAATAAAGTCGTCAAAAGTGGGACGTTCATAATGCTTTTTAATCTCTTTTCAGCTTTACCTCTTCCGCTAAAAAACAGTCATAACTCTTTCATTTTAAAATATTTTTGAGTCATTCTTGAGCCCACATGAAGCTAACTTCTGGGGCTACAACTTTTATTCTTTGACCATTTCCAAATTCGAACACATCAGCCCAGAAATTCCGTTCAAATGGACTGCACCGCACTTGTTGGGAAGTTTTGACACTACTACTTTGAAATGTCATAACTCTCTCCTCCGATATCGGATTTAGTCCGCTTTGAGTCTATGGAAAGCTTATTCGGTGTACTATAACATACCAAAAGCCCAGAAGGTTTTGGAAACATTAACGGATCAAAACAAAGTGTCCTGAATAGCACATCCCGCTGCTGACTTTCGCTTTTGAGAAATTTGACACATTTCCTTTCAATCACCGTAATTCCCTCATCCGAGGTTGGAATGAGGTCATTCCAAAGCCTATGGCTTCCTAACTCAGTGCACTACAACATATCAAAAGCCCAGACCTTTTAAAGCACAAATAGTGGACGAGAATGCCCCCATTACAGACTGCCAAAAAGCAGTTTATCATGATCGATCAACCATGTTTGACCATCTATAACTTCTAATCTATACATGATATGGACTTAATTCTTTTTGCAGATTAAAGACCACATATCGGGCTACACATAACAACTTTTGAAGAACAAAACTCAAGATCGAGCAAAGAGTTATGGCCTCTCGACATTTGGTGAAAAAAATAATGTAATCGGTTTTTCCAACTTGCTTAAATCTTCAAATTGTGCACTTTGATGTTATGGGTCTTTGATTTATCAACCCATATCATCAATTAACATTCTATTACACAACTTTAAACAATCAATTGCATCAAATAACATCGAATCAAAGGATTTCTAGGTTTAGTGTTCTTATACCCTTTTGCCAAAAATTCTTGATTCTTGCTTCTCGATTTGTTATGGGTGATGGTTGGGCTTTGTTTAAGAGTGTATGGGCAATCTTGTACAAGGCAATTAAATGTAATATTTAATCACTAGATTTAATTCTTATAATTTACCAATTAACTTCTATCCTTTGGTAAATTAAAACACTTATACAAGAATATCATCGAAATTAAACCCAATAATTAAAATTAGGGTTTCTCAACGTCATCAATTAGGGTTTTAATTAACCATTAGTGGTTCTTTAATTATCGTGTATATTACTATAATACACGATACGTTACAGTTTCTAATTTCAATAGGTTAGGGTTATAATAATTAGGGTTTGTCCTAATTATCGACGTCTAACGATAATTAGGGTTTCTTCTAATTACCGATATTCTTATTCACAAAGTAACTTCATATACGGTCAATAATACTCGAAATATCTCATAATCGAGTTTAATAATTAGGGTTTTACAAAGACGGTAATATGCTACACCTAATTGATCAGTCATTTCAATATTATTATCTGTCACACATACCCAAAGACATAATTATGGTAATCAGTAAAAATAATATAATATTATTATTCTCATCTTTGATCATAATCCCAATCTAGGGTTTGGATCTCATGTCCGACTTATTCTTCGTACACATCATCAATAATCAAGTTAAAATAATTAACTTAAATATTCGAACAATTCATATAATAAAATATTTATTATATAAATCTAATTATCACATCATATATTATTTCCAATCATGTTTTCATGGAAAATAATTAATAAAAACACATTTCTATTATGTGAAATTTATTACCATATAATTTGTGGTAATTAATAATTCCAAAATTATTTCTAATTTTTAAGTAATAAATGTATTCGCGATTTATCGCTCACTTTACTTGACACTTAGTCTCGTCATTAAATAAAAAAAAAAAATTATATGCAAAATTTCTTATTTATTTTATATAGAAAATCTCGGGTTATTACAAACTAATGCAGTAGCTATCAAGTGAAACGAGAAGACAACGATCTTTGAGACAACCAAGATCGTAGTGGCGTTTGCTAAACAAAGAAGGAAGGCGATGGAAGGTGAACCGAGATCTTTGGTCGACCTCGAAGAAGCAAGGCTAAAGTGATTAAGTGCGAGGTCGGTTCATTGATGATAAGTGAGCGGGAGATCACAAGAGAAAAAAAGTTTGGGCCGCGCCATAAATCAAGTGTCTTGATATTGAAAGGGGACCGAGCAAGGAATTAGGCCATCGATCTCGAGAGCAACCGAAGCAAAATGAAGTATTGAAGCACCTTGACAATACAAGGAAGAGGTGTTCTACATCAAGATCCAAGCAACACTCTTCAAGATCGTAGTGTTAACTCTACCGGTCAATGGGCAACACTCAACAAGACACTACGATTAGGTCCTTGAAGACGCATCGAGAATCGTAGAGTTGAATAGTCAAGATGAAGCATTGGCAAAGGTTCAATCTGAAGGGTAATATTCGGACAAGTGCTTATTGAGAGCATCGATGCAATAGACAACCTCGATCGAGAAATCGGAAGAGGTAATAAAGTCTTCGATCCGCCCAAGACATTAAAGTGATACATCCGACAGGTAGGTGAAACAGAGATCGCAGTCGTCCGTAAAAAGTATGACAAGTCACATCAAGCGATCTACATTAAGCAACTTGAGATCTGTGAAGATATTTGAATAATTTTCAATCATTACTTTCCAACGGAAGGATTGGGAAGGAGTATAAATGAGAAAGAGCTTCAAAGATCAAAGGTTCTTTGGAGTTGTGTATTTTGGAGAAAAGGTGGGTGATCCAACTGAAGTTATAGTGAGTCTCAAGGCTCACTCTACGATCCACCAAGAACACCTGAAGTCGAGATCAAGCAAGAAGTAGAAGTGTGAGTTCTACTATGTAGAAGTGAGAGTTCTACTACATGAAGAGTGTTACGAACCGCCGAGAGAAAGAAGAGCATTATGCCATCCGGATGTCCATCATGGGAAGACTCTAAGTACAATAGAGAAAAGCCTACAGTCATCTTAGCAAGTTCATCATGAGAAGGCATCGAGTAGCAAGAAGGGAGATCACAAAAGCCATCTTGGTGACAAGCATGAGAAAGCTTCTAAGTACCTAATAGAAGAGCTTACATATCATCTTAGAAGCCCTCATGTATGCGTACCATCAAGTACCAAGGAGAATGATCTTCAAGGCAGTTCATCAAGGGGTCATCCGGAGTGGTTGAGCAACCTAAGAAGCTGAGCATCATGCAACACTCAACTGCTCTTCAAGGATGATCAAGCCAAGCTGCTAAGGATAAAAGATGTTCAGAGCATGAAGACATCTTAGCATCTCAGCACCGACTCCAACAACAACAAACAAACAACTCAACAAAGCCAGGGCCTGAAGGGTCCTTATCCAGAGGGACTAAACAAAGCAGGGCCAAAGGGTCCTTGTCCGTAGGGACTAAACGAAGTTCCAAGCTTCATTGGGCTTGAAGAGTTCCTAGGAACTAGAGAAGTCCCAAGGTCACGCCTTGAAGAGTTCTTAGTGAATCAAGTCCCAAGGTCAGCCGGCCTTCAAAGAATCGTAGAGATTCAGTCCGCCTTCCTTAGTAGAAATCTCGCTAGTTGAAAGGAAGAGTGGATTAGGAGCTTCGAGTCTCCGAACCACTTAAAACCCCTTGTGTCTTTTACATTATGTCATTTACATTATGTCTATAATCGCTATAAGCTGCCATGTATGTTCTAACCGCTATAACTAAACTAACTTAACGAACAATGTATGTATGATTATGAATATATCAATGAAGGGGAATCTTTTACTTATTCCGCTGTGCTTGAAAAGATTCTTATGTTTGTCATATACTTAAATATGAACAATACAACATAAACCAGAAAAGTATTTAAAATAAAAAGGATCTATTCAACCCCCCTTCTAGATCTATTGTGCCCTCTGGGAACTAACACAATCAACAGTCCATCTATGCACTACGGGCCAAATATGACTTTTAGCACAATATAAGCATGAGAATGATGACAATGATATAAGAATTCAATTAAACGAAAGCAAATGATAAAATTTAAAGATTTATAATTCAATTTATCCAGAATTTAATAATGTCCAAATTGTCAACATGATACTACTTTGTGGAGTAAAATTCAAGAATAATATTGTATCAAAAATGATTTGGACCGAAAAGAAATCAATTTTTGTCATGAATAGTATCCCGGGTGAAGTGTCCGAGTGAATAGTACCCCATGAATAATACTTCGGGAATAGTATCCCGTGAATAGTACCCTGGCATGAAAAGATTAAAATTTATCAAGAATACTTAGAATAATATATCTATGAAAAGATACTAGATGAAGCGTAAATTTCAAGAATATTCTACTAATTTCATGGAGTATAAAAGCAATACTTTAACAAAATGAGTGTAAAATTCAGAATCTGAAACGAAATAATATTACTTACATACTACAGAGTATGGAAGAAAATATTATTTCATACGAATATTGAACAAAAATAATATCCCTTACCTTAAAAAGAGAGTATTTTTGACTGGTAGGGCGGTGATATTCTTGAAGAAAACTTGAACTGTTTTCTACACTCAAAGCTTCCTTAAACTCTAAAAAAATAAGCTCAATATTATAAAAGAAGAATTCTCTGATTCTAGTGTGATTTTCAATTCTAAACTAAGCATCTTATTTATAGGAGAATGGAAAGATACTATTTAGGAAAAATCACGGACTGCACAGTGGAAAAAAATCACGGGCGCAACGAATTCGTCTGAATAATTTTAATTTTACTATGCAAACACTACAGAGATACTATTCATAATAAAATATATTATATTATATTTTTCATAAAAAATAAAACTTATTATAATATATAAATATATAATAATAATACTCCCTCCCCTTCACGTCTTTCCCATTCACGTCCTCCCTCCCCCCTCTCCCCTCTCCCTTCTCCCTTTCCCCTTTTCCAGAATAATATATATATATATATATATAATAAAATTGAGATAATATTTATTGACAGTTTTAAAAAATGGGTAAATGAGGGTCCAAATAATAAGCTAAATTTACAACAAATATTTCATAAAAATTCTTTCAATATTTTTAACAACATTTATTCATCAATAATATAACTTGCAATATTAACAACCCGATCATTCTCAGGAAAGAGGGGGCTTTCCGATAAGGATTTCTCCCTATTGGCGCGCAATTAGGTGACCAAACTCTTTTTTTCGACAAAACTTTTTAGATATTGTCAATAATACAAATAATAATATGAATAACTTGTCATCTCAATTATTAATTTAATAATATAAAATATCTTGACAATAATTGAATCAATAATGTGAGATACTATGCAGTAATTATTGTAGCAATAATTGAGTATAACTGAGTGACTTCTTACGTAAGTATTAATAATCAATACCATGTGTTACTATGCAACCACGCGTATTACTGTATTTTTATCACCGGGTATTTCAACAGTTAACGGTAAAACTTTCGTCGTTATTTTTATAAAAGTTATTTATGTCGTTTTCTAACTCCGACAATAATTCTGTTGTGGGATCCACCAATGATTGTGCCGTCGTATGAATATTTCCAATTAAAACGAATATTCCCCGACCAATCGAATATTTTATGACAACTTGCTTACTTTACAAAATTTATAAATATTACCCATGATTATAAAATTATAACAAATTCACACCTTAATATTCAAAAATGATATTTAGAGAAAAATTCATTTTTATTCATAAAAGTTGGGGTCTTGCAAATTTTATTAATTTAGAGAGTTATTATTTAATCAATAAATTAATAATTTATTAATTTAAAGAGTGTTTTTCTATTCGGTGAACATAAATTTAATTATAGTAAAATTATTACATTTTATTGATGTTTATATCATACTTTTTTGATGCAATGTATCATATTTATTAAATTAATGTAATAATAGAATTCATTATAAGTGATATTAATTATTTTTAATAATTAAATAATGTTCATTGTATCCATTTTTCAAATTACATTCACATTTTATTTCAAAAAAAAATTATATTCAATTAGATTTGAATTTCAAGACAAACCATTATTTTGATGAGACCATATATTAAGGATGAAATTCAATTAGATTTGAATTTCAAGAAAAATTAAGGATGAAATTAAGATAGATTTGAATTTCAAGACAAAACAAACGAGAATAGAATTATATTTTACAAGACTACCCTAGATATATTTATAATTTAAAAGAATTATTAATTTATGATTTTGATAAGACCATATATTTATATAAGGGTCTTTTTTTAAATTATTATTTTATTAAATTTATTAATTTATCCCATTACCCAAGTCAGGACTGAAAAAAAAATATTATTTTAAAGAGATTATTAATTTATTTAGTATTAATTTATAGAAATTTGTTATTATTTCTGAGAGACCACTTAATAATTGATTATAGTTCCAAATGTAAACGTTATATTATAATATTCCCTTTTAAAGTATCAAATAATCTTTAAAATAATAACAAATAATAATACATGAGATTAAATTAAGAATTAGTCATAGAATAAAATAATCTTAAAGACATTAAATTAATGAGGACAATCTTGTCCTTTACAGCATTTTCAAAAACAAATGTAACCTTAAAATCTTTTTGTGAAATGGAAGGAGTGTTTCTAATTAATATTATTCCAATATATCCAAGAAAGATCACACGAAAAAACCAGTCTTTATAATAACATAGTATTACAGTCTCCAGATTCGAGTTCAAGTCCAGATTTTGGTTAGTAGAAGAACTGAAAAACAAAGCAGCAGCCACAACGATAATATAGGAATATAGGGTTAGTTGCCGAGTTCTGAGGTTAATGAGAACCGAAATCAAGATACACGAACGATAACGCACGAGAAGTTACGATTTGAGCTTTGAGCTGCTACGAAACAAGACGACACCAGAGTAAAACTGCTAATAGACTGCCAAAAAAAAAACTATGTCTAAGATACAGACAATATGTTATAACAAGAAACCCAAACATTATTTCCAGAGCTTAACAAACTTGTCATGGCTTGCTGAAGCAACCAAGCCGGTCACTGTTGACACAGCCAAGCCAGCAATTAGCCCGTCGTGGGCTGAAAGGGTCATTGTCTTGTTCTCGGACATGTTCCAAAGCTCCAAAGACTGCCAAAAATACAACAGTAAATAAGAAACTAAAATCAAGTCGATCAATGGTTTCAAAGGTGTCGAAGTGGCAGATAAATTTTGAAGTTTATAAAAACTTTAATGGATGAAATGGGTATTAAAAACAAGCATGCACACACATTGGCAATCCAACCCTACATGACTAAAACAAACATTTCTAGGCAATAAACAAAGGACGAGACGGAAAGTAAAATACTAGGATAGCCTAGAAAAATGCCTTCCCGACTACCACCAAGTATATTGATAGAAAAAAAAAAGACCTGAATTTGACGTATTCATATGAAATGGACTCTTGCAAGTCTAACCTTGATGCAGGACAAATTTAAGATGAAGAATTAACAAAAATAAATAAACTAGGATTTAAACAACACATTTAAACCACTAAAATCTCTCAAGTGTATTAACTCCACGAATCAACACCAAGATGGATAAAATACCTCTACGATAGGATACCTACAGTGAATAAAATAATAAACTTCAATATCAATAATATGTAGTCTCAATATGACTTGTGAAGATAACATCACTATTTAAATAGACACAAAACCATAATATTACTTGGGGGAATAATAAAAATATTAAACAACTAAAATGCCCTTATTAATAATTCTTAATCACTAGTTAATGTCCTTAATCTCCACTGATAAATAAAATACATAAATCACATCAACTACTTTAATATTAAACATAATAAAAACTCCAAATAATAAATATAAAAAATCTCTTCTTTATTCTCGAGTTTCCCCATCATTTTCCTTTTTCTATTTTCCTCTTGTTGGAGAAAACTCGACCTCGAGTCATAATATGATAGAATAAGACACAAACTCCTCAGCAAGGGAAGAACATTTTGGAACACCCTTGCATCACACGTGAGGCTCAAAAATTTTTGAAAAGAGAATTGATAAGTATTGCTTTTGTATTCAAAGGTGCTGAGAATAAACTTTTTGGAACAACAAATTTAACAATGTCAACTTGGATTGGATCAACTTCTCGAGTCATCCTTTCTTCAATAACAAACAACTCAAAAGCAACTTTAGGGTTTTTCTCAATTTGTTACTCATACACAATCTCTGGTTCAACTTTTGGAACTTCAAAAATTTTTATGGTCACGTCACAACTGTCTGTAGCCCCAACATTTGTAACATCCAAAATTTTGAGTATCGTCTTTTTCTTTCTCTTGCTCTGCTTGAAGATGTGACTGCAAGACAATAAGGCCTTCTTTTATAGAAGACATGTCATCTTTTAATAAAAAGATGTTATCTTTTATAGATGAACATATAGAAACCATATCATGTGTTGTCTTGCGAAGTTCTTTTGCTTTAACTTGTTGACATTTCCTTACTTCTTTTCTTTGTTCATCTTAATATCGACATTACAATTTTCCAAGATAATCTTGTGCATCAACCATATCTCATCTCTAAGTTCTTTTGCTTGTGTTTCAAATATCTATGACCACATGTATTAATAAGGTAGTATATTCGGTCACTTTCATCGTCAAGAAACCAAATACTCTTTTGTTTCACAATCAATTCTTTAGTGGCTTAAGACATTTGGTGTTTGGAACAATAGGTTATAAAATAAATAAAATAAAACTTTTTTTCATCATAAGAGCCTAAATTAAAAGAAAAAAGAAAACAGGGGGCTGTAAATATGCAGGGGCTGATTTAAAATGATATAAGAGTACAAGTAAAAAGTATATAAACTATGGGCTAAAACTGAAAAATTAGATGAAACTATGAGAAAGCAAACTGTAATTTTGGTAAGATATTTATAAGTTAGAGATGAAGATTACCACTCATTTAGACAGCAGCAAAACGCAACAACAATTGCTCTCTTCTACCTTTTTTTTTATTTTAATAGTGAATCGCGATGAACAGTACTCCGACGATAAACCTTTTTTTTTTTTGGAAAACCAATAAATAAGAAGTAGATGGAAAAACCTTGAGCTCTAATACCAAAAATGATTAACGACAAATTTAGGATGAAAAATTAACGAAAAATAAACTAGGATTTAAATTCTGCATTTAAACTACTAGAATCTCTCAAGTATCAACTCCATGTATCAACACTAAGATAGATAAAATACTTCTACAATAAGATACCTTTACGGTGTGAATAAAATAATCAACTTCAATATCAATAGTATGTAGTCTCAATATGACTTGTAGGGATTACATCACTATTTAAATAGACACAAAACCCTAATATTACTTGGGGAATAATAAAAGTATTAAACGACTAAAATACTCTTATTAATAATTCCTAATCACTAACTAATGTCCTAAATCCCCACTAATAAATAAAATACATAAATCACATCAATTACTTTATATTAAACATAATAAAAACTCCAAATAATAAATATAAAAAATCTCTTCTTTATTCTTGACTTGGAGTCCCCATCAACCCTTTATATCTTTAATCTACAAACCCAATGGTACAGGCTCTTTATATTACTTTTACTCTAGTTAAGTGTAATATTGTGTTATGCATTCACTGTGGACACTTTTTCCTCATCATGAAGCAAGTACTACGTAATGGTTCAAGATATCTTCTACAATTAGCTAGTTTATCCGGTATACTTTCTAATTTTAAACATGCATATCCCATGCCAATGCCCAGGGGTGCACAGGGTCCAACAGGGGTATTAACACCTTGAGAAAGTCCGTGCAAAATAGGGCAACTATAGAAGCTTATATGTACAAACCAACTGTGAAATTAGGTTGCCTACTTAAAAAGGTGCTACGCCAAACTTTAACCTATCAGAAAAAGACTTTTAAGCCAGAATGCATATAATATTTAGCAAAAAAAGAAACAAAAAAAAGAAACTGCATATAATAACTTGCCTGGTAACAGCCAATGACCAGTAGCGAAGAATATGAAGGATGGAAAACACAAGAGTGGAATTTGTTGCCATTACAACTTAACTCGTGAACACAATCTCCTTCACTCCCTGATCCGAGCGTCCAGACTCTAACAGAGTCCTCACTCACAGATGCCAAAAACTCACCAGACGGGTCCCAGCAAACAGAATGGATAGGTTTTGTATGCCCCTACGATCAGAATTCCAATATATAAGGTAGCCATGCCACACAAAGGGAACATAAAGAAAAAAAATAAACATCATACAACATCAGAACACTTTCCATCAGCTAAAGATGAAATATAATAAGATACGGTTACCGAGTGTGTATGTATATACAGTGTTCTAAAAATCCCCGCCTAGGCGCTAGGCCCCCCTTAGCGCCTAGCCATGGCACTAGGACAACTTACGCCTCACCTAGGTGGCAAAAAAATCCTTCCAAAAAATTAGGCGAGGGATAGGTGGGATCTAGGCGGTGAGGTTTTTTTTATTTTAATAACTACCCAAACCAGATCTTAATATATTTATTTTTCTAATAATTTACCATATTCATAATACATATTGTAACATATTAAATCACAACAAAAAGTGAGCAATATCAAGTCAAAATGGATAATTTTATTATAGTTGTAATTTTTTGAATTTGTACCAATTTCAAATTATATAAATGACGATACATTTGTAATATTTAGTTTAATTCAATATAATTTTAAATTTATGTTTAGTTTCTTAAGTTTTAATATTGCATTAAATTCTTAAAATTTTAAATTTTATTATTTAATAACAATCTTATTTATGAATAAAACTAATACGTTAAAAATATGTTTGAACTTTGAACAATTGCATGTTTGTGTTTAAAACTTTGACATTAGCAATGTGGATATGTGTTTGAACTTTAAACAAATGCTTTTATTACCTTTATTATAGATTGTTTTGCTTTATATTATTGTTTTGATTGAATAAATGTAAGATAAAATATTAAAATTGGCTTAAAATAAAAAATCCCGCTCAGGCTCCCTAGGCACTAGGCCCCCCTCGGCCGCCCGCCTAGCGCCTTTTAGAACTTTGTGTATATATCTACAACCAAGCGTTGTAATTAAGATATGAAAACATATTCTCATAAATTAAGCTATGAAATCCACATTCTCAAAGAAAAACTGAGTAGGCTCCACCTGATTGGATTGAACTGAAGGACCACAGGGAAATTAATATATAAAGGAATTAACAACAAACCAAAAGATTACAAGTTATCAACCATCGAGGCAAATCCTATAGAAGTAATAGGCATTTCAACTTTACAAGTAAAAGCCAACCTGTAACGTGTGTCGACATGCTTGAGTCTCCACATCCAGTATAGAAACCACATTCTCTGCAGCTGCAGCAAGAAATCTTCCATGACGGGGTTGAAATCTCATTTGCGTCGTGCCACCCTGATTATAAGAGCCATTAACATAAATTAACATACTGTGGAAACGTGCCTCCATTTCCCCAGCATCCCAAAAACACGAAAGAAAACAGAAGAAATACTTTAGAAGGTAAACAAGAAAACAATGCCCGTGACTATGTTTCTTTACCTTGAATACTCGAGCACAGCTACCATTATTAATGCTCCAGTATCTAATTTCACCATCCCCGTCACAGGAGCAGATAAGATCCTCCTTATTCGGATGGAAGTCTAGTGACATAACAGATGCAGAATGTCCAGTGAAGGTACGAAGTGAATAGCCGGGCTGTATTTGTCATAAATTAGGTCAAAAGAAATGCATGTAAGATTTGGATAGCACAGCACGAAACGAGAGATAACTGTATTAGATTGCCCTTGACAGGAAACTAATGATGTAAATGTAATGGAAACCAAAAGTAACTTATCACCAACTCCAACATTTAACTTTCCTTGCAACACAGGAAACAATTAATGCACATCCATTCACATATCAATATGCCACACATGATATCATACAGAAAAAGGTAAGTAACTTGTTACCAGACTCTTGCATCTAAAATGCAATTGTACACACACCATGAAATTTCACTCATAAAGCACTGAATTTTACATCCATGTTTTTCAGTTTTGCTTTTATCCTTTCTTGGCCCATACAGCATAAGAAACATCTAGATACCCGATACCCCATGTCAATTAATCTTTCCCTATTATTCTTTTTAGTTTTTCTTTTCTTTTCTTATTCAGGAAAAGTCAAATCAATCTTCCCTTTTCTTTCTCCATTAAATGTTTCTTCCTTTATTTTTCTCCGTTATTGTTGGGGAAATAGGTTCCAAGTTCATCTCTATAATTGAAAATCCACAAGTGTAGAGGATATAAGCTCCTCATAGACCTCACATCATATTAAAATCTAGGGGCATTGAGAATAACTGCACAAATTGCATGTTTTTGTCTTCTTCCTTTTAACTATTCAAGAGAAAAGCACCTCATTCTACAAAACTCCTTCCATGGCCGCATGAAAATAAATGGGTGATAAAAACAAGTTTAACATCACGCGTTTACATGTGGCCATTATTAGATTAAAAAAATCTAGAGTATATAATGATTATGCATGTAAGGAAATGAGAAAATGTCAACTTACATTGTCAGCATCCCATACCCTGACAGTCTTATCGAAAGAAGATGTTGCAAGACGTGGCATGCTGGGGCTGAAACGAACATCTGTAATTAATGAGGAATGCTCTTCAAGTGTTGTTTTTGTCTTTAAAGTATCTGTATACCACAATACAGCCTGCATCACAAAATCAACAGTTGAATAAGTCGACATTCTTTTTTCTGAAGATCTAACAATTCAGTATCAAGCACTGAAGGCTCCAGCAACAAAGATTTTTTCTCCTGAAAGCTTAATTGTCCAAAAAATGCCATACTTGCCTTTTTATCATGACCACCACTAGCGAGCAGCTTACCATCTGAAGAAAAGTGACAACATAAAACTTTGCTGGTACTAGCACGAACAGAACTGACTTCAGAAAATGTGAACCCTAAAATTTAAATGGAAAGACAAAATCATTAGATTACAATCCTCGCAGATCAAACCTGAAATTTTTCAAATGCAAAATTAAAATAAGATTGCTTCCCAGTCTGATTTGGAGGGTAATTTCCTTCTGATAACAAGGAGTTTACAACTCACAGTAGCCAAAAAGCATACATATGATTTTACATTCTTCTCTTAACGTAAGTATAATCAATGGAATAATCATAAAGAAGTAATTTAATGTCAAATGGAGAGCAGTAAGTCTGTCGGTGTATACTTTCATTTGACTGGTACAAGTACAAACTTTAATCCTTATAAGAAAAATGTAATGAAGATTCATCTCCCATAAGAAGCAATGACGTATAAAAACTTAAACTGTACTTTATGGTACACTTCAAGATGCCCAAATTACTAGGACAGACAGGAAGCTATAATATTCAAGAAGAAAAAATGATGCAGAAAAGAAGAATATGGCGATAGTGCACGAACTTTGAGATCAGCAAGTTCTGAATGCAATACAGATTTTAAATAGCAAAATGCAACAAAAGCTAATCCTACGTCAGAAGATGCGAGTAAACAAAATTTGAGAATTTTTTTAAATGGAACTCTTTCAATGAGCCAATAACCAAAAATTATCTGACTAACCTTTGCTCACATCCATACAGCGACCGACTGGATCTCTGGGATCTGTATCATCATGAGATAAAAAAGACTCAACGTTGTCATCAAGAGATCCATCTTCCACAAAACGATCCATATCAGCCGGCACTATATCCTTGTCATCCCACTGCCAAAAAGGACATGCCAATGAGCATGTAAGTTAAAACAATTCCTTCCACATTGCAAGATTAAATATACTCGACCTACCAATTGAGTTGACGGTGATGTAAGAGTGCCAGGACCATCAGTTCCAAACATCATCAAAGGCTTCGACGAACTACCATTATGTGCCAAAGCAGGCATTGGGATCACATCTCCTGGTGTATGCGTCGATGGTGTTGAGGGTGCCGAACTTGGGGAGGGTCCTGCTGTATTTGCAGTTCCTGTGCTATTAGCAGGTCCTGAAGATGACACAGGCTGCTTTCTCTTTCTTCCAGTCTGGTTTTTTGAAGCCTTAAATGCATTCAAAACCATGTTAGGAATCTATACAAATATAGGTCAAATCCATTAAGTATTAAAGTTCAAAACCAAATCAGCCACCATCAACATCTTAATAGATGTTGCCTAATTTTTATTTTTACCTTGACAAGTAATTAGGTTACATTTCTGATTATGCAAGTTTGAGATGACATTGTCTTTCATGCCCAAGAAATTTCTGGCAAAAGATATTACTCATAATTTATTTAACACTCGCACAGCTTAGAGATTGTGAGATATGCTTTGGTGCCTATCTCTTATATCAATCATTTGAGCAGATTAAGGCCTAACCCCGGGGGATTTAAGTATAATGTTCTTTACTTTTTTGGAAAAGTATAATTTCTGTTTTTTAGTTTTTACTACTAAAGAAAAAGTATAATTTCTGTTTTTTCCCAATGTTTTTAAAGAAAAAGAATAATTTGAACTAGAAATCAGAACTTTGGGGACCATAATGGATAACACGAAGCAAGCATAAGGTCAATGGAGGTTAGGAAGCTTAACATATACAAGGATTCTGTTTTAAGCATACATCATCAAAAGAATAATTGACACAGGTTAACAGGTGAAATAGATAGATTTTGACACAGGTTAACAGGTGCAATAGATAGATTCAATAGCAGCATAACAAATATGATAAGTGAATGGAAGTACTTTGAAATCTTATCGAAGCTTATTTAAAAACTAAAGGAAAGTAGTTAATGTGGACTTTGGAAGATGCAGCCACTGATATTCCTAATGAAATGCCTATTTCTCTTTACACGTTGGCAAACAAAAATATGATTAATGCGCAAGTCGAGTGATAAATATCAATAATGAGGGTGAAACACTACTGAATTGAACTTTCTTAAAATCAGCCGAAGAAATCAGACCTGATCATTTCCTCGAAAGGAATTTGACATGCTACCATCTCCGGTTACACTACCAGCACCCACAATCTTATCTTGCTGAAGATTGTGGGTTGCATTCTGAGTCTGCTGACCAGAAAGGGCATGCTGCTGAAGCTGCTGCTGATTACTGTTCTGTTGTTGCTGCTGATGTAACTGAGCCATTTTTAACTACACAAAAACAAAACTTTAAGGAACTAGAAAATCATACCACGGAAAAACAGTAAGTTCAAGAAACAACAGATCTAGAGATTCAAGCTGATATGAAGGCGACTATTAGAAGTGTAAAGCACCTTGAGTATCATATCTGGATCTCCACGGGGCAGAGCAGGGTGTTGCAAAGGTGATCCAACATTTGGAACTACATCACCAACTGAATTTGAAAGGCCATCCTTTCCCAGACTCAAGTTTCGGCTAGTCAGGAGCATTCTCAGCCTTCTGCTCTCTACATCACTGGCAGATGGCGATGTCATATTCTGCTGTGCTAGCATAAGCTGTTGCTGATGCTGCGCGTAAGCATCTGAAGTTGGTGAAAGGGCTGTGAAAGGGCTGATCAAGACCCTAACACATGAGGCAAGGACTATCAATAAGATAAACTAAATATGTGGGGTGAAAAATTATTTCTGGAGCCAAAAGCATAATGAAAGCCAGCACAAGTATTCTGCAAGGCTACTTGTGATCAAGACCATAACAACAAAGTATGAATTGGCTTAGGAAAATCAATCAATCGAGTCAATCGAGTAGATAAACTCAAATATGTGATAGTGAAGTGACCATGAAAAAGATAGGGGAGAAAGGATATATAGGAAATTATTGCAGGGCCAGGTTCACCTAAAATTTCAAAAGGATGTCAACAATGGATTAAAATAATTGTGCCAGCACAAGAAACCTCTATTCTCGGCAAGGCTACTTGTGTTAGGTGCTGCATACTCGAGACTTTTTAAAACAACTAACCATAAAACAACAAATCTTGTATGATTTTTCTAATGATTTTTACCATACTTTTATACAAGTTTATATATCAAATAACAACAAGAAGTGAACAAGTCAAAATAGATAATTTTAATAGTTGTAATTTTTGAACTTGTACCAACTTTAAATTCTATAAATGATGATACATTTGTAATATTTAGTTTAATTCAATATAATTCTTAAATTTATGTTTAGTTTTTAAATTTTAATATTGAATTGAATTCTTAAAATTTTAAATTTTATTATTTAATACCAATTTTGTTTATGAATAAAACTAATCGTCAAGATATGTTAGTCATACTTAGTATATAGTATTTGTCATTTTCTTTAAGTCCTCAATTTTGAAAATTACACAAATTAAAATAATTTCATAATTAATAATATCAAATGTCTCATTCAATAAACTTCACACTAATTTTTAAAAATAACATTTATTTAAATTTTGAGAGAAGAGAAAGAGGATATATTATATATATGAAGATATCAAGATACTTCTTACTAGTTACAACTTACTAGTTACTACTTACTAGTAACACTAATTCTATAATTTAATTATTTCAAGCAATGAATATATATCTTACTACTTAAGTGCAATTACTACTAATTCTATAATTTAATTATTATCTTTTATTATAGATTATTTTCATTATATTATTGTTTTGTTAGAATAATGTAAGATAAAATATTAAAATGTCTTTAAAATCAAAAATCCCGTGCTTACCCTGCCACTCAGCGACTTTTAGAACATTGTTGGAAACCCGAATTTGGCAGTTTACTATTAACAAGCTAGTCTTTAATAAATACATCCCTAAACATCTCATTAATGTTTGTCCATATGAATCACATGGTCATGTTTTATTAAAGACAGACTAGAAGAATCAGATAGTTTTTGAAAACCATTCAAAATATGACCTCATAAACAGTATTAGTATCCAACATTCAGAAGTGACCTTATCAAAGATAAATATCTTGGATCCTCTACACCAACTGAAAGGGGTAAAAAACTACCACCTTTAACTGTTATCTACCTAGAATCATAAGCATCCATGTTCCTAGGACCAGCTATTAGGAGGAAAATTAGCTTTAGTGTTATGCTAGAATCTTGCCATTGTAAATTAAGAATTAAATTAGGGTTCATTATATAAAGTTTCACAACAAATAATTGTACAAAATACACACATTTCTAATTAGCAAAGCTTCTAGAAAATACTTTCTACCCCTTCCAACTAAAAATGCAATTTTTGCGTGCATATAATTATATACGTAAACTGATTCATTTCCAACAGAAGGACAATAAAAGCCTACAGAAATGTAACAAGCTTACAGTGAGAGGCCATCCTTTCAGAGTCAAATTGTTGCCACCTTGATTTGATCCTGAATGAAAAACTTTGGGTTACAAGCAGCAGGACAAATATAAAACACCAGTAATTGAACCTGACCATCGAGTAAAATGTCAAAAAAATAATGAAAGAACCCAGTTCAGTTTAACCAGCTTAATTATCACAAATTCACAACTCATAAAACAGATAAACGTGGATGTTAACAAAGGGAAGGTCAAGCCAATAATACCAGGAATTCCAATCAGTGAACCTTCTGGACCTGCAGCTCTTGGATTCAAAATTGGATTCATCTCAGTCTTTATATCCTATAAACCCAAAGATTGAAATAGATGAGTCATATAGATTACTTAGGCCCACACTCCATTGGACACCCCCCCCCCCCCCCCCAACAAAAAAAAAGGACTAAGATAGGGAAATGCAGGACTGACTGGTGTAGACCCTGGAAGCTGCTGGTTCCGAGCTTGAACTTGCGGAGACATACTGCCAGATGTACCGTGCAGCATTTGCCTGAAAATAAGGAGCTTTTAAGTTCTGATTAACAGAATTAAATATAATTCAACAAGTTTACAAAAGAACATTCCACACAAGTGAAAGTCTGCCATTCTGTTTTTGCAGCATTTGCAGGCAGAAAGCTTAAACAGGGAGTGCTTGCACAAAGAAAGTCATAAGCCCAGAAAAAGACTCGTAGAAAATTGAAAAAAAGTGAGCTCAATTTTTGTCACTTCCAAAAGTCAGAAAAGTCTCGAACTTGGCTAGACTCAATTTTAAAATCACTAAAGTTAAATAAAACAACATTATGCCATCTAGAATAAGACTTTCATTCTTCTCTCCAATTTGTAATGTTAAATTAGTTTCTTACTTATCATGCACGACAAGATGAAATCATTAAATAATATCTTCTTTTTCCCGATAATTTTGAGAAAAATGTCAATTCCTTTTATATTTGAATATTTGCAAGTAAATGGAATAAATCCAAATGAAAGTCATCAGGAAAAGTACCCAGATGGCTGACCAGCCGCAGCAGACGATTTCAATATTGAGGCATGATTGGGATCCAGAAGCTGGCCCACATTATCACCAAACCTTTGCTGTAAGAATTGAATATTTAAAAAATGGAATGACGTTTTGAATGAATAAAAAACTACAAAGAGTTTTTATATTCAAAACCCAATGTGAGGCTTATACCTTCATAGCTGCATCATCCAGAGAGTCCCTCTGAAGTGGTAGTTTTAATCTTTCCTCGTACATCTTTGTAGCCATGGCATTAGCAGTTCCCGTGTTTTGTCTCATAAGAGAATCATTTCCAACGAGCCCATTAGCTGTGCCATTCAGGAGGTGGGCCCCATCTCTACGCTGCTGCTGCTGCTGCTGTGCTTGTTGTTGTTGCTGTTGCTGCTGCTGTTGCTGCTGCTGTTGCTGCTGTTGTTGCTGTTGTTGTTGTTGCTGCTGCTGCTGCTGTTGCTGCTGTTGTTGAGCTGCTGCTGCATGCTGCTGCATTGCTGAGCCTGCTGAGCATTTGTAATTCTGCATTAAGAGCTGTTGCATGTTGCTGTTGCTGTTGCTGTTGCTGCTGCTGCTGTTGTTGTGGGTGCTGTGTTTGCTGGGGTTGCTGCTGTTGTTGCTGCTCTCTCGCTTTAATTAACTGAGTCTGCACTTTCAATTCTAGGATCAATGCGGTATATACAAAATCACTAGCACATACATCAAGCATCATTTATTTCAATCATGAAGGATGGAAAAGAAAAAACTTGGGAGGGACCATTTTCTTATAAGAAAAAATAACATCAACATTTCACTAGGAAAGATCCCTATGCCATAAAACATTGTGGATTGTTTTTCTCAAAACACAACAGAAATGTGAGGGGTTACCAATAATGTTAAATTGTAAATATTGATTAATGAACACTGTATAGAACATGTAGACTATGAATACTTAGTGAACCCAATATGAATACTTAGAGTGAACCCAAACCCCTCCCCATAAAAATGATGAGGATCTTGTTTTCTCATCAAGATCCTCAACTGGTATTTGAGGTGAACCTCCATCCCACATACCACAGCAAATCTGAAACAGCTAAACGGCTGGTTGGTCTTGAATAAAAGTATATATCAATCAAAAAAGACAATGGAGTTCATAAAGCCCCAGTAGAGGAACATAGTATTCTTGCATCTAAAAACCTCATAACTAAGTAGGGGATAGGGACATTGTGACAGAGGTTAAGTTCCTCTTCTTTTATTATTAAGCTGTTTCAGTATTAGGCTAACTATTTTACTGGATAGAAGATGCACATATGAACTCGCAATTTATTACATGTATATTAAGTTTAGGTGCAAGTATTATCAAGCTTTAACAACAGTAAAGAAAGCATACATAAACTTAAAACAGAATGGCGGAAAGAACAATAACCCATAAGTCTATAACAAAGTCACAAACACTGAATCCCTAAGAAACTAATTCCCAATGCATTCTTCTACACTAGTCACAATGTTATCACTATTTCCATACACAGAATTCGCAGCGCTAATAACTACTATAACAATTTTACAGAAGCTAAATTTGGTAAACAAAATTAAACAACAATTAGAAACAATATAAATTAAGGATGGCATTAAAACCTTAGTCCATTGATGTGATATTTAAGTAGAAAGTAAGATTTCAATGTTTGTGTAACTTGTGATGCTACATGCTTCTTGTAAAATCCACAAGACCGGGATTTAGGGGTTTAATTACTTGCCAAAAGTTTGGAAAGAAAAGAGGACAAAAATAGTTAGTAGTAGTAACTCATGAATCATGATGCTACACGTTTCTTGTAAAATCCACAGGAATGGGATTTCGAGGTACAATTACTTGCCAAATTTTGGAAAGAAAAGAGAACAAAACTGCTTACGAGTTGTATATTACCACAGTATAACAACTCCATCCAATTAAATGTAGCCTAAAGGAAACAACCAAAGATATAGAAATCGACAAAGTTAGATCACAAACCAACCTCAATGTAAGACGCGGCAACTTCTGAGTGCTTCTCATTAGTTCTAGCAATAAATATATCCCAAAACACGGACCACCATTCAAAGAGAAATCCGCCAGGAGCATCAATAGCTGAAATTGTCAATACCCAAAAGTTTCAAAATTAATTAAAATTTTATATGCTTATTAAACAGCTTTTTCCCCATGCTCACTACTATATATAGAAATCTTACCAACAGGGTCAGACGATACTTTTCCTTCTGCTTGAAAAGCCTGAGCAGAAGCCTTTAAATCCCTCTTTACTAAATAATCATGAATATACACATCTAGCCTGTAATCCAAAAAAAAAAACATGTACCACAACATATCAGCAGAAAGATTCAAACTTTACCAAGAATGAACAGCTTAAAAACATCAGCAAAGAAAAAGTACACTCCAATTACAAAAAATCCCCAAAAATATTTGGGGGGAAATAAACAAAAAAGTAACTGGTGACACCATAAAAACCCTAATACTACAAACAAATCTCCATTATCAAAAATCCAGCAACCCAATTATGAATATCAAAAATTGAACAAACTGCACAAAAGATTCTAACAGAGACCAGAGAGTTACAGAGACAGAAAAACTTGATCTCAGCACAATAATAACAATTCAAAACACCATTTTCACAAAACAATCCACAACTCAATAAAAAGAAATAAATAGTACAAAACCTAAAACCTGAAAAGGAAAACAATATATCTAAAAACATTAAGATTAAGAAGAAAAGGAGAAACCCTTAAATTAAAAGATTCCCAGAGGTAAATCTAATAGAAACATGAAGATGAGTCCATTTTTTGATCAAACATAAACAACACTAAAATTAAAAGAACAAGACAAGAAGAAGTAGATGAGAATTAGTTCAAAAAATTCACATTTTATCAGCTTCCCAGTTGGTCTGAGACATGTTGCCTGAAAATTATTATCAGATCCTGAGATAAGGACCTCTTCAACTCATTCAGCTTTTTATCTCCCTTTCTTTGAAGTTCATAACAACCAGACCCACAAGAACAAAAATGGGATTTAGTGCAAAGAAAAAAACAGAGGTGAAAATTTAGAGAAATTTATAGATATATAAAGGAATAGAAGCAAGAAACCCGGATGGGATTTTATAGATACAGAATATAAATACTACTACTATATGCTAATCTAAATAATACTATATAGATATGTATGATTTCTGTTGAACACCCAAATGGAGGAAAAGATGAATATGAGATTTCTACTTTATTATTTTGCCTCTGGTCTTTTTATATTACTTTATTATTTTACCTTTGGGCTTTTTATATTATTTTATTTTATTTTTCAATTTTATATGTTTTTCCGATTGAGTACTGGAATTGCAAATACTAGGTGGATTTGGAGTTGCTATTGCAGATATAATTATGACTATTTTGGCAGAATTTGCAAATAAAGCCCCTTCATTTTCATTAAATTCTCCGACCATGACCAAATGGTTCAATTCCCATAAATACCCTTCACTTTTTCGTATATTCACTCATGTATTGTATTTTTGGAAGGGTAGTTTGTATGTTCAGTGTGGATTGATTTGTCATTTCATACCTTCTTTTCAACTCAAAAGGTCCTTCCACCTTATTATGTAAATTTATGGATATGCCCTTGATTCAGAAGAAGTTATGTTTCTTTTTGATCCCTTTGGATCATCTCAATCTCTTACTTTTGGTTAGTAGCTAATTTTTAGAAGATTATATTATTATTATTCACCCTAGAAGGGCATAAGGGAAGTCTAAAAATTAAGTGTTTTTGCTTAATAAGATTTTAAAGAGGAGGTAAAAAGCATAAAACTCCTCCTACCCATGCATATTTTTATATGCACAATATGGTTATACATATGTGTGTATATTCTGTCAAAATTACGTCGTTTTGATATATTTTTTTAAAAAAAAAAAACAGTTTCTCTTCTTTCAAATTAAAAATCAAAAATAAATCTACCAAAATTATTTTTGACAGACTGTACACAAATAAAACGTATATGACCATTATTCCCTTTTTATATACAACATCATATTTTATAAATATTTGTAATTTCACTAAATTTTTTTAACGGACTACATTATATCTTGTTAGTTAAAAAGTCAACATAAAATATGTAAAAAATATCATTCTCGTCCCAATATAAGTGTACAATGATACGTACTGCATGTAATATATTGAAAGTGAATCGCAAAGTATTTATATTTATGATTTATGATTCGTTTGGCTCTTAAAATGAATTATGTGGCATATATGATCTTAACAAAAATTCACGTTAGACTTAAGGGCTGTTTGTTTAGAGTTAAATGGAGCTGAATCTGAATGACTGAATCGATCAGTGCGTTTGTTTTGGTGCGAATAATTTGAATCGGTAAGATGGACGAAATTTGAATGACTAAGTCGAGATTTTTGAAGCTAAATGTTGAATGATAAATTTGAATGAAGTTAATAAATTAAAAAATTTTAAAAAAATATTAACTATTATATTAAGTAATATTAAATAAATTTACAATAATTTTGAATTTTTTCAGATGGGTAAAATAATAAAGTTTTATCATTCAGATGTTTCAGACATGTCAATTATCAAACAACTTTTTTCATTCAGATTCAGCTCATTCATATTCAGATTCATTTAAATTTTATCAAACACCTCCTAATTATGTGGACGCTACTTTTAGATATTACTTTTAATTTTGGACGAGATCGTAACGTTATAATTGACTTCTTTCGGAGTGTAATTTTATGGTTGAAGTAAAATCATAAAATTGATTTAGGCTCGGATAAGACTAAGGGGATGGTTAATTAGTACTGAATAAAATAATTTTGAATATTTAAGTAAGTTGAATGAATTAAAATTTTGAAAAAAAAAAGTTGTTAGATAATTAAAATGTGATGCCTCCAAAATAGGTATACATCACCTATTTTGAGTCGCCAAATACATGTTACAAATTTCAAATACAACTGTCGTGTAAAATGCGACAAAATATAAACTGAGAGTTTAATACGAATATTGTCTTCTAGACAGTATTCAAGCTCAAATGGAGTCCTCAATACATTTATTATCACACTATTTCATAGAATAGTGAGGACTACTAATGCAAATATCTGAACCGTCACTCCGTTCCCCGACTAGTCCCGGCTACGTTCTCATTTTTTGAAGAGAACAATGAAAACAAAAGGGTGACCTCAACTAGCCCAGTAAAAAATATTATGACTAAGATAATGCAGAATAATTTATTGTTGGCCTTCAACAGTGTTAAACTGATAAAATATAACAAACATCAATTTTAACTACAGCGGAACAAGCAATCCATTAGACGATTCATGTAGAGCATGAAATCTACTATCTTCTATGATTTAAAAAGTTTTTCATCACTTTTATCGATGAGACACAACTTAATAAATAATCCACATTATCGAATTATCCCTGCACTACGGCCAAGGATATTCATTAGTATCACGACCACAAAGTATCCATGCACTACGGGCCAAGGATATTTGTGTTTTCATCAATGGTCATGATCATGCCAACAACTGTCCATCAATGCACTACGGGATAATGAAGACTTTTACCACATCTTTTGTAATATTACGGTCATGATTATACCGAATAATCACTGGTCATAATCATACCAAGTCCATCTATGCATTACAGGCCACATATGACTTTCAACATAATACAAACATGATGATGATGACAATGATATAAGAATTTAACTAAATGAAAGCAGAGAATAAATTTTTAAAGATTTATAATTTAATTTATCCAGAAATCAACAACGTCCAAATTGTCAACATGATACTGCTTTGTGGAGTAAAATTCAAGAATAATTTTGTACCAAAAATAATTTGGACCGAAAACAAATCAATTTTATCATGAATAGTACCCGGGTGAATAAGAACTTAGAGTGAATAGTACCCATGAATAGTAACTTGGAATAATAACCCAAGTGAATAGTACCCAAACATGAAAAGTTAAAACTTATCAAGAATGCTCGAATAATATTTCCATGAAAAATCTTTGGATGAAGCGCAAAAATATCAAGGATATTCTACTAATTTCATGGAGTATAGAAGCCAAAACTTTAACAAAATGAGTATAGAATTGGAATCTAAAGCGAAATAATATTACTTACATACTTCTGAGTATGGAAGAAAATATTATTTCATATGAATAATGAACAAAAATAACATCCATTACCTTGAAAAAGAAAGAGTATTCCAACTGGTAGACTGCAACAAAGCAAACCCAAAGGGTCATTGGAAACTGGCAAACGTCAAAACCTTAGACTTTGGGTCGCATTTTTTAAACCCACAAAACTTGGGACCTTTTTGGTTTGGGCAAGTGAAGGCCCCACTGACGACCAGTAGCTATGAACTTTTTTTTTTTAAGAATAAAATGTTACTACTTGTGGGTTGTGAGGCTTGAACACAAGACTTGTAAGTAAATAAATAAGAGTTCAAACCAACTGAGCTACAACTATTTATTTTTAATGCAATCTTCAATATATTTTAACTATAATTGAAAACTATAATTAAGATATGTAGTTAATGTAGGTAATTAATTAATAATACTAATTTATAATATTATTAAAATTTTAATTGATTGAGATATGTAGTTAATGTAGGTAATTAATTAATCGTGTTTGTTTGTATTATTGTTTATTATTAATTATTTTTAATATTTATTATTATTACTATTTCTGGTATAGCAAAGAGTTTGTAAAAAAAAAAAAAATTAAAGGGAGAAGCCCGTGGGCCAGGCCGGCCCGCCACAGGCCACGGGCCTCTGTTTTCCAGCCCACCAAAACCCTTTTGCTTTCATTGTTTCTCACGGGCGCGCCGAAACGTCTGAATTTTTTTTATAATTTACTATGCAGGCACTATGCAGGCATTATGCAAATACTATTGTGACGCCCCCAAAATATGTATACATCACCCATCTTGAGTCGCTAAATACATGGTACAAAATTCAAATACAACTTAATAATACAACTGTCGTGTAAAATACGACAAAACATAAACTGAGAGTTTTAATACGAATATTATCTTCTAGACAATATTCAACTCAAATGGAGTCCTCAATACATTTATTATCACACTATTTCATAGAATTGTGAGGACTACTAATCTTATCATCCGAATAATCACTACTTTCCCGACTAGTTAAAATTTCACGTTCTCATTTCTGAAGAGAACAATGAAAGCAAAAGGGTGAGCTCAACTAGCCCCGAGAAGAAATATTATAACTAAGATAATGCGAGAATAATTTATCGTTAGCCTCAAGCGATGTTAAACCGATAAAATATAACAAACATCAAGTTTAACTACTGGTGGACAAGCAATCCATTAGAAGAGTCAAGTAGAGCATAAAATCTACTATCTTCTATGATTTAAAAGGTTTTTCATCATTTTATCATTTGAGACTCAACAATAAATAATCCACATCATGAATCACCTCGACACATACAAATTTAATTATACAACATGAAAGTGAGAGTTTCTTACACGAATATTGTCTTCTAGACAATATCCAAACTCAAATGGAGTCCTCATTACATTTATTATCACACTATTTTTATAGAATAGTGAGGACTACTATAACACCATCTCGGGTCATCACTCCGTTCCTCGACTAGTTCCGACTACGTTTCTCATTTTCAAGAGAACAATGGAAGTAAAAGGGTGAGCTCAACTAGCCCAAGAAGAAATATTATGACTAAGATAATGCAGAATAAGTTATCATTAGCCTTCAACAATGTTAAACTGATAGAATATAATCGACAACAAGTTTAACTGCAGCGGAATAAGCAATCCATTATAAGAGTCAAGTAGAGCATGATATCTACTATCTTCTATGATTTAAAAAGGTTTTCATCAACTTTATCGCTGAGACTCAGCTTAATAAATAAACCACATCATCGAATCATCCCTGCACTACGGGCCAAGGATATTCATGTAATCATCAATGGTCATGATTATACCGAATAATCCCTGGTCATAATCATATCAACCAACAGTCCATCTATGCACGTAAGCCAAAGATGACTTTCATCACAATATAAGCATGAGGATGATGACAATGATATAAGCATTTAATTAAATGAAAGCAAAGGATAAATTTTAAAGATTCATAATTTAATTTATCCAGTATTCAATAATGTCCAAATTGTCAACATGATACTGCTTTGTGGAGTAAAATTCAAGAATAATATCCATGTATCAAAAATATTTTGGACAGAAAAGAAATCATTTTTCTAGTGAATAGAATAATAATATTCCGTGAATAGTACTTTTCGTGAATAGTAACCCGACAAGAAAAGTATCCCAAATACCGAAAGTGAATAATATTATAGTGAATAGTAATCGGGTGAATAGTAACTTCCGTGATATCGTGAATAAGTATCCCAAGCATGAAAAGTGTCCCTAATACCCGAGTGAATAATATTATAGTGAATAATAAACGGTGAATAGTAACCCGTGAATATCGTGAAAATATTGATATTTAATAAGAAAGTTCAGATCAATATTCCAATGAAACGATACTAGATGAAGTGCAAAACACAATGATATTCCACTAATTTCAAGGATTATAGAAGCAATACTTACCATAGTAAGTTTAGATTTAAGAATATGAAAACAAATAACATACGAAACTGCAAATAGACTTTCACCCATCATACGGTACGCAATCCGCGTAGATAGGTTATTCTAACATATTAAAGGATGAATACTAAAAAAATAGTATTCCTTATGAATACGAAAGAAATAATACCCCTTACCTTAGTAGAAGGGAAAAATCGATACTTCAATAAAGTGAAGTAGATAAGTAATACTCTTCTTCTTGCTCTCTATAGTTTCTTTCTCTCTCTATAATGTCTCTTGTGAATCTCAAAGTGAATTGGTGAGAATGAAAGAAGAATTAAGCTTCTATTTATAGGAGAATGGACTAAATAGTAATTTATTCATTGAACTATCCAGATTGATTTACTATTAGAACGGAGAGTCCATATTGATTACTATTAAAACCACAACCATTTCATCCGTATTGATTTACTTTAAAAAACCACCAAGCGGTCCAGATTGATTACTTTTAAAACCACCACCGACGGTCCAGATTGATTACTTTTAAAATCACAATCAACGGTCCAGATTGATTTACTATTAAAACCACCACCAATGGTCCAGATTGATTTACTATTAAAACCACCACCGGCGGTTCAGATTAATTTACTATTAAAACCACCACCGACGATCCAGATTGATTTACTATTAAAACCACCATCAATGGTCCAGATTGATTTAATTTATTACACTTTGGTACCTCTAAAGTTTTTCAAGTTTGCATTATTCCCCTCTAACTTTTGTAATTCACTTATCTTCAATAAAAACATTCTTAATACATCAACAATTATTCATCATTAATATTATAACTCATAATATTTAACAACCAGATCATTCTCAGAAAATAGGGGGCTTTCCAATAAGGATTTCTCCCTATTGGCGCGCAATTAGGTGACCAAACCTCTCCTCGACGGAACTTTCTAGACATTATCAATATTGCAAATAATAATATGAATAAATTTGTTGTCTCAATTATTGATTTAATAATATAAAATATTATGCAGATGATACTGTGACAATAATTGAATCAAATAACGTGAGATACTACGAAATAATTACTGTAGTAATAATTGAGTAAACTGAGTGACTTCTTACGTAAACATCAATAATCAATACCGTGTGCTATTATGCAACCACGCCAGACATCATTATTTTTACCACCGGGTAGTTCAACAGCTTAACCAGTAAAACTTCCATTGTTTTTTTTATAAAAAGATATTTCGTCATTTTCTAACTACGATAATACTTCCCGTTGTGGGGTCCACCAATGATTGTGCCGTCGCATTTAATATTCTCTCGTTAAAACGAATATTCCCCACCAATCAATATTCAACTAACACAACTAATATTTTATATCAACTTGCTTACTTTGCAAAATTTTCCAAATATTACCCACAACTATAACATTATATCATATCCACACCATAATATTAAAAAATATATTTCGAGAAAAATTATTCTTTATTCAAAAAGTTGGGGTCTTACAACCTCCCTTCTTATGAAATTTTGTCCTCAAAATTAGGTAATGCACCGATATGTCAAGAGGTGAGGATACCTTGATTTCATTTCGATTCTAACTCCTGTGTCATTTCCTCCACATCGTGGTTTCTCCACAAAAACTTTGACTTGAGGTATAACCTTGGAGCGTAGAATATGATCCTTCTTATCCAAGATTTTAACACTACCTCTTCATACGCTAAATCTTCCTCTATCTCATCTAGTTCTAATTCAATAATGTGGTTCGGTCTTTCACATATTTACATAACATAGATATGTGAAAAAACGTTATGAACACGAGACATACTTCAAGCAGTAAGGCGCAGTCTATAGCCACTGATTCCTATTCGATCAAGGATTACAAATGGGCCAATGAATCGAGGATCGAGCTTTCTCTCTTTCCAAATCTCAGAACTCCTTTCCATGGAGCAACACGTAACAACACATGATCTCCAATATCAATTCCACGCCCTTTCGATGAAGATCAACATAACTTTTTGTCGATCTTGTGAGGTTTTTATACGCTATTCGGATCGTTTGAATCTTTTTCGTAGTCATACGTATCAACTCCGGTCCCAACAACGTTGCTTCACCTACCTCATCCCAGTATACCGGAGAACGACACTTTCTTCTATACAACGCCTCAAATGGAGCCATGCCAATACTTGCTTGATAACTAATATTGTAGGAAAACTCTACCAATGGTAAGAATTTATCCCAACTTCCTTTGAAGTCAAGGACACAGAGTCTTAATAAATCCTCAAGAGTTTGAAATAGTCCTCTCTGATTGTCCGTCCGTTTGAGGATGATACGCTGAACTAAATCGTAAATTCGTGCCCATAGCTTTTTACAAACTAACCCAAAATCTTGAAGTGAATCTTGGGTCTCGATCGTAAACTATGGATACCGGCATGCCATGCAATCTTATAATCTCATTTATGTACATACGAAAGCAAGACGCTCAAGTGTATAAGTTTTTCAGACGCAGAAGAAATGAGCAGACTTGGTCAATCTATCAACAATGACCCAAATTGCATCTATGCCTTGAGAAACCTTGGGAAGACCAAGAATAAAATCCATGGTAATGTGCTCCCACTTCCATTCGAATTTCAAGTGGTTGCAATGGACCTTTTGGCACTTGATGCTCCGCCGACTCGTTGACAAGTTAGACACCTTGAGATAAACCCCACTATCTCTCTCTTCATATTGCTCCACCAAAATGTATGTCAAGATCACGATACATTTTGGTACTCCTGAGATGGATTGCAAACTGGTGTGTTGTGCGCTCCATCATAATTTTATACTTCAAGTCGTAATCGTTAAGAACACAAAGTCCGGAGTTGACTCAAGTATTCCTTCTTCATCGATTCTTGCTTCCCGAATAACACCTTCTTGCACTTTTTTCTTCATACGCATTAGCTCCGTGTCCCGTAGCTTGAGCAACTTTAACTTTATCGATTAAAGTCGGCTTCTACTCAGATATTCGCCATCATCACATGGGTCCCTCGAGTCTTTAACTCTATCTCCATCCTTTGTAAGTCATACAAAATGGGCCTTTACGCTGACAATATCGCACTGCATTCGCATATGATCTTCTACTCAATGCATCACCTACTACGTTCGCTTTTCAAGATGGTATTGAATGGTATGATCATAATCTTTCAACAAAGCTCAAGCCATCGCCTTTGCCGCATGTCGAGTTCCTTTTGAGTGAAGAAATATTTGAGGCTTTTATGATCCAGATAAATCTCCACCTTCTCTCCATATGTAATGCCTCCAAATCTTAAAGTTAAAAAACGACAAACCGCCAACTCTAGATCATGAGTAGGATAATTTCTCTCATATTCTTTGAGTTGTCGTGAGGCATAGGCTATGACTTTCCCATGTTGTATGAGAACACATCCTAAACCTTTGCTCGAAGCATCATTGTAGATGACAAATCCTCCGAACCAGATATGGTATTGTCGTAACAAAATAAATGAGTCTCCTCTCGAGTTCTTGAAAACTCTTCTCACATTTCTTCGCTCCAACCGAATTTTGTATCTTTTCGAGTCACCGAAAGTTAATGGAGTAGCGATTCGAGAAAACCCTTCTACTTAATCTCCGATAATAACCAAATTTAAGCCGAGAAAGCTACGATGGCCATCGACTTGGGTGCTCTCCAAACTTTGAATTGCTTCAATCTTTTGTTGGTCAACAGATATTCCATGATTTGATATCACATGCCCAAGGAATGCTACTTCCTCAAGCCAAAACTCGCACTTCTTCAACTTGGCATAAAGCTTGTTTTCACTTAAGCTTTTGGAGTATCACCTCAAGTGTTGCTCATGATCTTCACGGCTTTTGAATATATGAGGATGTCATCAATAAAGACGACTACACAAAATGATCCAAATATTCCTTGAATACTTGGCTCATCATATCCATGAAGGCAAGTAGGAGCATTAGTCAATCCAAAAGACATGACTAGAATTCATAATGCCCGCATCGAAGTTCGAAAAGCGCCTTTGGGATGTCATTGGTTTTAATCTTTAATCGATGATATCCTAACGAAGATCGATCTTTTTGAAAAGAATTTGGCGCCCACAACCGGGTCAAACAGTCATCAATGCGCGGGCAACGGGTACCTATTTTTGATGGTGACATGATTCAACTCCCGATAATCAATACAAAGTCGCATACTTCCATCTTTTTTCTTTACGAAAAGAACAGAGCACCCCAAGGAGATGTACTAGATGAATGAAACCGATGTCTAACAATTCCTCGCATAGCTTGAGTCTTTAACTCCTCAAGTTCAACAGAGCCATTCGATATGGGGCTTTGAAATGGGTTTTTGTATCGGTTCAAGGTCGATACAAAATTCAATTTCACGCCGGGGTAGGCCAGAAGTTCTTCGTGGAATACGCCAGAAATTTATTAACAATGGAAATATCATTCAAGATCGATTTATTTTTGTTTAAATCATGATATGAGCTAAGAAAGCTTGACATCCATTTTTCAATAAACTAATATTTTTATGGCTTGAGATGACCGTGATTGATTTTAATGGTTTGGTCGCTTGAATTCAGCATAATAGGTTGATTAGAATATGAAAGCTAACAACCTTATTTAAAACAATCAATTTTAGCATGATGAGTAGTTAACCAATCAATCCCTAAAATCACGCATCAAATGCAAGTATTTTTAAGGAGATAAGATCGACAGTGTAACGTAAGTTACCGATTTGAATCAAAAACAAGACTTATAAATAGTGGATGTAATAAAGGTTTCTCCCAACGGAGTTTCAACCGATAAGTCAAAGTCTAATTTCTCCGAGTCAAATTTAAACGTTGAGCGCAAGTAGGAGAAATAAAAGAATGGGTAGAATCGAGATCAAATAAGGTATAAGCTTCGCAAGAGTTTATGATTAGCTTACCCGTGATCACCTCGCTTGGATTCTCGCTTTTGGGAGGTTACGACAAACGCTCTCCTTGAACTACCGGGTTTTGTCTTGTCTGGGACGGCCTTTGATGCTCCATCCCAAATTGGACTTGACTTTGTGCCTGAAAAAATCGGGCTAGGTGACCTTCTTCCACAATTGTAACATGCTTTTGATCATCATGTACGCTTTGACCGATGTGTCCCTCCCTCTCAGATTTGTAACATATACGACCGGTGGTCATTCTCCTTCCTTAACAACAAAATCGTGTCGACGCCTTTCCATCATTATCAATCTCTCTTCTTGAAATTTCCACTTCTATTATCTTCGCCATGATTACCAACCGAGTGGTTACCATTTCGCATGTTGATTCCTCCACGCTTGTTGTCACCGCTTCTATAATCGCTACCATTGGTATTATCGACTTGTTACCGCTTCTCTCCGGGTCAGGTTGACTCATTATCGCGGCTCCAATAATCGAGCCCTATTTACAACATCCGAATACAAACACGCCAGGAGAAATTAAGTATCGACGATCTCTGTTTCAAACCTCTTAGAAACATCCGCGCCATTCTCTCCTCATTATCAACCAAGTGGGGCATTAAACCGACAACTCAACAAACTTAGCTTCAGATCGTGACACTGGCCATATTATTTTGCTCCAACTTGATAAACTCCACCTCCTTCATGTGACTAATACTTTGGAAAGTACTTGTCGTTGAACAACTCTTCGAACTTCTCCCAAGACATTTTTTTCAAGGCGGCAAGTTGAGTACGCTTTACAGATTCCCACCAAGAATCCGCCCTCCTCGCAACATGAAGGTGGCAAAAGGAACTTTTGCTCCTGAGCATCCCAAGACATCAAATATCTTGGTGATCTCGCTTTATCCACGCCTCCGCCTTTAAGTGGTTTTGGCTCTCCAATAAACTCCGGTGGTCCCCCTCCTTGAATCGCTTGGTAGTGACCGTCCGAGAGTTACCAAAGTGTTTCCACCTACATTTTGGACAGAGCCGCTCTCGCACCGATGTTGCATGAATTGCATGATAAAGCTTCTAAACATCCCATCATTCATCATTTGATCGGTGTTGTTGTTTACTTGAGGATTATTGTCTTCCCGTTGCACATTATCCTCGGTATCGATCGTTGGTGACTCAACGGCCTCATGTGCTTCATTGTTGATCTCAACATTTTAGATGCCATTTTCAAACACCGCCACAAAACAAGGGTTAATTGACATATCACATATTATCCCTATACTCCGAATTCCACCAATTAAATACCAAATAATCTTAGGTAGGTCATACTAGCAAGGAATTCTTCCGCTCTCCCTCCTAGTTCTTGTCTCACATCTCACCCAGGATCATATCCTAAGCTTTGATACTCAATCGTGACGCCCCCAAAATAGGTATACATCACCCATCTTGGGTCGCCAAATACATGGTATCAATAATACAAATACAAACTTAATTATACAACATGAGATCGAGAGTTTTTACACGAATATTGTCTTCTAGATAATATCCAAACTCAAATGGAGTCCTCATTACATTTATTGTCACACTATTTTATAGAATAGTGAGGACTACTATAACACCATCTCTGCCATCACTCCGTTCCCCGACTAGTTTTGCCACGCGCTCTCATTTCTCAAGAGAACAATGGAAGTAAAAGGGTGAGCTCAACTAGCCCAAAGAAGAAATATTATGACTAAGATAATGCGTAATAAGTTATCATTAGCCTTCAACAATGTTAAACCGATAGAATATAATCGACAACAAGTTTAATCTGCAATGAATAAGCAATCCATTGTAAGAGTCAAGAGAGCATGATATCTACTATCTTCTATGATTTAAAAAGGTTTTTCATCAACTTTTTATCAACTTTATCACGAGACTCAAACTTAATAAATAAACCACATCATCGAATCATCCTCGCACTACGGGCCAAGGATATTCATGTAATCATCAATGGTCATGATTATACCGAATAATCCTCGTCATAATCATATCAACCAACAATCCATCTACGCACGTAAGCCAAAGATTACTTTCATCACAATATAAAGCATGAGGATGATGACAATGATATAAGCATTTAATTAAATGAAAGCAAAGGATAAATTTTAAAGATTCATAATTTAATTTATCCAAAGATTCAATAATGTCCAAATTGTCAACATGATATCGCCAGGAGTAAAATTCAAGAATAATATCCATGTATCAAAAAATATTTTGGACATAAAAGAAATCAATTTTTCCGTGAATAGTAACCTCGTGAATAGATTCCCATGAATAATCGTGAATAGTACGTGAATAGTAACTCGACATGAAAAGTACCCCAAATACCCGAAAGTGAATAATATTATAGTGAATAGTAATCGTGTGAATAGTAATCCATGAATAGAAATAACTCGTGAATAGTATCCTCGGCATGAAAAGTGTCCCTAATACCCGAAAGTGAATAATATTATAGTGAATAGTAATCGGGTGAATAAGTAACCCGTGAATAAGACTTCTCGGTGAAAATATTGATATTTAATAAGAAAGTTCATATCAATATTCCAATGAAACGACATCGATGAAGCAAAACTCAAGGATATTCCACTAATTTCAAGGATTATAGAAGCAATACTTACCATAGTAAGTTTAGATTTAAGAATATGAAAAGAAATAACATACTTAAATCAAATGGATTTTCACCCATCATACAGACGTAATCCGCCAGCAGAGATAAAGTTATTCTAACATATTAAAGGATGAATACTAAAAAATAGTATTCCTTATGAATACGAAAGAAATAATAATACTTACTTACCTTAGTAGAAGGTCGGATACCTTAATAAGGAAGGATAAAGAAAAAGAAATAATACTCTTTCTTCGCTCTCTAGTTTCTCTCTCTATAGTGTCTCTTGTGAATCTCGTTGAATGGTGAGAATGAAAGAAGAATTAAGCTTCTATTTATAGGAGAATGGACTAAATAGTAATTTATTCATTAACGGTCCAGATTGATTTACTATTAGAACGGAGAGTCCATATTGATTACTATTAAAACCATTAAACCCACATTGACCTCATTGATTTACTTTTTAAACCACCACCACATTGATTGATTACTTTTAAAACCACCATCAACTATCCAGATTGATTTACTTATTAAAACCACCACCAATGGTCCAGATTGATTTACTATTAAAACCACCATCAATGGTTTAGATTGATTTACTATTAAAACCACCATCAATGGTCCAGATTGATTTACTATTAAAACCACCATCAATGGTATTGATTTAATTTATTACACTTTGGTACCTCTAAAGTTTTCCAAGTTTGCATTATTCCCTCTAACTTTTGTAATTCACTTATCTTCAATAAACACATTCTTAATACTTCAACAATTATTCATCATTAATATTATAACTCATAATATTTAACAACCAGATCATTCTCTGTGAAATAGGGGGCTTTTCAATAAGGATTTCTCCTTATTGGCCAAGCAATTAGTGACCAAACCTCTCCTCGATGTAACTTTCTAGACATTATCAATATTGCAAATAATAATATGAATAACTTTGTTGTCTCAATTATTGATTTAATAATATAAAATATTATGCAGATGATATTGTGACAATAATTGAATCAAATAACGTGAGATACTACGTAAACAATCATCAGAGTAATAATTGAGTAAACCGAGTGGCTTTCACGTAAGCATCAATAATCAATACCACGGTGCTACTATGCAACCACGCCAGACATCAGATTTTTACCACCGTGTAGTTCAACAAAGTTAACGGTAAAACTTTCGCCGTTATTTTTATAAAAAGATATTTCGTCGCTTTTTAACTACGATAATACTTCCGTTGGGGTCCACCAATGATGTCGTACAAATATTGCCGTTAAAACGCGAATATTCAATATTTCTCGTTAAAACAAATATTACCTACAACTATAACCCACCATAAATCAAGAATATTCATTCGACACAATCTAATATTTTATATCAACTTGCTTACTATTTTGCAAAATTTTCAAATATTACCTACAACTATAACATTATATCATATCCACACCATAATATTCGCTTTGTGGAGTAAAAAAATATATTTCAAAAATAAGACCGAAAAAAATTATTCTTTATTCAAAAAAAGTTGGGGTGATTCACTTTTATCACGAGACTCAAAGTTAATAAATAATCCACATCATCAAATCACCCTTGCACTACGACCAAGGATATTCATTAGTATCACGACCACAAATTATCCATACACTACGGGCCAAGGATATTCGTGTATTCATCAATGGTCATGATCATGCCAACAACTGTCCATCAATGCACTACAGGCCAATGAGGACTTTTACCACATCATTTGTAACATTACGGTCATGATTATACCGAATAATCCCTGGTCATAATCATACCAAGTCCATCTATGTACTACAGGCCACATATGACTTTCAACATAATATAAACATGAGGATGATGACAATGATATAAGAATTCAATAAAACAAGTTAAAGGATAAACTTTTAACGATTTATAATTTAATTTATCCAAAATTCAATATTGTCCAAATTGTCAATATGATACTGCTTTGTGGAGTAAAATTCAAGAATGATAACGTATCAAAAATTATCTGGACCGAAAAAAAATTAATTTTTGTTATGAATAGTACTCTAGGTGAATAGTACCTGAGTAAATAGTACCCCGTGAATAGTACTCCGTGAATATTACTTTGTGAATAGTACTCGTGAATAATACTTTATGAATAGTACCTGTGACGCCCCCAAAATAGGTATACATCACCTATTCTGAGTCGTCAAAGACATGGTACGGAATACAAATACAACTTAATTATACAACTGTCGTGTAAAGTACGACAAAACATAAGCTATGAGTTTTAATACAAATATTGTCGTCTAGACAATATTCAAACTCAAATTCAATATCATTACATTTATTTTCCCATATTTCACTTTGAATAGTGAGGACTACTAATCTATATCATCCGTCCGCCACTCCGTTCCTCGACTAGTCCTCGCCACGTTTCTCATTTTCTCAAGAGAACAATAAAAGTAAAAGGGTGAGCTCAACTAGCCCAAGAGGAAATATTATGACTAAGATAATGCGTAATATATTATCGTTAGCCTTCAAATGTTGTTAAACCGATACAATATAACAACCATCAAGTTTAAGCTGCAGTAATGAACAAGCAATCCATTAAAAGAGTCAAGTAGAGAATAAAATCTACTATCTTTTATGATTTAGAAGGTTTTTCATCACTTTTATCGTTGGGACTCAAATTTTAATAAATAATCCACATCATCGAATCACCCCGCACGCACTGACTTACGGATATTCTTTAGTATCACGACCACAATTATCCATGCACTACGGGCCAAGAATATTTGTGTATTCAATAATGGTCATAATCATACCAACAACTGTCCATCAATGTACTACGGGCCAATGAGAACTTTTACCACATCATTTGTAACATTACGGTCATGATTACACCGAATAATCCCTGGTCATAATCATACCAAGTTCATCTATGCATTATAGGCCACATATGACTTTCAACAAAATATAAACATGAGGATGATGACAATGATATAAGAATTCAATAAAACAAGTTCAAGAATTATTTTATCCAGGAACTAAAAACGTCCAAATTGTCAACATGATATGACTTTGTAGAGTAAAATTCAAAAATGCTCAAGAATATTTCCATGAAAAGATATCTTTGGATGAAGCCTTGAAATATCAAGGATATTCCACTAATTTCATGGAGTATAGAAGTCAAAACTTTAACCAACTGAGTATAATAAGTAATGGAATAACAAAAGAGATCACCAGGCATGCGATAAACCGCACATGCAGGTTATTTCAATAGAATAATAAATAACGGAATCAGTCCAAGTAAGTAAAACGCATGCGTAATAATAAAGAATGGAACAATGGAAGAATTTCACCAAGTATAGGGTAGCTCACAGATATCTGAGTTATTCCAATGCAGAATAATAAAGAATGGAATAATGAAGTTCTCTTCATAGATAAGAAAGAAATAATACTCCCTACCTTTAGAAAAAACCGGATCTTTGGAGTAGTGATGTAGCGAGCACTTCTTCTTCTTTCTATAATTTCTCTCTATAATAATCCTCTAAAGCTTTTGTGAATTGGTGAGAAATGAAGGAAGAATGAGCTTCTATTTATAGAAAAATATAGTTTCGATAATTGCACGTTTTGGGGCTCGAAAAATTTCAGTACAATACCTCCAACTTTTCCTTTATTTTTAATTTAGTCATGGAAGTATTATCAAACTTGCACCACCTCCCCTAATAGTAAATAATGTGATTCAATAGTAAATTATGTGAATCAATAGTTCTAGACGTGTGAAAATATGAATTACAGTATAGTACCTCCATCTATACCTCCATTTTTAACTTAGTCATACAAGTATTATCAATCTTGCACCAACTCCCCTAATAGTAACAAGAATGTGAAACAATAGTATACACATGTGAACAAATAGTTATAATCATGTGAAATAATAGCAATCAATTGCTCATTTATCCGATTAAATACCCGATTGATTGGTCAATATAACCTCCAGACATCAATTATTATCGAAATAATTGTCGATTTTCACTAACACAAATAATTCCAACACAATGAAACCATTTTTATCAAAAATATAAATTTTGAAATTTTGAAGTTTGACTTTTCCCGAAAAAGGCAACTGTTCACTTTTTGACCAAATACCGGAAAATTTTGTGTTTATAGACTATTCTTACTAATTTCATCGATCCGGACTCAAATATCACGTCCGCGTCTCCAAATTCAACTCCGAACACAACTTCAATTTTAATAACATTCATCATTAATATTATAACTCACAATATTTATCAACCGTGTCGTTCCGGGAGCAGGGGCTTTCAATAATGATTTCCCTATTGGCGTGCAATTAAGTGACCAAACCTCTCCTTCGTGAACTTCAGACATTGTAAATATTGCAATTTAATAATATGAATAACTTTGTCGTCTCAATTATTGATTTAATAAAATAACATATTATGATGATGATGATACTATGACAATAATCGAATCAATAATACGAGAGATATGATGCAAAGAATTATCGTAGTAATAATTGAGTATAATCGAGTGACTTCTCATGTAAGCATCAATAATCAATACCGTGTGCTACTATGCAACCACGTGTATTACTGTATTTTTACTACCGTGTAGTTCAACAGTTAACGGTAAAACTTCCGCCGTTATTTTAATAAAGTATTTTTGTCGTTTTCTCAATCAAACAATAATTCCGTTAATGGGGGTCCACCAATGATTGTGCTTGGTTATACCGAATATTCCCTGTTAAAACGAATATTCCCCGACCAATTGAATATTATATAACAACTTGCGTACTTTGCAAAATTTATAAATATTACCCACAACTATAACATTATATCAAATCCACACCATAATATTCAAAAATATATTTTGAGAAAATTTAATCTTTATTCAAAAAGTTGGGGTCTTACAGTACCCATGAATTATAATTTTGTGAATAGTACCGTATAAATGAATAGTACTCATAGACAGTACTCTGGCATGAAAAACTTAAAATTTAACAAGAATGTGCAGAAAATATCCTTGTGAAGCGATACTAGATGAAGCGCAAATTTCAAAGATATTCTACTAATTTCATGGAATATAGAAGCAATACTTTAACCTAATGATGGTATAATCGGGAATACGAGACGAAATAATATTACTCATGTAAGACCCCAAATTTTATGAAATGAAAGTATTCAATTTTCTGATAATTGTTATTCTATTTAGTAAATGGTTAAATTTTTAAAAGGTTAAAGTCAAGGGTGATATTTGAAAATTTTGCAAAGTAAACAAGTTGATATAAAATATTCGTTGTGTCGGGGAATATTCTTTTTGTTAGGGAATATCCATACGACGATACCATTATTGGTGGACCCCACAACGGAATAATTGTTGGAGTTAGAAAACGACAGAAATATCTTTTTATAAAAATAACGGCAAAATTTTACTGTTAAACTGTTGAAATACCCGATGATAAAAGTACAGTAATACGCGTGGTTGCATTGTAGCACACAATATTGATTATTGATGCTTACGTGAGAAGTTTCTCAGTTATACTCAATTATTGCTACAGGAATTGCTACATAATATCTTTCATATTATTGATTCAATTATTGTCACAGTATCATCTGCATAATATTTTATATTATTAAATCAATAATTGAGACAATACATTTATTCATATTATTATTTACATTATTGACAATGTCTAGAAATTTATGTCGAGGAAAGAGGTTTGGTCACCTAATTCCGCACCAATAAGAAGAAATCTTTATCGAAAAGCGCCCTCTTTCCTGGGATCGATCTGGTTGTCAATATTGTAAGTTATAATATTAATGATGAATAATTGTTGAAGTATTAAGAATGTGTTTATTGAAGATAAGTGAATTACAAAAGTTAGAGGGGAATAATTCAAACTTGGAAAACTTTAGGGGTACCAAAGTGTAATAAGTTAAATCAATCTGGACCATTGATGGTGGTTTTAATAGTAAATCAATCTGGACCATCGGTGGTGGTTTTAATAGTAATCAATCTAGACCGTCGGTGGTGGTTTTAAAAGTATATCAATCTGGACCGTCGGTTATGATTCTAATAGTAAATCAATATGGACCTACGGTTGTGATTCTAATAGTAATCAATATGGACCGTCCGTTCTAATAGTAAATCAATCTGAACCGTTCGTGAATAAGTTACTATTTAGTCCATTCTCCTATAAATAGAAGCTTAATTATTCTTTCATTTTCACCAATTCATTGAGATTCATAAGAGAAACTATAGAGAGAGAAACTATAGAGAGCAAGAAGAAGAGTATTCTACTATTTCACTGTTATAGTATCCAGTCTTCTACTAAGGTGAGGGATGTTATTTTCGTTAAGTAAGGGATATTATTTATTGTATTCGTAAGGGGTATTATTTCTTTCGTATTCATAAGAAATACTATATTTTTGTATTCATCCTTTAATAATATGTAGGAATAAATAACCCGCCTACGCGGATTACGATCGTATTTATGTGGTGAAAATCTATTTGCAGTTTTCGTATGTTAATTCTTTTCATCTAAACTTACTATGGTAAGTATTGCTTCTATAATCCTTGAAATTAGTAGAATATCCATGAGTTTTGGGCTTCATCCAGTATCTTTTATTGGAATATTGATCTGAACTTTCTTATTAAATATCAATATTTTCACCCGGGGTACTATTCACGGGTTACTATTCACCCAGTTACTATTCACTATAATATTATTCACTCCAATTGAAGTATTGAGGTACTTTTTATCTTAGAAGTCTTATTCACGATTTACTATTCATGGGTTACTATTCACCCGATTAATATTCATTATAGTATTATTCACTCGGGTATTCGGGGGACTTTTCATGTCGGGGTTACTATTCACGGGGTATTATTCCCGAAGTACTATTCATGGGGTACTATTTACCCAAAAAATTTATTTCTTTTAAGTCCAAATTATTTTGATACATGGATATTATTCTTGAATTTTACTCCACAAAGCAGTATCATGTTGACAATTTGGATATTTTTAAACTCTGGATAAATTTAAAGTCTTTAATATTTATCATTGATCTCACTTGATTGAATCTTTATATCATTGTCATCATTCTCATACTTATATTGTGTTGGAAGTCATCTTTAGCTTACGTGCAAAGATGGACTATTGATTATTGGTTTTACAGTTGTATATCTTTGGCTTACGTAGAAAGATGGGTGATCATTGATTATTAGTTTCTGGTTGTATATCTTTGGCTTATGTGCATAGATGAACTGTTGATTGGTATGATTATGACCAGGGATCATTCGGTATAATCATGACCCGTAGTGTTACAAATGATGTGGTAAAAGTCCTCATTGGCCCGTAGTGCATTGATGGACAGTTGTTGGTATGATTATAACCAGAGATTATTCGGTATAATCATAACCATTGTTGAAAACACGAATATCCTTGGCCCGTAGTGCATGGATAATTTGTGGTCATAATACTAATGAATATCCTTGACCGTAGTGCAGGGATGATTCGATGATGTGAATTATTTATTAAGTTGAGTCTCAGCGATAAAATATTGATTATACATTTTTAATTCGTAGAAGATAGTAGATATCATGCTCTAATTGACTCTTCTAAAATACAGTTGTATGTCTTTGGCCTGTAGTGCAAAGATGAATTGTTAATGAATATCTTTGGCCGTAGTGCAAAGATGAATTTATTAGTATGATTATGAAAAAGAATTGTGATTTGGTATAACCATGATTTTTTATGTTTCAAGTAAATACAGGTGATGAAAATTATCTTCGTCCTGGGTGTGAAGAAGAATTTAGAATCACAATTATGATTATGAGTTATTCACATGATTGTGGACAGGAATTGTTGATTGATGTTACAGGGAAAAAACTTTGTTGGTGGACTTTTAACATAGAGAAGATAATAGACCTTATGGTCTATTTGTTTTTCTAATGGATTGCTCGTTCTGCTGCAACTATGGTTGAAAAGTTTTATCATCTACCATATGTTCTAAATCTCTGATTTATTACTAATGAAGGCTATTGATAATTTAATTATCTTTAGCCATAATATTCTTTACTGGGCTATTTGTGTTCACCCTTTTGCTTCACAATTCCTTTCAGGTAATAAGAGTGTAGCTGGGTCGATCGGGGATAATAGGGGAATAATGTGATGGTCCGAGACTGTCGAAGTTTCTCAATACATTATAAAACGGCATGACATGCAATATATAATTGTATTGAGGTCCTAAGATGCGTGTGTCCTATTTTATACGTTATTTTAACCGTTGATTTTGGTGAACAACAATAGGGTGATGAGAACCCGACTTTGAAAGCGTCAAAAGTGCACCTCATTAGAATGAACAAGATAGTAATCTTCTCGTTCTTCTTTGGGGTCTTGAAATATTTGCTATTTTTTATAGCATTGTAATAATTTGAGTTTGGATACTGTCTATGAGACAATATTGTATTAAAACTCACAGTTTAACCGTGGTCGTATTCTGTACGACAGTTCAACAGTTGTATAAATGAAGTTTGTATTTGATTTCTGTATTGTGATATATGGCGACTCAGAATGGGTCGTGTGGACCTATTTTGGGGGCATCACAATTGGTATCAGAGCCATAGAAAAGAGCCCCGAGCCTTTATCTTGTGACTTCTAAGTCTTGGGATGCACCGAAGCCAGACTTTCCGTAGGGGACGCGAAGTGAATATGATTGGCAAGTTGATAGGTATCATTGTGAGGTGTTATCCAAGTCCTAGATGCGGGTCACAGTTGGTATCAGAGCTTAGGGATATGGTCTGTGGCGGAGATCCGGGATTAAAACTAGGAAGGGAGAGACGAATAATATCCTTCGCTAGTGTGTGACTTACCTAAGCTGAAATTTTTACTTGATAAGTTGACAAATTGTGATATGTCAATTAACCTTTGTTTTGAAGATATATTCTAGAATGATATCTGAAATACAGGAGATGAGCAATGGAAAATCATGATACAGAGGAAATAACCGGGAAGGTACAATCCGAAAAGAAAGCAAGGTATTCTCATCTCTTCGAACTACGAGGTATGTAAATTTCGAGGGCAAAAATTTCATAAGGAGGGGAGATTGTAAGACCCCAAATTTTACGAAATGAAAGTATTCAATTTTCTGATAATTGTTATTCTATTTAGTAAATGGTTAAATTTTTAAAAGGTTAAAGTTAAGGGTTATAATTGAAAATTTTGCAAAGTAAGCAAGTTGATAAAATATTCGTTGTGTCGGAGAATATTCTTTTTATCAGGGAATATCCGTACGATGACACCATTATTGGTGGACCCCACAACGGAATAATTGTCGGAGTTAGAAAATGACAGAAATATCTTTTTATAAAAAATAACAGTGAAAACCAAGTTAAATTGTTGAAATTCCGATAGAAAAAAAATACGATGAATACGCTGTGGTTGCATAGTAGCACACGGTATTGATTATTGATGATTACGTAAGTGTGACACCCCCAAAATAGGTATACATCACCCATCTTTAGTCGCCAAATACATGGTACAAAATTCAAATACAACGTAATTATACAACAGTCGTGTAAAATACGACATAACATAATCTAAGAGTTTTAATAAGAATATTGTCATCTAGGTAATATCCACACTCAATAGAGTCCTCATTATATTTATTGTCACACTATTTTATACAATAGTGAGGAGTACTAAAACAACCATCTGGACCGCCAATCCGTTCCCCGACTCGTCACAGCTATATTCTCATTTCTTGAAGAGAACAGTGAAAGAAAGGGTGAGTTCAACTAGCCCAATAAGAAATATTATGACTAAGATAATGCAGAATAAATTATTTTTAGCCTTCAACAATATACCAACTGATAGAATATAATAGACAACAAGTTTTAGATCAACAACTGTAGCTGAATAAGCAATCCATTAGAAGAGTCAAGTAGGGCATAAAATCTATTATCTTCTATGATTTAAAAAGTTTTTCATCAACTTTATCGCTGAGACTCAGCTTAATAAATAAAATCGAATCATTCCTGTATCACGGCCAAGGATATTCATGTAATCATCAATGGTTATGATTATACCGAATAATCCCTGGTCATAATCATACCAACAACTGTCCATCAATGAACTACAGGCCAATAAGGACTTCAACCACATCATTCGTCACATTACGGTCATGATTATACCGAATAATCCCTGGTCATAATCATACCAAGTCCATCTATGCACGTAAGCCAGAGATGATTTTCATCACAATATAAGCATGAGGATGATGACAATTACATAATAGTTTAATAAAACAAGTTCAAGATAAATTTCAAAGAGTTATAATTTAATTTATCCAGAAATCAATAACGTCCAAATTGTCAACATGATACTGCTTTGTGGAGTAAAATTCAAGAATGCTCAGAAGAATATTTCCATGAAAAGATATTGGATGAAGCGCAAATATCTAGGATATTCTACTAATTCCATGAGGTATAGAAGCCACAACTTTAACCAACTGAGTATAATAGAATATATGAAACTGCAAATAGATTTTTGTCCGCCATGCGGTAATCCACATAGACAGATCATTTCCAAAATTTAATAAGGAATGAATACGAAGGATCATTCACCATGCATGCGGTAGTCCACATAGACAAGTTATTCTAACAGAATAATAAAGAATGGAATAACATAAGAATTCACCATGCATGCGGTATCCCGCGTAGACAGATTATTCTAACAGAATAATAAAGAATGGAATAATAACAGAATTCACCAGGCATGCGATAGACCACACAGACAGATTATTCCAACAGTATAATAAAGAATGGAATAACAAAAGAATTCACCAGGCATGCGATAGACCGCACAGACAGGTTATTCCAACAGAATAATAAAGAATAGAATAACAACCCTTACGAGTATTGAAAGAAAATAAATCTCTTCATGAATATGAAAGAAATAATAGCCCTTGCCTTAGAAGAAACTGGATACTAGAATAGTGAGGTAGTAGACTTCTCTTATTCTTTCTCTTTATAATTTCTCTCTATAATAATTGCTCTATAGCTTTAGTTAATTGGTGAGAAATGAAGGAAGAATGAGCTTCTATTTATAGAAAAATATAATTTCGATAATTGCACGTTTTGGGGCTCAAAATATTACAGTATAATACCTTCATCTTTTTCGTCATTTTAAATTTAGTCTTGCAAGTATTATCAAACTTGCACAACCTCCCCTAATAGTAAATAATGTGAATTAATATTTCATTTATGTGACTCAATAGTATAATCATGTGAAAAAATTAATTACAGTATAGTACCTTCAACTATACCTCCATTTTTAATTTAGTCATGCACGTATTATCAATCTTGCACCAATTCCCCTAATAGTAAATCATGTGAATCAATAGTACACACATGTGAATACATAGTTATAAGCATGTGAATTAATAGCAATTAATTGCTTATTTATCCGGTTAATTACCCGATTGGTTAATATAACCTCCAGACATCAATTATTATCGAAATAAATGTCGATTTCCACTAACACTAATAATTCCCACACAATTGAACTATCAATTTCATCTTTAATCAACACGAACTTATTCATTGTTGGCGCGCAATTAGGTGACAAAACCTCTCCTTGACAGAACTTCTAGACATTGTTGTGACGCCCCCAAAATAGGTATACAACACCCATTCTGAGTCATCAAAATACATGGTACAAAATAAATCCAGTGAAACAAAATAACAAATATTAAGGATTCGTATTTCAGTTTATCCATGTCCAAAAATACCTCATAAATAATCATAGTGGAGTAAAATTCAATAATGATCAAAACATGGATGCAATCAAAACTAGTATCCATAATAGATATTTTGGACGAAAAACGAAAAGATTTAATTTTTCTGTGAATAGTGCCGTATTCGTGAATAGTGTCGTATACGTGAATAGTGCCGTATACGTGAATAGTAACCCCGACACTAAAAGGCAAGAATTTCATAAGAAAAATACTACCAATATTTTGGCATAATGATATTGAAAGAAATAATATCATTTTTTAAAAAATAATATCCTTTACCTCGAAAGAATAGTACTTCTAGCTGGAATACTAAATATAATGCTGAAGGGAACTTGCACCGTATAACAACACTCAAAGTATCAAAATACTCATAAGAATACGCTCAATATATCGAGAGAGAAAGAGATAGAAAACTTTAGTTTCTGGTGTGATTTTCAATTCTAACCTAAGCACCCTATTTATAGGAAAATGCTTAGAACACCAAAGCAGAAAATTTAATAAAATATTATTATTTATATTACAAATTCCTACGCCCACTTTTACCAACTGATTTTAGCCACCTTCCACATGTTAATGATGCCCACAAACATTTCAAAAACGTTTTTCTTTTAAAACAAATTTAAAAATTTTAAAAAATAATTATTTCAGAACTTCAGAACTTCAATAATTCATAATAGCCCTTTTATCAGAAAAATTCAAACCTTATGTCCTTTGTATAGGAAATTCCATTCTCTACAACTTTGCAGAAGAAAATTTTTCCAAATTCCAAACAAAAATTGACCGAAATCCATAAACGGGCGATTTTACAGGCTATAATCAAATTTTAGTCAAGAAATGGGGTCCGCAAACATGAAAAACATGTTTTAATCATTTAATGCAACACAAATACTCTTTTTCCTCATATACTCATATATCCCACATTCATTGTAAAAATATCATCATTATTATATTATAATAATATAATAAAATATTATTTTATCAGAAAAGATAAAATATCGATTTTCAACAATTGTCACTTTAAAAATTTTCTCCATATATATCCACATAAAATCAATATTTTTCTCATCATATAAATCAATAATTAATTATTCACAAATAATATTACGTAATCACATCATCGATAATCGTGCGTTCCTTGGGAAAGAGGGGCTTTCAATAAGGATTTCTCCTTCTTGGGTAGCGTAATTAGGTGACCAAACCTCTCCTTGAGTAACTTTCTAGACATTGCCAATAATGTTATCTAATAATATTATTCAAATAATATGAATTATTATTAGATAATGGAAAATAATCGTGTAGTGATAATTATTGAAACAACAAATAATATAAAATATCAACGTAGCAATTATTGAATCAATAAAATAAAATATTGAGCAAGAATTTATCGTAACAATTATTGAAAGTAGTACCTTTTACGTAAGAATCAATAATTGGTGCAATCACCAGTGTAATCTTGCAACAACGCAGCGACATTCTGTGTTTTAACCACCGGGTATTCCAACAAGATATTACTTGGTAATAACTACGCCCGTTATTTATAAACAACTTATACTTGTCGCTTTCTTCATCCACTCGCTTTTCAAGTTATGGGGCCCACAAATGATCAAGCTTGAATCGCATTTAATATTCCCCAGGCGAAGAAGAATATTCCACGACCAAAACGAATATTCCCTAACAACAATGAATATTTTATAACCACTTGCTTATTTGAAATATTTAGCATTTTACCCATAACTAACCACATTAATCAAATCAACCCTTACTATTTTAAAATAATAAATAGAGGAAATTAAATTTCATTTATTAATAATTTGGGGTCTTACAATTGTCAATATTGTAAATAATAATATGAATAACTTTGTCGTCTCAATTATTGATTTAATAATATATATTATGCAGATGATACTATGACAATAATTGAATCAATAATATGAGGGATATGATGCAAAGAAATTCGTAGCAATAATAATCGAGTATAATCGAGTGACTTTTACGTAAACATCAAGAATCAATATCGTAATTGCTACTATGCAACCACAGCAGACACTGCATTACTTTACTACTAGGTAGTTCAATAGTTTTAACGGTAACAATTTCGCCTTTATTTTTATAAAGAGATAATTCTGTTGTTTTCTAACTACGACAATAATTCCGTTGTGGGGTCCATCAATGATTGTGCCGTCGTACGGATATTCCCCGACAAAAAGAATATTCTCCGACCAAACGAATATTTTATAACAACTTGCTTACTTTGCAAAAAATTTCACATATCACCATTAACTTTAACCTTTTATCAATATAACCATTTACGAAATAAAATAATAATTATAAGAAAATTGAATACTTTCATTTCATAAAATTCGGGATCTTACAATCTCCCCTCCTTATGAAATTTTGCCCTCGAAATTTACGTACGTACCTGGTATGCCGAAGAGGTGAGGATACCTTGACTTTATTTCAAATTCTAACTCTTGAGGTGTAACCTTTGAGCGTAGAATATGATCCTTCTTATCCAAAATTTTAACACGTATCTCCTCATACGTTAAATCTTCTGCTGTCTCGTCTAGTTCTAATTTAATAATTTGGTTTAGGTCGTCCACATATTTACGTAATATCGATACGAAAAAAATGTTATTAACATGAGACATACTTAGCAGTAAGGCGAGTCTATAGGCTACAGTTCCTACTCGATCGAGGATTTCAAATGGGCCAACTAAATCGAGGGTTGAGATCGACTCTTGCTTCTAGAATAACGCCCTCTTGAACCTTCTTCCTCGTATTCATCAGCTCCGGATGTGTAGCTTGAGCAACTTTATCTTTATCGATTAAAGTCAGTTTAAATCGTATATTCGTTATCTTCACGTGGGTCCCTAAAGTCTTTAACTCTATCTTCATCATTTGTAAGTTATACGAAATAGGTTTTTATGTTAACAACATCGCACTCATAAGCGCGACACGATCTTTCTACTCAACGCGTCCACTACCACATTCGCTTCTTCCACGATGATATTGAATGGTATAGTCGTAATCTTCAATGACTTGAGCCAACGTCCTTGGCGCATGTTATGTTCGATTCTAGGTGAAAAAAATATTTGAGGGTTTGAGAAATGGGTTTTGTCTTTGAATCAATACAAAATTGATTTTACGCTATAGGGGTAGGCTAGGAAGTCTTGAGAATACGTTAGAAATTTATTAACAATAGAAATATCATTCAAAACTGTGACTCTCATCCAAGACTTGGATATCACATGTAATGAAGGTTTCTCCTAACGGAGTTTCAACCGATAAGTAAAAGTCTAATATCTTTGGAGTCAAATTTAAACGTTGAGCGTAAGCAAGATAGATAAATAATGGGTAGAACCGGTATCTAATAAGGTATAAACTTCGCAAGAATTTCTAATTAACTAACCCGTGCTAACTTCGTTCGGGTTACTCGCTTTTTGAGAAGTCACGAAAAACGCTCTTACTGAAACCACCGACTTTGTTTTGTTCGTATCCGCCTTTGGTACCACCATCCCAGCTGGACTTAACTTTGGTGCACGACAAAATCAGGCTAGGTGACATTCTTTTCCACAATTGTAACATGCTTTGGACTGCATCACGCAGTTTGGACTGACATGTCCTTCCCCTCCGCATTTGAAGCATACGACCGGTGGTAGTTCTCTTTCCTTAACAGGTGCTGGTGCTGTTGTCTTTCCGTCATATTGTTTTGTTCCAACTTGATAAACTCCACCTCCTTCATGTGACGAATACTTTCGAGAAAGTACTTGTCGTTGAACAACTCTTAGAACTTCTCCCAAGACATCTTGAGTGCGTCAGGTTGGGTACGTTTCACAGATTCCCACCAGTAATCTACCTCTTCACGCAACCTAAAGGTGGCAAAGGGAACCTTTTGCTCCTCGGAGCGTCCCAAGACATCAAATATCTTGGTGATCTGCTTTAACCACGTCTCCGCCTTAAGTGGTTTTGGCTTTCCCAAGAACTCCAGCGGTCCCAGCTCCTTGAACTGCTTAGCAGTGACCAGCCGTGGGTTGCCATTGTTTCCACCTGCATTTTGAATAGGAACCGCTCTCGCCTGATGTTGCATGAATTGCATAAAGCCTCTGAACATCCCATCGTTCACCATTTCATCGGTGTTATTGTTTACCTGAGGATTATTGTCTTCTGTTGTACATTATCCCGAGTATTGATCGTTGGTGACTTCAACGGTCTCATGTGCTTCATTGCTGATCTCAACATTTTCAGATGCCATTTTCAAACACTTTCATAAAACAAGGGTTAATTAACATATCACATATTATCCATATACTCTAACCGACCAATTAAATATAAAATAAACTTAGGTAGGTTATACTAGCGAAGGAATTCCCCGTCTCTCCCCTCCTAGTTTTTGTCTCACATCTCACCGGGGATCATATCCTAAGCTTTGATACCAAGCCCATGACGCCCCAAAAGCAGTATACATCACCCATCTTAAGTCGCCAAATACATGGTACAAAATTCAAATACAACATAATTATACAACAGTCGTGTAAAATACGACATAACATAATCTAAGAGTTTTAATAAGAATATTGTCATCTAGACAATATCCACACTCAATGGAGTCCTCATTACATTTATTGTCACACTATTTTATAGAATAGTGAGGACTACTAAAACAACCATCTGGACCGTCAATTCGTTCCCTGACTCGTCACAGATATACTCTTAGTTCCTGAAGAGAACAGTGAAAGAAAGGGTGAGCTCAACTAGCCCAGTAAGAAATATTATGACTAAGATAATACATAATAAATTATCCTTACCCTTCAACAGTATAACAACTGATAGAATATAATAGACAACAAGTTTTAAATCAATAACTGCAGCAGAATAAGCAATCCATTAGAAGAGTCAAGTAGGGCATAAAATCTATAATCTTTTATGATTTAAAAAGTTTTTCATCAACTTTATCGCTGAGACTCATCTTAATAAATAAAATCGAATCATCCCTGCATCACGCCAAGGATATTCATGTAATCATCAATGGTCATTATTATACCGAATAATTCCTGATCATAATCATACCAACAACTGTTCATCAATGAACTACAGGCTAATGAGGACTTTCACCACATCATTCGTCACATTACGGTCATGATTATACCGAATAATCCCTGGTCATAATCATACCAAGTCCATCTATGCACATAAGCCAGAGATGACTTTCATCACAATATAAGCATGAGGATGATGACAATGACATACTAATTCAATAAAACAAGTTCAAGATAAATTTTAAAGAGTTATAATTTAATTTATCCAGAAATCAATAACGTCCAAATTGTTAACATGATACTGCTTTGTGGAGTAAAATTCAAGAATGCTCAGAAGAATATTTCCATGAAAAGATATTGGATGAAGCGCAAATATTCAGGATATTCTACTAATTTCATGGAGTATAGAAGCCAAAACTTTAACCAACTGAGTATAATAGAATATATGAAACTGCAAATGGATTTTTGCCCGCCATGCGCTAATCCACATAGACAGATCATTTCCACAATTTAATAAGAAATGAATACGAATAATCATTCACCATACATGCGGTAGTCCACATAGATAGGTTATTCCAACAGAATAATAAATAATGGAATACCATAAGAATTCATTATATGCAGTCACGGTAGCAGCGTGAAACGAGTTATTCCAATGAATAATAAAGAATGGAATAACAAAAGAATTCACCGTGCATGCGATAGATCATAGCGACGCATGATTATTCCAAATGTAATAATAAAGAATGGAATAACAAAAGAATTCACTAGGCATGCGATAGATCAAATGCATGATAAAGTTATTCCAATGTAATAATAAAGAATGGAATAACAAAAGAATTCACGAGGCGTGCACGATAGAATCGCATGCAAAAGTTATTCCAACGGAATAATAAAGAATGGAATAGCAACCCTTACGAGTATTGAAAGAAAATAACTCTCTTCATGAATACGAAAGAAATAATAGCCCTTGCCTTAGAAGAAACTGGATACTGGAATAGTGAGGTAGCAGACTTCTCTTATTCTTTCTCTCTATAATTTCTCTCTATAATAATTGCTCCATAGCTTTAGTGAATTGGTGATAAATGAAGGAAGAATGAGCTTCTATTTATAAAAAAATATAGTTTCGATAATTGCACGTTTTGAGGCTCGAAATATTATAGTATAATACCTTTCTCTTTTTCTTCATTTTAAATTTAGTCCTGGAAGTATTATCAAACTTGCACAACCTCCTCTAATAGTAAATCATGTGAATTAATAGTTCATTTATGTGACTCAATAGTATAATCATGTGAAAAAACTAATTACAGTATAGTACCTTTAACTATACCTCCATTTTTAATTTAGTCATGCAAGTATTATCAATCTTGCCCCAATTCCCCTAATAGTAAATCATGTGAATCAATAGTACACACATGTGAATACATATTTATAAGCATGTGAATTAATAGCAATTAATTGTTCATTTATCCAGTTAATTACCCGATTGACAATATAACCTCCAGACTTCAATTATTATTGAAATAAATGTCAATTTCCACTAACACTAATAATTCCCACACAATGGAACTATCAATTTCATCTTTAATCAACACGAATTTATTTATCATTAATATTATAACTCACAATATTTAACAACCGAAGTCGTTCCCGAGGAAAGAGGCGCCGATAAGATTTTTCCTTATTAGGCGTAATGATTAAGCGATCAAACCTCTCCTCGATGAACTTCTAGACATTGTCAATATTGCAAATAATAATATGAATAACTTTGCCGTCTCAATTATTGATTTAATAATATATTATGCAAATGATACTATGACAATAATTGAATCAATAATATGAGAGATATGATGCAGCAATTACTGTAGCAATAATTGAGTATAACTAAGTGACTTCTTATGTAAGCATCAATAATCAATATCGTGTGCTACTATGCAACCATGCGTATTACCGTACTTTTACTACCGGGTAGTTCAATAGTTTTAAGGGTAACAATTTCGTCGTTATTTTTATAAAAAGATAATTCTGTCGTTTTCTAACTACGACAATACTTCCGTTGTGGGGTCGACTAATGATTGTGCTGTCGTACGGATATTCCCCGACAAAAAAAATATTCCCCGACCAAACGTATATTTTATAACAACTTGCTTACTTTGCAAAAATTTCAAATATCACCCTTAACTTTAATCTTTTATCAATGTAACCATTTACGAAATAAAATAATAATTATAAGAAAATTGAATACTTTTATTTCATAAAATTTGGGGTCTAACAGTAAGAATCCACTCAGTTTACTCAATTATTGTTACAGCAATTGTTGCATAGTATCTCACGTTATTTGATTCAATTATTGTCACAGTATCATCTGCCTAATATTTTTTATTATTAAATCAATAATTGAGACAATAAATTTATTCATATTATTATTTACATTATTGACAATGTCTAGAAAGTTTTGTCGATGAAAGAGGTTTGGTCACCTAATTACACGCCAATAAAGAGAAATCTTTATCGGAAAACTCCCTATTTCCTGGGAATGATCTGGTTGTCAATATTAGGGGTGAGCATGGTGTGGTTTGGTGCGGTTTGAAGCCAAAACCGCACCCGAAACCGCTTAGGTGCGGTTTGATAAATCCAAAACCGCACATGAAACCGCTTGTGATTGGTGCGGTGCGGTTTCGGTTCCAAAACCAATTGAAATAACAATTGATATAAAATAAGCTCTCTGTTTTCGAAATTGATATAAGTTCATTAATGTAGACAAATACAACAATGGAAACTATAAACTATCTAAAATGTAAATTTTTTCTGTAACAACTTCTTCATTATATGGAAACTGTGGAATATTTTCTAAATCAAAATACAAAATGAGTCATCCAATTCATAGGAACATGCATGATCATCCAACAAAACCATATAGGTTAAACCTGACTAGCAGTAACTAATTCATAATTGCGGCAAAAAAAGGAGTTTACTTGTTTATTAATATGGCCCTTTGACTTTACTAACTTATAAATTCTGCCCCTATTGAGTTTACCTATTAAAAAAAAATTGAGCATAAGTTTCCCTTGTACTCGATCCACCCCTTCATACATACATACACACATATGGTGCGATTTCAGTTTTATGGTTGCGGTTTTGGCTAGTAACCAAACCGGAACCATAAATTTGGTTATTCAACCAACCTAAAACCGCAACATACGCCGGAACCATTGGTGCGGTTTTTGGTGCGGTTTTGGTTCCAATTTGTTTACTTTCTCAGCCCTAGTCAATATTGTAAGTTATAATATTAATGATGAATGATTGTTGAAGTATTAAGAATGTGTTTATTGAAGATAAGTGAATTACAAAAGTTAGAGGGGAATAATGCAAACTTAGAAAACTTTAGGGGTACCAAAGTGTAATAAGTTAAATCAATCTGGATCATTGATGGTGGTTTTAATAGTAAATCAATCGGGACCATTGATGGTGGTTTTAATAGTAAATCAATCTGGATCATTGATGGTGGATTTAATAGTAAATCAATCTGGACCGTCGGTGGTGGTTTTAATAGTAATCAATCTGGACCGTCGGTGGTGGTTTTAAAAGTAATCAATCTGGACTGTCGGTGGTGGTTTTAAAAGTAAATCAATCTGGATCGTCGGTTGTGGTTCTAATAGTAATCAATATGCACCGTCCGTTCTAATAGTAAATCAATCTGGACCGTTTGTGAATAAGTTACTATTTAGTCCATTCTCCTATAAATAGAAGCTTAATTCTTCTTTCATTCTCACCAATTCATTGAGATTCATAAGAGAAACTATAGAGAGAGAAACTATAGAGAGCAAGAAGAAGAGTATTCTGCTACTTCACTATTGCAGTATCCAGTCTTCTACTAAGGTAAGGGATGTTATTTTCGTTAAGTAAGGGATATTATTTATTGTATTCGTAAGGGGTATTATTTCTTTCGTATTCATAAGGAATACTATTTTTTTGTATTCATCCTTTAATATGTGAATAACTCCTGCTCACGCTTGGATTACGTCATCGTATGATGGGTGAAAATCCATTTGTAGTTTTTGTATGTTAATTCTTTTCATCTAAACTTACTATGGTAAGTATTGCTTCTATAATCCATGAAATTAGTGGAATATCCGTGAGTTTTTGCTAAGACCCCATTATTATATATTAAATGAAATTTAATTTCCTCTATTTATTATTTTGAAATAGTAAGGAGAAATGATTTGATTAATGGTTATCATTATGGGTAAAATGCAAATGTGGAATGGCAAATATTTCAAATAAGCAAGTGGTTATAAAATATTCTATTTATTATGAAATAGTAAGAGTTGATTTATAAAGGTGGTTATAAAATTTCATTGTCGTGGAATATTCTTTGGTCTGGAATATTGGGAATATTCGTACGACGCAATGCAGATTTTTGTGGGCCCCATAACGAAAAAAGCGATTGGATGAAGAAAACGACAAGTATAAGTTGTTTATAAATAACTACAGAAGTTGTTACCATTATATCGTTAGAATACCCGGTGGTTAAAACACAAGAATACGCGTTGTTAGACAAGAAAGATACCAGATTGCACCAATTATTGATTCTTACGTAAGAAGGCACTACTCAATAATTGTTACAAAGAATTATCGCTCAATATTTTATTTTATTGATTCAATAATTGCTACGTTGATATTTTATATTACTATTGTTTCAATAATTGTCACTACACAAGATTTTCCATTATCGGAGCAATAATTCATATTATCTAATAATATTATTAGATAACATTATTGGCAATGTCTAGAAAGTTCTCATTTCAAGGAGAGGTTTGGTCACCTAATCATGCCGCCAAGAAGAGAAATCCTTATTGAAAAGCCCCTCTTTCCGAACCGTCGATCACAAGATTGTGATTCTCGTAATATTATTTGTGAATAATTAATTATTGATTTATATGATGATGAAAATATTCATTTTATGTGGATATAGATGGAGAAAATTTTTAAAGTGACAATTGTTGAAAATCGATATTTTATCTTTTTCGATAAAAAATAATATTTTATTATATTATTATAATATAATAATGATGATATTTTTACAATGAATGTGGGATATATGAGTATATGAGGAGGAAGAGTATTTTTGTTGCATTAAATGATTAAAACATGTTTTTCATGTTTGTGGACCCCATTTTTCGATCGAAATTTGATTATACCGTATAAATCGTCTGCTTGTGATTTTTTGGCCAATTTTGTTTAGAATTTGGGAAAACTTTTTTCTTCAAGCAAAGTTGTAGAGAATGGAATTTCCTATGGAAAAGACATGAGGTTTGAATTTTCTCGATAAAAGGGCTATTTATTATGAATTATTGAAGTTCAAGTTTCAAATAATTATTTTTTAAAAGTTTTAAATTATTTTTAAAAGAAAACGTTTTTTGAAATGTTTGTGGGCATCATTAACATGTGCAAAGTGGTCAATTCAAATCAAAAAGTGGGCGAGGAATTTGTAATATATAATAATAATATTTTATTAAATTTTCGCTTTTGGTGTTCTAAGCATTTTCCTATAAATAGGTGCTTAGGTTAGAATTGAAAATCACACCGTAAACTAAAGTTTTTTTTTTCTCTCTCTCTCTATATATATCGAGCATATTCTTGTGAGTATTTTGATACTTTGAGTGTTGTTATACTATGCAAGTTTCCTTCAAAGACTATATTCAAAGATTCCAACTGTAAGTACTATTCTTTCGAGGTAAGTGGATATTATTTTTTTAAAATGATATTATTTCTTTCAATATCATTATGCCAAAATATTGGTAAGTATTTTTTTGTGAAATTTTTGAACTTTTTAGTGTCTGGGTACTTATTCACGATATTTATACACTATTCACGATACTAAGACTATTCACTTAATCAACACTATTCACGTAAAAATTAAATTTTTGTTTTTCGTCCAAAATATCTATTATGGATACTAGCTTTGATCAGATCCATGTTTTGATCATTCTTGAATTTTACTCCACTATGATTATTTATGAGGTATTTTGGACATGGATAAACCGAAATACTAATCCTTAATATTTGTTATTTTGTTTCACCGGATTCGCTTTTCTTTAAAATATTTTTCATCATCCTTAACCCTAAATGATGATATTATCGAATATCTTTGGCCTCAGAAAGCAAAAGATGAATGATTTTTGATGAATATCTTTGGCCCGTAGTAAAAAAGATGAACATGTGTTTAGATGAAACATGACTAATCGATGAATATCTTCGGCATGTAGTAAAAAGATGAATATTTGATTCAGATATATATCGATTGATGTTACAGGATAAAATATCGACGATGAACTTTTAAATTCATATATAGAAGATAGTAGATTTCATTCTCTACTTAACTCTTCTAATGAATTATTATTTCACCATGTAATATTGATTTAAAACTTGTTGTCTATTGTATTCTATTAGATTTTTCCTCGCTGAAGACTAACGATAATTTGTTCTATGTTATCTTAGTCATAATGTTCTTTATCGGGCTAGTTGAGCTCACCCTTTTCCTTTTTGTTCCATTTTCTTCTCGTGAGAGGCGTAGAATGTAATGTAGTACTAGTGGGGTATGGAATGAAGGTTCTAGAAAGTTGTTTTAGTAGTCCTCACCATTTTTGTAAAATAATGTATCAATAATTGTAATGAGGACTTATTTGGTGTGGATATTGTCTAGATGACAATATTTATATTTAAACTCACGATTTTTTTATGTTGTATTAATAAAGTTGTAGTTGTTTTTCGTATCATGTATTTTGACGACTCGTAATGGGTGTTGTATACCTATTTTGGGGGCGCCACAATTGGTATCGAGCTTAGGATATGATCTCGCATGAGATCTGGGAATAGAACTAGAGGGGAGAGACGAGTAAATCCTTCGCTAGTGTGTCCTACCTAAGCTTATTTGTTGGCTCATCATAATATAGGGTATTATGTGATTTGTTAATTTGTTTAATTAACCCTTGTTTTATGGCAAGATTTAAGAATGACAACCGAGAATGTTAACAAAGTGGAGTAAATGAGACCGTGGAGACGCCTGTGACTCACCAACGAGAGAGAACGCGTGCAACAGTCGGCAATGTTCCTCCCGTGAACAACACCACCGAAAGCAGATGATGAACGATGGGATGTTTAGAAGCTTTTTGCATTCATGCAAAAATCGCACGAGGAGACTCGTGTTCAAAATACAGAGGAGAAAATGATAGCAATTACACGGCTTGTCACAACCAAGCAGCTTCAAAGAGTGGGACCACCGTAATTCTGGGAAAGCCGGATCCGATTAAAGCGAGACGTGGGTCAAACAAATTACCAAGATATTCGATGTCTTGGGATGCACTTGAGGAATGAAGGTTCCATTCGCCACCTTTATGTTCCCAGAATGAGGCAGACATCGGTGGGAATCTGTGAAGCGTGCACTCCATCCAACCGCAGACAAGCATGTCTTGGGAAACGCTTTCAGAATCGTTCAATGACAAGTACTTTCCCGAAAGTATTCGCTATATGAAGGAGGTAGAGTTTATTAGATCGACGAGTAATAACATGATTTGTCCCAAAGACGAGGCTAAGTTCATAGAGTTATCTGTGTTTGCACCTCATTTGGTGGAGAATGAGGAACGATGACGCGGATGTTTTCGAGAGGTTTGAAACCCAAGATACGCCAATATCTCATTTTCATAAATTTTTCTCTATTCAGAGATGTTGTCAACATGGCTCAATTATTAGAGCGAGATAACGAGTACGCTCAACCGAGGGACCACAACCAGATCATATCGGTGACAAAGCTAGCCATCGTAACAACGATAACCACGGAGAAAGAAAAAATACGGACAAGAGCTGGCAACCACCACTCGTGGTGGTAATCATGGCCATGAGAATAGAAGAAAGCGAGCCTGGGAGGAGATTTTAAAAGAGGAGATTCAACAATGACAATACGAAGACGACAAAGACCACCAAAAGAAGAATCGGGTTCCAAGGGGAGGAGAACCACCACCGGCCATATGCTATAAGTGCGAAAAAGAAGGACATATCACCAAACCGCCCACAACAGTTTAAGGTATGTTATAATTGTGGAAAGGAAGGACATATCGCCGAGATTGATCTATAGCAAAACCAAGTCCAATGGGGATGGTGACTCAAAAGGTCATTCCCGAAAAAGTCAAAGTCAATCTGTTCTCGGAAGAGCATTTGTCGTGGATCGGGTCAAAATGCGAGGAACCCAAACGAGGTGATCACGGTAAGCTAATCATAAATTCATGTGAAGTTTATACCTTACTAGATACCGGTATACCCATTCATTTATTTCTCCCGCTTGTGCTCAACGCTTAAACTTGACCGAGAAATTAGACTTTGATTTATCTCGTGGAGACTCTGCTAGAGAAACTTTCATCACATCCACATCGCTTATAAATCTTGTTTGATCCAAGTTGGCACCATCACCTTACCGCTGACCTTATCTCTTTAAAGATACTTGCATTTGACGTGATTTTAGGGATTGATTGGTTAACTACTCATCATGCCAAAATTGATTGTTTTCGTAAGGTTGTTAGTTTTCATATTCCTAACCAACCCGTTGCAGCGTAATTCAAGCAACTAAGCCATTAAAATCAATCACCGTTATATCAAGTCATAAAGCTATTCGCTTATTAAAAAATGGATGTCAAGCTTTCTTAGCCCATGTTATGGATTTGAATAAAGACACGCCATATTTGAATAATATTCCCGTTGTTATCGACTTTCCCGACGATTTCAAGAAGAACTTCCTGCCTACCCCCTTAACGTGAAGTTGAATTCTTTATTGATCTTGAAACCCGTACAAAGCCCATTTCTAAAACCCCATATCGAATGGCTCCTATTGAACTTCAGAGTTAAAGGTCCAACTACAGGAGTTGTTGGACATCGGTTTCATCTGGCCCAAGACATCTCCTCGGGGTGCTCCTGCTTTATTTGTAAAGAAGAAAGACGGAGTATGCGATTTTTGTATCGACTATCGAGAATTAAACCATGTCACCATCAAGAATAGGTATCCGCCACCTCAGATTGATGACCTGTTTGACCAGCCATAAGGAGCACAATTCTTTTCAAAAATCGATCTTCGCTCGATATCATCACCAAGATTAAAACCGAGGATATTCCAAAGACCGCCTTTTAGAACCTAAGAGACGGCATTATGAATTTTAGTCATGTCTTTTGATCGACTAATGCTCCCGCCGCTTTCATGGATATGATGAACCGAGTATTCAAGGAATATTTGGACTGGCCTGTTGTTGTGTTTTATTGATGACATCCTCATATATTCCAAAAGTCGTGAAGATCATGAGCACCATTTGAAGTCGGTACTCCAAAGGCTTCGTGAAAACAAGTTATATGCCAAGTTGAAGAAATGCGAGTTCTAACTTGAGGAGGAAGTAGCATTCCTTGGGCACGTGGTGTCAAAACATGGAGTATCTCGCTGACCCTTGCCAAGATCAAGCAATACAAAGTTGGGAAGCAACCAAGTCTGGTGATCAAGACGAGTAGCTCGGGCTTATCCGGTTATTATCTGAGATTCGTGGAAGGATTTTTCTAATCGCTACTCCATTAACTCAAATTGACTCAAAAGATATCAAATTCAGATGGAGCGAGGAATGCGAGAAGAGTTTCCAAGAGCTTAAGAGGAGACTCATTTCTAAGACTGCTATTCGGACAATACCATCCGGTTCGGATGGATTTGTTATCTACAAAGCGATGCTTCGTGCAAAGGGTTAGGATGTGTTCTCATGCAACGGGAAAGTTATAGCCTATGCCTCACGACAACTTAAAGAATATGAGAGGAATTATCCTACTCATGATCTAGAGTTGGCAAAGCAATGTTTTTCGCTTAAAGATCCTGGAGGCACTATCTATACGGGGGGAAAGTGGAGATATATTCGCACCATAAAAGCCTCAAATATTTCTTCACCCAAAAAGAACTCAACATACGCAAGAACGACGTTGGCTCGAAATGTTGAAAGACTACGACCATACCATTCAATACCATCCCCGAAAAGCGAACGTGGTAGCCGACGCATCGAAAGGTAAGATCATACGCGGAACGAAGTGCGATGTTGTCAACACAAAGGCCCATTTGGTGTGATTTACAAAAGATGAAGATAGAATTCAAGACCGGGACCCATGCAATGATGTCAAGTATACGTATAGAACCAACTTTAATCGAAAAAGTTAAAGTTGCTCAAGCCACGTACCCTTGAGCCGATGCGTATGAAGAAGAAAGTGCAAGAAGGTGTTATTCCGTAGCAAGAATCGATGAAGAAGGAATACTTTGAGTCCACTCTGCACTTTGTGTTCCTAACGATTCGATTTGAAGTACAAGATCATGATGGAGGCACATAATACACCATTTGCAATCCATCTCGAAGTACCAAAATGTATCGTGATCTTCGACATACATTTTGGTGGAACAATATGAAGAGAGAGATTGCAAAGTTTATCTCGAGGTGTTTAACTTGTCAACGCAGTAAAGGTGAGCATCAAGTGCCTAAGGGTCCATTGCAACCACTTGAGATTCCCAAATGGAAGTGGGAACACATTACCATGGATTTTGTTATGGGTCTTCCCATGGTTTCTCAAGGCATAAATGCTATTTGGGTTATTGTTGATAGATTAACCAAGTCTCCGCTTCATTTTTGCCGACACGGAGACTTATTCCTTGAACGCCTTGCTCAGATGTACGTAAATGAGATTGTGAGATTGCATGGCATGCCAAGATCCATAGTTTCGGATCGTGACCCAAGATTCACTTCAAGATTTTGGGTTAGCTTGCAAAAAAAGCTATGGGCACACGGATTTATTTATTTAGCCAAAGATACCATCCTCAAACCGGACGGACAATCGTAGAGAGGACTATTCAAACTCTTGAAGATCTATTAAGACTCGTGTCCTAGACTTCAAAGGAGTTGGGATAAGTATTTACCATTGGTGGAATTCTCCTACAACAACAGCTTATCGTGCAAGTATAGGTGTGGCTCCATTCAAGCATTATATGGACGAAAGTGTCGCCTCCAATATGTTGGGATGAGGTGGGTGAAGCAACATTGTTGGGACCCGAGTTGGTACGTATGACTACGTAAAAGATCCAAATGATTCGACAACGATACAAATGGCACATGATCGATAAAAGAGTTATGCGGATCTTCATCGAAAGGACGTGGAATTTAGTATCGGGGATCATGTATTGTTGCGTGTCGCTCCATGGAAAGGAGTTACAAGATTTGGGAAGAGAGGAAAGCTCAATCCACGCATTTATTGGTCCATTTTCAGATTCTTGACCGAGTAGGAAATGTGGCCTATAGACTCGCGTTACCTCCAAGTATGTCTCGTGTTCATAATGTTTTTCATATATCTGTGCTTCGTAAATATGTGAAAGACCCAAACCACGTTATTGAGTTAGAACCGGACGAGATAGCCGAAGACTTAACGTACGAGGAGGTACCTGTCAAGATCTTGGATAAAAAGGAGCATGTCCTACGCACAAAGGTCATACCACAAGTTAAAGTTTTGTGGAGGAACCATGCTATTGAGGAAATGACCTGGGAGTTGGAAACGAAAATGAAAGCGAGGTATCCTCATCTTTTGAAACACTGTGTACGTACGCCAATTTCGAGGGATTAAATTTCATAAGGAGGGAGGTTGTAAGACCCCAAATTATTATAAATGAAATTTAATTTCCTCTATTTATTATTTTGAAATAGTAAGGGTTGATTTGATTAATGTGGTTAGTTATGGGTAAAATGCGCAAATATTTCAAATAAGCAAGTGGTTATAAAATATTCATTTTTATTGAGAATATTCGTTTGGTCGTGGAATATTCTTACCGTCTTGGGAATATTCAGACGACGCGCAGCAATTTTTTTGTGTGGGCCCCATAACTGAAAAGTGATTGGATGAAGAAAACGACAAGTATAAGTTGTTTATAAATAAACGCAGTAGTTGTTACTGCTATTATATCGTTGAATACCCAAATGGTTAAAACACAAGAATACGCTATTGTTCACACAAGAAGATATTACCAGATTGCACCAATTATTGATTCTTACGTAAGAAGGCACTACTCAATAATTGTTACAAAGAATTATCGCTCAATATTTTATTTTATTGATTCAATAATTGCATACGTTGATATTTTATATTATCGTTGTTTCAATAATTGTCACTACACAAGATTTTCCATTATCGAAGCAATAATTCATATTATCCTGAATAATATTATTAGATAACATTATTGGCAATGTCTAGAAAGTTCTCGCTTCTAAGGAGAGGTTTGGTCACCTAATCATGCGCGCGCCAAGAAGTGAGAAATCCTTATTGGAAAGCCCCCTCTTTCCGGAACCGCCCGTTGTCAAGATTGTGATTCTCGTAATATTATTTGTGAATAATTAATTATTGATTTATATGATGAGGAAAATATTCATTTTATGTGGATATAGATGGAGAAAATTTTTAAAGTGACAATTGTTGAAAATCGATATTTTATCTTTTTCGATAAAATAATATTTTTATTATATTATTATAATATAATAATGATGATATTTTTACAATGAATGTGGGATATATGAGTATATGAGGAGGAAGAGTATTTTTGTTGCATTAAATGATTAAAACATGTTTTTCATGTTTGTGGACCCCATTTCTCGATCGAAATTTGATTATATTTTGTAAAATCGCCTGCTTGTGGATTTTTGGCCAATTTTACATTTGGAATTTGGAAAAACTTTCTTCTCGCAAAGTTGTAGAGAATGAAATTTCCTATGGAAAAGACATAAGGTTTGAATTTTTTCGATAAAAGGGCTATTTATTATGAATTATTGAAGTTCAAGTTCCAAAATAATTATTTTTAAAAGTTTAATTATTTTTTTTAAAAGAAAACGTTTTTGAAATTTTGTGGGCATCATTAATATGTAAAATGTGCTGAAATCAGTTGGTAAAAAGTGGGCGTAGGAATTTGTAATATAAATAATAATATTTTATTAAATTTTTCGCTTTGGTGTTCTAAGCATTTTCCTATAAATAGGTGCTTAGGTTAGAATTGAAAATCACACCGTAAACTAAAGTTTTCTCTCTTTTCTCTCGATATATCGAGTTTATTCTTGTGAGTATTTTGATACTTTGAGTGTTGTTATACTATGCAAGTTTCCTTCAAAGACTATATTCAAAGATTCCAACCGTAAGTACTATCTTTTCGAGGTAAGTGGATATTATTTTTTTAAAATGATATTATTTCTTTCAATATCATTATGCCAAAATATTGGGAAGATTTTTTTATGAAATTTCGGTCTTTTTAGTGTCGAGGTTACTATTCACGATACGTCACTATTCACGATATAATCGATACTATTCATTTAATACGACACTATTATTCATAAAAATTAAATTTTTCATTTTCATCCAAAATATCTATTATGGATACTAGCTTTGATTGATCCATGTTTTGATCATTCTTGAATTTTACTCCACTATGATTATTTATGAGGTATTTTTGGACATGGATAAACCCAAATACTTAATCCTTAATATTTGTTATTTTTTTTCAATCGATTCGCTTTTCTTTAAAATATTTTTCATCATCCTCACCCTAAATGATGATATTATCGAATATCTTTGGCCTCAGTAGTGAAAAAGATGAATGATTTTTGATGAATATCTTTGGCCCGTAGTGAAAAGATGAACAGTGTTTTTAGATGAACATGACTAATCGATGAATATCTCTTTCGTAGTAAAAGATGAATATTTGATTCAAGATATATATTGATTGATGTTGTTACAGGATAAAATATCGATGATGAACTTTTAAATTCATATATGTAAGATAGTAGATTTCATTCTCTACTTAACTCTTCTAATGAATTATTATTTCATTGCGTAATATTGATTTAAAACTTGTTGTCTATTGTATTCTATTAGATTTTTCCTCGTTGAAGACTAACGATAATTTGTTCTATATTATCTTAGTCATAATGTTCTTTATCGGGCTAGTTGAGCTCACCCTTTTCTTTTTTGTTCCATTTTTCTTCTCGTGAGAATGTAGAATGTAGAATGAAGGTTCTAGAAAGTATTTTAGTCCTCACCATTTTGTAAAATAATGTATGGAATTGATGAGGTTTGGGTATAGAAGTCTAGATGGCAATATTTGTATTTAAAGTAGTCCTCATTAATAAAGTTGTATTTTGTAAAATAATGTATCAATAATTGTAATGAGGACTTATTAGGTGAGATAGCGAGTGTGGATAGATGCAAATCTAGATGACAATATTTGTATTTAAACTCACGGATGCTTCAACGGATACATTTTTATGTTGAAGATTAATAAAGTTGAAGAACACTAGTTGATTTCGAAAAAGAAAGCTTGCTTCATACTCAGTTCTTTTTCAACACAAGCTTTGGGTAGCACCATCAAGAACTCAACTATTATCAAGTGAAGTAAGAAGTTCCAAGTCAAGGACTTGAAGAATTCTAAGAAGGAATCGCTAGACTTAAAGAGTTCAAAAGTAAACTAAGAACTTGTAAAGAATCTTTGATCCTTAGTAAAGGATTTCCTACTCGAGGAGTAGAAGAGTGGACTAGGAGCTTTAAGTGCTTTGAACCACTTAAAAACACTATGTCTCTTATATTCTTGCAATAACTTACATAACTGCTTAACTCCCATTAACTCGTTATATCTTAAAGGAAAAACAAACAAATCACAATTTCGCTGTGTTTAATTCATTATCAAAACTAACAAGTATTTCAAAAAGAATTTAAAATATTTATTCAACCCCCCTTCTAGATAACTATTGTGCCTATGGGAAATAACAATAAGTATCAGAGCAGGTTCTATAAAATAGCCTATAAAGCTTAAGTAGATCCAATGGCACATCTGATAAGCGAATCAAATACTAGAGGAGGCAACAAGCCACTTATGTGCAATAAAGATAAATTCGCTAACTGGAAAGTTTGTATGCAAGCCTACATGGATTCAATAGAAGAAGATCTATTTAAAACTGTTCAAAATAGGCCCTACGTTCCTACAAAGCTTGCACCAACTTCAGACGACCCAAATAGAATTCAGATCAAGGTTAAAGAAGAATGGACTAACAACGAAAAGAAAGCTATCCAACTCGACAAAAAGGCCAAGAACGTTTTGTTCCAATCTTCAGAAGATGACCTATTCGAGAATGTGGTCAATAACAAAATAACAAAGGAAGTATGGGAAGCATTGCTCATCATGCATGAAGGAACAGAAGAAGTCAGAGAAAATAAACAATCTCTCCTGACTCAGCAATATGAAATGTTTGCACACGTTCAAGGAGAAAATGTCACTTCCACCTACGAAAGATTCAATGTACTACTCAACTCTCTCCGAGCCTATGGAAAGATCTATCCAAATAAAGATCTAATCATAAAGTTCATGAGAGCTTTACCTAGCAAGTGGGATGCCAAAACCACTACCATCAGAGAATCAAAGAATCTCCGTGAAATGATTGTTGAATAGTTATATGGCAACCTTCTCACGTATGAACTGGAGCTGACTCAACGAAAGCGTAAACTCTATATCAAGGAAGAAAGAAGGATAAAGGGGTTGCTCTCAAAAAATGACAACATCTCCAAAGCCAACACTGAAAATGACTCTGACTATGATGAAGATGATGATGAGGACTTTGCAATGCTGGTAAGAAGACTCAAAAGGTTCATGCGTTAAGCCAGAATGAGCAAACCAAAGAAAGTCAACAACTACAGCAGCCAAGAGCAGATAAATGACTTATGCTACAACTGCAAGAAGCCTGACCCTTTCATTGCAAACTGCAACAAACCTCTTAGAGAAGAACTAAAGAGGAAATCAAATCCAAAGAAAGAATTCAAAGGCAATAAAAAGCCTCAGAAGAAAGACAAAGGTCTTGTTGCCGGAGGATCATGGAGTGACTCAAACAACGACTCAACTCCCGAATCTGGAGATGATGAAGATACTCAAATGGAAAATCTATGCCTAATGGCTAAACATGCAAAGGATAAGAAGAGCTCTGACATTCATGAAGTAAGTATAGATGAGGTATTTGACTTTAACTCTCCAAATGTAGATATTGATGATTTAAGAACTGCACTACATGGCATAACATCTGATCTGCATCAATACATGAAATGGTTCAGAGTTCTATCCAAAGAGTATTCTCTTCTTCAAAAAGAGAAAGAGAAAGTTCAGGAAGAATTGGAGATAACTCTTCTAAGTACTAACTCTCTCTCTAAACTTGAAGATGATAATAAGCTCTTAGAACATACAAATGAACTTAATGCACAAAGAGAGTCAAGCCTAACTTCTAAAATGGAGGAACTAGAAAGGACAATGTCTACATGGAATAAATCCTTTTCATCCATGGACTCCCTGATCTCTAGTCAGAGAAGTGCATCTGACAGAACAGGTTTAGGTTTTGAGGAATCCACCTCAGAACCATATGTGGAAAAGATAAAGGAAACTAGCACTAGTAATGCTTCAAGTTTTACTAGAAGCATTACATTTGTGAAATCCTCACAAAAGGAAGAACCAGTCCAACCCTCATCTTCTGATCCAATCTATGTTCCAAGGAATAAAGGATCTCATGATGTCCTGGGTTTCAGAAAAGAGAAGAGTAACTCAGTCACTACTCTCCAACCTCGAAGGGTCATAGAGTCGAGTAAAATCAACTCCACGAACCAACTGGGAAGGAACAGTAGAGTTAAGCCTCACTTATCACAAATCATGAAACACAAGGACACATGGAAAAAGGAGAATCGGTATAAAAAAGGATTACTGAGAACCCACATAAGTCCAAATAGAGGAAGAATCCACACACACACACAAGCATGCATCATATTAGATGCTTTGTATGTAATAAGACTGGTCATAAGGCTGCGATGTGCTACCATAATCCTATGCATGCAAGACCCAGAATTAAGCAAATTTGGGTTCCCAAGGGTACTAACAAAGTAGGACACATGCAAGTATGGGTACCAAAATGAGAGTTTAATCTTATAACAGGAACAGAGCTCCACGATCAAAACCTCGTATCTCGGACAAAGTGGATGCTCAAGGCACATGACCGGGAACAAAGCCCCTTCTGTCTAACTACATGAGAAGGAGGGTCCTTCATCATCTTCGGAGACAATGGCTCGCAAGACAAGAGGATATGGCTCGGTTGGGAATGGTGCAAAGGTCCTTCAAAGAAAGTAGCCTATGTGGAAGGTTTACAACACAATCTTTCGAGCATAAGCCAACTCGCGACAAGGGTCATCAAGTCACCTTCCTCAACAATCAATGTCAAGTCGTAGATCTCAAGACATCCTCTATAAAGTCGAATTGGAACAAGAGAAGGAAATGTCTACACTGTTAATCTTGGTCAACTCGAGCTCGACGACGAGACAATATGCTTTTCTCGCTAAAGCATCCAAGAAATGAGTTGGTTATGGCATAGAAGACCTGTCTCATCTCAACTTTAAAAAGCATGTCAAACCGGCCTCCAAAGATCTAGTAGAAGAAGCTTACCCAAGTTCAAACCACAAAGAAAGGCCATGCAATGCCCGTCAACTTGGAAAAGCAGACTAGAAGCTCATTCAAGAGCAAAACTATCAACTCAATCGACAAGCCTCTCGCAAATGCTTCACATGGATCTATTTGGGCCAATTCCAACAACAAGCTTTGGAGGGAAGAGATACTCTCTGGTCGTAGTGGATGACTACACCGATTCACATGGGTGTTCTTTCTAAACTCAAAAGATGAAATGAAGCTCCCAACTAATCAAGATGTTCAGACCGGTGATGAACGAGAAAGGGGAAAATCAAGGCTATAAGGAGTGATCATGGCAGAGAATTTGACTTCTCCGAGATGGACCGATTCTGCATGCATAATGGCATCAATCACAACTTCTCACTCCACTAACTCCTCAACAAAAATGGAGAATGAGAGAAAGAAGAACGTTGATAGAGGTGGAAGAACTCTACTACTAGTAAAGAACCCATCCGCCTCGAATACTTCGGGCGAAGTTATCAACATCGCATGCTACACTCGTAACAGATCGCTCATACACTCTACGATAAAGAAGACTCCTCTACTTAACCTGTGGAAAGGAAGGAAGCCAAGTGTCGCCTACTTTCATATGTTCGGTTGTGCATGCTACATTCTCAACAATGGGAAACAATATCTGACAAAATTCCAACCCAAGTCGACGAAGGAATCTTTCTTGGATATGCCCGCAAAGAAGGCTTATAGAGTGTTCAACAAGAAGACGTTGAGTGTTGAAGTCTCGATTCACATCATCTTCGATGAAACAGACTTGGACAAAACAGTGTCTCAAGACACTACAAACGATAATTCAGATACTACGAACGAGGTCGTCGAGCTCAACACCACGATCGTAGTCCTAGAAAATGAAATCGTCGAGCAAGGAGAGGAGATCGTAGAGAGAACTACGCAAGACAACGAACCTCCACATCAAGAAGCAGAAATTGATCTTGAAGGTCTCAGACAAGAAGGAATCAGGACAGATGTTCCAACAGGAAACAGATGGGCAAAAGATCACACTCAAGACTTAATCATTGGAGATCCAAATGCAAGAGTCAAGACAAGAGCTGCCACCCAGAATGAGTGTTTCTATATAAGCTTTCTATCACAAATGGAACCCAAGAAGATAGAAGATGCTATGAAAGACTCCAGTTGGATAGAAGCCATGCAAGAAGAACTAAATCAATTTAAAAGAAGCAAAGTGTGGAGATTAGTTCCAAGACCAAGAAGCCATCCAGTCATTGGCACCAAGTGGGTCTTTAAAAACAAGATGGATGAAGATGGAGTAAAAACAAGGAATAAAGCAAGACTAGTGGCCAAAGGCTACTCTCAAGAAGAAGGCATTAACTACGACGAGACCTTTGCACCTGTTTCCAGACTAGAAGCCATCAGAATATTCCTTGCCTTTGCTGCTCACATGAAATTCAAAGTATTTCATATGGATGTCAAAAGTGCATTCCTGAATGGTGAACTTCAAGAAGAAGTATATGTGGAACAACCTCCAGGTTTCATCATTCTAACTCTCTCTAATTATGTGTATAGATTAGACAAAGCCTTATATGGTCTTAAACAAGCACCTAGAGCATGGTATGAAACACTAACTAACTTTCTTATTGAAAATGGTTTCACTAGAGGTAGAGTAGATACCACATTATTTCTTAGAAAACATAAAGACAAAGTCTTATTAGTTCAAATATATGTTGATGACATTATCTTTGGCTCTACTGATGAAAAATTATGTAAGAGATTTGACATGCTTATGTAGAACAAGTTCAAAATGAGCATGATGGGTGAGTTGAACTTCTTTCTTGGATTGCAAGTAAAGCAGACTGATGAAGGAATCTTCATAAACTAAGCCAAGTATATTAAAGACTTACTTAAAAAGTATGGCGTGGAATTAGCCTCTCCCATGAAAACCCCAATTGCTTCAGCAACCAAGCTTGACAAAGATGAAAAAGGTTAAAATATTGATATAACTCAATGTAGAGGTATGATAAGCTCTCTTCTATATCTAACTGCTAGTAGACCAGACATAATGTTTACAACATGCATATGCGCTAGATTTCAAGATGATACTAAGGAATCACACTTAATTGCTGTAAAAAGGATTTACAAGTATTTCAAGGGTACACCTCACTTGGGACTTTGGTATCCCAAGGAGTCCTCCTTTGAACTAACAGGATATACAGATGCTGATTTTATAGGTTGCAAAATAGATAGAAAAAGCACTAGTGGCACCTGTCAGCTACTAGGAAACAAACTTGTGTCCTTGTTTAGCAAGAAGCAAAACTCAGTATCTACATCAACATCAGAAGCTGAATACATTGCTGATGGCATCTGTTGTGCTCAAATCTTATGGATGAAAAATCAGCTAACAGATTATGGGTTTGATTTAAAATCTATATCTGTTCATTGTGATAACACAAGTGCCATAGCAATAACACACAATCCTGTCATGAACTCTAGGACCAAGCATATAGAAATATGATATCATTTTATTAGGGATCATGTTCAAAATGGAACCATATCTTTACAATACACCCCTACTTAAAATCAACTTGCTGATGTCTTTACAAAACCTCTAGATAAATCCAGATTTAATAAATTAATAAGTGAGTTAGGCATGCTAAATCTACAACCATAAAATCTATGCTCTAGTTTATGCTAACCATGCAGATATAAAAGCTAAGTTCAAAATCGTAGAGATGACCAAAGGAAATTCACGATCGTAGAACTGCCCTATCATGAAGGACCACGATCGTAGAGCCACCTCGATATGACAAAGAAGCATTCTATAATGACTGCATCTCCAACAAATCCAAGCAATCTCTCTATCAAGCGCCTCAGGGACAAACCTGATCCTTAGTTCATTCAAAGAAACTAGCCCTTCCTGAGCTACCTTGATTTGGAAGGAATGCCAAGTCAACATTCATCACAAGGACCAGGACAGATAAACGTTCGTAGAGTAGACTCAGCAGTGGACTCAACGATCGCAGTACAAACTCAACGATCATAAAGACTACCTCAACGACCGTAGTGCTACCTCGACGATCGCAGTCCTCCTAAAGGATACAGTAGCTTAGGAGGAGCTAAGGGAAAATCAGTCTATTCCACATCAGTTAAAATCGTGGAGCCAAGCAGAACGTGACACATGCCCCACTAAGCAGATAGAGAGGAGGGAAGTTATAATTACAGATTGAAAATATCTTTTTGAAAATTCTTCTCAGAAGTTCAAAAAGCCTATTCCTCTTTCTATCTCTCTCTCTCTACAAGCAGAAACCCTAGCTTTCCGAAAAGCTCAACCAACCTCAGTGCAAAGAAATCAATGGCGACTTCAAATGTTATCACTAGTTACAGACTCTGCTTTGACTAGTTCAAGACATCTGACCCTCAATTCCACAAGATTCTGTCACTATTAAAGAAAGATGGTCTTGAAGAAGCTCTGGTTACTAGCACGTGGATCTACCCCAAGTTGGTAAAAGAGTTCTACAGAAATGGAGTGTTTGATGATGATGTTATAACCACAAGAGTTAAGGGCGTGGAAATCAAACTTAAAGCTGAAGATATAAACCTAGCCCTAGGTTTCAAATCAAAAGGACTTCCATTTATGGAGGTCATCGACTTCCATGAAGGACTGAAGAAGATGCATCATAAGAAGTCTAATCGTCAAAGGGTACAAGAAGAAAGAGTTTCCCAAAGGTATGAGTTTTTTGGTCGACATTGTTGGGAAATGCATATGTTACAAGAGCTCGCCGCCATGACTCTATGAACGAAGTGCAACTTAAGCTCATGACAGCAATCTGCTTCGGGGTTCAACTCAACTATGGAGCCTTACTCATCCACTGGATTGGGAAGTGGATTCTCAATTCGAAGAAATCAAATAGCTCTGGAAAGATGCTCTACGGATGGTTTATAAGCATCATCCTGCAGTCAGCACTAGGTGAAAAAATTGGGGATAATGAAGAAGAATCCATCAATCCCAACAGAAGGATGACCCAACTGTTGTTTGAAAACTAGAAAAGAAATCCAGCAGAAAATGTCAGGATGATGTCTGAATCCAGTGAAAGAACTGGTGATGAAAAGGAGTCAGGGGTACCAAGAAACATGTCAGTTTTAAAGGAAACTGAAGAAGAAGAAGAAGAAATCAACAAAGAGGAACTCATTGCTTTGATTAGAAAAAGCAAGGGAAAGAGGAAGATTAAGGCTCAGACAACAGAGGAGCCTCAAGGTTCAACTACTGATGCACCTCAAGAGAATTCAGGCACTAAAACTCTGAGGAATTTGAAGAGGAAGGAACAACAGTCTGAGGAAGAAGAAGACATAGCTACCATCTCTCAGCCACTTAAGAAAGGAAAACGCAACAATAAGTCAAAGAAGTCCTCTTTCTCTTCGATCGTAGAGTCCCTACCGATCGTAGAGTCCAGACTTGACACCCACTTCTGTAAGAGGATGTTGCAACAGCTTCTCACTCGATCAACCTTTCAGAGTCAAGTGAAAGAAAGTGTTGAGGTCGTGGCTCACCCTAAAAAGTCAAAAGAGAAAACTGGTCAAGAATTACATCTTTGTCAATGAAGGAGTGCTAAAGGAGGAAGATAGAAGGATAGCTACAGAGAAATGGCTACCCGAAGCTGAGAAGGGGCTATCCGAAGATAGTAAGGAGAATACAACTCAAGTTGAGGGGGAGCTTCCTGAAGTTCCTACACTAGAGAGTGCTCTAGCTGAGGGGAAGCTATTTGAAATTCAAATGGATGATCGATTTGAGGGGGAGCCTCACGAAATCCCTATGTCAAAAAAGGCTGCAGCTGAGAAGAAATTGCCAAGAGATCATCATGAATCTTCGTCAGTCCCTCAAGAGATTCTAGCTTCAGAAACTGCAGAAATGGAAAGAAGTGAAGCTATGGAGGATGAAAGAGCAGAAGAGCAAAGAAGTCAAGTGGATATAATTGATGTAGTGGAAGCTTCAAATGAAGACAGAGAAGAAGAAGAGGATGACGAAGTTAAGATCGTTGCAGTAGGCTGTGATGGATATAGGAGAGCCAACTATAATCAACTGTTTTCATATCTACCTATGATGCCATTTCACAGATCCCAAATCCTCAACTCCTGGGATCACATGTTTTGGACCTTCAAAGCCTATCCAGCAATCTCGGTGCTAGCTCATGGATTCCCAGACAACCTCAACTTTGCCAGAAAGCTGATCACCAATGGCCCCTCTTCAGAAAATGGGCATGAGGTACAAACTATTCCCATATCTTTAAGGGTTAGTCACTGTCCACCATCATTTTTCAACCAATTCTATGAATTACCAAGATGGTTGGAAGTGATACTTCATCCACTCAATCAATTCCCAGTTACAGAATCCCAACATTATGTAACTGATGAACCAAATGTGCCTAACTTTATATTGATCCAATCTCTTATCATCTCTCACTCTACGATTACTGATCCAAATCCCATTGTAGAGTCACCTGCTCAATTCATAAAGTCACCTCCTCATAAAGCTCAACCTCACACACCTGCCCTTCCATCAGATATCCCGTCTTCATCAACGAATGAGTGTTTCAATCTTGATCTTGCTCTCTACAATATGCAAGATCAATACACAAGAGCATCTCCTCTAAACAATCAGCAACTCCTTGAGCTCATATCAGATCTTCCCACCAAAACGGAGTTGTCTAAAGCATCCAAGAAGGTGACCAAGGACATACAAGAAGACCTTAAAGTTCACTCATACCTTGTTCACCTAAGGCTGACTCATTTGATCGATGCAGCCAACGTGCTCCCTAACAACCTAAGTTATGAACTTTAAAAGAAGCTTAGGGAGATTATAAAGGAGATGATTCAAAGTATCAATGAAAGGGATCAAATCCACTTCCAAGCAGTTAAGAAACACATGGAAGTTGTTCTTATCTTGCAGAATACTCAGGAATCCAAGAACAAACTCATAATGGAAAGTCTCACGAGTCTACGAACTTCAATGAAAGAATTCCAAGGATTCTCCATGGGCCAAATGCAACAGACAGAAAATGTCTTGGCCATTCTCCAAACGAGGGAAGCTCGAACTGATTCTCTGATTCAAGAAAATCGTGAAGACATTGATCAATCCAAGAATCAGCTCAACGAGCTTGTACAAGGCATGACTTGCCTATCTGAAGATATTCGAACCCCTGAGGCTGACATAAAGGGGGAGAATAAAGGGAAGGAGAGAAAGGCAAGGGCAGAGGCAAATGCAAATTCATCGCTCAATCGTCAAGGAGCCCTCCTGCAAGACAGTCGCGCCATCAGACTCCATGACCTGAACAGCAGCAAATTCTCATGGCTCAACCGCTAAGAATTCAAGAGCCCATCTCATAAGGTACAACCTCTACACACCTACACTTACTTATTGGAGATCCTGCGTTCATGAACATACACGAGAATTGGGAACCGCTAAGTCAAAATGAGCTGGAAGATATAGCATGGAGAAATTACGCCAGCAGGGGAAGGAGAGCCCAAGAATATGCCAATCCTTCAAGGAAAAAAAGGCAAAAGAAATAGAGAAAAGTTGAACTCAATTCTTATTGATGTAACTAAGCTTAATTATAATATATGTCTTTACTAACATCAATAAACTCATGCTTATTCCTAGAAATTTTAGTTGCTCACTGAAACACTAAGTCATATTTACTTTTTAGTAACTGCATCTAGAAATTGATAATCATGACATAAATCTCCTTGGTTATGTCAACATCCAATAGGGGGAGATTGTTGGGAGATTGCATATTTAAATTTGATGTTGAAAGTAAATTTTATGATTATATATAAAGTCCTTCAAGGAACATATGTACAAGGACTTGGTGATAGATCAAAAGTGTTAGGTTGATCTGAGCTATTAATGTTTATCATACTGTAAATGAATGTATAGATGAAGAGATCAAAGCTGTTAGGTTGATCTATATCTTAAGATGTAATATATAAGCTTCAATGGAATCGTTGTCTATCGAGTTGATCAAGAGATTGCAGAAGCCAAGGCAGAATCGTAGAGCATCAAGAATCGTGGTGTGTCTGCTTTGAAGTGCCTCTCCCTGAATCATAAAGTAGTTTAAATGCTTACCGAGCCAAACTCAGAGATCGTAGTGTGCTCTCAAAAGCGTAGAGTTTGCAAGTCAAGTAACTCAAAGATCGTAGTGTGCTAGTACTTAAGAGAAATCGTAGTGTTCTCGTTTGTTAGTATCAGATCAATCACCAAGGTGGCTAGACACCATGATCAGAATCGTCGAGCATCATCTGTCTATATCAGAAGTATCGAGCCTTGCCTATTTATTTAAAGAATAAATCACAACAAATGTGGAATGTATTATAAATGTTGAAGTCCTCGAGAGTCCTAATGACAATAGTCATCCTTAGTATACAACAAAGAAACGTATTAAAGAAGCTAAGAAAAGTATTATGGGTCAGCAAAAAATATCTTTTTGGTGTGTTAGTGAGATAGCGATGATTGTTGTGTCATGGGGAGCTGACCGCAAATCGAAGTTGTGCAAAAAGTCTCCATCAAAGTTCAGAAATGTTAAATGCATTTAATGCTTCAACGGATGTCTTCAACGGATACATTTGAAAGGCATCATATATACAAAACATCAGCAGAAGAAGATGGCCAAGCAAGCACTGAACAAAAAAGCTGAAGAACACTCAACGCTCAACTCTACGATTTGAAAAAGAAAGCTTGCTCAGCTACTTAGTTCTTTCGAACACAAGCTTAACAGTAACTGAGTAGCACCATCAAGAACTCAACTATTATCAAGTGAAGTAAGAAGTTCCAAGTCAGAAGGACTTGAAGAGTTCTAAGTGAACTGAGAAGTACCAAGTCTGTTAGACTTGAAGAGTTCAAAAGTGAACTAAGAAGTTCCAAGACTGCTGGTCTTGAAGAAATCTTTGAGATTCAGAAAATGTAAAGATATCCTTAATGGATTTCCTGCTCGAGGAGTAGAAGAGTGGACTAGGAGCTTTAAGTGCTCTAAACCACTTAAAAATATTGTGTCTCTTATATTCTTGCTATAACTACCATAACTGTTTAACTCCCATTAATTCGTTATATCTTAAAGGGAAAATAAATAAATCACAATTCCGCTGTGTTTAAGTCATTATCAAAACTAACAAGTATTTCGAAATGAATTTAAAATATTTATTTAACCCCCTTTCTAGATAACTATTGTGCCTTTGGGAACTAACACATAGATATAAGGACGGTTATCCATTTAGCGATTCAGCTCTAAACAAACACTCCTAAATTATTTCATTATCATCTTTTAAAAAATATTAGGTATATGGGGCACTGGCCTCCGTACATCCTAGAAAACGAGCGACTATGATTAAAAGGTCACCTAAAATAGCAATTTATCATATTTATTATATGTTAATCTAAAAACAACTTTATTTACAAAAAGACTCGCAAGAATAAAAAGAATTTAAACAACGACATATACAAAATAAACTAAACATTAGAAAAGCTATTCGAAACAAAATTTTAATTTGTGTTTGTATTTTCTCTAGATTCAAAGAAAAATTGCGAAATCATAAATAAAAAAGTAAATAAATTTATAGATTCAATACTTTGTTATAAAATTCTTTTTGGGAACCTAATTTTGTACCATAAAATTAAAGTCGAGATCCAAATTTTAACTAAGATGGGGTATTCAATTAAGATTTTTAAAGACTTTTAAAGATTTTAAAAGTTTAGTTGTATTCAATCAAGACATTTAAAAAGTTTATAAAAGTTTACTGGTATTCAATTACAACTTTTGTAATGTCGTTAAAAGTTAGGTGGTATTGAATCGAGACTTTTACAAAGTTTATAAAAGTATTTTGGTATTCAAAAAGTCGTAAATTTTTCAAATTTTTATCAAATGGTAGAGTTAGACAGACTTTAGAAGAAGAGGTATAAACATCAATCCATAACCGATGTCTGACCTCATCTCTAAACACTTCCAAAGACTTTCAACTATTTGAGAAAAAGAGAAGATGAACAGACTTGAGAACCTTTCACATACATAAGACGTATGTTTGCATTAGAGAAGAAGAGACACCCTATTCTTTCTCAACCTTTGTGTCCGGTGCTTGATTGTTCAGGATAATAATCAGGTAATCAAACCATAATGTGTGAATTATTTTTACATATATTACTTTTTTAATTCATGTGTATGGTGTGAGTAGATAGGTTTTTGCTCTTTCATGTTTCGGTCTTACTGTGTGCACCTATTAGGATTTGTATCACAAGACTTCACATATAAATCCAATAAAACCACAACCAAATGATCTCAACAAAATTGGGAACTAGAATTTTACTAAGTAAAAGTTTATTAAGAAAGGTCTCCTTTTACTTTGATAATTTAAAAGCTTTACAGGATATTCCCACTATATTTTATCTTCTGGCTTGGCTTGTTAGAATTTAACAACACACAAAAGGGATAAATTAGCAAACCATGGTATTCAATTGTAGGGCTTAAAAAGTGACATTTACTCAAGACAAAAATAGAAGGCAATATTATTCAATATCTTTTACCCAAGACAGGGTGCCTTGGAATTATAGATAAAAAGGATGTACACAAGAACATATATATATAAAACTTCTTGCATATACAAGAAACTCACAAAAAGGATAGCACACACTAAAAAACATGTCTTTATTAATAAAAACGCATAGTTAATAGTAAGAAACAAAAGGGAGGGAGGGTGTGGAGAAGGAAGAAAATTTTAAATTACATGCTCAAAAATAGGTTTATATATTTATTAGACAAATGTCTCTCTCTCTATATATATTCATTTGTAAACTATACTACAAAGTGCTCAAAAATATGTTTATAATATGCAGTTCTTGTTTATCATACTGAACCAAGTTCAGTATGATTAAAACTGAAGGAGTTTGAGTCTTCTACACCATCAAGAAAATGGTGACTGTCTATATATATTCATTTGTAAACTATACTCCCTACGCACAAAAAATTATTAAGTTGATTCATAATTTAAACTTTTCTGCATTAACATGTCACATTATTTATGTCTCATTATCGAGGATAATCTCTTAACATCCCACATATATTGAGCAATTATATAGTTTTGGGGTACCACATAAGCATGTTCATGTGTGTATGTGTGTGTGTGTGTATATATATATATATATATATATATATATATTTATATATAATTATATGAAATGTTTGCATAAAAAAGTTAACTTGTTTGTTAGTTAATGATCAATTGTGAATGTGATTAGATATATATGTATATATGACATAGTAATTACAAATGGGAGATTCTCGACAAGGAAATAATAAAGGAAAGGGAAAAAATGTTGAGAATTATAACTCGTGGACATTGGAAGAGAGCAATGAATTGCTACAACTCATGGTTGATGTTGCACTTCGTGGATGGCGTGATAGTAATGGAATGCTTAATAAGCAAACAGTTGAGAAAAAGATACTTCCTGCTCTTAATCAAAAGCTTGGTTGCCAAAGAACATATTCACAGTTCCTAAGTCGACTGAAATGGTTTAAGAATCGTTATGGAAATTTTGTGGAGCTTTTTCATAATAACTTTAGGTTTGGGTGAGATCCAATCAATAAAAAGTTCACTGCTAGGGTGAGTAGGTTTTTAACCTGTGATTTGATCTCATTTAGCTTGATATATTGTTAGTTTTTGAGATTTTTCATGTTACTTTTGATATATTTTTTTATGTGTGCAGGGGAATGGGTTGAAGATGTCTAAGAGTTAACATTTGAATAAATCTCAAGAATTTTTGACATTCTGCACTACCGGCGTAGGGCGCGCTATGATTGTATAGGATATGGCGCAGGGCGCGTTGCATGAGGAAGACTTACTGATGGGATGGCGTGGGCCGCGCTATATAGTGAAGAGACACGGCGCACTTGTCGAACGGGTCAGCTGCAGAATTTTGATTTTCAAGTATAGAAGTTGTGTTTTAAATGGATTGATGATGTCTTTATGTAATAGAATTAAGTTAGGAGTTTAAGGAGGAAGTTATTTCTTAGTATTTGGGATTTTTGGGACTGATAACTTGTTGGGTACAAAAAGGACTTTGATTTTAATTCAAATTCTCATAAGGCTTGGATTGGATGACTTTGGTATGGATTGGGATTAGATTTGGTTCAGCTATTGGAAATAACTTATGTCAATTAGAAGGGGGGATTTTGGAAATTAACAGAAAAACCAATTACACTTTTTGGGAGCCCTAATGGAGAGAGAGCATTGGAGGAACAAAGCAAGGAAGGAGATTTCACGAAGATTGCAGAGTTGAAGGCCAAGAAGGGTGGTGTATTACTATTCTTCTTTTTAAATTCAGTTCTTGTAATTGGGATTATGATTTCTTTACTTTATTCAGTTTTTAATTCATTGATTATGAACTAAATTACTTTTTAGGCTTGCAATGGATCTTTAGTGTTGAACAATAATTGTCATGCCTTGATTCAGTTTAATAATATTATCAATTCAGTTTATCTATTGTGATTTGCACTTTAATTTATGAATTTCTTGATCACCAAATTTATGTGGAGAGATGATGTATGAATCTAGATCTAATTACAATAGCATGTGTTCTTGAATTCTGTGCTTTGATGGAATCTTGATGAATGTTTAAGATAGAGATATACCTAGCATCACATATAATCCTTGAAGAACTTGGAATTTAAACCTTATTTAAATTTAATTCAAATAGAGATATAGTGAATTAGTTAATTAGGGTGTTTGGCTTAATTATATCAAATTGTGAATTTAAGTTAATTTGGTATTAGTGCATCGAGAGATGGCTAATTCTACTTGAGTGTTCTTGATTAATAAACTGAGATAGTAAATTAAAATGAAAAAAGGTGTGATAATTAGAGTGAAACTTAAAGTAAAATTGTAAGCTTAATTCTCCATTATCTGCTTGAAATTACGGTTAATAAATTGTGTTGATTTATTTTGATTTTTAATCTATCGATTTTTAGTAATTATAATCATTGAATTGAATAGTTTAATAAAATTAAAATAATATAAAGGTAGTGATTGTTAGATTAATTTTCATACTAGTCTCTGTGGGGGAACGATACTTTTCTCATCATTATATTACTTGTTTGTGACGCCCCCAAAATTAGGTATACATCACCCATCTTGGGTCGTCAGATACATGGTACAGAATTCAAATACAACTTACTAATACAACTGTCGTGTACAATACGACAAACATAAACTGTGAGTTTGAATACAAATATTATCTACTAGAGATTATACAAACTCAAAAGGAGTCCTCATTACAATTATTATCACACTATTTCACAAGAATAGTGAGGACTACTAATGCTATCCTCGGACCATCACTCCGTTCCCCGACTCGTCCCAGCTATATTCTCATTTCACAAGAAGAAAAGTGAAAGAAAGGGTGAGCTCAACTAGCCCAGTAAGAAATATTATGACTAAGATAATGCATAATAAATTATCATTAGTCTCCAATAATGTTAAACTGATAAAATATAATTGACATTAAGTTTAACTGCAGCGGAGCAAGCAATCCATTAAAAGAGTCAAGTAGAAAATAAAATCTACTATCTTTTATGATTTAAAAGGTTTTTCATCACTGTTATCGCTGAGACTCAGCTTAATAAATATTCCACATCATCGAATCACCCCTGCACTACGGCCAAGGATATTCTTTCGTATCACGACCACAATTATCCATGCACTACGGACCAAGAATATTTGTGTATTCATTAATGGTCATGATCATGCTAACAACTGTCCATCAATGCACTACGGGCCAATGAAAACTTTTACCACATCATTTGTAACATTACGGTCATGATTATACCGAATAATCCCTTGTCATAATCATATCAAGTCCATCTATGCACTACAGGCCACAGATGACTTTCAACAAAATATAAACATGAGGATGATGACAATGATATAAGAATTCAATAAAACAAGTTCAAGAATTATTTTATCCAGGAATTATTAACGTCCAAATTGTCAACATGATACTGTTTTGTAGAGTAAAATTCAAGAATGATCAGAAGAATATTTCCATGAAAAGATACTGGATGAAGCGTAAATATCAAGGATATTCTACTAATTTCATGGAGTATTGAAGTCGAAACTTTAACCAACTGAGTATAATAAAGAATGAAATAACAAAAGAAATCACCATGCATGCGGTACTTCGCATAGACAAAGTTATTCCAATGAATAATAATAATAATAGAACGGTGTCGCAAAATTTGCAACGCAAGCGGGATGTTCCAACAAAATAATAAAGGCGGAACCCCAGTCCTGTGTAAAACACATGCACGAGGATGTTCCAACAGAATAATAGTAAGACTAAAACCAGTCGGTGTAAAACACATGCACGAGGATGTTCCAACGGAATAATAATAAAGACGGAACCAGTGGGTGTAAAACACACGAGTATATGATGTTCCAATGAATAATAGAAGAATGTCACCAAATATAGGGTAAACTGCAGCGTATACAAAGGTTATTCCAATGAGAATAATAAGAATTGGAATAACAACAGTTCTCTTTATGAATAAGAAAGAATAACACTCCTTACGAAAGTACAACAAGTAATATTCCCTACCCAAGAAGAAAATCTTGGATATATAAGTGAGTGAAGTAGCAGAATACTTTCTTCTTTCTCTCTATAGTTTATCTCTCTAGAGTTTCAATTGAATTCGTAAGAAAATAATGAATGAATGAGCTTCTATTTATAGAAAAATGGAATGCATAAGAACTAACTCATGAGAACTCGAGATTGATTTACTTTAATCTGACGGTCCATATTTAAAGCAAAATAAAATATAATATATTCTATTTATAATCTAATAAAACGAATAACTTTATAAAAGATTTTACTATGCAAAACACTATGCGGACACTTTATACGCAACACTATGCATAATAGAATATAATATATTCTATTTATAGAATAACTTTATAAAAGTATTACTGCTTTTATATAAAAAGATTTTTACGTATTATTACATTAATAATACCAACAAAACCGAAAGTGACTTATCACTTAAGCATCAATAATTAATACCAGTGTGTTACTATGCAACCACAGCGCCAGACATCAGACTTTTAACATCGGGTGTTTCAACTGAGATTAATCTGTAAAACTTCCTGTAGTTATTTTCATAAAGTATTTTTTGTCGTTTTCTCAATCCGGACAATAATTTCGTTGTAAGGTCCACCAATGATTGTGCCGCCAGACTAATATTCCCACGTTAAAACGAATATTCCCCAGACCAATCGAATATTATATAACAACTGCGATTTTGCAAAATTTATAAATATTACCCACAACTATTATATCAATTTCACTCCATAATATTCAAAAATAATATTTATAGAAAATTCATCTTTATTCAAAAACTTGGGGTTTTACAATCTCCCTTCTTATGAAATTTTGCCCTCGAAATTAGAATTGCACTCACGGTATGTCGAAGAGGTAAGGATACCTTGATTTTATTTTGATTCTAACTCCCAAGTCATTTCCTCAACATCGTGGTTTCTCCACAAAACTTTGACTTGAGGTATAACCTTGGAGCGTAGAATATGTTCCTTCTTATCCAAGATTTGAACAGGAACCTCTTCATACGTCAAATATTCCACTATTTCGTCCGGTTCCAACTTAATAATGTGGTTCGGGTCTTCCACATATTTACATAACATGGATATGTGAAAAACGTTATGAACACGAGACATACTTGGCGGTAAAGCGAGTCTATAGGCCACAGCTCCTACTCGATCAAGGATTAAAATGGGCCGATAAATCGAGGATTGAGCTTTCTCTCTTTCCAAATCTCGTAACCCCTTTCCATGGAGCAACACGTAACAACACATGATCTCCTATATCGAATTCCACGTCCTTTCGATGAAGATCAACATAACTCTTTCGTCGATCTTGTGAGGTTTTTATACGTTGCCGGATCGTTTGAATCTTTTCTGTAGTCATACGTACCAACTCCTGTCCCAACAACATTGCTTCACCCACCTCATCCCAGATATCGGAGAAACGACATTTTCTTCCATACAACGCTTCGAATGGAGCCATGCCAATACTTACTTGATAACTGTTGTTGTAGGAAAACTCCACCAATGGTAAGAACTTGTCCCAACTTCCTTGAAATTAAGGACACGAGTCTTAATAGATCTTCAAGAGTTTGAATAGTCCTCTCCATTGTCAGGTCCGTCTCGAGGATGATATGAAGCTAAATCAGAATCTGCGTGCCCATAGCTTTACGTAAACTAACCCAAAATCGTGAAGTGAATCTTGGGTCTCGATCGGAAACTATGGATACCGGCATACCATGCGATCTTACAATCTCATTTATGTACATATGAGCAAGACGTTCAAGTGTATAAGTCTCTCGATCGGTAAGAAATGAGCGGACTTGGTCAATCTATCAACAATGACCCAAATCACATCTATGCCTTGAGAAACCTTGGGAAGACCAAGAATCTGAAATCCATGGTAATGTGCTCCCACTTCCATTACGGAATTTCAAGTGGTTGCAATGGACCTTTTGGTACTTGATGCTCCGCATTGACTCGTCGACATACGTTAGACACCTTGAGATAAACAGTAGCTTATCTCTCTCTTCATATTGCCCCACCAAAATGTACCGAAGATCATGATACATTTTGGTACTCCAATGATGGATTGCAAGCGGTGTGTTGTGCGCCTCCATCATGATTTTATACTTTAAATCGAGGTCGTTAGAACACAAAGTCTAGAGTTGACTCAAGTATTCCTTCTTCATCGATTCTTGCTTCCCAGATCGCACCTTCTCGCACTTTCTTCCTCATAACGATCGCCTCCCGGATCGTAATTTGAGCAACTTTAATTTTATCAATTAAAGTCTAAGATTCACTCAGATATTTGTCATCATCACGTGGGTCCCCTGAGTCTTTATGTCTATCTCCATCCTTTGCAAGTCATACAAAATGGGCCTTTGCATTGACAATATTGCACTCGTACCCGCATATGATCTTCTACTCAATGCGTTAGCTACCACATTCGCTTTTCCAGGATGGTATTGGATGGTATGATCATAATCTTTCAGCAGTTCAAGCCAACGTCGTTGTCGCATGTTGAGTTCCTTTTGAGTGAAGAAATATTTGAGGCTTTTATGATCCGTAAAGATCTCCACTTTCTCCCCATACAAGTAATGCCTCCAAATTTTAAGTGCGAAGACAACAGCTGTTAACTCTAGGTCATGAGTAGGATAATTTCTCTCATATTCTTTGAGTGTAATAAGTGAGGCATAAGCTATGACTTTCCCATGTTGCATGAGAACACATCCTAACCCTTTGCCCGAAACATCATCATGTAGATGACAAATCCTCCGAACAGATGGTATTGTCGTAACATGTCTTTGAAATGAGTCTCCTCTTGAGTTCTTGAAAACTCTTCTCACATTCCTCGCTCCAACCAAACTTTGTATCTTTTCGAGTAAGCTGAGTTAGTGGAGTAGCGATTCGAGAAAACCCTTCTACGAATCTCCGATAATAACCAGCTAAGCCGAGAAAGCTACGTACTTCGGTCACTGATTTAGGTTGCTCCCAGCTTTGAATAGCTTCCTCTTTGCTGGGTCAACAGATATTCCATGACTTGATACCACGTGCCCAAGGAATGCTACTTTCTCAAGCCAGAACTCGCATTTCTTCAACTTGGCATAAAACTTGTATTCACGAAGCTTTTGGAGTATCAGCCTCAAGTGTTCCTCATGATCTTCACGGCTTTTGGAATATATGAGGATGTCATCAATAAAGACAACCACAAAATGATCCAAATATTCCTTGAATACTCGGTTCATCATATCCATGAAGGCAGCAGGAGAATTAGTCAATCCAAAGGACATGACTAGGAATTCATAATGCCCGCATCGTAGTTCTAAAAAGCCGTCTTTGGAATATCATCGGCTCTAATCTTCAATTGGTGATATCAGGAATGAAGATCAATCTTTGAAAAGAATTTGGCTCCTCACAATTTGGTCAAACAGGTCATCAATACGTGGCAATGGGTACCTATTTTTGATGGTGACATGATTCAACTCCCAATAATCAATATAAGTCGATACTCCCATCTTTCTTCTTCACGAATAGAATAGGAGCACCCCAAGGAGAAGTACTAGGACGAATAAAGCCAATGTCTAACAATTCCCTGCAGTTTAGTCTTTAACTCCGAAGTTCAATAGAGCCATTCGATATGGGGCTTTGGAAATGGGTTTTTGTATCGGGTTCAAGGTCGATACAAAATTCAATTTCACGCTTCTGGGGTAGGTAGCCGAGAAGTTCTTCGTGGAATACGTCAGAAATTCATTAACAATAGAAATATTATTCAAAACCGGCGTATTTTTGTTTAGATCGCGTGACATGAGCTAAGAAAGCTTGACATCCATTTTTCAATAAACGAATAGCTTTATGGCTTGAGATGACAGTGATTGATTTTAATGGTTTGGTTGCTTGAATTCGCATAATAGGTCGATTAGGAATATGAAAGCTAACAACCTTACGAAAACAATCAATTTTTGCATAATGAGTAGTTAACCAATCAATCCCTAGAATTACATCAAATGCAAGTATTTTTAATGCAATAAGATCGACAGGTAATGTGTGGGTACCAACTTGAACCAAACAAGACTTATAAACTGTGGATGTAATGAAGGTTTCTCCCAATGGAGTTTCCACAGATAAGTCAAAGTCTAATTTCTCCGTAGTCAAATTTAATCGTTGAGCGCAAGTAGGAGAAATAAAAGAATGGGTAGAACCGGTATCAAATAAAGTGTATACTTCGCTAGAGTTTATGATAAGCTTACCCGTGATGACCTCATTCGGGTTCCTTTCTCTCTGGGAGGTCACAATAACGCTTCTCCTCAGACTACTGGCTTTGACTTTTTCGGGACAACCTTTGGTGCCTCCATCCTAGCTGAATTTATCTTTGGTGAACGACAAAATCGGTGAAAGTGACCTTCTATTCCACAATTATAACATGCTTTGACTGGCATCGCATAATTTGATCGATGTGTCCCTCCCTCCGCATTTGAAGCATATGATAGTGGTCTTTCTCCTTCCTTAACAACGGGTCTTTGGTCTTTGACGTCTTTCCATCATTGTTGAATCTCTCTTCTTTGAAATGTCCATTCTTATTGTTTTGGCCCTGATTACCACCGAAGTGGTTACCATTTCTGGCCTGTTGATTCCCTCCACGCTTGTTGTCACCGCTTCGATGACTGCTCTCACTGGTATTATCATTTTGCCTGCTGCTCTCTTTTGGCTGCGTTGACTCGTTATCGCGCTCCACCAACTGAGCCCTATTTACAACATCTGAATACAAACACGGTTTATGAGAAATAAGATGTTGGCGTATTTTCGGGCTTCAAACCTCTTAAAACATTCGCGTCATTCTCTCTTCATTATCCACCAAGTGAGAGATAAACGGGATAACTCATAAATTTTGCATCAGTATTACGACACGGTCATATTGTTTTGCTCCAATTTGATAAACTCCACCTCCTTCATGTGACGAATACTTTCGGGAAAGTATTTGTCGTTGAACAGCTCTTGGAACTTCTCCCAAGACATCTTTAGCACTGCAGGTTGAGTATGTTTTACCGATTCCCACCAGTAATCTGCCTCTCCGCGCAATATAAAAGCGGCAAAGGGAACCTTTTGCTCCTCGGAGCATCCCAAGACATCAAATATCTTAGTGATCTGCTTTATCCATGCTTCTGCCATAAGTGGTTTTGGCTCTCCCTTAAACTCCGGTGGTCCCAGCTCCTTGAACTGTTTAGCGGTGACCACCCGAGAGTTTCCAGTGTTTCCACCTACATTTTGGACAGGAGCTGCTCTCGCCTGCTATTGCATGAATTGCATAAAGTCTCTGAACAATCCATCATTCAGCATTTATCTACTAGAGATTATACAAACTCAAAAGGAGTCCTCATTACAATTATTATCACACTATTTCACGTAGAATAGTGAGGACTACTAATGCTATCCTCTCGGACCATCACTCCAGTTCCCGACTCGTCCCAACTATATTCTCATTTCAAGAGAATAAGGTGAAAGAAAGGGTGAGCTCAACTAGCCCAAGAAGAAATATTATGACTAAGATAATGCGAGAATAAATTATCATTAGTCTCCAACAATGTTAAACCGATAAAATATAATTGACATCAAGTTTAAGCTGCATTGAAACAAGCAATCCATTAAAAGAGTCAAGTAGAAAATAAAATCTACTATCTTTTATGATTTAAAAGGTTTTTCATCATGTTATCACCGAGACTCGATTTTAATAAATATTCCACATCATCGAATCACCCCTACCTACACTACTGACCGAGGATATTCTTTAGTATCACGACCACAATTATCCATGCACTACGGGCCAAGAATATTTGTGTATTCATTAATGGTCATGATCATGCCAACAATACATCCATCAATGCACTACGGGCCAATGAGAACTTTTACCACATCATTTGTAACATTACGGCCATGATTACACCGAATAATCCTCGGTCATAATCATACCAAGTCCATCTATGCACTACAAAGCCACAGATGACTTTCAACAAAATATAAACATGAGGATGATGACAATGATATAAGAATTCAATAAAACAAGTTCAAGAATTATTTTATCCAGAATTATTAACGTCAAATTGTCAACATGATCTTTGTTTTGTAGAGTAAAATTCAAGAATGATCGGAAGAATATTTCCATGAAAGATATCTTTGGATGAAGCGTAAATATCAAGGATATTCTACTAATTTCATGGAGTATAAGTCAAAACTTTAACCAACCGAGTATAATAAAGAATGGAATAACAAAAGAAATCACAATGCATGCGGTACTTGCATACAAAAGTTATTCCAATGAATACTAAATAACGGAACCAGTCGTGCAAAATTTGCAACCGGCGGGATGTTCCAATGAATAATAAAGACGGAACCGTGTTGATTGTAAAACACATGCAGGATGTTCCAACGAATAATAATAGTAAGATTTAAACCAGTCGGTGTAAAACACATGCATGTGATGTTCCAACGGAATAATAATAAAGCGGAACCAGTCGGTGTAAAACACACGGACGAGGATGTTCCAATGTAATAATAGAAGAATGTCACCAAGTATAGGGTAGATCGCGTATATAAAAGTTATTCCAATGAATAATAAGAATTGGAATAACAATGATTCTCTTCATGAATAAGAAAGAATAACACTCCTTACGAGTACAACAAATAATATTCCCTACCTTAAGAAAAAAAGTCTTTGGATATATAAGTAGTGAAGTAGCGTAATACTTTCTTCTCTCTCTATAGTTTATCTCTCTAGAGTTTCAAATTGAATTCGTAAAGAAAATAATGAATGAATGAGCTTCTATTTATAGAAAAATGGAATGCATAAGAACTAACTCATGAATCTATCGAGATTGATTTACTTTAATCGACTCATCCATATTTAAAGCAAAATAAAATATAATATATTCTATTTATAATCTAATAAAACGAATAACTTTATAAAAGATTTTACTATGCAAAACACTACGCAGACATTATGCAACACTATGCATAATAGAATATAATATATTCTATTTATAGAATAACTTTATAAAAGTATTTGCTTTTATATAAAAAGATTTTTCAGATTATTACATTAATAAAACCAACAAAACCGAGTGACTTATCACTTAAGCATCAATAATTAATACCGTGTGCTTGCTACTACGCAACCACGCAGATATCTTGTACTTTTAACACCGGGTGTTTCAGCAGATTAACGGTAGTAAAACTTCCGCCGTTATTTTTATAAAGTATTTTTGTCATTTTCTCAATCCGACAATAATTCCGTTGTGGGATCCATCAATGACTGTGCCGTTGTACTAATATTCCCTGTTAAAACGAATATTCCCCAACCAATCGAATATTATATAACAACTTGCGTATTTTGCAAAATTTATAAATATTACCCACAACTATTATATCAATTTCACTCCATAATATTCAAAAATAATATTTATAGAAAATTCATCTTTATTCAAAAAGTTGGGGTTTTACATTGTTGACCACGTACACTTGCGTGATTATGCGTAATTAGATTTTACCCAAATTAAAGTGTCGGAAGATTACTTCACGCTGAGCTTCTAGTATTTTTTAAAATAATTATTATTGACAAATCTATTTTATATGTTTATATTATTCACACTATGATTAATGGAGTTCTTTTTTTGTTGGTAGTTCCACCCAAATGATAGATACTTAAAGAACGATACTTTTGTTAACTATGAAAGATTTGAAAATTGCAATTGAGAATGGAATTGCTATTGGAAAAAACTCAATTGCACTTGGTGATGAAACTGATGTAAGAACATTTGAAGTGGAAGAAAATAGAAATTTCGGGATAAAAGATTTGAATTATGATTACAGTAATAATATGTTTGTACCAAATGAGTTTAGAGCACCATTCCAAGAACCACCACCCATGCAATCTACTTCACCCACACAACCTACTCCACCCTCACCATTTCAAAGAATAAATACGGAGGCTTCCTTGGTTAGCAATGCTAAAAAATAAACAAAATTGCGTGTTAAGGGAATAATAGCTCCATTGAAACCACTACTCAAGTTAATGCTTTATAAATGAATAGTATCCCGTGAATAGTACCCCAGCATGAAAAGATTAAAATTTAACAAGAAAGTTCAGAAAAATATTTCAGTGAAACGATATTAGATGAAGCGCAAAATTCAAGGATATTCTACTAATTTCAGGGAGTATAGAAGTAATACTTATCAAAATAAGTACAGATTTAGGAATATGAAACGAAATAATATAACTTATATACTATAGAGTACGGACGAAAATAATATTTTTTACGAATACTGAATGAAAATAATATCCCTTACCTTAGTAGGAGAGTAATTACGACTGGTATAACGGAGATATTCTTGAAGAAAACTTGCACTATTTGCTACACTCAAAGTATCCTTATGCTCACAAGAAATACACACAATATTATAGAAGACGAATTATTTAATTCTGGTGTGATTTTTATTTCTTAACTAAGCATCCTATTTATAGGAGAATGGCAGGGCATTATTTAAGAAAATAATCACGGGTGAACAGTAATAAAATCACGGACGCGAATTCGGAGAATTTTTTAATTTTTATTATTCATTATTGTGTAATAAAATATTCTAATAAAATGAAAACTTTATATAAAATATAATATATTCTATTTATAATCTAATAAAACGAATAATTTTATATATAATATAAAAAGTATGTTGTTTTATATAAAAAAATTACATTTATATAAAAAGTTTTTGTTTTATATAATTTTTTTTTTGTTTTATTACTATTATAATAATAATAAAACAAAATTGAGATAACTTTCTACCATGATTTTGAAAAATGAGTAAGTGGGGGTCCATGTAATAACTCAAACTTACAACAAATAATTCATGAAAACCCCCTCTATTTATATCAAAAATTGAATAAATAATTACCACAACTCACTTATCTTCAATCAGCATATTTTTAATATTTCAACAATTATTCATTATTATTATTATAACTCACAATATTGACAACCAGAAAAGAGGGGACTTTCCGATAAGGACTTCTCCTTATTAGCGCGCAATTAAATAACCTAACATCTTTCCTCGACAGAATTTTCTAGCCATTGCCAATACAAATAATAATATGAATAACTGTGTCGTCTCAATTATTGATTTAATAATATAAAATATTATGCAGATGATATTGTGAAAATAATTGAATCAATAATATGAGATACTATGCAACAACTACTGTGGCAATAATTGAATAAAACTGAGTGACTTCTTAAGTAAGTATCAATAATCAGAGATACTGTACAATACCGTGATGCCATCTTTGTGCAACCATGCCGTATTACTATACTTTTATCCTTTGGGTATTTCAACAGCTTAATCGGTAAAAATTTTTGCCGTTATTTTTATAAAAATATTATTTACGCCGCTTTTATATCCCAAAGAATTCCATTAATGGGGTCCACTTATGATTGTGTCATCGTACGAGTATTCCCCGATAAAAAGAATATTCCCCGACCAAACAAATATTTTATGACAACTTGCTTGCCTGCAAAATTTGCACATATCTCCCATAACTATAGTATTATATCAAATACACACCTTATTATTCAAAATAACATTTAGAGAAAATTAAATCTTTATTCATAAAAAAATTGGGGTCTTACATGAAGTCATAGTAGAAATGATGACACATAACACAAGTCTATATCTTCAATCATTCTACTATAAGTAGTTAAGAGAATATAAGAACAGAAAGCTCAAAAAAATCATAAGGCTCAATACTACGATTCTTGTAAACAGCAGATCGTAGAGTCTATGTCAAGTCTGACAATAAGACTGACAAATAGAACGTTGCAAGAAGATGATCTCAAGGTATTAGAGGAAATATTTTGGAAGAAAGCAAAGATATATCTACCGGCTAGTTGGCCAAAAGTAAGTTATCAGAAAAGCTAGAGAAGATACTGACTGATGTGACAAGTCCTAAGTCAGAAAGTACGCTGACACATAGCCTCAGAAAGTCAACATCAGAGGTATCATAAAATCTATAAATTAAATGTTCCAATGAATACTTCTCAATAAAAAGATTTTAAAGAAGTATAAAAGACATTATCATTCAAAAGAAGATGATAATGATGATCAATGAACATCAATAAAAAAGAAGGACCATCATCAGAGATGAACATCGGGCTGAACAAGAGAAAGCGTAGAGTAAGGTCAACTCTACTAGCAAAGAAATGTTCAAAGCTGCCAAGCCCAAAAGAAAAGAAGATTAAAGTTAATTTTGGCAGCACCTCATCAGGTTGTAGGAAGCTGATGAGTATATAAAAATATCAGAGTCGCAGAGCCAAAGACCAAAGAGCTAAAAAGCTAAAGAGCAAATGAACCAGAGCCGTAGAGCCAAGAAAATGGAGGACATGGCAGAATTAAAGGTTCAAATATGAAGAAGCCATGTAGTTGATGTTAATGACGTAAGAGTGGTAGATCAGAAGGAAAATGTCAAAGCACAATCATACGTTTCATCGGGAACACTCAGAATCAACTAGCTGAAGACGTAGAGATTAAGTCTACGATCATGAGAATGTTCAATGTTGCTAAGCACAAAAGATAAAGAGCTTAAGTGAACAGTTTAGCAGCACATCAATATTGATCATGAGTAGTTACCGACAATCAGAAGAAATCAAGCTTTAACAACATAATTCTGTAAGCACAAAGAAGATGATCAACAATCCTGCTAAGTACCATAAGATGAAGAGCATTCAAGACATCTTAGCAGCACCTCAAACACACTTGTGACGCCCCCAAAATAGGTATACAACACCCATTCTGAGTCATCAAAATACATGGTACAGAAACAACTACAACTTTATTAATACAACATAAAAACTGTGAGTTTAAATACAAATATTGCCATCTAGACAATATTCATACCCAAATAAGTCCTTATTACAATTATTGATACATTATTTTATAAAAATGGCGAGGACTACTAAAACGACTTTCTAGAACCTTCATTCCATACTCCGACTAGTACTCGCTACATTCTCGCTTCCTGAGAAGAAAAATGGAATAAAAAGAAAAAGGGTGAGCTCAACTAGCCCAGTAAAGAACATTATGATTAAGATAACATAGAACAAATTATCGTTAGTCCTCAACAGGGAAAAATCTAATAGAATACAATAGACAACTAGTTTTAAATCAATATTCACAGCGGAAATAATAATTCATTAGAAGAGTTAAGTAGAGAATGAAATCTACTATCTTCTATATATGAATTTAAAAGTTCATCGTCGATATTTTATCCCTGTAACATCAATCAATATATATCGGAATCAAATATTCATCTTTTGCACCACAAAAGCCAAAGATATTCATCACCGGGTCATGTTCATCTAAACACATGTTCATCTTCGCACTACGGGCCAAAGATATTCATCAGAAATCATTCACATTTGCACTACAAGCCAAAGATATTCAGTAATATCATCATTTAGGACTGAGGATGATGAAAAATATTTTAAAGGAAACGAATCCAGTGAAACAAAATAACAAATATTAAGGATTCGTATTTCGGTTTATCCATGTCCAAAAATACCTCATAAATAATCATAGTGGAGTAAAATTCAAGAATGATCAAAACATGGATGCAATCAAAGCTAGTATCCATAATAGATATTTTGGACGAAAAACAAAAATTTTAATTTTTCTGTGAATAGTGTCGTATTTGTGAATAGTGCCGTATACGTGAATAGTGCCGTATACGTGAATAGTAATCCCGACACTAAAAGACAAGAATTTCACAAGAAAAATACTCCCAATATTTTGGCATAATGATATTGAAAGAAATAATATCATTTTTTAAAAAATAATATCCCTTACCTCGAAAGAATAAGATTTAAATTTGGAATCTAATATAGTCTTTGAAGGAACTTGCATGTTAGTATAACAATACTCAAAGTATCAAAATACTCACAAGAATACGCTCAATATATCGAGAGAGAAAGAGAGAGAAAATTTTAGTTTCTGGTGTGATTTTCAATTTTAACCTAAGCACCCTATTTATAGGAAAATGCTTAGAACACCAAAGCAGAAAATTTAATAAAATATTATTATTTATATTATAAAATCCTACGCCCACTTTTACCAACTGATTTCAGCCACCTTGCACATGTTAATGATGCCCACAAACATTTCATAAACATTTTTCTTTTAAAACAAATTTAAAACTTTTAAAAAATAATTATTTCAGAACTTCAATAATTCATAATAAATAGCCCTTTTATCAGAAAAATTCGAACCTCATGTCCTTTCCATAGGAAATTCCATTCTCTACAACTTTTCAGAAGAAAATTTTCCAAATTCCAAACAGAAATTGACCGAAATCCACAAACGGACAATTTTATAGGCTATAATCAAATTTCAGTCAAGAAATGGGGTCCACAAACATGAAAAATATGTTTTAATCATTTAATGCAACAAAAATACTCTTCTTCCTCATATACTCATATATCTCATATTCATTGTAAAAATATCATCATTATTATATTATAATAATATAATAAAATATTATTTTATCAGAAAAGATAAAATATCGATTTTCAACAATTGTCACTTTAAATATTTTCTCCATCTATATCCACATAAAATGAATATTTTCCTCATCATATAAACTAATAATTAATTATTCACAAATAATATTACAGAATCACAATACTGACAACCAGGCAGTTCCCAAAAAAGAGGGGGCTTTTCAATAAGGATTTCTCCTTATGCTACAATGCATGATTAGGTGACCAAACCTCTCCTTGATGAGAACTTTCTAGACATTGCCAATAATGTTATCTAATAATATTATTCAGATAATATGAATTATTGTCTCGATAATGAAAATACTATGTAGTGACAATTATTGAAACAACAAGAACATAAAATATCAACGTAGCAATTATTGAATCAATAAAATAAAATATTGAATAATAATTATCGTAACAATTATTGAGTAGTGCCTTCTTACGTAAGAATCAATAATTGGTGCAATAATGCGTGGTATCTTAACAACGCCAGACATCGTGTTTTAACCACCGGGTATTCCAACAGTATTAACGATAACAACTACGCCGTTATTTATAAAAAACTTGTCGTTTTCTTCATCCAATCGTTTTTCGTTATGGGGGCCACAAAAGACTATGCCGTCGTACGAATATTTCCCGACAGGAAGAATATTCCACGACCAAACGAATATTCCCCGACAACAATGAATATTTTATAACCACTTGCTTATTTGAAATATTTACGCATTTTACCCATAACTAACCACATTAATCAAATCAACCCTTACTATTTCAAAATAATAAATAGAGGAAATTAAATTTCATTTATTAATAATTTGGGGTCTTACAACACTTCTATAAACATGAATTAGGGTCAGTGGATCCTGGTCTTAAGGGCCGAATTGGGGTCAGTGGATCCTGGTTATTAGTAGGGCTGTTCATTTAAATCGATTTTTTCGGTTTTTCAGTTTTTCGAACCGGACTGAACCGGTCGGTTCGGTATAAAAAAGAACCGGTCCGGTTCGGTACAAAAAAACCGGTACATACCGATTTTTAGGTATCGGTTCTGGTTACCTATTTTAGAAGTCCAGTACGTACCGAACCGAACCGGTTGTACCGGTTCAATTCATTTTTTAAAAAATATTTTACTTATCTTTGTAAAATTGGATTAAAGTCTCCAAGAAAATCCATAATAGAATACTTGGGACTTGAATGAAATTTGAATTGGTGGTCTCCCCTATTTATAGAATAGAAGTAAGACATGAGAACACAAATTAGACAATGTGGGATATTGGTAAGACAAGAGAATAACATATAGCCAAGTCCCACATTGGTATAACTTGTAAAAGTCTAAGGAAGTTTTCCTTATAAAAAGACTTCAAAGTGAAACCTTATAGTCAAGTCCCACATTGGTTCACTTTTAAAAGTCTTAAGGAAGTTTTCTTTATAAAAAAACCTTAATAGCCAAGTCCCACTATTGTTATAAAATAAAACTTAGTAGTTAATGTCAAGTAATTGAGAGTTTGAGAAATTGGAATGTCTAAGAAAATTTTTCTTTATAAAAAGACTATCAACTATTAATAGTTGGTGGTTTACAAGTTTTATATTGGTAAAAGTAAAAGAAATTAGATAAACTTAAATAAATTAATAGTGGGTGGTTTATAAGTTCTATATTTGATTAAATTGGTAAAAGTAAAAGAAATTAGATAAACTAAATTATTTATCAATAAGTTGGGAAAAGAGAGTTTAATATTATTTTACCATATTACTACTACTACATTAGTTATATTTTTAGTAAAACTAGTATTCCTATAAAAAAAAAGTACTAGTTTATAAATTAACCCATCAATGTGGGACTTGCAAACAATCATATTCTATCCAATTAATTAAGACTTTTATTCTAACTTGAGAGCAAATCTTTTTCCATATTACTACATTTTTACTAATTTTTACTAATGTGGGACTTAAACATTCTCAATGTGGAACTTGCAAACAACCTTAACTAGTTTTACTAACTTTTACTACATTTTACCATATTACTACTACTACATTGGTTATATTTTTAGTAAAACTAGTATTCCTATTAAACTCTCTTAAAAACTAGTTTTACTCAAGTCCCACATTGGTTATTTTAGAAAAGTCTAAGGAAGTTTTCCTATAAAAATACTATAAGTGAAACCTTAATAGTAAGTCCCACATTGGTTATTTTAGAAAAGTCTAAGGAAGTTTTCCTTATAAAAATACAACCAAGTGAGTTCTTAATAGCTAAGTCCCACGTTAGTTCTTAATAACTAAGTCCCACATTGGTTTCTTTATAAAAAAATCTAAGAAAGTTTTCCTTTTAAAAAGACATCTAAGTCTTATATCTTTTATTCAATGAATTTTGGCTTAAAGAAGGTGGGCCTTGTACATGTTTCTTGACCTTGGGCGAATTTTGGCTTAAAAGCAAGTCTTGGGCGCTTGGGCTAGGCTTTTGAATTAAATTTAGGTTTAATTTTTGTTTAATATTAGGTAGGTTTTAGCAAGGTAAAACCGGAATCGAATCGAATCAAACATTAATCTATTCCGAGATACCTGTTCAACCGGTTTCGTTTTGGTACCCTATTTTGGGTACTATCTAGATTCGGTCCGGTTCGGTTCGGACCGATTTGGTCCGGTTATTTACCGATGAACACCCCTAGTTATTAGTGACTGAATTGCCGAGTCTAAGTGACTCGATGTCGAGACTTTGTGACTCGATGGAATCTTAGGGATTCAAATGTAAATGGTTTGTTGGGCCTATATCCTTAATGGATATCCTACTCATTGAGTAGAAGAGTGGAATATGAATTGTTTAGTCTCTGAACCACTTAAAACCTCTTGTGTCTTTTACATTCTGCAATCTATAACTGTTATAATCTTTTAGTTGTTTGTTCATTCATAGAACTTGTTTATAAACTGAGATTTCCAATTAAATCTTCAAGGGGAGTTTTCTAACTTATATTCCGCTGCATATAGATAATCTTGATTAATTAATTATTTGGTAACTCTAAAATAAGTAATTATGAAAGAACTTTAAAGATCTATTCAACCCCCCTCCCCTTCTAGATCTATAGTGTGCCTTTGAAAAATAACAAGGTCGTTCATCTATCTTCGGCGGTTATAAGGTTGGTTCTCCACCTTCGACAGTTATAAGGTCGGTCATTCACCTTTTGCGGTTATAATGTTGGTTATCTATTTTCAGCAGTTATATGGTTGGTGTTCCACCTTCGACGGTTATAAGGTCGGTTATCCACTTTTGGTCACTCATTTGTCTTCGGCGATTATAAGATTGGGTATCCACCTTCAGTGATGTAAGGTCGAACGGTTCTCCGGAACCTCTATATAAAGTCTCACTTAGGGGTCGAGAGCAATATTATGGAGATATAAGAACGGTTATCTATATTTGACTTACGGTCGGGAACGATTTGGGGAGTAACCACCCGTCTAACATTCTCCCGAAAGGATAAACGTTCTTCAGGTAGGACAAACATTTTCCCAAAAGGATAAACATTCTTTGAGAAAGACAAACGTTCTCCTTAAAGGAAAAATGTTCTTCAGGACGAACAATGTTTTCCGAAAGGATAAACGTTTTTCGGGACTAACGAACGTTCTCCCGAACGGATGGACATCCTCTGAGACTAAACACTATTAAGTTAATGTACTTCGTGACTAATTGATGTACTCTCTTATTTCAAATTCCTTGTAATAAAAGAGTGGGGGAAATATTTGGGTATGATTTCTTGGGCCCAGTTGGTTAGGCAGGACCTATCCGATGTGGAGGATTTTTCCCATGTGCCGGTATATTTTAGTTAGGAGACTTGATTTTAAGGAATCTGTTGTTTTGATTTTATTTGACTTCTAATTCCTAAGGAAAGAGTTATGATTAGATTTAACTTCGTTTCTTTAAGAAAATTGACTCTTATCCTAATATGGTAGTTACTATGATAAGGAATTCTATTCTGATTCGGGGACAAGACGATAAAAGTGGTGTGATCAACTATAAATATAAGGCTATACCCTATTGTACAAGTATTATCCTCACATATTATCTTGCATAGAGTAATTATATTCCTCCATTGTTGACGTTTAAGCTTGTCTTCGATTCTCACATCGAGCTATCTCCGTGACGAAATTTCTATTTATCAAGATTTTCGAACGTGATGGTTTGTTCACTGTGAAGGTTTCCTGTTCATTGTTCGGTGATTTCGAGGTCGAATAGATTTTGGCGTTAACACTCAAAAACACTTTTAAAAGAAGTTGAATTTATTTTATAAATTGGGGGTGTGATTAAATTTAAATTTTTATTAGATATCTTGAAATTGTATTTATATCATCTCCATTACATCTTCCCTCCAATATAAAAATATTGCTATTGATCAACTAATTTATTATATTGAATAACATAATTATTTTAAAATAAAAGCAATCCGATAATTTTTCACCATTTGATGAACGTGCGAATTTTTCATCAAAATTTCAATTAATGAAAAATTCTTTGACTTTTAAAGGTAAAAATATTTTTTATGATTATAATTTTTTGTAGTATTGATCTTAATTGTGACACCCCCAAAATAGGTCCAATCCATCCAACCTATTCTAAGTCGCCAAATACATGGTACAGAAAATAACTACAACTTTATTACAACAATTGTCGTGAAAAATACAATAACACATATGCTGTGAGTTTTGATACAAATATATATCAACTGTGACTCTCATCCCAACCTTAGATAGCAAGTCACAATGGCACCTTACATAAAGGTACAGTCAAAAACTATTTTAGAAATTAAAACCTTTAGGAAGTGCTCAAGGAAACCTTCGTACATGGGAGGTCATGCGTCTAGGTTCTTATAGATATCATATGTCCACAGAATTATCCTTGGTTGACCCAATAGACCCCAAAGAAAAATGAGAAGATTACTATCATATTCTTTCCAATGGTGAGTCTTCTCTTGACATGTCATTATCTCCACTGTCTTTAATTGAGAATTATACTTCAACCAAACACCAAGATTATATAGGTAGTGCTCGTAGATATACTCAGCAAGTGGATGTGCACAACCCTGTCTTATAATAACACAAAGTCACATGTCGTTAGACATCTTGTATGATAGTGGCAAAACACCCTTCCAACGTTGGGTTCGCCTCACCCTATTTGATTCATCAAATATAACTACTAAATGATGTATAAAATACAACACACTTTTCTATACTGTTTAGAGAGAACCTCCACAGCTAAAGACCACCGTTTTATTCTCCTTTTACCCCCGCTCGACCCAGCTACACTCTTATCACCTGAAAGGAATTATGAAGCAGAAGGGTGAGCACAACTAGCCCAGTAAAGAATATCATGACTAAAGATAAATAAATTATCAATAGCCTTCATCAATAATAAATCAGAGATTTAGAATATATGGTAGATGATAAAAAATTTCAACCATAGCTGTAGCGGAACGAGCAATCCATTAGAAGAGTCAAATAGACTATAAAGTATATTATCTTCTCCACGTTAAAAGTCCACCAACAATGTTTTATCCCTGTAACATCAATCAACAGTTCCTTTCCACAATCATATGAATAACTCATAATCATAATTGTGATTCTAAATTCCTCTTCACACCCAGGACGAAGATAATTTTCATCACCTATTTTTATTTGAAACATCAAAGATCATGGTTATACCAAATCACAGTTTCTGTTCATAATCATACTAATAAATTCATCTTTGCACTAAGGGCCAAAGATATTCATCAACAGTTCATCTTTGCACTACAGGCCAAAGATATTCAACAATAGGTCATCTTTGCACTACGTGCCAAAGATATTCAACAACAGGTCATTTTTGCACTACGGGCCAAAGATATTAATATCCCAAAGAAATATATAATCATTTCAGAATTTATATAAATGATAATTATAACCATGTTGATCAATTCACCTTTGCACTTAAGCTAAAGATATTCAATTATAAATTCAATGGTCATGATCATACCAGTCAACAATTCAACTTTGCACTACTGACCAAAGAGAACCAATAGTCACGATCATACCAATAATCTACCCATCTTTACACTCAAGTCAAAGAGAAATTTCATCACCAGGATTATAAAAATGTTATATATGATAATAAAAATAATATGATCAACAACTGCGTTTAACTTCAAGAGTAAGATTCATAAATCAACGATAATTTGGTCAGAAAAAGAAAACCAATTTTGTCGTGAATAGTACCCGTGAATAGTAAATCGTGAATAGTAACTCATAAATAGTAACTCGTGAATAGTACTCCGTATTCGTACATAGTACCGTATACGTAAATAATGTCATATACGTAAATAGTGTCATATACATAAATAGTGTCGTATATGTGAATAGTGTAAGACCCCAAATTATTAATAAATGAAATTTAATTTCCTCTATTTATTATTTTGAAATAGTAAGGGTTGATTTGATTAATGTGGTTAGTTATGAGTAAAATGCGCAAATATTTTAAATAAGCAAGTGGTTATAAAATATTCATTGTTGTCGGGGAATATTCATTTGGTCGTTGAATATTCTTGCTGTCGGGGAATATTCAATACTATGACGGGCAACCTTATAATGGGCCCCATAACGGATGAAGAAAATGACAAGTATAAGTTGTTATAAATAACAATAGCAGTTATTATTATTATCTTGTTGGAATACCCGGTGGTTAAAACACGATGTCTGCGTTGTTGAATAAAAGTAGACACCGGTATTCCACCAATTATTGATTCTTACGTAAGAAGACACTACTCAATAATTGTTACAGTAATTACTGTTCAGTATTTTATTTTATTGATTCAATAATTGCTACGTTGATTTTTTTTATATTACTATTATTTTAATAATTGTCACTACAGAGTATTTTTCATTATCGGGGCAATAATTCATATTATCTGAATAATATTATTAGAAAACATTATTGACAATGTCTAAAAGTTACATCTAAGGAGAGGTTTGGTCACCTAATTAATTGCACTGCAGTAAGGAGAGAAATCTTTATTGGAAAGCTCCTCTTTCTTCGAGGAGCTACCGGTTGCCGATCTTGTGATTCAGTAATATTATTTGTGAATAATTAATTATTGATTTATATGATGAGGAAAATATTGATTTTATATGGATATAGATGGAGAAAAATTTTAAAGTGACAATTGTTAAAAAATGATGTTTTATCTTTTCTGATAAAATAATTTATTATTATATTTTAATAATATAATAAAATGATATATTTTACAATGAATGTGGGATATATGAGTATATGAGGAGGAAGATTATTTCATTGCAAAAGTTGTTTAAAACATGTTAAACATGTTGGTGGACCCATTTCTTACCCGAAATTTGATTATAGCTTTTGTAAAATCGCTTGGTTTATGGATTTGGTCAATTTACTGCTTGAAATTTAGAAAACTTTCTTTACGTAAAGTTGTAGAGAATTGAATTTCCTATAAAAATTCGCTAGATTCGAATTTTCTGATAAAAGGGCTATTTATTATGAATTATTGAAGATCCAAAATTCTTGAATATTAATTTTTGGAAGTTTTAATTATTTTAAATAATAAAACGTTTATTATACTTTGGTTGGCATCATTAGCATGCAAGATGGTTGAGTTCGAGATCTTAGAATGTGTGCGTAGAAATTTATATATAATATATTAATATTATATTAAATTTTACATTTTGGTGTTCTAAGCATTTTTCTATAAATAGGGTCTTGGGTTAGAATTGAAAATCACACCAGAAACTAAAGATTCTCTCTTTCTCTCTATAATATCGAGCGTATTTTGTGAGTATTTTAGTACTTTGAGTATTGCTATACGGTGCAAGTTCTTTCAGCACTATATCCAGTATTCCAATCAGAAGTACTATTCTTTCTGAGGTAAGGGATGTTATTTTATTCGAAAATGATATTATTTCTTCAATATCATTATGCGAAATATTAGTTGGAATTTTTATCAAATTTAGAACTTTTTCATGTTTCGGGGTTCTTATTCATGATTCTTATTCGGAAGTTCTTATTCATGAGTTACTATTCACGAGTATTATTCTATTCAAGCGTGATGATGTTTTTTTGTGAAATTTCTATCTTTTGAGGTTGAGAGTTACTATTCACGTATACTGCATTTTATTCACGTATACGACCAGATTATTCACGAATCGACCTTATTCACGAGAAAAATTAAATTTTCTTTTACGTGTCCAAGATTGTCTGTTATGATTCATATCTTTGATTGGATCTATGTTTTGATCTTCATTCTTTAATTTTACTCCAATCGGTTATTTATGAAGTATTTTTGAGCGGGATTATTTAAAGTACAAATCCTTAATACTTGTTCTTTTGTTTCATTTGGATTCATTTTCTTTAAAATATTTTTCATCATCCTTAGTCCTAAATGATGATATTCTTGAATATCTTTGGCTTTGTAGTGCAAAGATGAATGATTTCTTGATGAATATCTTTGGCGTAGTAGTGCAAAGATGAGCAGTGTTGAGATGAACATGGACCGATTTATTAATATCTTTGGCTCGTAGTGCAAAGATGAGCAGTGTTTAGATGAACATGATTAATCGATGAATATCTTTGGCTGTAGTGCAAAAGATTAATATTTGATTCAGGATATATATTAATTGATGTTACGAGGATAAAATATCGACGATGAACTTTTAAATTAATATATAGAAGATAGTAGTTTGCATTCTCTACTCAACTCTTCTAATGAATTATTATTTCATTGCGAAGATTGATTTAAAAGCTGGTTGTCTATTGTATTCTATTAGATTTTTCTGTTGAGGACTAACGATAATTTGTTCTATATTATCTTAGTCATAATGTTCTTCTTGGGCTGGTTGAGCTCACCCTTTTCCTTGTTGTTCCATTTTTCTTCTCGGGAGGCGAGAAATGTAGCGAGTACTAGTCGGGGTGTGGAATGATGGTTCTAGAAGTTGTTAAAGTAGTCCTCACTATTACGTAAAATAGTGTATTAATAATTGTAATGAGAACTTATTTGAGTGTGGATATTGTCTAGATGACAATATTTGTATTTAAACTCACGATTTTTATGTTGTATTAATAAAGTTGTAGTTGTTTTGTACCATGTGTTTTGGTGATTTCGAATGGGTGTTGTATACCTATTTTGGGGCGTCACGGTTAGGTTAGTATCGAGCTTAGGGATATGGTCTCTGGCGGAGATCGGGGAATAGTACTAGGAGGGGAGGCGAGTAATCCTTCGCTAGTATGTCATACCTAAAGCTTATTTGTTGGTCGGTCGAACTATATGGTTAATATGTGATATGTTAATTTGTTTAATTAACCCTTGTTTTATAAGCGAGATTTAAGAATGGCGGTGAGAATGTTAACGGTGGAGTTAATGAGACCAGTGGAAACACCTTTAATCACCACCCAGAGGCGTGCAACTGTGAAGGCAATATTCCTCCTGTAAACAACACCCTTGAAAGGAGCGATGAAGCATTTAGATGTTTAGGAGCTTTTTGCGTTCATGCAAAACCCAGGCGAGGGGAGACTCGTGTATACGAATACGGATGGAAATGCTAGCAATGCGCGGATTATCCTGCCCAAGAGTTTAAAGAGTTGGGACCACCGAATTTAAGAGAAAGCGGATTCGATCATGGCGAAAACATGGGTCAAACAAATTACCAAGATATTCGATGTCTTGGGATGCACAGAGGAACAGAAGGTTCCATTCGCCACCTTTATGTTCCGTGGCGAGGCAGATTACTGGTGGGAGTCTTTGAAACGTACCTAGAATGCCGCACTCTACATGTCTTGGGAAACGTTTTAGAAACTTTTCAACGAAAAATACTTTCCTGAAAGTATTCGCCATATGAAAGAAGTAGAGTTTATTAGACTAGAACAAAACAACATGACCGGTGTCCCAACACGAGGCGAAGTTCGCGAGAGTTATCGAGTTTGCACCTCATTTGGTAGAGAATGAGAGCGAATAGCGAGGATGTTTTGAGAGGTTTAAAACCCGAGATTAAGCAATATCTTATCTCTCATAAATTTTCTTTATATTCATATGTTGTCAACGAGGCTCAATTATTAGAAGCGAGATAGCGAAATACGTTCAACCAAGAGACCGCAACCAGGATCATCTGGGTGACGGCAATCATCAGAACAACGATAACCAGCGGAGAAAGAAAAATACGGATAAGAGCGACAACCACTCTGGTGGTAATCGTGGCCATGAAAATAGAAGAAACGAGTCGGGGGGAGATTTTAAAAAGAGGAGATTCAACAATGACACTTTGCAAAGACGTCCAAAGACAATGACCAAGAATCGGTTTTAAGGGAGGAGAACGACCACCGGTCGTATGCTATAAATGCGGAAAAGAAGGACATATCAGCCCAAACTACCCACAACAGTTTAAGGTATGTTATAATTGTGGAAAGGAAGGGCATATCGCTCGAGATTTCACTATAGCGAAACCAAGTCCAGCGGGGATGGTGACTCAAAAGGTTGTCCCAGAAAAGTCAAAGTCAAGCGGTTCTCGGAAGGCGTTTGTCGGATCGTCAACATCGCGAGAACCCAAAGCGAGGTGATCACGGGTAAGCTAATCATAAATTCATGCGAAGTTTATACCTTATTAGATACCGGTGCTACCCATTCATTTATCTCTCCTGCTTGTGCTCAACGTTTAAACTTGACTCCGGAGAAATTAGACTTTGACCTATCTGTGGAAACTCCGTTAGGAGAAACTTTCATCACATCCACTGTTTATAAATCTTGTTTGATCAAGTTGGCACCATCGCATTACTGTTGACCTTATTTCTTTAAAGATACTTGCTTACGATGTGATTTTGGGGATTGATTGATTAACTACTCATTATGCCAAAATTGATTGCTTTTCGTAAGGTTGTTAGTTTTCATATTCCTAAGCAACACGTTATTCAATTCAAACAACCAAACCATTGAAGTCAAACACTTTCATATCAAGCCATAAAGTCATTCGTTTATTGAAAAGCGGATGTCAAGTTTTCTTAGCCCATGTTATGGACTTAAACAAAAATCGTCGATTTGAATGATATTTCTATTGTTAGTAAGTAAATTTCCTGAAGAATTTCTTGGCTTACTCCCAAAGTGTGATATTGAATTTTGTATCGACTTTGAACACGGTACAAAACCCATTTCTAAAATTTCATGGCTCCTATTGAACTTCAGGAGTTAAAAATTCAACTATAGAATTTGGTACCGAGCCTTTATCTGGTGACTTCCTTTGTGGAATGCACCAAAGCTAGACTCTCCGTAGGGGCGCCATATTTGTGCGGTAGTAAAGCGATAGGTGTCATTGTGACGTCTTATCCAAGATTGGGATATGAGTCACAGTTGAGAGCAACCTAAGTCGATAATCGAAATCGTAGCTTTCTATGCTTATTTGGTTATTATTGAAGATTTTGTGGAAAGATTTTCTCGAATCGCTACTCCATTAGCTTATGGTGACTCGTAGAGATACAAAATTGAATGGAGCAAGGAATGTGGGAAGAGCTTGAAGAACTCAATAGGAGACTTATTTACGCACATGTTCGACCATACCATCACGGAAAAGCGAAGCGTGGTAGGCGGCGTGTTGAGTAAAAGATCGTATCTGAGTCACGAATGCGATATTGTCAAAGACCCATTTCATATAACTTACAAATGATAGATATAGAGTTAAAGACTCTAGGGACTCACGTGATGATATACAAGTAGAACCAGGCTTTAATCGATAAAGTTAAAAAGCGTTCAAGCTACATGCCGGGTGATGAATATGAAGAAGGAGGTACGAAGTTATTATTCCAAAAGCGAGAATTGGCGAGGTGAGGAAAGCTCAAACCTTCGATTTATTAGTCCATTTGAAATCCTAGATCGAATAGGAACTGTGGCCTATACACTCGTTTTACCGCCAAGTATGAAGCGTGTTCATAACGTTTTTCGTGTATCGATGTTACGTAAATATGTGGATGACCCGAAGCACATTATTGAGTTAGAACCAGAAGAGATAGCGAGAAGATTTAACGTCACGAGGAGGTACGATCAAGATCTTGGATGGGAAAGGAGCATGTCTACGCGTATCGATTTCGGGACGAAATTTCATAAGGAGGGAGGTTGTAAGACCCCAAATTATTAATAAATGAAATTTAATTTCCTCTATTTATTATTTTGAAATAGTAAGGGTTGATTTGATTAATGTGGTTAGTTATGGGTAAAATCTTGCAAATATTTTAAATAAGCAAGTGGTTATAAAATATTCATTGTTGTCGGAGAATATTCGTTTGGTGGTGGAATATTCTTCTTTGTCGAGGGAATATTAAATGCAATGGTAGTGACCTTAATGGGCCCCATAACGGAAAGCAATTGGATGAAGAAAGCGACAAGTATAAGTTGTTTATAAATAACGGTAGCAGTTGTTACAATTAATCTTGTTGGAATACGGTGGTTAAAACACGATGTCTGGCGTTGTTGAGCGAGTAGCTGCAGTATTGCACCAATTATTGATTCTTACGTGAAGGCACTACTCGATAATTATTACGGTAATTATTATTCGATATTTTATTTTATTGATTCAATAATTCTTTGCGTTGATTTTTTATATTCTTGTTATTTCAATAATTGTCACTCTGCGGTATTTTTCATTATCGAAGCAATAATTCATATTATCTGAATAATATTATTAGAAAACATTATTGGCGATGTCTAGAAAGTTACATCTAAGGAGAGGTTTGGTCACCCTAATTACTTGGCTTGAGGTGAGGAGAAATCTTTATTGGAAAGCCCCCTCTTTCTTGGGAGGAGCGGCTTTGGTTGCAAGATCTTTGTGATTCTGTAATATTATTTGTGAATAATTAATTATTGATTTATATGATGAGGAAAATATTGATTTTATGTGGATATAGATGGAGAAAATTTTAAAGTGACAATTGTTAAAAATGATATTTTATCTTTTACGATAAAATAATTTATTATTATATTTTAATAATATAATAATGGTGATATTTTTACAATGAATGTGGGATATATGAGTATATGAGGAGGAGATTATTTTTGTTGCAAAAGTTGTTTAAAACATATTAAACATGTTGGTGGACCCATTTCTTGGTTGAAATTTGATTATAATTGTAAAAATTTCCGTTTATGGATTTGGTCAATTTACATTTGGAATTTGGAAAAACTTTCTTACGCAAAGTTATAGAGAATTGAATTTCCTATAAAAATCACGAGATTTGAATTTTTTACGATAAAAGGGCTATTTATTATGAATTATTGAAGTTCCAAAATTCACGAATAATTAATTTTTGGAAGTTTTAATTATTTTAAATAATAAAAGCGTTTTTTTATTTTTGGTTGGCATCATTAGCACATGCAAGATGGTTTGAGTTCGAGATCTTAGAATGTGTGTGCGTAGAAATTTATATATATATATATTAATATTATATTAAATTTTACATTTTGGTGTTCTAAGCATTTTTCTATAAATAGGGTCTTAGGTTAGAATTGAAAATCACACGAAACTAAAGATTTCTCTCTCTTCTCTCTCTATAATATCGGCGTATTTGTGAGTATTTTAGTACTTTGAGTATTGCTATACGGTGCAAGTTCTTTCGACACTATATCCGATATTCGATCGGAAAGTACTATTCTTTTACGAGGTAAGGGATGTTATTTTATTCGAAAATGATATTATTTCTTGATATCATTATGCCGAAATATTAGTTGGAAATTTTTATCAAATTTAGAACTTTTTCATGTCGGGGTTACTATTCATGAGATTCTTATTCATGAGTTACTATTCATGAGTTCTTATTCACAAGTACTATTCACGAAGCGTGATGATGTTTTTTGTGAAATTTCTATCTTTTGAGTGTCGGAGTTCTTATTCACGTATCACGTACTTATTCACGTATATGACCTTTATTCACGAATCGACACTATTCACGGAAAATTAAATTTTCTTTTACGTGTCCAAGATTATCATTATGATTCATATCTTTGATTGGATCTATGTTTTGATCTTCATTCTTGAATTTTACTCCAATCGGTTATTTATGAAGTATTTTGAACTTGGGATTATTTAAAGTACGAATCCTTAATACTTGTTCTTTTGTTTCCTTTGGATTCGTTTTCTTTAAAATATTTTTCATCATCCTTAGTCCTAAATGATGATATTCTTGAATATCTTTGGCTGTAGTGCAAAGATGAATGATTTCTTGATGAATATCTTTTGGCGTAGTGCAAAGATGAGCAGTGTTGAGATGAACATGGCCGGTGATTAATATCTTTGGCCGTAGTAGTGCAAAGATGAGCAGTGTTTAGATGAACATGACCGGTGATGAATATCTTTGGCTTTGTAGTGCAAAGATGAATATTTGATTCGGATATATATTGATTGATTCTGAGGGGATAAAATATCGACGATGAACTTTTAAATTCATATATAGAAGATAGTAGTTTGCATTCTCTACTTAACTCTTCTAATGAATTATTATTTCGCTGCGAAGATTGATTTAAAAGCGGTTGTCTATTGTATTATATTAGATTTTTTCCTGTTGAGGACTAACGATAATTTGTTCTATATTATCTTAGTCATAATGTTCTTTCTTGGGCTAGTTGAGCTCACCCTTTTCTTGTTGTTCCATTTTTCTCTTCGGGAGGCGAGAATGTAGCGAGTACTAGTGGGGTGTGGAATGATGGTTCTAGAAGTTGTTTCTAGTAGTCCTCACTATTCTGTAAAATAGTGTATTAATAATTGTAATGAGGACTTATTTGAGTGTGGATATTATGCAGATGAAATATTTTGTATTTAAACTTGTAGTTGTTTTTATGTATTTGGCGACTTCGAATGGGTGTTGTATACCTATTTAATAAAGTTGTAGTTGAATAATTACGCGCAATTAGGTGACCAAATCTCTCTTTGATGAACTTTCTAGACATTGCCAATAATGTTATCTAATAATATTATTCAAATAATATGAATTATTGATCGATAATGGAAAATATTATGCGATGACAATTATTGAAACAACAATAATATGAAATATCAACGACAATTATTAAATCAATAAAATAAAATATTGAACAATAATTACTGTAACAATTATTGAGTAAAAGTGTCTTCTTTACGTAAGAATCAATAATTCAAAATAATGTGAAATACCATTGTCTTCGCGCAACAACAATGAGCGTATTACTTTACTTTAGCCAAAGGTATTCCAGCGATGTTATGATGTAACAACTACGCCGTTATTTATAAAAACTCAAACTTGTCGTTTTCTTCATCCAGATTATTACATTATGGGGCTCACAAATGATCGCATGCGTCAATGCGAATATTCCCAAACAACATGAATATTCCACAACCAAACGAATATTCCCCGACAACAATGAATATTTTATAACCACTTGCTTATTTTGAAAAAATTTCACATATCCTTTTATCAATTTAACCATTTACTGAATAGTAATTATAAGAAAAATTGAATACTTTTATTTTATAAAATTCGGGGTCTTACATTAATACCATAAACTATTTATTAACAGATTTTGATCATTACTAACAAAATTATTAAAGTCAAATAATTGGTGTATTAGATGGAATTGGAGGAAATGTATAATGGATGGGAGCCAAATCCCTTTAAACTAAAGTATTTTTGAAGCTATTGATTAAATATTACTCCCTCCGTCTCCAAAAAGAAGAGTAAAGTACAGTTTGCACACATATTATAAAAAATAAAAGTAAAGGAAAGAGGGTAATATTTTTTAAAATTTATCCTTAGTGGTCCTATAAGATTATATAAAGTGATGATTTTTTTATACTAAGAATAATGCTAAAGACACACCTTATTCTACAACTATTTAATAATTTGCTGATTTGACAAACTTTACCTCAGCTTTAATGTGTGGTCGAAAAATATATTGAAGCAATTTGTTCATCAATATACTGAGGTGGAATATGCCACATCAGCAAATTATAAAATAATTATAAAATAAATTGTGCCCCTAACATTACTCTTTTGCTAATAAATTGTAAGACCCCAAATAATTAATAAATGAAATTTAATTTCCTCTAATTATTATTTTGAAATAGTAAGGGTTGATGTGATTAATGTGGATAGTTATGGGTAAAATACATAAATATTTCAAAATAAACAAGTGGTTATAAAATATTCATTGTTGTTGGGGAATATTCGTTTGGTCGTGGAATATTTTGTCTTGTCGGGGAATATTAAATGCGATATGTAGCGCTAAATGTATGTGGAAGCCCATAACTTGAAAGCGATTGGAGGAAGAAAGCGACAAATATAAGTTGTTTAAAATAATAGACAGTAGTTGTTACCTGGTTCTATGATCACGTTGGAATACCCGATTGGTTAAAACACGCAATGTCTGGCGTTGTTGATAAGAATATTACTGCAGATTGCACCAATTATTAACTCTTACGTAAAGAAGCAAGCCTTACTCCATAATGATTATTAATTCTTATTCATTATTTTATTTTATTGATTCAATAATTGTTACGTTGATATTTTATATTGTTGTTTGTTTGATAATTGTCATTACACAATTATTTTTCATTATCGAAACAATAATTCATATTATCCGAATAATATTATTAGATAACATTATTGGCAATGTCTAGAAAGTTCTGCCTAAGGAGAGGTTTGGTTACCTAATTACTTGGCCAAGAAGTGAGAAATTCTTATCGAAAGCCCCTTTCCTAGGAAACCGCTTTGGTCATCAATATTGTGATTCTCTAATATTATTTGTGAATAATTAATTATTGATTCATATAATGAGGAAAATATTTATTTTATATGGATATAGATGGAGAAAATTTTAATGTGACAATTGTTGAAAATTAAAATTTTATCTTTTTCGATAAAATAATTCATTTAAAATATTATTATATTTTTAATAATATAATAATGGTGATATTTTTACAATGAATGTGTGATATCACAGATATCTTGAGGAGAAAGAGTATTTTTGTTGCGATAAATGTTTAAAACATGTTAAACATGTACGTAGACCCATTTATTGGTGAAATTTGATTATAACTTTGAAAAATCGCTCGTTTATGGATTTGGTCATTTTCTGTTGGGAATTTGGAAAAACTTTCTTACGTAAAGTTGTAGAATTGAATTTTCTATAAAAAATTGCGAGATTCGATTTTTACGACAAAAGAGCTATTTATTATGAATTATTGAAGTCAAGAAGGCAAAATAATTGATTTTAGAAGTTTAAAATATTTAAAAAAAAATAGGAAAAAGCGTTTTTTGTGTTGATTAGCCTCATGAAACACATGTTAGTGGTGAATTCAGATGATTCAAAATGTAAAAGCGTAGGAAATTATAATATATATAATATTATTATATTAAATTTTACGCTTTGGTGTTTAAGCATTTTCCTATAAATAGGGTCTTAGGTTAGAATTAAAAATTACACGTAAGCTGAAGTTTTCTCTCTATATTATCGGCGTATTCTTGTGAGTATTTTGAGTATACTTTGAGTATTGCTATACGTCTGCAAGTTCAAGTTATAGCTTTATATCGATATTCCAAATGAAGAAATCGATTTTTCGAGGTAAGGGATATTTTTTTCGTAATGATATTATTTCTTCAATATCATTATCTTTGAAATATTGATCTGAAGTTTTATCAAATTTGGAACTTTTGGTGTGAGAGTTACTATTCACGTGATACGGCCTTTATTCACGATATATAGTCTTTTATTCACGAATACTAAGACTTTATTCATCAAAAATGAAAATTCTTCTTTTGTCCAAAATATCTATTACAGATACTAGCTTTGATTGTATCCATGTTTTGATCATTCTTGAATTTTACACCACTATGATTATTTTTGAGGTATTTTGGGACGTGGATAAAACAAAATCTGAATCCTTAATCCTTAATCCTTGTTATTTTGTTTCAACTTTGGATTCGTTTCTTTAAAATATTTTTCATCATCCTCGGTCTTAAATGATGATATTATTAAATATCTTCAATTTTGTAGGTGCAAAGATGAATGATTTTGATGAATATCTTTGGCTGTAGTGCAAGATGAATGATTTTGATGAATATCTTTGGCCCGTAGTGCAAAGATGAGCAGTGTTTAGATGAACATGACCATTTGGTGAATGTCCTTGCTGTGGTAGTGCAAGAATGAATATATGATTCCGGATATATATTGATTGATGTTCTGAGGATAAAAAATAGAGCGATGAACTTTAAAATTCATACATAGAAGATAGTAGTTTGCATTCTCTACTTAACTCTTCTAATGAATTATTATTTCACGTGAATATTGATTTAAAACTTGTTGTCTATTGTATTCTATTATATTTTTCCATGTTGAAGACTAAAGATAATTTTGTTGTATATTATCTTAGTCATAATATTCTTTCTTGAAGCCTAATCGAGCTCACCCTTTTCCTTTTTGTTCTATTTTTCTTCTCGGGAGGCGAGAATATAAAAAGATGCAAGTCGGGGTATGGAATGAAGGTTCTAGGGAGAGTTGTTTAGTAGTCCTCACCATTGTTGTAAAATAATGTATCAATAATTATGATGATAATTTATTTGTATGTGGATATTGTCTAGATGACAATATCTGTATTTAAACTCACAGTTTTACTATTGTAATAATAAAGTTGTAGTTGTTTCTGTACCGTATATTGACAACTCAAAATGGGTGATGTATACCTATTTTGGGGGTGTCACATAAATCATACTAAATGACATATTATTAACTTTCAATTTATATTTGTCTAATTCTTTTGAGTATAAAATTTTTGTTTCTTTACTCGTTCTTTTAAGGATGAATGGAGTATTTAATTTTTATTAGATTCTATTTTTAATAAAATAAACTTTGAACTATTGTGTTGACAATAAAAACATTTGAATTATGGAGCCACTCAAAATCAACAAAAATAACTCAAACTTTGTCTTTGTTTTTATATATATTTGTATTTGTATTCATATTGATTATATCACAGATCCGGATCCTCTACGAAGATTTTTCTGTGAGAATTTTATGAGGGTTTTGCTATGGGATTGACAACACATTAAAAAGGAAATCTAATGGCTCACAAATATATTTTTTTGTCTGTCTATCAAAACGACGTCGTTTTGATAGGGATTTTTTTTTACAAGTTGACAGAAAATTGGAAGCCACCAAACGCAGTTTACTTTTACCAAATAAACAAAGTAAAGTAAAAAGAGTACATTTAAAATAGTATTTGAATTGTGATGGTGATTGTCTCCGTTGAGCAGTGGATTAAGAGAGGTAAAATAAAACGATTATTAATAATAAAAAAAGATATAAAGAAATATGTATATAATAATAATTGATAGGTCTAGAATATTTTCTTGGTTGACACAGCCGGCCCAATAGTTAGAGTAAATAATAATAATATTTTCAATGGTGGGAGTAAACTCTTTTTATGGAACAGATAAATACAAATTATAATAATAATAATAAATAATAATATAAATAAACAAAAATAATAATAAACAAAAAATAACTAAAGCCACATTGGAATCATTAACGATAATTATAACCGGTATATTTATTCATTTTTTTGAGTTAGTTATCCTAATATTAATAGCAAGTTAAGTTATTAAATATATAAAAAACATATATAGAATAATCAAGAAACTTAAAATAATTATATGTAAAAATAAATGACGTTTGGTAACTTCTAATTTTTTGTCAATTTGTAAAAAAAATTCCTATCAAAACGATGTCGTTTTGATATACAGATAAAAAAGAGAGTTATAAATCATTAGATTTTTTTTTTTAATACGTTATCAACCCCACAATAAAATTTTCACAAGATTCTCACAGAAAAATTCTCGTAGAGGATCCTATCCTTCCATCACATTACATTGCCAAAAGGGTACTAAAATAAAGTCATCCTCATATACCATTTATAAACACATCAGCAAATACATTACATTTGCCAAAATATTTCTATGTAATTATTAAGAAAATGTGTGGCGTGAGTTACGTAACGAGACAACTCAGATTCTTTGAAATGTAGCTTTAATAAACGATGGGCAGTTGAGTCTTTTGAGTAAAGGACAAATGCCAAACATGCTGGGTCAAAATGTCAAATCCATATGCTTCCACATGTCTACTCCATGCAATAAACCTTGTTTGGACCAATGGCTTAAACGATTTAGGGCCTTGGAACTTTAACAAACATCTCTGCCCAAGGTCAATCATAAGTCATAAATTAATGAATTAATTTTATGAGCAAATAATTTTTTTACGTGTATTTTTAATATTTTAACATAAATTTAATTATTATAAATTAATTTTATAATAAATTAATCGATTCATCAATATGATGCGAGAGAGATTACTACCAATTTCACGTGTCAACTATTTATATTGGTCAATAGACCAAAATTAACTTCATACTAATCACTCTCTTTCTACATGGTTCATTCTCATATGAAAGTGTGACCCAGTATGTGTTCATATGAGAGATGATCATGTGAAAATATTAAAAATACATATAAACATGATTGCAGATTTAACTTTCATTAGGTTATGACTTAGTGGGTGTTTGATAAAACTGAGAAATAGTTATGAATGTTTAAGTAATCTGAATGAAGCAGAATTCTGAATACTGAATGAAAAAGTTATTTGATAATTGACATGTTTGAAACATCTGAATAGCAGATTTTTATTATTTTACCACCTCTAAAAAAATTCAAAATTATTGTAAATTTATTTAATAGTACTTAATATAATAGTTAATATTGTAAAAAAAAAACTAAATATAAAATACTTCATTCAACAGTCATTCAATCAAAAAAATTGGTCATTCAGTCCAAAAATCTGACCGATTCAATCATTCAGACGATTTTTATTCAAAATAAACGCACTAAATGATTCAATCGATTAGCCATTCAATTTTATTCAGTTCTAAACAAACACCCCTTATTTAGTAGAAAAATGGGAGTATAATTAAGATAAGTCATGTCTCCAATAATTATTTTCTAATTATTTTTTAATATTCTACTTGGACTATGAATTTTTTTTAACAAAATTTATTTTTATTAGAATAAAGTAAATATTTACTTGACTCTATCATACATGTATTTCAAATCTTTTTTGATTAAATGAGTAAATCTTTCCTAATATTTGTTCAAGAGTTCGCCAAAAGAAAAAAAAAAGAAAAAAGAAGCCTTGCAGGTTAGGTTGATTCCTTTACCATTTTAGTTTTATGTTTTGTTAAATTTATTGGAGCTGGGCTTAACATTTGAGCTCATTTTATTTAAATGGATCCATTCTAAACGGACCAATCGAAAAGGAGCTTAGGGTTAAGATTTGGTTCCATGGAAGCCCATTGACCTTTGTATTCAATTCAGTTTGAGTCACTCCTTTGGGCTTATATATTATTTGCATTGCTTTAGGTTTTGGTGAATGTTCCTAATTTTTTTCGGCTTAAATATATTTTAATACCCTAAACTATCTACATATTCTACTTTGGTGATTCATCTTTAAATTTTTTCAATTAGATGATTGAACTATTGATTTTTTTCAATTTGATCCAATTAAGGCTGCCACGTCAAAAATTATGCTGACGTGGCTATTTAAGTGGGGCATAAAGCAGCTGATGTGTAAAAAAAAAAAATTTTATTTTGAGATTAAACATTAATTATATATTGAAGGGTAAAATAGATACAAAACTTTCATTAATAATATCAGAGTAATTAAAAAACATCAAAAGCCCTCAAAACAATCACAAAATCGATCGACAAAAATCAATCGCTAAAATCGCTCCCAAAATCAATCACCCAAATCAATCGATCGACAAAAAGGCCTAGCTCTAGCTCTGAAGCACAAATTGTCTCTGTTATACGGCTTTTATCCAAAATGTCTCTGTTGCTTATGGCTGAAAAATGGTGGAGATTGTTGGAGGACAGTTGTCATGTGTACCAGTTCTATAAAGTTCCCAAATTCAATGAACATATGCAAGAGAATCAACTTTATCGAAATTTTTTCACTTATCTAAATTCTTTATCTTGCGTTGAAGATTCAGATTTCGCTAACCTTTTCCCAGGAAAAGGTAGCAAATCCAATGAGATTAATATCGTCCTTGGATGAATGAGAAAGCTGTACAAGGAAATAAAAATGGCTCCAAACTTTGGTATTGAAGATTATGAGAAGGGACAAACGTATAATCCTTCGTCTGTACATTCAACATATTCATAGCGTGTTCGAGGAAATTGAGCTGCGAATAAAAGATATTAGACTGTACATAAATGCAGAATTTGAGCCGGAGAAGAACGGCAAGCAAGGTCAAGTCGGATCTCGAATCATTAATTCGAAGCAGTACTATCACCGGCTAAGCGGAGTTACCTCCTCTACGGTCCATCCGGTACTGAAAATTCTAGATTCGTCGTCGGAATCGCGAAGTTCCTTAGCTACAATGTTTACGATATTGATTTGCGTAGAGTCGTCGATGAATATTTGGATCTGAAAATGCTTTTGCTACAGACTACGAACAAGTCAGTGATCGTGATTGAAGATCTCGACCGTTACTTGATCGAGAAATCGGCTGTGAGCTTATTTGGGATTCTGATATTTTTGGACGGGATTTTCTCCTTCTCCTGCTGCGGCGAAGAACAAAACCAACAATCACCGAAATCGTTGAGATATTTGTGCTTCAATGAGATAGGGTTTTTTGTCGATCGATTTTGGGGGTTTGCCTTCGATCAATTTTGAAGGCTTTTGATATTTTTTAATTACTCTGATATTATTAATAAAAAATTTGTGCCTATTTTACCCTTCAATATATCAGTATATAACTAACCCAAAATAAAAAAATATTTGTTTTTACACATCAGTTGCTTTATGCCCCATCCAAATAGTCACGTCAGCAATTTTTGACGTGGAAGCCTCAATTGGATTAAATTGAAAAAAATTAATAGTTCAATCAACTAATTGAAAAAATTTAAAGGTGAATCACCAAAGTGAAATATGTCAGATAATTTAAGATAGTAAAACATATTTAAGCCTTTTTTTTCTTCTTAAAAATTGTCAATTTTTTTGGATAGTGGTCATAACTCAATACATATTTTAAAACACATGAAAAACAGAATCATAATTACATTTTATAGTGCATTTTAAAAAATTATTACAACAATAGTGCACTCATAAAATATTTACACAATTAATACATTTAAAATTTTATTTACATAATTAGTGATATCAACAACAACAACAATAACACCTTACCCTCCCTCCACCTCATCCCCACCACTTCCTTCCTTACTACCTTGCGCCTCCCCCTCGAATTCTCCACCCCCCCAACCAACCCCCACTCTTAACCTACTCCCCACACGCCTCCTTCACCACTCATATATCGCCAACCCAATCCCACCATCACCAATTATCATAAACACCTTCCACCATGACCACCACCACCGGATCTTTCTCTCTCTCTCTCTCTCTCTCTTTGTAAAATTCATAATTTCCTTTCGATTCTTCTTCCCCAACTACCACCATGACCACTGCCGTTAAGACACCCTGGAAATTCCCACCGCCTTGTTGGGCCAAAGAGGAAGAAGTGTCGATCTGTTGGGATAGACAGAGAGGTGACTGGTATTGCAGAGTGTTGGCTCTGTGATCCCGCCATTTGCTCTGTCAAGATCAGAATATGTACATTCACATCTGTAGTTTTTTTAAAGTGCAGTTGATAGCCAACACATTCATACCAAGGTAACCAATTTAGTGTTATTAGGTTACCAATTTATTTTGAATGTGATGTAGTTGGTAGCCAAACCTTCATGCAGTTGGTTGCCAAACTTTCAAACCAAGGTAACCAATTTATACTTCATGTGTGGAAGTAGATTGGTTACCTTGGTATAAAGGTTTAGTTACCTTGGCATAAAAGTTTGGTTACCTTTTTTAAGAAGGTTTGGTTATCAACATTACATTACTCATCACTCTCTTATCTCTCTCTTTCCTATGCAGTGTTCTTATTTTCTTTTGGACATGAAATTGAGTCTGACCGGCGAAGGGGAGATGGAAGATGACCGACGAAGGGGAGGAAGAAGATGACGTTGCCAACTTTGAATATTTGAATCTGAATTATTATTTTTGAATTTGAATTTATTGTTGTTGTTAGATCCAATATATTTGAATTTGAATTATTAATTATGGAAGTTATTTCTCTTTGATTTTAGGTTTCCTTATTATTATGAATTGAATCCTATACTAATTCCCTAAATTAAGGAATCATAATTGCACAAATATTGTAAATAAATATGAAAAAGTGTATTATTTTTATAATTATTTTGTTGATACACTAATAGTGTAATTACTTACTAAATGTTGTATATTATTATAAATGACCCTTATTATTATTTTTTTTGACAAATAAGACTTTTTATAGAATAAAGGAATTGGTAGTAATTATCTTAATAATTTATAAGTTAATATACAAATATATTGAACATATATTTTAGAATTAAAGTTTGAGCATTATAAGAATTTTTTTTTTTTGATGAAATTATTTTTGACGTAATATATTTTTTGGTGTTGGCGAGAATTATATGCATTTCCATCGTAAATAATTTTGAATGCATTTCCGTCATAAATAGTTTTTGGCGCTAATGGGAACATTGGCACCAAGTGGTGTCTAACATTTTTGACGGAATTCCGTCGGAATTACGCTATTTCTAAGGGAATATTCCGTCGAAAATAATTTAATTTTGAGGGGATGCATTATGTCGAAAATAATTTCGTCTAAATTAACCAATTTTCTTGTAACGATACAATGTTAGGGTATACACAAGTGGTGATAAGATTCTGATGCATAATTAATGAAATATCTATATATTTGACAAAAGTATCTTAAGTTTAATAATGTGTTATGATCTAAGTATCACTCGTGTATACATTAACAAATTTATAGACAACATATTGTCCGTTATTATTATTATTATTTAAAAATACTCTTCTTCAATACGAGCCAAACATGTCAGTACTCTATCCATTCTAGAATCTAAGATCAATTTTGATTTTTTAAAAATAAATTTGAGATATCTTCATATTTAAGTTGACGTGATTCATTAACTTTTGAAAATAATAAAATTTAATATTACTTTTTAGATAATTCATTATTTTCAGTTCTGTTGTATATAGAATTAAATAAATATTTTTATATTAATTTAAATTTAAAAATATTTTAATTTAATTTCAAAAACTAATAATTGATCCTATATTTTTGGATTAGAGGAAGTACTCAGCTTTTTGAAACATTTTAGAACATACTACTACAATAATTATGAAAAATTGTATATCACAAATTACACTTGGCACATATCTATTGGCCAACCCGTATTTGTCCATAATTAAATAATTTTAATCTTTTGAATAACCCAAATACATAAATTAATAAATGAACCCCAATAAACTCCTTAATCGGCCTAACAAATTAAATTATTGTTTCTCCTAAAAGGACTAGACAAACAATTACTACCATATTTAAACTCACAATTACAGTGGATTAAGTAATAATAACCCAAATAGTAAACTTAAAATGTTTTGTATAGGATCGTTGGCACACCACTCCAGTGGACTGGATTTTATATAACTAGCATGCAAATCAAGAACAAGCACTCAAATTCATAACCAAAAATTATACGAAACTTATTTCACATACACAACAAATATATTATTCGTGTAACATATATAATAGGGAGTTTTATAAAATTTCTAGAGAGAGAGAGAGTTTTTATAAAATTTTAGAAAGAGAAACTAAAAAATGGATATTTTTCATAGAAGATGTTAGAATCCATACATACATAAATGATAAATCTATACTTATGCTCTAATTTGATATATAAAGACTAGTCCTATCTATTTATGATTCCCCACTTATAACTCACTAAATTTTTAGCCCGTTTAATTTTAACTTATATGAACTCAAACCCACTAATACCCGCCCATTTACTGGGTCAAATCACAATTATGTCTACAAAAATAAACCAACAAACGTGTGAAAGGTATATACCCCATTAGCAATATATACGAGTAATGATCCATAATATATATTTGTTATACATATTTATAGGGTATACACCATTTATACTGTTGAAAACGAGAAGGAACGACCATGATTAAAACTGAAAATCGACGTCCGCTACTATTGATATCGATGGTAAAAAAAACACATATCATCCGCTATTAATATATAGTAGCGGACGCTATTCAAAATAAATGTTCGACTTTATCAATAAATGTTTAAGGTTTATTAACTAAGGTTTAGAGTTTATTAGCCAAGGGTTAATAAGGTTAATAAACCCTAACCTCTGATTAATTAATAAACTCGAAACGTTGGTTTATAAACAATGATTAATAAACATTAAATTTTGATTAATAAACACTAAATAGTTATTGGTAAAATCAAAATTTTATTCTGATTAGCGTCCTCTATTATTAGTAGCGGATGATATGTGTTTTTTTATTGTCCGCTACTAATAGTAGTGGACGTCGATTTTCAGTTTGTAATCATAACCGTTCCTTCTTGTTTTCAATCATAACCCTATAAAGATATATAACAAATACATGCTATGGATCATTCTCATATATATATATATATATATATATATATATTAATTCGTTAATAAAAATTTTAAGAATTTAAATTTTAGACTGTTAATTTTAAACAATTCAAGTCTACATAATTGTATTACGATGGGCTTTATTATATAAGTATGGGTTTTTTTTACAGAAATATACAACAATTAAAAAGTAATTACACCATTAGTGCATGCATAAAATAATTACAAAAAGAGTGTAATTAGGATCCATATTACAAAAATAGTACAATTCACATTAATAAAGAAACCTAAAATCAAGGAGAAATAAGTGTCATAATTAATAATTCAAATTCAAATATTTGAGATCTAACAACAAAAACAAATTCAAAATAAAAGGAGGGAAAAACAAAAAAATATCATCTTCATCCTAATCTTCATCTCCCTCACCGCTCATTGTCTTCAACACCGCATCCTCTCTCTTCCTCTTCATCATCATCCTCCGCCGCGAATCTCCAGAAGTCCTTGGTTGCGCCGCCGTTACATCGCCCTCTCTTCCCCTTCATCATCCTCCTCTTCCGCCGTAAATCTCCGGAAGTACCTGAGTTACTGTTATGATTTTTTTAACGATTTGGTTACTAACAAAAACTAAAATGGTTACCTTTGTATGAAAGTTTGGCTACCAACTGCATCACATTCAAAATAATTTTGTAACCTAATGAAACTGAATTTATTACCTTTGTCTGAAGGTTTGGCAACCAACTGTATGAAGGTTTGACTACCAACTGCATCACATTCAAAATAAAATTGGTAACCTAATAAAACTGAATAGGTTACCTTGGTATGAAAGTTTGGCTATCAACTGCATTACATTCAAAATAAATTGGCAACCTAATAAAACTGAATAGGTTACCTCGGTATGGAGGTTTGGCTACCAACTGCACTATGGGAAAAAAATTTCAGGAGACGGTCATAATGGAAGCGACAGAGGAGGAGGTGGAGGCGGAGGTGGCGGCGGAAGGCGACAATAATAATGCCGGTGATCAATCTCTTCAGCAGACACCGGTGAGGTGTCCGGATATGCCATCGGAAGGGGAAACACGTCATAAATCGTCCAGACGGTAGCTCTCTCCGATTACATGATAGCCTCTCTTTTAGCCCAATAGGAGGGTTTCGGGTGTACATGACGTGAGACGATGGATGAGAGAGGAGAGAGAGCGAGAAGAGTTTGTGTAACATTGGAGACTAAGTTTGTATTTCTGAGAGAGAGAGAAAGGAAGAGGAAGAGGAGTTTACTTATTAATTACTTAATTTAATAAGTAAATCAATACTAATTACCTAAATTAAGAAATCCTAATTGCATAATAATTCTCTATATTAAGTAATCCTAATTGCATACTAATTCCATAAATTAAGGAATCCTAATTGCACTAATATTGTAAATAAATATGGAAAGTGTATTAATTGTATAAATATTTTATGAGTGCACTGTTGTTGTAATTATTTTAAAAAATATAATAGAAAATATGGAAAGTGTATTAATTGTATAAATATTTTATGAGTGCACTGTTGTTGTAATTATTTTAAAAAATATAATAGAATATGTCATTGATCCTATAAGTATTCTATGTAATTACAACTCACTTAGTCAAAAATTAACTACTAAGAATCAGAATCTATAAAGTAACTCCCCACAAACCCTACAAAATAAATTTAAAAACTTATAATTTGAATGTTAGTGAAGGAGGTGGCCATTGTGAACATTGTGAACGTTGTTTCTCTTCCTATGGTATTGATATATATATGTATGGAAAACCATACGTGGCAACCAATTACCACATACACTATTTCAGCAACTAAATCGCTACTTGTTCATCATAAAATCCAATGACTAGGCGTGAAGTTAACTTAGTCCCCGTCGCTAGAAGGAGTAGCGACATACATACTCTTTCTAGCGGCCCGAGAAATTACCTAGATACCCTCCGTGTAATCTGATCTCAGCCACTAGAAGGAGTAGCGGACTTGAAAAATTACATCATTGCTCTCACTTAATTCTTCATTATCGCTAGAGCCTTGAGCGACATGTTATTTCAGATCTATCCGATCGCTGGGTTTTAGTCTTCTTTGGTTGCCAGGTTGCCGAGAAAAAGAGAAAAAGAAGAGAAAAAGAAGAGAGAAAGAAGATGAAAGTATTATCGTTAGTAACAACAGTGTAAGGATTTTTCAGCAACTACTTAGCAGTGCAACCACATAAAGTTATTGTAAGATTATTTCTACTAATTTTATCTTTAAAAATACATAAATATTATGATTTATTTTGAAAATTTTCTTGTAGGTAAATATATTCATGTACTCTTTTAGAGAAAATTAGCAACCATGTTTATGTATACATATATGGATGTGAATTTTGGTGAAAATTAGTGAGTTATGTTTTTGGGTAAATATATGCATGTTATTATGTGGTGAAATAGTGAGTATATATAATTTGAACATTGTTTCTTGTTAGATTATTGTTAAATGGTTGTGGATAATAATGATATATATTTGTTGGTTATTGTTGTTAAATTATTGAGTTATGTTTTGGAAACAATATATGCATGTGATGATTTATTGAGAATATTAATGACTATATAAACTTCAATTATTGTCTTATTTTAAATTATTGTGAAATGGTTGTGTAAAATAATTGGGATATAATTATTTTATATAGCTGTTAAATTGGTACAAAATGGTTTTATGTTGTTTTTTAGGTCAAAGATGGACAATTGAAATCCCGAGCCAATTGACCTAAGTGTTTTGTATGACCACAAAAATTATGTGTCTGATGATGTATATAAGGGTAAAGATAGGGGAAAGCTAACATCATCTCAATTAACTGAACAAATATACGACAAATGGAACTTAACAAAAACCCAAAAAATTCTTCTAGATAAGTGTGGTGTTGGGGGTTTTTATACATGCAGAACACCAAATTGATCTTGGTCTCGTATTCGCCCTGGTGGAGAGATAGTTAACGAAGACCAATATGTTAGAGTTTGCATGTTTAATTTGATGATGAATGAGCTTAATGTATATTTGTACCAGTATAATTTGTATAGTCCTTATAAAGAATTGATCAATTGTACAAAGACTTTGAATAGAAAGATCAAATAATGTTAGGTTGATCTTAAAAGAATCTTAGCTGATGTATAGATGATAGGATTGTTACCCTGTTACTTGAAGAACAAAATCGCAGAGGAGGCACAAGATCACGCATACATCAAGAGGATCGCTGAACTAACTTGGAGTAACCAAAACTCTTTGCTTTGTAAAGTCACTTCAGATCGTTAAGTGAACACGTGATCCTTCCAGCCAGCTAAATGATTGTTGATAAAAATTCGATCGTAGAGCAGTCAAATCTTACAAACTGACTGACATTGGAGCATTTCAAGTTGAAGGTCCCAATGCACTCTCAAAATATCTTTGGCAAAAATCGAAGTTTAGATTATGTGTCTACCAGCTAGTTGGTGATAGTTACACGTCAAGGGTGTTAGGTGAGAAAATAGACTGATGTGATAGGCAAGAAAAAAGGAACTGTCTCCAAGGTTTAAAATGTCAACATCAAAAATCCTAGTACTACTGAGCATTAATTGCACAAACGGGCATTTTCCTACGAGAAAATTTCTCAGCAAAGTATAAAGGGCTACAAGGATTTAACTTTAAAAGATGTGACGAACATTGATCAAAAAGCCAAAAAACTCTGCTAAAAGTCAAATAACAAACTCAACGATTCAATATTCAAAGTTTAAGATGCTAAGTACCTGAGAAAAAAAGCTTAATGCAAACTTAGCAACACCTCACAACAAACATCAATCACCAGAGCATCTGAGGGATAGACGTCCTTATCTTTGTGAATAAATATCCAAGTTTACGGGGCTTGAAGATGGCAAGAGTGTCCTAGTCATTGTGACTAAATATCCAAGTCTGCTGGGCTTGAAGAGGGCGAAGTGTCCTTGTCTGTGTGACTAAATTCTAGTGGATTTTCTACTCGAGGAGTAGAAGAATAGAGTATGAGTTATTCAGTCTCCGAACCACTTAAAATTGCCTGTGTCTTTACTTACTGCTCTTATCATTTAATTGCTTAATTACTATTCTTTACTGCTTAAATTTGAAACTAATATTTGTTTTTAATCTTTAAGGGATTTTACAAAAGAACTTATTCCGCTGTGCTTATAATAATAAGTTTATTAATCATTTGATAAAAAGAAATTTTAAAGATCTATTCAACCCATTTTCTAGATCTATAAGTACCTTTGGGAAATAACAAAATAGTTTTCACCTAAACTGTAAGGAAATAACAATAACCCTAGAGGATGTCCATTTTATTTTTGGATTTCTAGTGGTGGGAAAACCCTTAACTTTTTCCTTATTTGACACCAAAATATCTCATTTTAGGGATTGTTTTTGGCCTGAACTGCACGAACACTTTTTCAGATTGTCCTTCTAGAGCAGGTAAGGAAGTTGTAGGCTGATACATAAATGCCTACATTCTTTGGTTGTGTGGGGAAATATTGTTCCCTAATAGGTCCAAAAATATTGTCCACCCTAAGTATATGCATTTTGTGAACAACCTAGAAGATTGTGTTACGTATTCTTGGGGTGCATCTCTGTTGAGGTATTTGTATAGGGCTTTATATACAGCCAGTAGGAAATGGGTCAAGTATATCAATGATTGTGTAACATTGTTACAATTTTTGGCATACTTAATTTACTTTAATTAGTATAGGGAAACTAAGTAATATTAACTAAGTTAATACCACTGAGTTGATATAAATTTAGTAGTGAAAACTAAGTAAATGCTACTTAATTAGTTGATTTTATTTTTTGTTATATTATTTATTTTATTCATATGTTAATATTTTTTAATTTAATTTAGTTTAATATTTAATTTATGTATTTTAGTAATATAATATAATAATGGACATTATATTATTTTAATTATAATTTAGGGCAAAGGTCCAAAAATGCCCCTAACGTTTACCCCGATGTCCCACTTACACCCAAACTAATTTTTTTTAATCCAAAAGTACCCTTAACGTTACATATTTTGGGTCGCCCGTGCCCCTGCCATTGACAGACATGCCAAATAGACAAATGAGATTACAATCTTGATGACGTGGCTGCCACATGGAACATTTGCTGAAATTATAGATGGTCAAAACATACTAAAATACTAATTACATATTTACATTAAATACTAAAAATATTAATTAAAAAAAACTAAAATACAAAAAAACAAATTAAAAATACTACAATTCAAAAAAAAATACTAAAATACTAAAATTCAAATTATTTTGTTAATTAATCAAAACAACAAAAATTCAAATTACATCATTAAAATACTAAAATCATAACATATTTACATCATTTACATCATAACATAACATATTATCATATTTACATATTTACATCATTTACATCATATTTACATCATAACATATTTACATCATTTAATCAAAATACTAAAATTCAAATACTAAAATACTAAAATTTTACCATAGTTGTATAACATATCAAAATACTAAATATTAGTATTTTAGTAATATTTTAATATTAGCGTTATATATTTAGTATTATATTTTAGTAATTTTACTAAAAATATTATATCAATTAGTTTGTATAACATGTCATATTTACATCATAACATACTCTCTTTTTTCAAAAATACCTTTAACGTTACATAATGGCCAAATATTTTTAGTAAAATTACTAAAATATAATACTAAATATATTTGTATTTTAGTATTACAAAGTAACGTTAAATTTTTTTCAATTACTAAAATACTAATATTTAGTATAATTGATATAATATTTTAGTATCAACTAATTGATATAATATTTTTAAAATTAAAAATACTAAATAACGTTGTGACGCCCCCAAAATAGGTCCAATCCACCCAACCCATTCTGGGTCGCCAATTACATGATACAGAAAACAATTACAAACTTCATTAATCCAACTGTCGTGCAAAATACGACCACACATATGCTGTGAGTTTTGATACAAATATATACCAACTGTGACTCTTATCCCAATCTTGGATATCACATCCCATTGATACCTTACAATGGTACCTTACATAAATGTACAGTCAATAACTGTTTTAGAAATTAAAATCTTTGGAAAATGCTCAAGGAAACCTTTGTACATGAGAGGCCATGCATCTAAGTTATAATAGATATCATATGACTCGAGAATTATCCTTGGTTGACCCAATAGACCCCAAAGAAAAATGAGAAGATTGCTATCATGTTCTTTCCAATGGTGAGTCTTCTCTTGACATATAATTATCTCCAATTGAGAATTATATTTCAACCAAACTCCAAGACTATATAGACAGTGCTCGTAGATATAATCAGCAAGTGGATGTGCACAACCCTATCTTATGATAACACGAAGTCGTAGGTCATTAGACATCTTGTATGATAGTGGCAAAATACCCTTCCAAAGTTGGGTTCACCTCACTCTATTCGGTTCACCAAAATCAATGGTTAAACGATGTATAAAATAAAACACACTTATATCAAATTCTCAATAAAATTATTTTCATACTATTTTAGGGGAAACCTCAACAGCTATAGACCAACAACAATTCCCCTGTTACCCCCGCTCGACCTAGCTACACTTTTATTACCTGAAAGGAATTGTGAAATAAAAGGGTGAGCACAACTAGCCCAGTAAAGAATATCATGACTAAATATAATTAAATTATCAATAGCCTTCTTTAGTAATGAATCAGAGATTTAGAACATATGGTAGATGATAAAACTTTTTAACCATAGTTGCAGCAGAATAAGCAATCCATTAGAAAAGTCAAATAGACCATAAAGTCTATTATCTTCTCCATGTTAAAAGTCCACCAATAATGTTTTATCCCTGTAACATCAATCAACAGTTCATGTCCACAATCATGTGAATAACTTATAATCATAATTGTGGTTCTAAATTCCTCTTTGTACCCAGGACGAAGATAATTTTCATCACCTGTCTTTACTGTGACGCCCCCAAATTCGGGTATCTTCTAACCCGACAGATGGTGCTCCACGATACTACAATCCATACAATCATTCCATTGAGATAACAACAAAATAAGTGTAATTACTATCTTTGTATTACATCAGTAATAAATCCTTTCCCAGGTTCATAAACCGAATACATTCTTTGTTCTTCATAAATATATTACATATAATTACACTAAGCTATTACAGGATGATTAATTTTCCATCTTAGCCTTGCCTTTATCTCTCTTAGAACTCTCTCGATTCGTTTAAACTTTTAGCTAAAACATATGGTTCAATCAAGAGCATAACTAGCTCAGCAAGTTTTAACAAAGAATCATATGAATATCACATTAACAATTACATGCTTTACTTCCATAAATGAACAAGTAACTACGAAGCACTATGAAACATTTGACTAGTACTTCTCATGTCATAACAACAATTCCAAAGTACATATAATAGCTTCGAAATTCTGAACTGGTCAATAGACCATGAACATACTCTTTTCGTTTTTATACTTGAAAAGGACATCCGGCACTAAGGCCATCCATCCATCTTTACTTACGAGCACTTCTAGGTGATCAACCTATTGTACTCTATGTTGATCAACACTCTTTCGTTAAACGTATTTACGTTTAATATTTGGCAACCTCGCATGCCCATCGAATAATCGATGAAAAATACTTTTGTTTGTACATAGACAAACTTACCTTCTCATCCGTACCAAATACTTGGCATAGGATATCGTTAACAGTTCTATATCGAAAGACTTGTAAACCAATCAATCAACTCTTCAGTATTAGTCTAGCCGAGTTAAAACATGCATTGACTCTTTCTTTAAAACCATTCATGCATCTTATAACATGCATCACAGAAAACTTGGCTAACACGAAGGTTAGACAAGAGTTAAGAAAGACTTGCCTTCAAACGTCTTCTAATATACAATTCAATAATTCTCAGTCTTTACAGGATCTACATGATATATTCACATAACACACTGTAATTAGTATCAAACAACTAACTTTATTTGTCTATAACCAACTTCTTTCTCTTCTATGTCTTATTTGAATTAACTTCGTTATTAAAGTCAATTCGACTTTATATACTTCATTACGGCTCGTTAACGTTCTTATGTTACTAACCGACATTCGATCATCATTGGTGAACTACCAATGTTGAACCTCATTTACGGTTTACTTATTACGTTCTCGCCTTCTTCGTTTAATTTCTATTAAACCTTACTAAATCTTCTAACATTATCACCTCATAAGTGATTTAAGTTCAGATTGATTATGTACATTAAGTACCTTCAATGTCTTACTTTAGGTCCACATTCAAATGAAACACAAACCTAACTTAGTCAACATTTTCACACTGCCGGCGCTGCGACGCGACATCTTTAGTACTTTAGTGGCGCTGCGGCGCGAGTTAACAGGGGACTCAGCCATATCTGGAGCTGCGGCGCGGCCATTTTGTGCAGGTTCTGGCATTGCGGCGCCACTCCTGTGCACCAATTGGCCAAAACAGTTAATTTTTCTAACGAAACTCCCGGCTTCCTAATTTGTTCGTTTTATATCCGAATTGACCCATTCGAAAGCCTACAACTCACAAATCACATCCTTTACGTGTTCATATAAGAATTTCACATTTTCTAATTTGTTAACTCGAAATTCACCTTTGAGTTCATTTTTGAGCGTTCGTTTAACGTTTTCGACCGTTCAATACTCGTTTTCTTCGTTATAAGTTGAAATTCGATGATTCTTGCGCCAACGACTCTTAATTACCTTATCTCACGTGTTGACATTGGAAACCAACATTTTCAAGTCACACGACAACTTTTGACCCCTAATCCGAGATTTTTACATTTTCGACGTTTAACGTCTATTTTCGCAAAATTCGCCATAACTTCGTTACTCGTGTTCTATAAGCCAAATCAAATGGAACACTCCATTGATTCACCATATACTTCCTAACCAAACAATATGCACATTCCTTAGCTATAACGATTTTCAAATCGTTCATTCAAAACTAAGTTCACGTCCAAGTCTTTCTACGGTTCTAATTCACGTAAACACTTACGATTTCTATTTGGTCATGACCTATCAATGATTTGATCATTAATAGACATCCTTATATCTCCTCAATAAACATGCTCCATCAATCTATGATTCTTCTACGAGAAGGAAACCGAAAAAGATGAAGATTACGGTTTATGAAAATTTACCTTTGGCGTATTTCACGTTCTTGATAAACGTCTAATGGTTTGCTTGGAAGTAGAATGATTAAGTGTTTCTAGCTCTTTCTGTCTCTCAATATGTATTGGTCAATCTTTGTAAAACATCAAATGACCAACACAAGCCTTGTATTTATAGAAAACCAACATGAGGGCAAAATGGTCCATTTCCCCCACCTCCTTACTATTCCACCTCCTTTGCAACTTAGCCACCAAGTAATCACTTTACTTGGTGGCCAAGTGGCCGACCCACCTCCCCTTTTTGTCATCCCATAGGTTGCCCCATGGGTTTTACCCATCCCATGACCCACCGGTTCGACCCGCGGTTTAACCTTTTGGATTGGGCTTGACATAACTTAACGTTGGGCCTTAACATGGGATTTTATACCTAATTCATTGGGCTTGTTATTAATCCAAGTCCTATTAGATTGTATAAAATCCTTAACTCATATTCCATTAGAACTTCTTGTATTCTACGCGTATAACTTCCGTATTCTCTTCGTCTAATACTCATACGATATTCGTATTATACGCATACTATTCTTTATACCATTTTCGTATTCATACTAATGTAATACTCGTATCTCATAAGTATAATCATCGAAATGACTATACACATTGTATTTCCCTTTCGAAAATCTCTTTCACAAACCCTTAGGTTTTTAGTCCGCAAGCAAAAACTTCGTTTGCCATAACGGAAATATTATTGGATATTTTATAATATCTTCATATTCTATCATTATGCGTTTCTCGAGATTTCAAACCCTAGCTCCGAACAAAATCGGATGAATAGTGTTTTTACGAAAAACTTCTCGGAAAACATTCATTTCCGTTTTGATAATTCAAAACAATTAATCATAGAAGAAAGCCAGAATACTAACCATATCCACACATTCTAGGTCATAGAATGACCTTTGAACATCTTACTCACATAATAACTCAATTAAATTCATTTAATTCACATAATCAAATAAAAATTTAATTCATTCAAAATTCAAAATTCTCGGGCGTTACATTCTTCCCGTCTTATAAGGATTCTGTCTCCAGAATCTCGATATTCTTACAAAAACAAATGAGGAAACTTTTCTTTCATTTTACTTTCGCGCTCCCACGTTGCTTCTTGAGCATCGTGGTTACTCCAAATTACCTTTACTGAAGGTATTACTTTATTTCTCAAGGCTTGTTCCTTCCTATCAACAATCTAAATCGAAAGTTCTTCATACGTTAAGTCTTTTTCTACTTGAATAGATTCATACTCTATTACGTGCTTGTAGTCCGGTTTATAAGGATGCAACACAGACACGTGAAACACATTGTGTATTCTTTCCATTTCTGGAAGTAAAACTACTTCATAAGCTACCTCTCCTACCCTTCTTAAAATTTCAAAAGGTCCTACAAACCTTAGACTTAACTTCCCTTTCTTCCCAAAACGTATCTTCCCTTTCTAAGGTGATACTTTTAGAAAGACATACGATCCTACTTCAAACTCCCTATTCTCTCGATGATGATCTGCATACTTCCTTTGTCTATCTTGAGCTGCTACTAACCGAGCTTTTATCAGCTTCACCATGTTTGCCATTTATTGTACCATCTCAGGTCCTAACATTCGACGTTCACCTACTTCATCCCAACAAAGTGGTGTTCTACACTTCCTTCCATACAATGCTTCGTATAATGATGCCCATACTATCTTAGCGTGAAAACTATTATTGTAAGCGAATTCTACCAAAGGTAGATGTTTGTCCCAACTTCCTTTGAAATCCATAACGCAAGATCTTAACATATCTTCTAGCGTTTAAATTATCCTTTCACCCTTTCCATCCGTTTGTGGATGATATGCCGTACTCAATCTCAAATGCGTTCCCATTTATTCTTGAAAACTCTTCCAAAAGTTCGAAGTGAATCATGGATCACGATCGGACACAATCGAAACAGGTACTCCATGTCTAGAAATGGTTTCTTTGACATAAAGCTTAGTTAACTTCTCTAGGTTATACCTAACTCCTATTGGTAGAAAATAAGCCGATTTGGTTAACCGATCCACTATTACCCAAATAGCATCATACCATTTTCTCGTTGTTGGAAGTCCCACCACAAAGTTCATGGTGATATGCTCTCATTTCCACTCTGGAATCTCCAGTGGATGTAACAACCCACTCGATCTTTGGTGTTCAGCCTTAACTTTCTGACAAGTCAAGCACTTACTAACGTATTCTGCAATCTCCCTCTTCATGTTCGGCCACCAAAAGTTCTGACGAAGGTCTTGATACATCTTAGTACTACCAGGATGTATCGAGTACCTCGAACTATAAGCCTCACACATAATCTCTTCTTTCAACTCGAAATTATTTGGAACCCAAATTCTTCCCTCAAAACGAAGTAAACCTTCTTTATCAAGGTTATACTTAGTCTTCACATCATCCTTCATTATCTTTTTTATTCTCTCGCATTCTTTCGTACTTATCTGTACTTCCTCAACCCGTTCCACTATCGTTGGTCGAGTCTCTATTGAGAATAACATCTCTACCATTTCCCTTGGCATCTTAACTTCTAACTCCATCCTTGCCATCTCTGTTATTAACTCAATCTGAGTCATTAACATTGATAGATTTTCTCTACCCTTCCGACTTGACGCGTCGGCTACTACATTCGCCTTCCCCGGATGATATAAGATATCACAGTCATAATCCTTTATCAATTCTAACCACCTTCTCTGCCTCATATTCAACTCCTTCTGTGTAAAGATATATTTCAGACTTTTATGATCTGTATATATCTCACACTTCTCCCAATATAAATAATGTCTCCATATTTTTAAGGCAAACACTACATCTGCCAATTCTAGGTCATGAGTAGGATAAACCTTCTCATAATCTTTTAAGCGGCGTGGCGCGTCTGTGAATGACTTTGCCATCTTTGCGTAAACACGTAACCCGATCCTTTATCGAAGCATTCTTTATAAACTACAAAATTCCCTGTATTATCTGGTAAAAGATAATACAGGTGCCTCACTCAACCTCCTTTTTAGTTCTTGAAAACTATTTTCACACTTTTCTGTCCACTCATACTTCATCGAATTTCTTGTTAGATTTGTCAATGGAGTAGCTAATTTAGAAAAGTCCTGAATGAACCTTCTATAGTATCCCGCTAACCCCAGAAAACTCATAACCTCGGTTGGCATTTTTGGTTGCTCCCACTCATTTACTGCTTCCACCTTCATTTGGATCTTTGGATATGCCATCTTTGTCTATAACATGTCCTAAAAGCGACTTTCGTTCAAGCCAAAATTCACACTTAGTGAATTTTCAAGATATAACTTCTCCTTAGTAGTGTTTCCAACACTATTCTTAAATATTCAACATGATCTTACGGCGACTTTGAATAGACTAGAATATCATCAATGAACACTACAAATGAACTTATCCAAATCTTTGTTTGAACACTTTGTTCATCATATCCATAAATCTTGTTTGGCGCGATTCAACCCAAACGACATCACCGTAAACTCATAATGCCCATAACGAGTTCTGAACGCCGTCTTAGGTACATCCTCCTTCCTCACTTTCAGTTGATGATACCCTGTACGCAAATCTATCTTAGAAAAACACTTTGCCCCTTTCAACTAATCAAACAGATCATCGATCCTGGGCAACGGGTATTTATTCTTAATCGTTAACTTGTTCAACTCTCGATAGTTGATACAAAGTCGTAACGATTTGTCCTTCTTCTTTGCAAACAATACCGGTGCTCCCCACGGAGACACACTCGGTTGAATGTACTTTCTATCTGACAGTTCCTGTAATTGAACCATTAACTCCTTCATCTCTACTGACGTCATTCTATATGATGCCTTTGAAACTGGTGCCGTACCCGACAAAAAATCAATCACGAATTCTACATCCCTATCTGGCGGAATACCGGGTAACTCCTCCAGAAACACATCCACAAACTCTTGAACTACTGCTATCTGTTCCAATGATGTTCCCACTCTTTGGGTATCCACAACATGGCACATGTAACCCTTAAACCCCTTCTTCAACATCTTCCTAGCTTGTGTCATGGTTAGACAACAAGAATGTCCCGGTGATTTATTACCATAAAACACCACCTCAGGTTTCTTAGAAAGCCTTAGGTTTACACTCTTTCTATGACAGTCTATTATCGCTCTATGGTTAATTAACCAATCCATACCAAGAATCACATCGAATTCTCTTAACCTTATCGGTATGAGATCTACCGATAACCTGTTACCCCTGATATCTATGAAACAATTCCTATGAATGTGTTCAATGAGAATTATCTCTTCATTTGCTACCTTAACGTCTAAATGTATTTCTAACTTTTCAGGATTTAATCCCAGTTGCTTAGCAAATCCACATGCTATAAAAGAACAAGTAGACCCGAGTCGAATAACACGTAAGCATTTATTTCATCAACCGGAATGATACACTATTTATTACATCCGTTGATGCAACCGCATCTTGGATGGTCATATTAAAAGTTCAGGCTGAGGGCCTACCCAATGATGGTGTTGGTCCAGTAATGGCCAAATTGCCACTACCAGAACCTTTACTACCATCCGCCCCTTTCTTCGTGCAATTTCTTGCCATATGGTCCACCGACCCACAAACAAAACAACCCCGTGTTTTCTTAGTATTAGGACAATTGGGAGATATGTGCCCCTTGTGAGACCCCAGATTTTATGAATAAAGATTTAATTTTCTCAAAATATATTTTTTAATATTATGGTGTGGATTTGATATAATGTTATAGTTGTGGGTAATATTTATAAATTTTGAAAAGTACGCAAGTTGTTATAAAATATTCGATTGATCGGGGAATATTCTTTTTGTCGGGGAATATCCGTACGACGACACAATCATTGGTGGACCCCACAATGGAAGTATTGTCATATTTAGAAAATGACAAAATTATCTTTCTATAAAAATAACGGCGGAGGTGTTACCGTTAAAATTGTTGAACTACCCGGTAGTAAAATACGATGTCTGGCGTGGTTGCATAGTAAGCGGTATTGATTATTGATGCTTACGTGAGAAGCCACTTTCGGTTATACTCAATTATTGCTACTCTGATAATTCTTTGCATCATATCTTTCATATTATTGTTTCAATTATTATTACAGATTATCATCTGCATAATATGATATATTATTAAATCAATAATTGAGAGGCAATGAAGTTATCCATATTATTATTTGCAATATTGACAATGTCTAGAAGTTACATCGAGGAGAGGTTTGGTCACCTAATTGCGGCGCGATAAGGAGAAATCCTTATCGAAAAGCCCCTCTTTCTGGGGGCGACACTTTTTGTTAAATATTGTGAATTATAATATTAATGATGAATAAGTTCGTGTTGATTAAAGATGAATTTTATAGTTCCATTGTGTTATAATTATTTGTGTTAGTGGTAATCGACATTTGTTTCAATAATAATTGATGTCTGGAGGTTATATTGTTCAAACGGGTATTCGGGACACTTTTCGTGTCGGAGTACTATTCACGAGTTACTATTTATGAATTATTATTCACGAGTTACTATTCACGGGGTACTATTCACCCGAAAAATATATTTCGTTTTGGTCCAAATCATTTTTTGGTACAATATTATTACATGAGGAGATGTGCTAATTTTTCAGACCGTTGGTTGAAATTATAATAGTAAATCAATATGGATCGTTGATTTAAAGTTTTAATAGTAACTTGTCCCTTCAGTTTTCCAAGAGTTATTTGACCCTTCGGTGTTTCAAGAGTTATTTGCCCATTCGGTGTTTCAAGAGTTAATTGCCCCTTCGCAAATAGTAGTTGTCTCTTCAATATTACCAAGAGTCATTTTGACCATTCATTAAGACCAAGAGCCACTTTCAGGTTCTTACTATAAATGAAGCTCATTCCTTCATTATTTCTTACGAATTCTTTGAAACTACAGAGAGAAACTATAGAGAGAAAAGAAAAGTATTACGCTACTTCACTACTCCAATATCCGCTTTTCTAAGGTAGGGGATATTATTTATTGTACTTCGTAAGGGTATTATTTCTTTCGTATTCATGAAGAGAACTTTGCTATTCCATCCTTTTTATTATGTTGGAATAACACATGTCTCATGCAAAATCTTTGCATACATAGTGAAATTCTTACATTATTCCATTCTTTATTATTATGTTGGAATAACTTTGTCTATGCAAAGTTCGCATACATGGTGAAATTCTTACATTATTCCATTCTTTATTATTATGTTGGAATAACTTTTGCCTATACAAAAATACAAAGTCGTGGTGAAATTCTTCTAATATTTCGTTCTTTATTATTACGTGAAATATCCTATACGTATGCGTTCTGTGGGACACGGGTTCCATTATTTATTATTACAGCCAGATATATCACATGCGTGCGTTCTATGTAGACACAGTTCCATTATTTATTATTACATTTGAATATCATATACATGCGTTTATCCATTATGGTTTCATTATTTATTATACATTGGGAATAACACATGCATGCGATACCTACGCACGCATGGTGAATCATACAGTAATTCCATTCTTTATTATTACATTGGAATAACTTTGTCTATGTGGATTATCACATGCATGGTGAATGATCCTTTGTATTCATTCCTTATTAAATTGTGGAAATGATCTGTTTACGTGGATTATGATGAAAGTCATAATAAAAACATTGGACTGATGAAAATCATGCGTATATGTAGTATTAGTAAGTGTTATGATGAGTTATGTTGGTTATTTTGTGAAAACATGAAAGTTTCTTAAAAATCACAAAGGGTTGAAAATCAGATTTTGGTAAAAATAGAACATGAAATTCAATTGACCATATCTCCTATTATATTTCAAATTTTTGAGTGTGGTCAAGTTCTAGAGTTAGATCTATGAGTTTCCTAACTTATCCAAGTGGAATCACTGGAAAAGGTATTGTAGATTTTTCGTGTGGACTGATTTTAACGAAGGAGTCAAAAACTGCCAATTTCGAAAAAGCTACTGTCCAGATTTTTAAAAGGTCATTTTCGGCCACTTAAATTATGAAAAAAATTCCGGCCTTTTGGGACATGGAAATATATGGTATAAAGTACCTCCTGTCCAAAAATGAGCTCATTCCGACTTAAAATGAGCAAGTTATGACTATTTCAATATTTAGGTTTTTTCGACGGAAAATGCTATAACCGGAGTTCTATAACTCCAATGACCATGAAATTTAAACTGGAAGCTCATGTTAACATGTGTAAGATCCTGCCGAGATTTGGGAATTTCTGGAGTTAACCTTGAGGTAGCTAATTTCTTAAGGAATTAATTAGAAATTAATTTTTGAAAAATAGTAAATGAATTTTAAAAATTCCGAGAAAAATATATGTTCAATATGGGACTATATCCTGCTTAATCCCAGAAAAGAATAATTTTTGGGACTGATTTGGTATTTTTCATGAAAATAGTTTAGTTACGAAGAAATGAATTAAATATGTTATGTGAAGTTGAAAAATTGGTAAATAGAATTTTATGGCTTGAAAATCCTATATAAAGTATATGCAGATTTTTGATGAGTAATTTGATTATTGGTGATGAAATCTTATGAGTATGGCATTTTTGAATGATTAAATGCATTATTTGAAAAAGTGTAAACAATTAAATTAAATTGTTTATAAGTTTAAGATGTGATTAAAATATTGTTATAATATTAACAATATTATATTATGAGTTTATTAAGTGATTGATAATATTTGGATAAATTAAAGTCTTTAATATTTATCCTTGTTTTCGTTTGATTAATGCTTATATCATTGTCATCATTCTCATGCTTATATTGTGATGAAAGTCATCTGTGGCTTACGTGCATGGATGGACTTGGTATGATTACGACCAGGAATTATTCGGTATAATCATGACCGTAATGTATTGAATGATGTGATAAAAGTCCTCATTGGCATGTAGTGCATTGATGGGACGATTTTTGATATGATTATGGCTATGGATTTCTCTTGCCGAGGTGCAAAGATGAATTCTTTTATGGTATGATCAGGACCGTTGATGAAAAACACAATTATCTTTGGCCCGTAGTGCATGGATAATTCGTGGTCGTGATACTAAAGAATATCATTGGCCTGTAGTGCAGGGATGATTCGATGATGAGGATTAATTATTGAGCTGAGTCTCAGCAATGAAATATTAATTCATGGATGTGATAATAATGAATATCTTTGGCCGTAGTGCAAAGATGATTTAATGATTACGAGCATGAATTGTGATTTGGTATAACCATGATTTTTGATGTTTCAGGTGAAGACAGGTGATGAAAATTATCTTCGTCCTGGGTGCGAAGAGGAATTTAGAATCACAATTATGATTATGAGTTACTCACATGATCGTGGACGGGAATTGTTGATTGATGTTACAGGGATAAAACATTATTGGTGGACTTTTAACATAGAGAAGATAATAGACCTTATGGTCTATTTGACTCTTCTAATTGATTGCTCGTTCCGCTGCAACTATGGTTGAAAAGTTTTATCATCTACCATATGTTCTAAATCTCTGATTTATTATTGATGAAAGCTATTGATAATTTAATTATCTTTAGTCATGATATTCTTTACTGGGCTAGTTGTGCTCACCCTTTTGCTTCACAATTCCTTTTAGGTAATAAAAGTGTAGCTGGGTCGAGCGGGGTATTAAGAGGATTAGAACGGTGGTCTATAGCTATTGAGGTTCTCCCTAAATAGTATGGTAATAATTTTATTGAGAACTTTAGATAAGTGTGTCGTATTGTATACGTCATTCGATATTTAATTTTGGTGAACTGAATAGGGTGAGGTGAACCCAACTTTGGAAGGGTATTTTGCCACTATCATACAAGATGTCTAATGACATACAACCTCGTGTTATCATAAGACAGGGTTGTGCGCATCCACTTGCCGAGTATATCTACGGGCACTACCTATATGATCTTGGAGTTTATTTGAAATATAATATTCACTTGGAGACAGTGGAGATAGTTATATGTCAAGAGAAGACTCACCATTAGAAAGAAGATGATAGTAATCTTCTCATTTTTCTTTGGGGTCTATTAGATTGACCAAGGATAATTATGTGGACCTATGATATCTATTATAACCTAGACGCATGGCCTCCAGTATATACGAAGGTTTTTCTTGAGCACTTCCCAAAGATTTTAATTTCTAAGACAGTTTTTGACTATACTTTTATGTAAAGTACCATTGTAAGGTTGTGGTCGAGGCACCATGAGAGTTACATACATTTGTATTAAAACTCACAGTTAACTGTGGTCGTATTCTATACGAAAGTTCAACAGTTGTATAAATGAAGTTGTATTTGAATTTTGTACCATGTATCTGGAGACTCAGAATAGGTGATGTATACCTAATTTTGGGGGCGTTACATTTCCTCCCTCTCCCTTACTCTTATTCTTTCTATCCTTGTGGTATTGGGTTAACGCCTCACTACCATCTTCTGCTATTATTGCCTTTTCTAGAATGGTCTCATAAGAAGCACTCTGAAAAACCTATATCCTACTATAGAGCCAGGGTTTTAGGCCCTGCTCAAACCTATGAGCCTTCCTCTCCTCCATGTCCACTTGGTGTAGAGCAAACCTTGCCAATTCATTGAATTTGGCCGCGTATTGGTGAACAGTCATGTCCCCCTGTTTAAGTTCTAGGAACTTAATCTCCATCCTCCCTTACATGCTAGTAGGGAAATAGTTCTCGAAGAATACCTTCTTGAATGTTCCCAGGTAACACCACCTGTTCCAGCCCCACCCTGGTGAGCCTCCCACCAGTAGTTGGCTTCCCCCTTCATAATATAGGTCGCAAAAGAAGTCTTTTGCGCCTCAGCTACGTTCGTAATAACAAACGCCTTCTCTATTTCCTTGACCCATATCTGGGCCTCCATTGGGTCCATCGTTCCCTTGAACTCAGGTGGACATACACTCTTAAATTCTTTAAAGGTAGTTGTTCGGGCTACCCTAGGTCCTGCGGGTGCTCTACCCCTAGCTTGGTTAAATGCAGCCGTTAATAAATTAACGAACTCTTGCATAGGGTTATTAGGAGCCCCCTCGTTATCATTATGCGATTTCGCCTCTTGGTTACGCTGTCTTCTTCTTGGCGGCATTTCTGATTAAATAAATAAAGTTCCGTTATTACCTATTTGCTTATTTCGTTATTAGTCGTCAAACAACTGAACAATAACTCATACACAACAAAGCACATAAAAAAAACTTTCTTATATTAAAATGCTTCTTTATAGTTCAAAACTATTTACAAGTTGCTTTCCATAACCAAAAGCTATTACATATATATCCCGCGATTGACTTTCACAAAAATTGGGATTTACAAAAAGACTACCCTTTAATTATACAAAAGAGGGTTTTACGTCACTACACAAAAGTATGTACCATATTAACTCCTAATACTGCCTAACATCATTTTTATGCTTCTCGTTCGCTAGAATCGACATAATATCTTGACTTATAGTATGTCGAGTCTGTCCCGACTCAATAGAATAACAAGCTATCTTAAGCTTGAAATCCTCATGCGCACTGTCATTTATATATGCCATTCGTGCTATCTTCTGGTCTTTTTTAGCCAGTTTCTTACGAAGTTCTACGACCTCGTTCTTATAGTCCCTAGCCTTGTCAGTCATGAGCACTTTCTCATCATGTTCTATCTCATAGTCTGACTCTGCAGACTCCTTGGCTCCATAGAGATCGCTGATCTCTTCTTTCTGGTGTTGCACCATATTGTGCAGTTGCACATTACGGTCAAGCACTGAGAGGTACATTGCCCTCATCGTCTCTGTAGGTGTTGACTCTAGGGCAGGCATCATTGTATTAACCGATGTTACCTCCACATCAATTATCATATTCAAATATGATGTTATTCCCATGGTCTCCTCAGAATAATCCTCCTCTGAATAAAACTCCTCGGGCTTTGGCTCTTCTAGAATCACTATAGATATGTCTGCTATAGGCACATGTACTGGTTCAACTCGGTTCACGGACTACTCGCTGACCACATGTATATCCCTATATACAAGCTATCGACCGACATCTACAATAACACATAACAAATTGATTAGTACATAATACACAATAATATAAGCACAAATCACATTTAATCCATTTAGGGTTACTTTCCATCTTTTAAATCTTTCGGTACTGAGTTTTCCTCAATACCTTCTTAACTCTTTTGACTCGAGTTAACTTTCTTCGGACTCTTCCTTTCCTAACGAGGTTATTAGCCTAAGGTTCTTCCCCCCTTAAGTTGTATAACCTAATGCTTTGATACCAACCTGTGACGCCCCCAAATCCGGGTATCTTCTAACCCGACAGATGGTGCTCCACGATACTACAATCCATACAATCATTCCATTGAGATAACACCAAAATGAGTGTAATTACTATCTTTGTATTACATCAGTAATAAATCCTTTCCCATGTTCATAAACCGAATACATTCTTTGTTCTTCAGAAGTATATTACATACAATTACACTAAGCTATTACAGGACGATTAATTGTCCATCTTAGCCTTGCCTTTATCTCTCTTAGAACTCTCAGTTCGTTCGGCTTTAGCTGCAAATATATGGTTCAAGCAAGAATGAGCATAACTAGCTCAGCAGGTCTTAACAAAGAATTATATGAATATCACATTAACAATTACATGATTTACTTCCATAAATGAACAAGTAACTACAAAGCACTATGAAACATTTGACTAGTACTTCTCATGTCATAACAACAATTCCAAAGTACATATAATAGCTTCGGAATTCTGAACCGGTCAATAGACCATGAACATACTCTTTTCGTTTTCATACTTGAAAAGGACATCCGACACTAAGGCCATCCATCCGTCTTTACTTACGAGCACTTCTAGGTGATCAATATATTGTACTCTATGTTGATCAACACTCTTTTGTTAAACATATTTACGTTTAACATTTGGCAACCTCGCGTGCCCATCGAATAATCGATGAAATATACTTTTGTTTGTATATAGACAAGCTTACCTTCTCATCCATACCAAATACTTGGCATAGGATAACGTTAACAGTTCTATATCGAAAGACTTATAAACCAATCAATCAACTCTTCAGTATTAGTCTAGCCGAGTTAAAACAGGCATTGACTCTTTCTTTAAAACTATTCATGCATCTTATAACATGCATCACAGAAAACTTGGCTAACACGAATGTTAGATAAGCGTTAAAAAAGACTTTCCTTCAAACGTCTTCGAATATACAATTCAACAATTCTCAGTCTTTTCAGGATCTACATGATATATTCACAAAGCACACTGTAATTAGTATATCAAACAACTAACTTTATTTGTCTATAACCAACTTCTTTCTCTTCTATGTCTTATTTGAATTAACTTCGTTATTAAAGTCAATTCGACTTTCTATACTTCGTTACGGCTCGTTAACGTTCTTATGTTACTAACCAACATTCGATCATCATTGGTGAACTACCAATGTTGAACCTCATTTACGGTTTACTTATTACGTTCTCGCGTTCTTCGTTTAATTTCTATTAAACCTTACTAAATATTCTAACATTATCACCTCATAAGTGATTTAAGGTCAGCTTGATTATGTACATTAAGTACCTTCAATGTCTTACTTTAGGTCCACATTCAAATGGAACACAAACCTAATTTAGTCAACATTTTCACACTGCCGGCGTTGCGGCGCGACATCCTTAGTACTTTAGTGGTGCTGCGGCTCGAGTTAATAGGGGACTCGGACGGATCTGGCACTGCGGCGCGGCCATTTTGTACTGGTTTTGGCGCTGCGGCGCCACTCCTGTGCACCAATTGGCAAAAACAGTTAACTTTTCTAACGAAACTCCCGGCTTCCTAATTTGTTCGTTTTACATCCGAATTGACCCATTCAAAAGCCAACAACTCACAAATCACATCCTTTATGTTTTCATATAAGAATTTCACATTTTTGAATCCGTTAACTCAGAATTCACCTTTGAGTTCATTTTTGAGCATTCGTTTAACGTTTTCGACCGTTCAATACTCGTTTTCTTCGTTATAAGTCAAAATTCGACGATTCTTGTGCCAACGACTCTTAATTACCTTATCTCACATGTTGACATTGAAAACCAACATTTTCAAGTCACACGACAACTTTTGACCCCTAATCCGAGATTTTTTACGTTTTCGACGTTTAACGTCTATTTTTGCAAAATTTAACATAACTTCGTTACTCGTGTTCTATAAGCCAAATCAAATAGAACACTCCATTGATTCACCATATACTTCCTAACCAAACAATATGTACATTCCTTAGCTATAACGGTTTTCAAATCGTTCATTCAAAACTAAGTTCACGTCCAAGACTTTCTACGGTTCTAACTCACGTAAACACTTACGATTTCTATTTGTCATGACTTATCAATGATTTAATCATTAATAGACATCCTTATATCTCCTCAATAAACATGCTCCACCAAGCTACGATTCTTCTACGAGAAGGAAACCGAAAAAGATGAAGATTACGGTTTATGAGAATTTACCTTTGGCGTATTTCACATTCTTGATAAACGTCTAATGGTTTGCTTGGAAGTAGAATGATGAAGTGTTTCTAGCTCTTTCTCTCTCTCAATATGTATTGGTTAATCTTTGTAAAACATCAAATGACCAACACAAGCCTTGTATTTATAGAAAACAACCATGAGGGAAAAATGGTCCATTTCCCCTACCTCCTTACTATTCCACCTCCTTTGCAACTTAGCCACCAAGTAATCACTTTACTTGGTGGCCAAGTGGCCGGCCCACCTCCCCTTTTTGTCATCCCATGGGTTGCCCCATGGGTTTTACCCATCCCATGACCCACCGGTTCGACCCGCGATTTAACTTTTTGGATTGGGCTTGACATAACTTAACGTTGGGCCTTAACTTGGGCTTGTATACCTAATTCATTGGGCTTGTTATTAATCCAAGTCCAATTGGATTGTATAAAATCCTTAACTCATATTCCATTAGAACTTCTCGTATTCTACGCGTATAACCGTATTCTCTCTTCGTCATTACTCATAATACGATATCGTATTATATCGTCGTCTTATTTTTTCATACCATACTCGTATTTATACTAATATAATACTCGTATCTCATATGTATAATCATCGAAATGACTTACGCATTGTATTTCCCTTTCAGAAATCTCTTTCACAAACCCTTAGGTTTTAAGTCCGCAGGCGAAAACTCCGTTTGCCATAACGGAAATATTATTGGATATTCCATAATATCTTCATATTCTATCATTACGCATTTCTTGAAATTTCAAACCCTAGCTCCGAACGAAATCGGATGAATAGTATTTTTACGGAAAACTTCTCGAAAAACATTCATTTCCATTTTGATAATTCAAAACAATTAATCCTAGCACAAAGCCAGAATACTAACCATATCCACACATTCTAGGTCATAGAACGACCTTCGAACATCTCAATCACATAATAACTCAATTAAATTCATTTAAATCACATAATCAAATAAAAATTTAATTCATTCAAAATTCGAAATTCTCGGGCGTTACTTTTACCTAAAATATTAAAGATCATGGTTATACCAAATCACAGTTCCTGTTCATAATCATACTAATAATTTAATCTTTGTACTACGGGCCAAAGATATTCATCAACAGTTCATCTTTGCACTACATGCCAAAGATATTCAACAACAGGTCATCTTTGCACTACGTGCCAAAGATATTCAACAACAGGTCATCTTTGCACTACATGCCAAAGATATTCAACAACAGGTCATCTTTGCACTACATGCCATATATATATTAATATCTCAAAGAAATATATAATCATTTTAGAATTTATATAAACAATAATTATAACCATGTTGATGATCAATTCACCTTTGCACTTAAGCTAAAGATATTCAATTATAAATTCAATGGTCATGATCATACCAGTCAACAATTCATCTTTGCACTACTGGCCAAAGAGAACCCATAGTCACGATCATACTAATAATCTACCCATCTTTACACTCAAGTGAAAGAGAAATTTCATCAGGGTTATAAAATATTATATATGATAATAAAAATAATAAGATCAAAACATTGATTTAATTTCAAGAGTAATATTCATAAATCAACGATAATTTGGTCAGAAAAAGAAACTAATTTTGTCGTGAACAGTATCCCGTGAATAGTAATTCATGAATAGTAACTCATGAATAATAACTCATGAATAGTAACTTGTGAATAGTAACCCGTGAATAGTAACTCATATTCGTAGATAGTACCGTATACGTAAATAGTACCGTATATGTAAATAGTGCCGTATACGTGAATAATGTCGTATACGTGAATAGTGTCGTATACGTGAATAGTAACCCCGACACAAAAAGATAAAGTTTCACAATAAAATTCATATCAATATTTTGGTATAATGATATTAAAGGAAATAACATCATTTACTTAAAAAAATAACATCTCTTACCATCCCTTACAATCCCCTACCTCAAAAGAACAGTATTTCTGATTGGAATATCGGATATAACGCTGAAGGAAACTTGCACTGTATATCAACACTTAAGATATCTAAATACTCACAAAAATACACTCGATATTATAGAGAGAGAAAACTTCAGTTTCTGGTGTGATTTTCAATTCTAACCTAAGCATCCTATTTATAGAAAAATGATTAGAGCACCAAAGCAGAAAATTTAATAAAATAATATTATTTATAAAAAAAATCCTACGCACACTTGAAATCAGATTTTAGAATTTTACACCTGCAAGTGGGGCCCACCAACATGAAAAACATGTTTTAAACATTTTTCGTAACAAATCAATTCAGACCCAATATTTTGGAACTTCAATACTTCATAATAAATAGCCCTTTTATCAGAAAAATTCGAATCTTATGTCCATTCCATAGGAAATTCAATTCTCTACAACTTTGTAGATTTAAGTTTTTCCAAATTCCAAACGAAAAATGACCGAAATCCACATACGCACGATTTTGAAGGCTATAATCAAATTTCAGTCAAAAATGGAATCCACCAACATGTTTAACATGTTTTTAGCATTTATTGTAACAAAAAATATTCTTCCTCCTCATTTATTCATATATCACACATTCATTGTAAAATATCACCATTATTATATTATTATATTATCGCATTATACATTTATAATGTAATATAATAATATATTTGAATGAATTATTTTATCAGAAAAGATAAAATATCAATTTTCAACAATTATCACTTTTCTAAAAATTCCTTCATTCAATACTAATAAAACACCTCAACATTAATTCACCCATTTATATCCACATAAAATAAATATTTCCTTATCATTTTTATCAATAATTAATTATTCAAAAATAATATTACAGAATCACAATAATGACAACCAGGTCGTTCCCATGAAAGAGGGGACCTTCTGGTAAAGATTTCTCCTTATCAATAATTGGTGCACATCGTGTAATGCTCTTTGTGCAACCACCGTATTACTATATTTTAACCACCGGGTATTCCAACAGTGTTAACGGTAACAACTACGTCGTTATTTATAAAAGCTCATACTTGTCGTTTTCTTCATCCAATCGCTTTCCGTTATGAGGCCCACAAAAGGCTGCGTCGCCGTACGAATATTCCACGACCAACCGAATATTCCCCGACAACAATGAGTATTTTATAACCACTTGCTTATTTTGTAAACTTTACATATATCACCCTTAACTTTAACTTTTTATCAATTTAACCCTTTCTTGAATAATAATTATAAGAAAAAATTGAATACTTTTATTTCATAAAATTAGGGATCTTCTAAACGTTATACAAACTAATACTAAATATATTCGTATTTTAGTATTACTGATTAACATTAATTTTTTTTTCAATTACTAAAATACTAATATTTAGTATAATTGATATAATATTTTAGTATCAACTAATTGATATAATATTTTAAAATTAAAATACTAAATAACGTTATACAACTAATTGATATAATTTTACCATAGTAATATTTTTGGCCATTATGATATGATATATTTTAATTTTAGTATTTTGATATGTTATACAACTATGGTAAAAATTTAGTATTTTAGTATTTGAATTTTAGTATTTTGATTAAATGATGTAAATATGATGTAAATGATGTAAATATGATAATATGTTATGTTATGATGTAAATATGTTATTATTTTAGTATTTTAATGATGTAATTTGAATTTTTGTTATTTTGATTAATTAACAAAATAATTTGAATTTAAGTATTTTAGTATTTTTTTGAATTTTAGTATTTTTTGAATTTGATTTTTTTAGTATTTTAGTATTTTTTTAATTAGCATTTTAGTATTTTTTTATTAGTATTTTTAGTATTTTGATGTAAATATGTAATTAGTATTTTAGTATGTTTTGACCATCTATAATTTCAGCAAATGTTCCATGTGGCAGCCACGTCATAAAGATTGTAATCCCGTTTGTCTATTTAGCATGTCTGTCAATAGGAGTGATCATTCGGTTATAACCGAACCGAATAAGCTATTCGGTTATAATCGAAAATCGAAGTAATGCTAATTTTACTATCCGAACTAATAACCGAAATTTCAAAATAACCGAATTACTGAATACCGAATTACCGAATTGTAATTTCGGTAATTCGAGTAAAAACCGAATCACTGTCCAGCAAATGTTACCTGTTTATTGTCGTATAACATATTCCAAAGTATCGGTATTACTCGAAAGCAATATAACAAACATACAAGCAATTGGAATTATTGCTGCATTAACATATGCAGAACAAATTACAACTAAGAAAAAAAGCTACTATATATAAACACTCTCTCACTCACTCACTTTGTCAAAAATAAATATATAAAAATTGGAAAAACCTTTTCATCTTCTCTACTTCCTATTATTCCCTGCAGTTTTTTGTTTAACTTCAGCAGCAGCCCTCTGTGGAGGGTTCTTATTTGCATTTGACATTTTCTGTGAAGGTGAATGCATCAGTTTAGGATTCGCACTCTTGCTACAATAAATCAAGAACAAGTAGTTACATTAGATATTTGATGAATTAAGTCATCAACAAAGGCAAATATGTTATTCAATTATAGATCACTAGGAATACTGAAGCAACTGAAGTCTGAAGCAAGATGAAGATACTCAGATTTGAAGTCGACTTGGTCACTTAGGAGGAGTCGAGAGGTCTGAAGCAAGATGAAGATCTGAAGGCGTGGTTCAACTGAAGTCTGAAGGCGTAAGAGAGTCGAGAGGCAAGCATGAAGCATCAAGCAATTGAAGTCTGTCACTCTCAAAATTCTCAGATCTGAAGCCGACTCGGTCACTTAGGAGGAGTTAGACTTAGGACTTTAGGATCTGGAGTTAGGCTTAGGAGTTAGATAATAATAATATTATAAAATTAATATTTTTAAGAATTAAGGTTCGGTTATTCGGATGCCCGAATAACCAGTTTTTTGAAAATCGAAACCGAAACCGAATACTGAAATATAATTCGGATATAACCAAAAATGTAAATAAAATCGAAAAACCGAAATAATTCGGTTAAAAAATTTCAGTTCGGTTCGGTAGTTCGGTTTTATCCATTTTTTGCTCACTCCTATCTGTCAACGGTAGGGGCATAGACAACCCAAAAAATATAACGTTAAGGGTACTTTTGGAAGAAAAAAAATTAGTTTAGGGTGTAAGTGGGACATCAGGGTAAACGTCAGGGGCATTTTTGGACCTTTGCCCTTATAATTTATGCCTAACCACTATAAACAACTTATAAATTATACCATAAATTTATACACTAGGATAAAAAACTCAAATTGAAGCAATTATCTCATTCAATACACTAACATAAGTCTCAATATCAAATTATGAACATGCATGCCCTGAAATTGCACAAATTAAAGCCAAATTGAAACTAAATATCACATTGTTATTATATAATCAATATTCTAGCTACCATTTCATAAATCTAACACAAATTCAAACTAAATAATCAAATCAAATTCATATAAACACATAAGTATGCAATGTATATAATTCAAAATCAAACCCAAATTGAACAATATATATAAATAAAAGAGATAGATTGATACATACCTACATGGGGTAATTTGGCGGCGGCAATGACGACGTCTGATGGTAATGAAATCTGACGACGACGGTGGCAAGTGAGGCGACTTCTCCTTCTTTATATTTTTCTCTTCTTTCTTTTCCTTTTCTGCGACTTACGGTGAGCGATGGAAAGTCGATCAATTTTAAAACGCTCAATGATTGCGTTGTGCAACCGCATGCGGTCGCTTATTTTAATTGACTTGACGGTCAGAGTACTGAGAAAGTCAAAACGACTTGCGACCGAAGGCAGTCGTAGATTAAAGGCAGCAAATATGTGACAAGTGTATTTTATACCTACGAATCGGCCTCTAATTTGGACTTAAATTGTGTTGATCCTGCTTATTTCTGTTCATTTTTACTTTTTTTGTGTTTGTTTTGTGTTTATGATTGCATTACGTGGCATGGTGGTACATTCGTGGCAAGACTTGGCATTAAAATGGGAAAAATCAATATGAAGAGATACCCCGTAAAATGCACATTAACAAAAGGAAACCCCGTAGGTGATGTACATGGCCCAATTGCAGAAGAACCCCATGGCCGTAAGGCACCTATATAGAGTAAAATCCCCCAAGGCTAAAAGAGAAAGAGAAAGTGTTCCACTTAAATTGAAATTCTGCAGCTGCGTACGAAGATCAATTTAGCATGGACTGGAACTCTGATGAGCGTCGTGGATGAGTGTTTTACATGACTTATGATCATATAACACCAACATAATAGAGGGACATCACTACAATCAATCAATTGGCAAGATTTGAGCCCTAATTTCAGAAGAACATTGGAGGAGCGAATTTGAAGGTCAAGATCACGAAGATTACAATTTGGAGCGAGGATAAGGGTGGTTTTGTAACTATTATTTGTCTTTCAATTCAAGTATTGTAATTGGGATGATGAATTTCTCTATCTTTTCAGTTTTTATTTTATTAATGATGAACTAAAGTACTTATTAGGCTTGCAATGGATCTTTATAATTGAATAATGATTGTCATGCCTTGAATTCAGTTTAATAATCTATCAATTCAGTTTATCTATTGTGATTTGCACTTTAATTTATGAATTTCTTGATCACCAATTCTGTGTGGATTTATATGGATTCGAGAGATGATGTATGAATCTAAACTTAGTCACTTTAGCACGTGTTCTTGAATTCTGTGTTTTAATGGAATCTTGATGTATGTTAGGATAAAGATATACCTAGCGTCGCATGTAATCGGGTAAAGAACTTGGAATTTAAACCTTCTTTAATTTTAATTCACATAGAGATATAATGAATTAGTTAACTAGGGTGTTTGGCTTAATTCTATCTAATTTATGGATTTAAGTTAATGTGGTGTTAGTGCATTGAGAGATGGCTAATTATACTTAAGTGTTCTTGATTAATGAACTGAGATAGTGAATTGAACTGGAATAAGGTGTGATTATCGGAGTGAGACTTAAAGTGAAGTTGTAAGCCTAATTCTCTATTATTTGTTTAAAATTATGGTTATTAAGTTGTGTTGATTGATTAGTATTTTTAGGTTCTTAGTTTTTGTTAATTATAATCATTAATTTAAGTAGTTTAATTTCATACTAGTCTCTGTGGGAACAATTCGTTTTCTTACTACTATATTACTTGTTGACCACGTGCACTTGCGTGTGAGCGTATATAGATTTTGACCAACAAGTTTTTTGGCGCCGTTGCCGGGGATCAAACCTGGGTCAATCAGTGTTACTATTTAACTTACGATTATGATTGTTCCCAGGAAAGCTCAAATCCCGATGGTCGGGGCCATTCACGATCAAGACGGTTATCCCACATAGCGCCGTTGAACTATATAATAGAAATCCACTTGAAACATTCAAAGTCAATGGTCAACGGTTAAAACATTACTGGGGTGGCAACATCGACAACGAAGCTACCACAATCACACCCGTCGATGCGCCATGAACAGGGAGTAGTCAGGCCGAAAGACTCAAAAATAAGCGCTCATTGGGAGGCAACCCAATTTTACTTCCATTCATAGTATTTTTTATGTTACGTTAGTCAATTTATAATTTAATGTGTAATTCTAGTATCAATTAGTTTATTGCGGTACAATAGCTAGTTAATTAATTTATGAGTTTTAGTACATTTGATCTTACTTGATCAATCTTCACGATGTTATCTTATGTTTGTGATTTCAATATGTTTCAGGTGTTTAGGATGTTAGTGGACATGTGTATGAGGAGACGAAGTCGAAAAATTAAAGGTAACTGAAGAATACCCCCTGCCAGGGTGGGGGTCTCAGATCAAGAATAGTATATCCCCCCCTCGCCGGGGCGGGCCCTTTTAATATAAATACCCCCCGCCGGGGAGGGGGTTCGGGAACTTGGGTTTATATTCTACAGTATAACTGAAATAACCCACTTCTTCCGTTCTTATCTCCAATAACCGATCCTCTCACTCTCATATACCCACGAACTTGCTACAACCATCTCCACCACGAATTCAAACACCCATATCCCTCTCTATAAATACAACCCCTAAATCCCCAATTCTATCCAACTTACTCTTTATCTAACTTTCAATTTCAGTCAACAAATAGCTAGGGTTCTCCAAGTTCGGTTTTGATAACAACAAGGATGGGGAAAAAAATAAATTGTCACCACCTACTGGAAATTCATACTTCAATTGGGTCAATACGCTGTGGGTAAGCATTTACTTGCAAGTTCTCATCAGTTTAGCACCATAGTTGAAGTTCATTTATCATATTTGGGGGTATTGTGGGTTGTGCACACCACGTGTTCGACGAATTGTGAAAGTGAAATTTGGGGGAATACTGTGATTGCGAGTGAGAAAAATGGCACCTAAGACACCATTCAAGTGCCAACGAGGTGAGGGTTCAGGGTCTACGCCACCTACGCGTGCCTTTGACAAACGTAGATTCACGAGTGCCACTGCCGCCGAAAAATACGTCTACTTAGCACCTAAAGCACTAACTCCTAAGTGAGGCTTGGCACCAGATAATGTTGATGTACAAATGAGGAGGCAAATATACGAGCAAGGTTGTGATATGCTGACAGATGAGCCAAACCCAACAATAGTCAACGTGGTGAAGGATTTCTATGTGAACGCTGAGGATAGGGTGTAGTTCAGTGCATTTGTGAGGGGTAAACAGGTGCCCTTCAGTCCAGAGGCCATCATCAACTACTAAAGCCTGCGAGCCACTACAATATGCCAATACACTCAATTGCGTGCCAGCGGTCCCGATTATGATCAAATTTTTGCTGAGATAACTAAGCCGGGTACTACTTGGGTTAAAGGATGAAAGGGCGACACAATCTTCCTCAGTAAGGACTTGAGCCGCTATGGCAAGATATGGTATGCGTTTTTGTGCGCAAAGTTGCTTTCGTCCACACATACCACTGAGGTGACGAGAGAGAAAGTGCTTCTACTATACGCAATTGTTAAAGACTTCAACATCGACATCGGCGCCATTATCAGTTTCTCTATACGGCGATGCCTGCGAGGGCCATTCTCTGGCGGTCTGCTACACCCATCCCTCATCTGTGGGTTGTGCAAGCAAGTTGACAATATATGGTCAGGAGATGAGCCTTCATAGCTGCCTCTCCAGCTATTAGACTCCTGCATGATTACACGCTACACGGTCTGGCCTGGGGGAGAGTCACACCCAAGAGGCGTCAGTTTTATATTTCCATCAGCCTCTGAGGAGGAAGAAGATGATGAGGACACCTCTATAGACGATGAGTTCCAAGCTGACGAGATTACTGGGGAGCAGGATACTGAGGAGAATAGAAGGACCGACATATATATGTTCAGTTCTCAGTTTTGTAGCCTTCAGAGACAAATTGATGGGCACAACAAAGAGAATAATAGGAAGTTGACCCGATTGACAGCTAGGCAGGACCACATGTTCAATGCCATTAATACGTTCTTTGCCTCTTTGAACGCTTCCTTACAGAATTTAAATCCAGCTGCTCAGTTCCACTATCAGATGCATGTGCCTATGCCACAATATCCTCCATCGAATTCAGACACGGAGGAGCGCCGAGTGTTTATGCCACGACCACCATCGCCACCATCACCACCAGTACCTCAAGCTTAGCAGGCTTCAGGGAAGTCCTCTCACTAATACAAAGTACTAAATAGACAACGCTTAAAAGACAACGTTTTTTATAAAAACGTTTTGGTATTTTTTTTCACAACGTTTTTAAACAAAACGTTGTAGATACATATAAAAAAACGTTATGTATTTTATAAGGACAATTTTTTATTTTAAATAGATAACATTTAAAAAAAAAAACGTTATCTATCTACAAAAACACGAAGCTTAAAAATGGGCGCTAAAGTGAAAACTTGAAATAGATCACCCATTATTCTTTCCCAAATTTTTTTGACGGACTTATTTCCCCTAAAATCACTATCTTCTCGACCATCTTTTTCTTTCATCTCAAACAGCTTCTCCATCTCCACCTTAAACATCTATTTCTAAGTGAGAAAGAAAGGCCATGCCTTGCTCCTGCTCCTCCTCGTCGACTTCGTTTTACGGCTCCAATAATGGATATAATACCAGATCCATAACTCCAAATAGAAGTTTCGGCGTATTTAAAAGGATATAATACCAGATCCTCCCTTCACAATATACCAGATCCATGAATTCGCCTTGCTCCTGCTCCTCCTCGCTAGGTATTAATTTTAGATTTGATTGAATTAGTTTAGATCTATTTACTTTTTTTCGGTTTGGTGGTTCAGGATCAGCTCTTGGGCTCGCATGGTGTCTGCACCGACGATTAAGCATCGGACTATTCTCGATTTTGAGACATCGGTGTTTAAGAAAGAGAAAATTTGGTCTTCAAAATTATGTACGAAATTAGATGTAAGCTAAATTCCTCTGAATTCTTTAATGGTGCATAGATACATAGGAATTTTGTAAAGCTTTTTACGAGTATCATTTGTACTACAAAGGAAATTGGAGATACTTTATTGGGTTATTTTTTGCCATTTTCAGTGCTTCATTCCAACTGCTCAAAAACCAAATATTTTTTTTCTCAATTTTTGTTATCAGGTTGCAGTGTTGCTTCTCACTGAGATTACTCCAAAAAGTATTGTCGTACATAATGCCACAGAGGTTGCTAGGTTTGTGGCAAGTTAGATGTGGATCTTTCTTATAAAATTAACCATGTTTCTCAATTTTTATGAATGTTTTGATTATTTGAGAAATCTAAATTATTTATTCCATACGGTTCTGCAATTGGCAGCAAAAGAAAATTGCTTCGACTTTGGGTCATAGGAATTCTGTACCCATGTTTTTTGACTGATTTTATGAATAGACTAACGTCAGTAAACAAAAACATGGTGATACTTAGCCCTCTGACTGCTACAAAAAGAAAGCACACAGAAACTTACTCAGTGTATTACCAACATATTATCCCTTTGCTTGAAAAAAATAGTCCTACACTCCTACTTGGTTTATAATTTCTATTGAAATCTCGTCAGGCTGATGTTTTGTTTCCGGCTAAATATTGCTGATGTATCCTCATAATTCGTGTCAATATCTTTTGTTCTATTCTGGAGATTACACTTTCATGCTTTATTGTGTCCTATTCTATAAGACATGTATGGGCCATTGTTTATCTTGCAGCAGCAGTCTATTCAGGGTGATTGCTAGTTAAAGTATTTCAGTAATTTTTTATTCTACAGTAGATCTCGTTCTATTGATTTACAACTTTCAAGTGCCTATATAGAGTATCTTTTTGTGATGGTACTATTGTTAATTAGCTACTTGTGACTGTGTTTCGGTCACTTTAAATTCTCTAGTAGCATTACAAAATTGTTTTGGCATTGGTAGTATGATATTTTAAGGCTAAGTAATCTACTATGATAGGTTCAACACATGTGCTTTTGCCATTGGTATTAGATAATATGGCACCCTGCTTGAATTTGTGAATTATGAGCTTATTCTCTTAAGATTTAGAGTTTGGACTTGTACCATACCAGCTCTTTGGTTTTATACCTTCTGTGGAATGCAACTAGGACTGTATCAATATACTAAATGTTGCAGGAACTCATGATTGTTTGGTAGTAAATGTCGTCTCTAGGCACAATTCTTGACGGAGAACCGATTATTAACCTGCCGCCAAAAACCATAGAGCTGAAAAAAGTAGATTTTACGATGGAGGAGCGGGATTTCTACTGCAGACTAGAGGCTGATTCACGAGCTCAGTTTGCACTAAGTTGTTACTTTGAAGTAGTTTCTGGTCTAATACAACAAATTTAGTTTTTCGTACCTTTAAATTTTAATCTTTCTATGCCTTTATGTGCAAATGCTCAAGGATGTTAAATCTTATAATCTTGGGAAAATACATCTCCCAAGCTAGTTGAGATTCCATTCAAGCCTACCCATGTTCTCTTGCAAGTGAGTAGTGATCATTAGCCCTTAATCGAGAAGTTATAATCAGTAAGCAAGTGTCATCTAAAACTTTTTCTTTGGTGTAAGGATTTTACTGGTGTACCGGCTGTGGTTGACCTTGCATGTATGCGTGATGCCATGAATAAACTAGGCAGTGATTCTAACAAGATCAATCCTTTGGTAGGTGTTTCTCCTTTTAACAACAGTTTATGTTTGAGTGAGTGATATATTATTGTTGTTTGAACTGCGCGTTAGATTCATAGCAATGAATATTTGTCTATTTTATATGTCTTCGTTTTTGTGTCCTGAATAAGTGAACAACATTTAGTTATTTGTTACAACTACTAATTAGTTTGACCTGTCTCTCCTTCATACTTGGGATTCTGGCTTTATAGTTTTCTCATACTATTCTATATTGCACTATTGTGGTTGCAGGTTCCTATAGATCTTGTCATTGATTATTCAGTTCAGGTTGATGTTACAAGGTCAGAAAATGCGGTGCAAGCAAATATGGAGCTTGAATTTCAGAGAAACAAAGAAAGATTTGCTTTTTTGAAGTGGGGATCCAATGCATTCCACAAGTGGAATATGCTTGTTGTTCTGCACAATCACATTGTGCTTTAGATAGGCAGGTGTCGTTTTACCTTTAGTTTTGTTCCTTTCTTTTGTTTAAAGCAAGGTTTCACAGAATTGGTTTCTGTAATATGCAAAGGTTGTGAACAGTGAAGGGATGTATTTTGAATGGTTGATACATTTTGGCTTTAAATTTAAATGAGAATTTAGACCTTTTAGCTATATATTATGGCATTAGCAGATTGTAGGTACACTGGTAATATAGGTGAACCATATTTTTTTTTCCCAATTGAATCTACAACATTTTAAAAACGTTGTGTGAATGTGCCTAAATGTTGTCTGATATACTAAACAACAACATTTTTATCCAAAAAACGTTGTGGAATCATACCTTCTACAACGTTTTTAAGCATCTGCTAATTTTTGAAAAACAAATCTACAACGTTTTTTTTCCTAAAAAACGTTGTGTATTGTGCTTAACTACAACGTTTTAAAAATGTTGTGTAAGGGTGTCAAATAGATAACACCCTTAATCACGACATTTTTTTGACTGAAACCACAACGTTTTTTCCGCGTTGTCTATTTACTGTTTTGTAGTAGTGTCTATTCTTTTATTTCAATATGTTTACAATGAGGACATTGTACTTGTTAAGTTTGGAGGAGTTTTATTATTGTTTCATGTTTTAACATTTAGTTCATGTCATATGTATGTTAGTTTGCATATGTTAGTCTAGTAGTTTTCATGTTTAGTTCATGTTCATTTGCATTCATGTAGTATAACTGCATAGTAGTGTTGCATAGTAGTATAGCATTGTAAATAGTTGTTTACAATTAGTTTCTTATTATGTTATTCTTATTCTGTTATATCTAAAAAAAAGAAAAAAAATGCAAAAATTGAAAAAAATGTAAAAATAGTAGTTAGTTTATTGTGTTTATGTTGCATTTAGTTCATCTTGCATGATTCTAGCTGTTAAGATAGTTACAGTCTATTTTGGCTAATGATGAGACTGGATTTGAGTAGACAAGTATAGTATTGACTATTAGAGCTTTGATGTGATTTCCTATTATGAATTGAATCTTTTTTCTGTTTGAAACTGGTATAAAAAGGTTAGCATAGTAAAAATAGCTTTGTTGAATGATTGAGTCTAAATTGACACATAATGAGACTCTAAAGGATAATGCTAGTTTAAATGAAAGGATGACCAAAATAGGCAGTGATGGCTAAAGTTAGGCAAGAATCTAAGTTTGGGGGAAAATCTGGGGTATATAAGCAATAAAAAAAGAGAAAAAAATATATGAATAAACAACGTGGTTAGTCTAGTTTCGTGGCCTTTGTTACTTGAGTAAGTAAGCCCGATGGGATTGTCTTTACACCTAACGCCCTAAAGCCTTAATTGGTTTGGGAGTCGTTGGTCGAAAGCTCGTTAAGGTAGCATTGAAAAGCCTAAGGGAATTAGACATTGCACAACCATGAGATAAAAAAAAGAATAAAGAATAAAATGGGAAAAGAGCAAAAAGCCCCCGTAATTGAAAAATTAAGCATAAGTACCCCATTTGGACCCTCGATATTGGTAATTATTTGATTTTAATTAGATCTGGAATGTTTTTGGATTTCGTGAGTTTAAACTGTATGATGCCTTCAAAGAGACCTATTATGTGTTAAATTTGAATTCATATCAGTTAGCATGGTTGTTGAGCACACACGCACTATATCAATGATAACAATCTAAGACTTGATGATTGATGGGGAAGTTATTGATTTGTTTTGATATGATGTATTATCATGTTTGCTTGATTTCTCTGAGGATGGTTGAACATACTTCTTTCTGTCACTACTGCTGGATTCGTAGGCATGTAGATTAGTTGCATTCCATTGCATTGCATTACGTTTTGTTTTTGCGCTTGATAGCTAGCACAGTTTAAGTTTGGGAGAGTTTGATGAGTGGATTTTATACCTACGAATCAACCTCTAATTTGGACTTAAACTGTCTTGATCCTGCTTATTTCTGTTCATTTTTACTTGTTTTGTGTTTAGGATTGCATTACGTGGCATGATGGTACATTCATGGCTTTGTGGCAAGATTTGGCATCAAAATGGGCAAAATCAACATGACAAGATATACCCCCCACCGGGGCGGGCACATTAACAAAGAAAACCCCTGTCGGGGCGAGCACATTAACAAAGTAAACCCCTTCCAGGGTGGGGGTACATGGCCTAACTATAGAAGACCCCCCCGGGCGGACCTATATAGTGTAAATACACCCCGTCGGGGTGGGGGTGCGGGGAAAGAGAGAAAGTGTCCCACTTCAATTGTAATTCTACAGCTGCGTACGAGGATCAATTTGGCATGGACTGGAACTCTGATGGGCATCGTGGATGAGTGTTAAACATGACTTATGATTAGATAACACCAACATAACAGAGGGACATCACTACAATCAATCAATTAGCAAGATTTGAGCCATAATTTTAGAAGAACATTGGAGAATCGAATTTGAAGGTCAAGATCACGAAGATTGCAATTTGGAACGAAGATAAGGGTGGGTTTGTAACCATTCTTTGTCTTTCAATTCAAGTATTGTAATTGGGATGATGAATTTCTCTATCTTTTCAGTTTTTATTTTATTGATGATGAACTAAAGTACTTATTAGGCTTGCAATGGATCTTTATAGTTGAATAAAGATCGTCATGCCTTGAATTCAGTTTAATAGTCTATTAATTCAGTTTATCTATTGTGATTTGCACTTTAATTTATGAATTCCTTGATCACCAATTCTGTGTAGATTTATATAGACTCGAGAGATGATGTATAAATCTAGACTTAATTAGTCACTTTAGCATGTGTTCTTGAATTCTGTGTTTTAATGGAATCTTGATGTATGTTAGGATAGAGATATACCTAGCGTCGCATGTAATCGGGTAAAGAACTTGGAATTTAAACCTTCTTTGATTTTACTTCACATAGAGATATAGTGAATTAATTAATTAGGGTGTTTGGCTTAATTCTATCTAATTTGTGGATTTAAGTTAATGCGGTGTTGGTGCATTGAGAGATGGATAATTCTACTTAAGTGTTCTTAATTAATGAACTGAGATAGTGAATTGAACTGGAATAAGGTATGATAATTGGAGTGAGACTTAAAGTGAAGTTGTAAGCCTAATTATCCATTATTTGCTTGAAATTACGGTTATTAAGTTGTGTTGATTGATTGATATTTTTAGTTTCTTAGTTTTTGTTAATTATAATCATTAATTTAAGTAGTTTAATAAAATTGAGTTAATATAAAACTGGTAATTGTTAAGTTTAATTTCATACTAGTCTCTGTGGGAACGATACTTTTTCTTGTTACTATATTACTTGTTGACCACGTGCACTTGCGTGTGAGCGTATATAGATTTCGACCAACTATATGCACCAAAATTAAAGGCGATAAATTCAAATTAGTGACCATGTAGCGACGACATGGCGGTCGCTAATATTAAATAACGACTAGTTTGGATACCTGTCGCTAATAGTGGTCGCTAATGCTATCATTAGCGACTGAATATGGCGGTCACAAAAACTTTTGGTCGTTGATAGACCACTTTCTTGTAGTGTCTATGAGTATGTTTATGACTTATTGCAATTATAATCTTAAATCCATTGACCAACGTATGGAACCATTTCAGATTTACTACTTTCAACTCATTTACAAACTCAGATTCATTTGTACAATCTGAACTACTAATAGAATCTGAAGAACTTGATAAAAATAGATTATGAGCAAACTTTTTTCTTGCCATCTCTTCAAACTCCCGATCCCTCTTTCTTCGCCGTTCAACCCTTTTATTCTCCATCAGAGCCATCTCTTCAATGGCTGCCATTCTCTGTTCAGCCAGTACCGCTAGTCGTGTGTCTTCCCTCGCTTCTCATTCGAGGTCACTTTCCGAAGAGTGGTTTTGGCGGTCCGAATGTTCATAGCGAGCTCTTCACTCGTTGAGAGTCAATCGTAGATCCGAAGGTTCTATATCATTCATATCTAGAATCCTATCCCTGCGCTCACAATCATATTTTCTCTTTCTTGTTTTTGCTCCAAATTTGATATGAATATGTGATAAATGCTTTTTTTCAATTGATTAGGAATCGCAAGTGGAGTTCTGAATTTGAGAAATAAAGTTAGGTTATGGGTCTACAAAGTGGTGATAGAAACGGTTGCAGTGGTGGTAAGTGGTGATCATGGTGGTAGGCGGAGATGGTAATGGTGGTAGTAGATGGAGATGATAGGTGGAGATATTTATTTAGTTTAATTTATTTTTATTTTTAATATGTTTTATCTGTTTTTAAAATAATAACTTCAAAATAATAATAATAAGATTTAAATAATAATAATAAATTGTAATAATTATTTGAAATTTATTATTATTATTTAAAAATTCTTCTTATTATTATTGTTATTATGCCACGTCAGCAAAAATAACGGGATCCCAATAAGCACAGTCAGCATTCCGTCCGTTTTTTTGGACGGAAATTTTAAGTAATGACCATTTTATAATTTTTGAGAACAATTATTAGATTATAACAAAAAAAGTTTTGATAATCACAATGAAAATCGGACCCTAATAGAGTGACCAAAAAGTGTATTATCCTTTGAATATGGTGACTAATATTCGACAGTCACTCCTTGTCAAACGAGTTTCTAAGTTTCAAAATGTAACACATATACGTATATATACATATAGTACTTTTAATTGTGATAAACTAAGCAAATGTTACTTAGTTTATTTTAGCAATGGGAAACAAAGTAAATACTACTCAGTTTAGTAAATGCTACTAAGTAAACAAAGTTTATTTTAAAATTTATTTTTACTTTATTTTATGTAGCAATGCAACTCAGTAAATGCTACTTAGTTATTATATTATATTATTTCCAATTATTTGTATTACTTTAATATATTGTAATTTAATTTAATTTATCTAATTACTTTAATTAATTTATTTGATTTTATTTTTGTTTCTTTATATTATATTATATTAGAATATTTAATTTAATTTATTTAATTCCATTATGTTAATTAATTTTATTTATTTTATTTTATTTTGTATTATATTATATTATATTAATTAATTAAGTTTTTAAATAAATTTATTTTATTTATCTACTATTATATTTAATTTAATTCCATTTATTTATTTTAAATTTATTTTGTATTATATTTTTACCGTCAAATATTTTATTATATTTCATTTATATTAAATTTAATGAATTATTTTAATTTATTTTGTATTATATTATTTTATTTTATTTACTTTAATTTAATTTAGCTAAGTTATATTAAATTTAATTTATTTATATAAATTAAATTTATATTGTATTATATTATTATATTTTATTTAGTTTAGTTAAATTAAGTTATATTTAATTTAATTAATTTATTTATTTTGATTTATTTATTTTATTTTATTAAATTACAATAAATTTATTTAATTTATTCTAATTTATTATTAATTTAATTTATTTATTAGATATAATTTATTTTTTTCATGTTGTTAATTTTATTTCTTTTCTATTTTATTTTGTAATACATTATAATATATAATTTATTTTCATTAAATTAAATTATTTTATATCAATTAATTTATTTTAGTATTAAGAAACTAAGTAAATGGTACTTAGTTTCTTTTCTTATTGGGACATAGGAAATATATAAACATGCAGGGCCCACAAATTTAGGAATTGAATAATTCTGACAGAAATTCTGTCGAGAATTTCGTTAGAAATTCACTACTAGAAAAACAAGAATACGTGACAGAACTTTGTGAGAGGTTTTAAAAACAGTCACAAAAGAGAGTAATTTTTGATGGACTCTTTAAGAAATCACAAAATAATAGTATATATGATGGCTCTTAGTGATGACTAATTTTGCCATCAATGTATTATAATTGTGATGGTCATGTCAATCACACTAATTTTTTCACGCAAAATAAATTTTTTTTTATGACGCACTAGTTCATCACTTATAGGGATACCCTTTTCGTGATTGCATTTAAGCTATCACTATATATTTTAATGTAAGAAATAATCAAAATAATATTTTATGACGGCCGTGACAATCATTAAAAAGATTGATTTTTGTGACGACTATTTTTTGCAAATACAAAAAGAAGGTATTTTGTGATGGAAATTTCAAGCCATCACAAAATAATAAAATATATGATGGCTCTCAGTGATGACTAATTTTACCATCATTATAGAGTATTTGTGACTGCCATTGCAATCACCAAATCTTATGTGGAAGTAATTTTGTTTAGTAAGTCAACTCACATATGTGTTCTTTTATATTTTATTTTAAAATTATAATCATGAAATTTGGGCTTTGGTGTAGTAGTAATAATACTTTCGTTATTTAGTTTTGCAAATGGGGGAGGTTGAATCCTATAAGTATCATTTGATACAATTAATACAGTTAAATAAATTATACCTAAATAGAGATTCACGTTCTTATATTTAATCCCTAAAGTCTTGTTTTTTGTGATGACTTTGATAATCACAATAGATTATATGTTAATGTGATTGTATTAATCATCACAAAAGTACTAAGTATTTGCGTGATTGCCAAAACCATCACGTAAAACCTTTCATGATGGGAGTATACAAGATGGACATTGTGATGCTTAAAGCCATCACGAAAACCTTTTGTGATGGTTTTTCTACTTTTTGTGATGGATTTTGGCCATCACAAATGACCATTTTTTTAGTAGTGAAATAGCAAATATACCTACATCAAATATCATCATCAAACACTTACTGAACATTCAGAAATATACCGAAACATAATCCAAATTTTATTAAGGCCAAATAACATAATTAATCAAACACTTACTGATAAGGCTGTAAAATGAGAAAACAGTTCGGGCTCGATTCGTACTCGCTCGACTAAAAGTTTGATTCGAACTTGACTCGAAATTCAAATGATTCAAATATGAACAAACTTTAAAGTTCGATAAATTACTTGAACCTCTTCAAATTGCAATTTTTTATTGATATATACTCGAATCATATTCGTTCGAAAAGTTCAAACTGTTCGGGCTCGATTCGAGATCGTGCTCGACTCGGTAACTAAATGAGCCTCAATCAAACCTTATTTTATATTAGATAAATTTTGTGAACCAAATATGAGCAACTCAATACTCGACTCGACTCGGCTCATTTATACTTTTAACTGATGAACATGTGTATATGCCAAATATCAAACCCAAATTGAACAATTAACTCCTCAATATCGATCAGTTTCATATACCCAAATTGAACAATGACTCAATATCAGTTTCATATACCCAAATTGAACAAATAAAACCCAAATTGAACAAATTAAACAATACACTAAATATGAAACCCAAATTAAACAATGCCTCAATATCAATTTCATATATATACCAAAATTGAACAAATCAAACACAAATTAAACCCTAAATTAAGCCCCAAAATTAATTTCATAAACCCTAATATATATTCAAACCCTAACACCACAACTTAATTGAAGCTAAAAATTGTGTACGTCACTTGATTTGAATGCTATAGCGAGAAAATTTTACCTCCAGTTGTCACCCCTACCACATCGCTGCCAGAAAACCAAAGTGCACTGTGACAGAGAGAGGATATTTGAAGGTTTTAGCCTTATAGATCTACTGTAAGAGAGCGAGAGAGAGAGAGAAGGTTGCCAACGAGGGAGCGACGAATGGAGGAGGGAGGAGGTTGCTGAAAAGAGGAGTGGAAAAATTTCGCCGCCGTGTTGCTACTAGAGAGAGAAAATGGGAGAGAAAGAATGAGAGGAAGAAAACAGTGTCTGATCCCTAATTAAAATCATTTATTTAATGAAACTTCCGTTGACATTAGTTCCCTCCATATTAATGTAAGACCCCAACTTTTTATAAATGAAATTGAATTTCATCTATTTATTATTTTGAAATAGTAATGGTTGATTTGATTAATGTGGTTAGTTATGGGTAAAATGCGCAAATATTTTAAATAAGCAAGTGGTTATAAAATATTCATTGTTGACGGAGAATATTCGTTTGGTCGTGGAATATTCTTCCTGTCGGGGAATATTCGTATGACGGCGCAGTCTTTTGTGGGCCCCATAACGGAAAGCGATTGGATGAAGAAAACGACAAGTATAAGTTGTTTATAAATAGCGGCGTAGTTGTTCAAGTATTAATCTTTGTTGGAATACCCGTGGTTAAAACACGATAGCTTTGCGGTATTGCACCAATTATTGATTCTTACGTAAGAAGGCACTACTAATAATTATTACGATGGTAATTATTGTTCGATTATTTTATTTTATTGATTCAATAATTGCTACGTTGAGATTTTATATTATTTTTGTTTCAATAATTGTCACTATACATTATTTTCCATTATTAGATCAATAATTCATATTATTTGAATAATATTATTAGATAGCATTATTGACAATGTCTAGAAAGTTCTGTCTAAAGAGAGGTTTGGTCACCTAATTGCGCGCCAGTAAGGAGAAATTCTTATTGAAAAGCCCCCTTTCCAGGAGCGGCCGGTTGTCGATGATTGTGATTCTGTAATATTATTTGTGAATAATTAATTATTGATAAGGAAAATATTCATTTTATGTGGATATAGATGAAGAAAATTTTTAATGTGACAATTGTTGAAAATTGATATTTTATCTTTTCTGATAAAATAATTTATTTAAATATATTATTATATTATAATAATGGTGATATTTTTATAATGAATGTGGGATATATGAATAAATGAGGAGGAAGAGTATTTTGTTACTAAAAATATTTAAAATATGTTTTTCATGTTTGTGGACCCTATTTCTTGACTGAAATTTGATTATAGCCTGTAAAATCGTCCGTATGTGGATTTCGGTCAATTTCTGTTTGGAATTTGGAAAAACTTAAACTTACAAAGTTGTAGAGAATTGAATTTTCTATGGAATAGGCATAAGATTCAAATTTGTTTGATAAAAAGGCTATTTATTATGAATTATTGAAGTTCCGGAATAATTAATTTTTGGAGTTTTAAATAATTTTTTTATAAAAAACATTTTTTGTGAGATGGTGGGCCCCACTTGTGTGGTTAATGTGCTGAAATTGGATTGTCAAAGTGGGCGTAGAAATTTATATAAATATATTAATATTTTATTAAATTTTACGCTTTGAGTCTATAAATAGGTGCTTATGTTAGAATTGAAAATCACACGTAAACTAAAGATTTCTCTCTATATTATCGGCGTATTCTTGTGAGTATTTTGATACTTTGAGTGTTCTTTATACATGTTCCCTTCAAAGACTATATCCAGTATTCCAAATGTAAGTACTATCATTTTAAAGTAAGGGATGTTATTTTCTTCGTAAATGATATTATTTTCTTCAATATCATTATGCCAAAATATTGATATGAATATTATTGTAGAATTTCAACCTTTTGTGTTTGGGGTTCTTATTCACGATACTTGGTCTTATTCATTATACTGAATCCAAGACTTATTTATCGAAAAATGAAATTTTTCTCTTCTTTGTCAAGATGTCTATTATGGTTACTATCTTTGATTGTATCCATGTTTTGATCTTTATTTTGAATTCTGCTTCACAATTGGTTATTATGGAGTATTTTTGAACTTGGATAAACCAAGTACGAATCCCAAATATTTGTTCTTTTGTCTCTTTGGATTCGTTTTCTTTAAAATATTTTTCATCATCCTCACTCCTAAATGATGATATTCTTGAATATCTTTTGGCAGTAGGTCAGAAAAGATGAATGATTTTCGATGAATATTTTTGGCCCTAGTAGTCTTTAAGATGTACAGTGTTGAGATGAACATGACTAACGGGTGATCTAAAATGAATATCTTTGGCTGTGAGTGCAAAGATAAATATTTGATTCAAGATGTATATTGATTGATGTTACAGGATAAAATATTGATGATGGACTTTTAAATCTTAGAAGATGGTAGAATTCATTCTCTCTTGACTCTTCTAATGGATTCTTCATTTTACCGCGATTGTTGATCTAAAACTTATTATTCATTATATTCTATCGATTTTTTCATGTTCAAGACTAATGATAAATTGTTGTATATTATCTAGTCAAAATATTCTTTCTTTGGGCTAGTTGAGCTCACCCTTTTCCTTTTGTTCCATTTTTCTTCTCGTGGAGGTGAGAATTTAGCAAGAACTAAGCAAAAGTGCGTAGTGATGATTTTAGAAAGTTGTTCTAACAGTCCTCACTATTTTTGTAAAATAGTGTATTAATAATTGTAATGATGACTCCTTTTGAGTTTGTATACTGTCTATTAGACAATATTTGTATTTAAACTCACAGTATATGTGTTGTTGTATTTTGCACGACAATTATATTAATGAAGTTGTATTTGTTTCTGTACTATGTATTTGACAACTTAGAATGTGTGATGTATACCTATTTTGGGGTGTCACAATTAACCTATTGTCGACGAAAGTTTCGTCGAAAATAAGTACTCTTCCGTCAAAATTATACTTCATGTTGGCGCGAAATATTGGCGCCCTTGGAATAACATTACTTCGACGGAATTCATTCAATTACATTATATTTGACGAAATTATGTTCGACGGAATATTCCATCGTACTTATGCTAAGGTCGACGAAATTCATTCCGTCGAAAATAATTCCGTCGGACTTAAGTACTTTTCTTGTAGTGAACTTAGTAATCTTGTAAAATCTGGCGCACAACTGCTTGAAGTTAGGAGTGAGAGTGGACGACCAGATTTGAAAAAGGAAAGGAAAGGAAAATATTTGATATAATCAACCTGCCGCTACTCCTTCTAGAGGCAGAGATCAGATTACACGGAGGGTATCTAGGTAATCTCGGGCCGCTGGAAAGAGTATGCCTGTCACTACTCCTTTTAGTGACAGAGACTAAGTTGACTTCACTTCCAGCACTTAGATATCATGATGAACGGTTAGCGATTTAGTTATTAAAATAATGTCCGTGACAATCTATATATATATATATATATATATATATATATATATATATTCTGGACTCTTCGAGTCAGTAGTACTGATCAGAGTAGTCATCAAAATGGACCAAAAAAAATAGTGGACCCAAAAATCACAAGAGAAGAAAACAACGTACCCTTAATGAACAGAAGCAATTCAGAAGTTAATAAAAAGAGGAGCTGCTAGCCGGGAATTTTTTTAGCAAGCTCCCTGCTACTGCATGCATGTGGACCTTCTCTTATTCAATTCCAATTCTTAGCTCATCATCAATTCATCAACTTTCCAAGAAGACAAAAATCCCTCCATAAAACTCCAAATTTCCAGAATTCCAACAGTGCGAATCACACTATATAATATTTTGTTCGTTTTGTACTCTGCATATATATATATATATATATATATATATAGAAGTGAATCTTAATCTTAAAATTATTATTATCCATTCACCCGAAATTCACCTTTTTAATGATACCATGACGGATTTGCCATACAACCATCGCTCATACTTTAAACGTATTTATATATTTATTTGTTACTAATTATATTTACGGTTGATCATTAAAGGAGAGGTGACAAAGATCTTAAGATCGGGAGATATATATATATATATATATATATATATATATATATATATATATATATATATATATATATATATATATAAATCTTTGGTATGACACGAGACCCTGATTATTTTTTTTAAAAAAACTGCTATCTGCTATTAATAGTGGTAAAATTATTTTAATGGTTAAAAGCTTTTAAATTTGACGCGTCGACGACCATATATATAGTGTTTGCACAAACAAATAATATCGTAATCCGTAAGTAACAATTATTTGAGATGACCATATATGTATGTGTGTTATATATTATGAGAATAAATTGTAGAAGAATGACCTAAAGTATAGTAGTTTACATTATTCAATAACAATATGTCAAATAAAAATTAGAACAACATTATGGGATTTAAAATTCAATATAATTAATTAAACACTGTTGCCATGATAAACAAAGTAGTACATAATCTGTTAATATAGTTTAAATATATCGCTTGGTTTCATCCCAGATTCTCTGTTCGACATATTATTATTATTATTATTATTAGATGGTGTAAAACTTAATGGCTCATCTTTATATAATTTTTTTCTCATATGTTATATATATCTATATATACTATGCATGGCAATATTGGTGGCAGGCATGCATGCATCCTCAGTTTTTCTGATTACTACACTTGCATGCCATGTCATGCCAATCTATACTTTCATTTAGATACGCCTCAAGTACTGCAGCTTTGGGTTACGTGTAACAGCCATCACTGGCAGCGCGTGATGTCACGCGCCACCCTAATCCACTCACTTGGGCAAAAAGTTGAGTGTTGTACCCTGTCGGTGTACAACTGGTCCAGAAAGGTACTACCCTAAAAAAACTGAGTTCACAAGTTACTATCAGAAAATAGGTTTCACAAGCTCTATTAATTAGTCCAACGTGATTGAGCCAATTCGAAGAAGGAAATAATCTTGTCACTGTTAGGGTTTTTGTCGACAACTTCAAATGGTCATAACATTGGTCATAGGCGGTTTGCCTATAATTTTTAAAATTATCAGAAAATATCCTCAAGCCTAACTTGGTTTTTGTTTTTCTTAGTAATATTTTAATTTCATATATTCTAAACTAAAAAGTTAGTACTTCTTCCGCTCTCAAAAAGATGAACAAACTATGATTTACACACATATTAAAAAAATAATAATTGAGAAAATAGAATAAAAAAATTCTAAATTTATAATTAATTTAATGGTCCTACAAAATTATATTAAGTGATCATGGGTATTTTTATTTTTTTTATACTAATAGATTCGACTAAATAACATATTTACTAATAACTTTATGTATATACTTTATGTCATCCTTTTAAAGGCAAATAAATTTTTATTTTTAATCATCCTTTTCGCGTTCGGTGACGAAGAGAGTATCATTTTAATAACCTTAAAATTTAATTAAGGGAAAGTGTCATTTTCAATATTAACCAATGAAATAAGAAGAATAATTTAAAAGAAAGTGTAAATTTCAAAACTAATCTTAATTAGGGTAAATTTTGAAATTTACATATATGTTAGTCTATTTTAAAACAGTTACTCATTTTAAAGACAAATACATAAATAGACTAATCCTCTTATCTGAAGGCGAAGGGAATATATATTAAGTCGAGTGAAGTATGAAAAAAATAAGTTAAATGCATATTTCTTTGATTGTTATTAAGGATTTAATTAAGATAATTGATATTTTTAGAGTTGGATATGTCTATCGCATAATATATGCATTGCAATAAAGTTTTTAGAATCGGACCGTTCATCAAATTGAATAAGGTATCGGATGGATGGATCACTGGTCAAACTAGTGGTCGAACCGTTATTAACTCAGTGACGTCATTAATATATAAAAATATATATTATTAGTAATTAATAATTTTTTTTTAAATATCTCATTTTTTATGAATTAAAACATAATAAAAATGAGTTACAGTATTAATAAAAGTGATTAATTTTAATATTAAAATCTTTTTAATTGGTAAAAATAAATAAATTTAAAAATCGGGTCAACTAGGTTAATTAACCAGGTTTACCGATTGGATCACCGGTTGGACCAATGGTCAACAGGCTAACCCGATTTTTGACCAAAATTGAGTCATTGGTCCAAATCGAATCAGAAGACGAACAAATTTTAATTTTTGTCGGTTCGACCACCGATTTAGTCCAAATTTTAAAACATTGCATTGGAGTATTGCACAATTACATTATGTGCATAATATATTACAAAGTTGTATTAGATGGGTATTTTCGATGTTTGAAATATTCTCCCTTAATTAATAATAAAAACTTTAAAAAAAATCCTTTAAAGATAAAGTTTTGTATTTATTTAAAGATAAAATGAGTGCCAAATATATAGAGAGAGATTTTGGTCAGAAGAAGAAGAAGTCGGTCATGGGCCATGCATGGCAGAATTTAGACTCTGGGATAGTGTTTGAATAAGAGAATAAGAGAATGAGATAAAATATTAAGGCGTCAGGTGGGTACAGTTAATACATACATGCAAAGGAGGTTTGATATATATATATATATATATATATATATAGATATATCCATAAGAATCGATTGTTGGGAGCGATTTTTTTATACAACTGTAGCGCTTATAAAAAAAAACACTAAGTGACAATTAAGTTGTGGCTAAATTTAAAAAAAGTTGCTTTCCAATTTGTGGATGGAAAAGTATATATATATATATATTAATTATCCGTGCTTAAAGGCATGACGTAATAAAATTATCTTTCTCTTTGTTTCAACAATCCCACTTTTATTTTATTTTTCTCCTCATTCCTCTAATCCTCTCCCATCATCCTTTCCCGCCAAAATCAATTCGAATAAATTTGAACCACTTTTGTAGTTTCCTACCCAAATTCAAAATAGGTGATCGATTTATTTTTAACGTTGTAAAAAAGTGTCTATCCTTACAATAAATTTTAATTGTCCATCCGGATATCTAATGACTTATATTGCTTTTATCCGCAGTTTAATTTTTAGTATTCCGCAGTTTAATTCTGCGGACGAGACAAATGACCTAAATGCCCCTTCTTATAAAAATCTCTCGTCCGCAATATTAATTTGCGGACGTTAACTCCTATCGAGAAATAAACTACTATCCGCAGTATTAAACTGTGAATTCTAGAAATCGTAATATATATTTTTTGTCATGTGTATTTTTCATCATCCCAAATGAGTTGAATATGTAACTAGCAAGAATATGCATGAGATAGAGATGATTTTTAGCTTTAATAAGTTATATATATTTTTGGATCTCATCTCATTTTTACATTACCGATTTGAGACGAGTATAGTTCAATTTAGTGCTATTAAATTTTATATTTGTTCATGGGTATTATTTTTATCGTCACAAGATAAGATGATTAATCTACAACACTAATATCCAAAAAAATAGAAGACTAATAACATTAAAGTGAGCTCTTCTCGTCTAAAGTACTTGTCTACAGTTTAATACCGCGGACGATGATTTATTATTAAAACGGTGCCGTTTTTAATAAAAGCATTCGTTCAGGTATCATTTTGGGGGTCTTAGAATCCGCAGTTTAATACTGCGGACGATAGTTTATTTCTCGATAGGAGTTAGCGTCCGCTTTAATACTGCGGACGAGAGACTTTCACAAGGAGGGCCATTTAGGTCATTTGTCTTGTTCACATGATTAAATTGCAGAATATTGTAAATTAAACTGCGAATATGAGCAATATAAGTCTTAGATATTTAGATGGATGATCGAAATTTATTATAAAGATAGACACTTTTTTATAACATTATAAATGGACCGATCCCCATATATATATATATATATATATATATATATATATATATATATATATATATATATATATATAACTTATATTAATTGATTGTAAACGATGGCTACTTGTGCATTGTAAAATTATAAAGTTTGACTGTCAATATTTAGAGGCACATGATCAATACGGATTTCAGTTAAAAAAAATTGTATTTTTAAATTTTGACTGCCAAATTTTAAAATAAAGAATATAAAACCTGATAATTATATAAGATTTTAAAATCACGGTTTACTTTGAATCTATCCCTCTACTTGGGGATACATATTTTTTTAATCCCTCTATTTTAGGTTAACTTACAATTATATCACTTAATTTTTTTTTATAATCAACTCACTATACTTTATTTTGCTAATAAAAATTTAAATTTTCGTCAGCGGAATTAAGTTTTTGAACGGAATTGTGACGTAAAAAAAAAAAAATTTATTAAATCCTAGTCATTACACACATAAGCTATAGCCCCACCTATAAAAAACAAGTATACCCATGCCCACCTGACCCGATCCGACCCAACTACCATAATAATAATAATAATTTTTTATTTTTATTTTTTCTTTTATTATTTACAAGTACTCTAAAAAAATACATATATTTTGTTATAAAGTCTCTAAGAAGTTATAAATATGTACATATATAAAGTTTTTGAAAAGATTTTTAATTTTAGCATATTTATAATTTTATGTTTTATACTTTCTTTAATTATATTTTCTAATAATTACATAAAAACTCAGTTGATATTAATTATAAAAATAATTAAATATATTTTTTCATTTATGTTATTGTATTTTATATTTTGCACAGCGTAACAAAAAATTAACTTAAAATTCAAAAAATACTACATTACCTAAAGACTATTTGCAACCTAAAATAACTTACGACCAGACATAATAATTATCATAATTCATCACACCACCATAATAATTAATTTTTATTTAAAAATAGATATCTAGAAAAATCTTAACATGTCTACAAAACTTACATTAATCATTAATAATAATTATCATAATTTATTATACCATAATAATAATAATAATAATAATTATTATTATTATTATTGTTGTTTTTATTGTTATTATTATTATTATTATTATTATTATTATTACCATGCCGTTTGGTTCTCTCTGAGTAATTCTGATCATCTGATGGTGCATGCAGGGAAAAATGGGATGTCACTCTGCCAGTTGGGTCAGATATATATAGAACAGTTTGTAATATCATAGGCTTGTAGATTAGCTAGTAGGTATAAGGGATGAGTGACGCAAGAAGACTTTCACCGTATCGCGTGCTTGGAAGCGTGTGAATTAGGTTTTTCCTAAATTTTAACTCACTCTTTGGACTTTTCCTTTCCTTTCATGTATTCTTCCATTTGTAGTATTTTTCTTCTTTCCCTCCCCTAATGGTATTCATGGTATATGTTGGAATATGATTTAAAGGGTACAAGAGATTTGGGTGATTCACGTCACGTGGCAGAATGTTACAATTGAGAGTTTGATGTTTTAAAGGGGTTATAGTCTGAGTTGACTAATAATTTCTATGTCTTATTTATAAAGAAATTGAATCTTATTCAATTATGAGACTTATAATTATAAGAAATTTTTATATTACGTTTAGATTGAAGGAATGAAATAGATATTGGAATGATTCATTCCATTCTAATAGTCAGGGACGGAGCTACATGGTTGTTGGAGGCCACGCTTGCCAAGGTTTAAAATTTTGTAAGATTCATTTAAAGTTTAAAAATTTTATAAAACCATTTGTACATTTGGTTTGTTTTTGAATTTTTTGTAAGACTACTACCCCAAGTTTTGACATGTTTTAAAAGACTTTTTTTTTGCTATGTTTTATTATTTTTGTCAAAGCAAATTCTATTACTATATTATTTTTGTTTTAGTAAAAATATATTTTGTAATAGTGAAATTTTATTTTTTAGCGATGAATATATTTTATGATGTTAAAAATTTTTTGCCCCCCCCAAAGAACAAATCCTGGCTCCGTCCCTGCTAATAGTAACGAGTTATCACAAGATCTCTCTTCCCCAAGACCCTCATGGCTCAATGATAAAAAAAATTACTCATAAGGCTTTAGACATGAAATCTGGGGCAAAAATGTTAAATTTAAGTCGAAATAGTAAACAAGAATAATGGTTCAATCAATTCCAATCGCAACCAAACACAATTTTTTTCATTACATAGGAAGAAGTCATTCAATTCCCACCTTTATTACTTCAATCCAAACGTAGTATTAACTTAGAACTTCTATTGGATTTGGGGGGGTTTGAGATGGTATGATCAAGCTATAAATACATTGTTATAATCCTGATTTCAAGTACTTGCACATTATTTACTTTTACGCGCTAAAGTAATTACAAACTTTCATTGTTGACGTTTTATGGTCTGTACTTATTCTCACACCAGAGCTATCTCTCAACCGTCAAGTTTTTTGGTGTGATCGTTTGTTCATTGTGCAGGTTAAATTCGTCGTTTGGTGATTTGACGAGCGGACAAATTAATTGCAGCGTTAACATTGGCGCTAGAAGGATCAGGGCCTTGTTTTGGTATTACTTTTCACAATCATCAACCTAGTTTTAAGTTGAATAGATGACGGGTAAAAGAACGACGATTCTTGACCAGGAGAGGTCCTTAGTCAATCCGACGGAACAACAAGTCTACAGGTCCGTCAAAGATAGACTTAGACCCAACAACCCCACCGTGGTCCAAAAAAATCTGAGTCAGCTCCGATTCGACAAAAACTATTCTCCACAAGCCAAAAGGCTCTCGATCCCTACAACCTCAAGACAAATAATCAGTCCCGAACACATACTTTCCAAGATTAGGATCGGGGGCAAGAGGGGATGGACATGCGGGAATTAATAGATACACAAGATCCAATAGGCGAACGAGGCATTGGAGGCCCTACATCTCCAATAGGAAAAATGGGTCGCACAATTGGCTGAATTGGAGGGGGAATAAGAGGTTTCCTCGAGTTAGCGTGGGCATCGGGAGTCTACAAAATAGAGTTGGTCTAGATCCCACCGATCGGAAGACTGTCCTAAAGGAATGAACAAATGTAGGTCACACTCCCGGGATCCGAAGGAGGGACGAGTAAGGTCTGAGCATCACCAGCGGGTCGCTTCATTAGATTATATGAAGGATCAACGCGGGGGAAATCTTTGAATGGAATACTCGATTCCATCATGCAAAAGTTATGGAGTTGGAACAGAAGATATCGACGACGACAAAAGGTAAACTAGTTGTCGATTGACCCGAAGTCGCCGTTTATGCCAGAAATTAATCTAGTTTGGACCAATCTGACTAAAAAGATGCCACCATTGGAGACATATGATGGCACAAGTGACCCCTATGATCATACTCACATGTATGATCGTCTTATGCGCTAGTATGATCATTAAGATGATGCCCGTTGTTAAATGTTTGTCACCACTTTGAAGAAAGGGGCACGACTGTAGATGACGTCGTTTCTACCCAATTCCATCGGGTCTTGGTAAGGCCTTTGCTACAAATTCTATGATCACTTCGGTAGCAATAGGAGGAGGGAAAAATTAACAACTTCCCTTATGCAGATCAAACAATAGACGAACGAAAGTTTTAGTCAGTGTGTGAAAAGATTTAAATAGACGGTTGGTACCGTGATAGATCTTAATATACCATAGGCACTCGGGTTCTTTACCGTTAGGTTAGATATGAAAAAGTCGCAAAAGTTGCTAAAAGACATTATGTTTAATCCTCCGAAGGATCAATCCGAAGCGTATGATAGAGCGAAGAATTTTATTGCTATTAACGATGTTATATAAAGCCTTAAACCACAACCACGCATGATAGATCAGCCTTGGGATTGAGATCGGGATAAGAATTATGATCCTAGGACGGATACACAGTTGAAGAAGGAGGCCCACAACGGGTTTGCAATAAATGACCGACCTCTATTTTGAAATCGGAGTGTCAATAGGATCTATACTCCACTCAATATCGATCGGGCCAAGATCCTCAAGGAGATCAAAGACAAACCCTTCTTTCGAGCCATGCCCGATGAGCAGTACACCAAAAGGAGATCAGAGCTTGTTTTGCAAGTATCATCAAAACACAGGGTATTCGATTAAGGCATGTTAGCAGCTCAAAAATATGATTGAGAGGAACATCCAAAATGGGGAACTGGTGCATTACGTCCCTGGTCGGCAAGATTCGAATCGAAGATAAGGGAACGGTGGATGGGAACATCATAGGGATCAAAAAACTAATCGATACTTACCTGTTCGTTAGGTGGTGGATGTTATTATAGGAGGATCAGTGGGGAGTGTGACAGGAAAAAAGCGCCGAGGCTTATCTATTTTAATAGTGTTCGAATAACCAACTAGAAGGGAACGACCTTATCCAAACATGGTAATCTCTTTCTCTAATGAAGATTATCCATCTGATAAGGTGGAATCACATGAAGGAGCACCGATCATTATGGCACAGGCCGGGCTGGTTGATATGCAAATATTAATGATTAATAAAAGGTCTTCGGTGGATATCTAAAGTTATGTGTATCAAAAGTTGGATCTGGAAGGATGAAAGATGGAGGTTTGACATGAGGCTCCTTTGTACGGGCTTAGTAATGATCCAGTCAATGTGGTCGATATTATTGGGCTATTACTCACCTTCGGTACAACCGCCCAATAGGTACAGGTGAATGTTAAACTTTTTATAGTTAAAGTTGATTATGCCTATAATGTTATAGCAACACTAGTGACGTTGCATGCAGTGACATTTATATCCCCATTTCAAAATCAAGTTCCCTATTCCACATGGGGTCGATGAGGTGAATATGGACCTATATATTGCCCGTCGATGTTACCGAAGTATGTTGATATCGTCTGGGGTCGGGGTCAGTAAACAGTGTCAGTAAATTAAAATTGAAGTGGTACCTTTCACAAAAAGGGTTACCGAACATCTAGCTCTCCCCGCTGAGGAGACTGAAGATGTGGAGTTAATTTCGGGAAATTTAGCGAAGATAGTTAAAATTGGATCAGAACTGGGCTAGCCTCTTTGAATGGGTTTGGTGGATCACCTTCGGGTTTTTGCATATATTTCGCATATGTGTTTAGTGATATGCCTGATATCCATAAGTCAATGGTTTTACATCGCCTTAGTGTGGATCCTGCTAGAAATCATGTTCGATAGAAGAGGAGAATTTTTGCGCCCAAACTGCATAAAATTATTGATGATGAAGTAACCAAGTTATTGCTAGCTGATATCATCTTCGAGATTGATTACCCACAATGGTTGGCTAATGTGGTGTTGTGTGACGCCCCCAAATATTTGTATATACCACCCAATTTGAGTCATCAAAAACATAATATAAACACAAATTCTCCTACTTAATTTTTTTTGCAATAATGTATATAGTACGACAGTACTTGTGCCGCCCCTAAATTAGGGTCTACACCACCCAATTTGAGTTGCCAAAATCAATTATACGAAAATACATATACTTTAAGTTTCCAGTACAATTATTGTCATACTATATATTTTACGATGTATTGAGAACTACTACAACTACTAACTCGAACCATCACTTCATTCCCTTGCTCTCCCCGCTAGACCCAGATACACTCTTATTTCCTCACTATAAGAAAAAGAAATAATTCTGACGGAATATTACGTTGAAAATTTGGTCGGATATGCACACGTCGAAATTATGTCTGTCAAAAATTCGGCCATAAATAAAAAAACGTCAACGGAACAAATTCTAACTAATATTCCATCGGATTTCATATATTCTCAATGAAAGAGTTTCGGTCGGGATTAGTCCGTCGAGCTTAATACTGTCATGTGGCATCGCTGACTGGACTTAGGAGGCTTAATTCCAACGGAAACATAAAATTCTGTTGATAGTAAGGGGTTTTTTAAAAATATTTTTTATTTTAGCAATATCTAGGGTTTTAACCCACATTTTTGTACCTGCAAACCTGCTTTATCCCAACAACACATACAACATAACTATAACTATCCAACAATATATATATACAGTAATAACTTACTTATGTTCACATAAAAGTCCAATATGATTTACCAATGGCAACAATAATAAAAATAAACTAATTTACCATAAGATATACAAAAATGACATTAAATTACAATGTTTAAATTACAATACCTCAAACATCAACTAAACTACAAGAATTTAAATCGTATTAAGGTAAAATAAAGTAAATTAAGATGAATAAAATATGTACAAATCATCTATAAAACTAAGTCATGCTAATACTACTACCCCCGGTGTGAGGAGGATCATCATGTGGGCGTCGACGGTGCTGCTTTAGCGTATGAAAATCGTCAACATCGTCCCTCCGCTCATGATCGGCATTAGCAGCCTCCTTTGCATCGCCACCCTGCTCGAGATCGCCACCGTGTTGATATAATTAAAAATATAACTCATTAGTCTATATGACAAAATTAAAGATACAACTAAATGAAAATTAAATAACATGCAGAATAGTCAATTTAAAATGAATAGTATACCTAAGTAGTCAGCGACTGCCTCAAAATTGGCCCAAAAGAATCCGTGAGTATGGTAACCACCATCTGGACCACCTTATCACGTATCGCGACGAACTGCCCTGGAGGGATACCCCTACTCTTGGCGGTGGCCCCAGTTGCAATGTCCAGAGCAAGCTGGTAGACGCGAGCATGGCTGGACAAGGTCTGATGACGAAATATCGAATTCGTACCAAACCTCTTCAACACTGCCGCCATAACCCTCTAGAACATATCGTCGTTTAAGTCAGTGCCTGTATGTGATGGTCACACGAGTGCTCTCGGACGCAGACGTTGTCTAGAGCTTGTAAAAATAAATATAACATTAATAATAATATTCTTCACTTTATTCACAAACGAGAAATATACTAAAATTTATACCTCCAGGTAGTGTATAGGTTGGTATCATCGGCAATCCCAACACTCGATAACTGCTGGTAGTGCTACTGGGAGGATCCTAAGATGCGACCCAAAGAGCCATCTCCTTATCTTGAGATAAACTAATCTCGAGCGGAGGGATGGTGGAATCTAACGTCTCATAATCGCCCTTAGCAGTCTGTAACTATGTTATATGCTAGCCCAGAGCTTCTCAAACTGGTCTTATAATTTAATATATGTATACGTGAGTTAATTAAATCATCATATTAATTACGTAATATTAATAAATACCAATTATTATAAGTAGATGTATTACCTGTATAGTTAATGTTATGGGAGACATCGTCGATGACGAGGTTGACGCCTTTGGCGTATGTACTTTATGTATGTAAGATCCCGAAATTTATGAAATGAAAGTATTCAATTTTCTTATAATTATTATTTTATTTAGTAAATGATTAAATTGATAAAGGGTTAAAGTTAAGGGTGATATGTGAAATTTTTTGCAAAGTAAGCAAGTTGTCATAAAATATTCGTTTGGTCAGGGAATATTCTTTTTGTCGGGGAATATTCATACGACGGCATAATCATTGGTGGACCAGCAACGGAAGTATTGTCGGAGTTAGAAAATGACAAAAATAATTTTTATGAAAATAACGGCGAAAGTTTTACCGTTAAACTGTTGAAATACCCGGTGGTAAAAGTACATAAATACGCGTGATTGCATAGTAGCACACGGTATTGTACAGTATCTTTGATTATTGATGCTTACGTGAGAAGTAACTCAGTTATACTCAATTATTGCTACAGTAATTGTTGCACAATATCTCTCATATTATTGATTCAATTATTGTCACAGTATCATCTGCATAATATTTTATATTACTAAATCAATAATTGAGACGATAAAATTATTCATATTATTATTTGCATTATTGACGATGTCTAGAAAGTCCTGTCGAGGAAAGGGGTTTGGTCACCTAATTGCACGACAATAGGTAGAAATCCTTATCGGAAAGCCCCCTCTTTCCTGGGAATGATCTGGTTGTTAAATATTGTGAGTTATAATATTAATGATGAATAAGTTCGTGTTGATTAAAGATGAAATTGATATTTTCATTGTGTTGAGATTATTAGTGTTAGTGAAAATCGACATCTATTCCGATAATAATTGATGTCTGGAGGTTATATTGACCAATCGGGTAATTAATCGAATAAATGAGCAATTAATTGCTATTAATTCATATGCTTATAACTATTTTTCACATGTATGTACTATTGATTCACATGCATGTACTATTAGGGGAGGTGGTGTAAGATTGGTAATACTTGCATGTCTAAATTAAAAATGGAGGTATAGATGAATGTACTATACTGTAACTATTTTTTCACATATATGGAACTATTAATTCACATGAATGTACTATTGATTCACATGCATGTACTATTAGGGGAGGTGGTGCAAGTTTGATAATACTTACATGACTAAATTAAAAATACAGAAAAATATGAAGGTACTATACTATAATAATTCGAGCCCCAAAACGTGCAATTATCGAAACTATATTTTTTTATAAATAGAAGCTCATTCTTCTTTCATTCTCACCAATTCACTAAGACTCATAAGAGCAATTATAGAGAGAGAAGCTATTGAGAGAAAGAAGAAGAGTATTCTTCTACTTCACTATTCCAGTATCCAGTCTTTTTATAAGGTAAGAGATGTTATTTATTTCTTATTCGTAAGGGATATTATTTTTGTTCAGTATTCGTAAGAAATAATATTTTCTTCCATACTATGTAATATGTGAGTAATATTATTTCATTTCGTATTCCTAATTCTACACTCATTCTATTAAAGTATTGTTTCTATACTTCGTGAAATTAGTAGAATAACCTTGACATTTGCGCTTCATCTAGTACCTTTTCATGAAAATATTATTTTGAGCATTCTTGATAATTATTGATCTTTAATGCCGGAATACTATTCATAGAGTACTATTCACAAAGTACTATTCACTAGTACTATTCATAAAGTACTATTCACAAAGCACTATTCACGAGTACTATTCACAAAGTACTATTCATGGGGTACTATTCCCGAAGTACTATTCACTTAGGTACTATTCACTCAGAGTACTATTCATGATAAAAATTGATTTTTTTTTGTCCAAATCATTTTTGATACAAAATTATTCTTGAATTTTACTCCACAAAGCAGTATCATATTGATAATTTGAATATTATTGAATTATGGATAAATTAAATTATAAAATATTTAATATTTATCCTTGCTCTCATTTAATTGAATTCATATATCTTTGTCATCATCCTCATGTTTTTATTATGATAAAAGTCATCTTTGTCCCGTAATGCAAAGATGGACTGTTGATGGGTATGATTATGACCAGGGATCATTCGGTATAATCATGACCCGTAATGTTACAAATGATGTGGTAAAAGTCCTCATTAGCAGTAGTGCATTGATGGGATGATTATTGGTATGATCATGACCATGCGTTCTCTTGCCGAGGGTGCAAAGATGAATTATTGTTTGGCATGATCATGACCATTGATGAAAACACGAATATCCTTGGCCCATAGTGCATGGATAATTCGTGGTCGTGATACTAATGAATATCCTTGGCCCGTAGTGCATGGATAATTCAGTGATGTGGGTTAATTATTGAGCTAAGTCTCAGCGATGAAATATTAATTCATGGATGTGATAATAATGAATATCCTTGGCCCGTAGTGCATGGATAATTCATGGATGTGATACTAACGAATATTCTTGGTCGTAATGCAAGGATAATTCAGTGATGTGGATTATTTATCTGAGTCTCAGCGATAAAATATTGATAATAAACTTTTAATTCGTAGAAGATAGTAGATATCATGCTCTACTTGACTCTTCTAAAATACAGTTGCATGTCTTTGGCCTGTAGTGCAAAGATGAACTGTTAATGAATACCTTTGGCCCGTAGTGCAAAGATGAATTTATTAGTATGATTATGAACAGGAACTGTGATTTGGTATAACCACGATCTTTGATGTTTCAGGTAAAGACAAGTGATAAAAATTATCTTCGTCCTGGATGAGAAGATGAATTTAGAACTACAATTATGATTATGAGTTATTCACATGATTGTGGACAAGAACTGTTGATTGATGTTACAGGGTTAAAACATTGTTGGTGGACTTTTAACAAAGAGAAGATAATAAACTTTATGGTCTATTTGACTCTTCTAATGGATTGCTCGTTCCGCTGCAACTATGGTTGAAAAGTTTTATCATTTACCATATGTTCTATATCTTTGATTCATTATTGATGAAGGCTATTGATAATTTAATTATCTTTAGTCATGATATTCTTTATTGGGCTAGTTGTGCTCACCCTTTTGTTTCACAATTCCTTTAAGGTAATAAGAGTTTAGCTGGGTAGAGCGAGGGTAATAGGGGAATAGAACGGTGGTCGATAGCTGTTGAGGTTTCCGCTAAAACAGTATGAAAATAACTTTATTGAGAATTTTAGATAAGTGTGTCGTATTTTATACGTCATTTAACCGTTGATTTTGGTGAACCGAATATGGTGAGGTGAACCCAACTTTGGAAGGGTGTTTTGCCACTATCATACAAGATGTCTAATGACCTACGACTTCGTGTTATCATAAGACATGGTTGTGCACATCCACTTACTGATTATATCTACGAGCACTACCTATATAATCTTTGAGTTTGGTTGAAATATAATTCTCAATTGGAGGCAATGGAGATAATTATATGTCAAGAGAAGACTCACCATTGGAAAGAATATGATAGCAATCTTCTCGTTTTTCTTTGGGGTCTATTGGGTCAACCAAGGATAATTCTCGAGTTATATGATATCTATTATAACTTAGATGCATGGCCTCTTTTGTACGAAGGTTTCCTTCAGTATTTTCCAAAGATTTTAATTTATAAAACAATTATTGATTGTACCTTTATGTAAGGTATCCTTTGTGAAGTGCTATATCAAGTAAAGGGATAAAGAGTCACGATTGGTATCCCAAGATATGTATTGTCAGTACATGCATTTGCAGGTTGTATAAGAAAGTTTATAGTCGGGAAACGAAGTGATGGTCCGAGATAGTGGCTATAGTAGTCCTCACTATTCTATGAAATAGTGTATCAATAATTATAATGAGGACTCCATTTGAGTTTGAATATTGTGTAGAAGACAATATTCGTGTAAAAACTCTCAGCTACACTTTTGTCGTATTGTATAAAATAAGTTTGTATTTGATTCTGTATCGTGTATATGGAGACTCAGAATGTGTGATGTATACCTATTTTGGGGGCGTCATAAATGGTATCAGAGCTTAGGGATATGGTCGCTGACGGAGATATGAGTCTAAAACTAAGAGGAGAGAGACGATTAATATACTTCGCTAGTGTGTGACTTACCTAAGTTGATTATTTTTTTTACTTGATAAGTTGACAAATTGTGATATGTCAATTAACCTTTGTTTTGAAGATATATTCTAGAATGATATCTGAAATACAGGAGATGAACAATGGGAAAATCATAATACAGAGGAAATAACCGGGAAGGTACAATCCGAAAAGAAAGCAAGGTATTCTCATCTCTTCGAACTACCAGGTACGTAAATTTTGAGGGCAAAATTTCATATGTAGGTGAGATTGTAAGATCCCGAATTTTATGAAATGAAAGTATTCAATTTTCTTATAATTATTATTTTATTTAGTAAATGGTTAAAGTGATAAAGGGTTAAAGTTAAGGGTGATATATGAATTTTTTTGCAAAGTAAGTAAGTTGTCATAAAATATTCGTTTGGTCGGGGAGTATTCTTTTTATCGGGGAATATTCGTACAACGGCACAATCATTGGTGGACCCGTAACGAAAGTATTGCCGGAGTTAGAAAATGACAAAAATAATTTTTATGAAAATTCACATATCACCCTTTGATCCGTAATGCAAAGATGGGCTATTGATGGGTATGATTATGACCAAGGGTCATTCGGTATAATCATGACCCATAATGTTACAAATAATGTGGTAAAAGTCCTCATTGGCCCGTAGTGCATTGATGGACAGTTATTGGTATGATCACGATCATACGTTCTCTTCGGCCAAGGGTACAAAGTTGAATTGTTGTTTGGCATGATCGTGACCATTGGTGAAAACACGTATATCCTTGGCCCGTAGTGCATGGATAATTAGTGGTCGTGATACTAATGAATATCCTTGGCCCGTAGTGCATGGATAATTCAGTAATGTGGGTTAATTATTGTGCTGAGTCTCAGCGATGAAATATTAATTCATGGATGTGATAATAATGAATATCCTTGGCTCGTAGTGCATGGATAATTCATGGATGTGATACTAACAAATATCATTGGTCGTAATGCATGGATAATTCGGTGATGTGGATTATTTAGCTGAGTCTCAGTGATAAAGTATTTATAATAAACTTTTAATTCGTAGAAGATAGTAGATATCATGCTCTACTTGACTCTTCTAAAATACATCTGCATGTCTTTGGCCTGTAGTGTAAAGATGAACTGTTAATGAATATCTTTGGCCCGTAGTGTAAATGTGGCGCATAGAACCTGTAAGACCCCAACTTTTATGAATAAAGTGAATTTTCTATAAATATCATTTTTTAATATTATGGAGTGAATTTAATATAATGTTATAGTTGTGGGTAATATTTATAAAGTTTGCAAAGTATGCATGTAATAACCGTGAATTTTAAGTCACCATGTATGTATGTACATTTTTTTTTACTTTGTGTTATATATGGATACATACATTTATGGATTTCATTAAAAATGAAAGCCTTGTGACCTAATTATACATTAGGTAAGGATATTAAATAACCTAAGGGTTATGGTAACACGAAAAAGTTAGTATTTTATATGTATACTAACTTAAGTGGGTAAACTTAGTATTTCAAGTGACTAATAATTTTAAACCTAATTCTTGTAAATCTAATTAGGTTATGAGATAAAATCATATGTATAAGTAATTAAACTTCATATGATTGGAGATGAAAGCCCTAAATTATCAAATTGGGTAACATTATTAAAATTGTTGGACTATGTTTTTATCTAGCCCAAATCAATTAAAAGAAAAGCCCAAGGAAAATAAAATGTAATCCAATACTTAGCCCACTTGATTGGGGGTATTCTAGACATTTGATTAATCAAAATTGGGCATTTAAAATAAAAAGATAAATGGTGGATATTATGAGGATCCTAAGTGGATTAATTAATCTAGCTTGTCCATTAGTAGACATGATTAAACATAAGGACAATGTTGTAAGGCTCCCATTGGTTGCCACTCCATTATGCACATTTAATCATGTTTAACCTAAGGTAAGTAATAATACAAAGTGTTTTACCTAATGGGCAACAAAATGATTGTGGGAGAATTAATAATGAATTGCCCATTACATTTTGAATGCACATCTCATTCTTCCAACACTTCATTCAGTATTCCAACATTTCATTTTCTCTCCATCTTCTTCATCTTCTTCTTCTATCTCTTGCTCCCCAAGCTAGCCAACTTCAAAAGAGAGAAAAGAAAGAGAGAATTTCATCCATAGAAAAAAAAAATATAGGAGTGCTAGTTGTTTATGCCCCTAAGTTTATTAGTTACTTTGGAAAATCAAGGAAGGTAGCCACTAAGTCAAGGTATAATGTACCTTCATCTTCTTCTCTTACCTTGTTTTGATAGCTTGAGTTTTGATGGGGTTATGTACAACTACTCAAGATACACTAGTTATACATACCATCATGCATGGAACTAAGTATCTTGAGTGTTGGATCTAAGGCTTAGAGGAAGAAAATGAGCATATGTTCTCCAAGGGTGAAAACTCTTGTTTTTCTTCCACTAAATCTTGTGTAACTCAAGTTCTACAACTTGGAATTATGATCCGTCGAAGGGGGTGCTAGATACATGAGTTATCTAGTAAACCCAAGTGGTAGATCACAAATCTAGTAAGTTTTGAAACCTTTAAGATTATTTTTCCAAAAACAGTCCACTTTATATGCTAAAGCTTTGAAACTCTAAATCAGCTACTGACTTGTTTTTCATGAGGCTGTTTCGGTCAGTTCCTTGTCTTGTAAAAATCTGGAAAAATATTACAGAGGTACCTTATGAAGTTATCTACGCGTAGGAAAAAGAACGGACACGTTTCGAGTTATATATTGTGCGTAATGACTATTTCCGTAAAGGACTCCATAAATATTATCCTACGAATATCTCACTGTGTATACACTGGAAAATTCCAAAATTTGTACAGTAGCTTCATATATGTTAAGAGAGCATACCCTGAAAATTTCAGATTTTTCTGAGTAAAACTCAATTTATGAAAAATAGAGCAAGATCCGAGTGTTTTGGACACTCTAAAAATAGTAAATCATTTTCTAAAATTCTAGAAAAATTAGAGGATCATTGTTGGTTCATATTCTGTTAAAATCCAGAAGCTAAGAATTTTTGGAATCAGTTTGCTATTTTTCCTAAAAATAATTAGGTTATGAATAAAAGGAAATAAATAGTTAAATGATGCCTTTAATGAGAAAAATATGATTTTATGCTTGAATGCTCATAATATATTATATCATGACTATCTTAGGGCATTTTGGTAATTTATAATAATAAATATTACTTATGACCTTTTATGGATATTAAATAAGAGGTTATTAAAGGATGAACAATTAGAATAAATTGTTTATTAATTTAATAAATCATTGGAATATTATTATAATACTAATAATATTATAATATGATGTTGTTATGTAAATAAAAATATTAGATTAGAGTATTATTATTAAATAATAATATTCGAGATTAAATAAAATATTATTAAATGATTAATAATATTAGTAAGTGAATAAAATATTATTAAATGATTAATAATATTAGTAAGTGAATAAAATATTATTAAATGATTAATAATATTAGTAAAGGGATAAAATATTATTAAATAATTAATAATATTAGTAAGTGAATAAAATGTTGGTAAATGATTTAAAGTATTATTAGTGAACCAATAATACTAGAAGGTGAATTAATATTATCTAAGTTAATAATATTATGTGAATTAAAGGTAGTCGTTAATTAATAATAACACTATCTAGGCATGATAATGTTTATAAGAACTTATTGTAATGTATGATATCTATGTGATTACATAATACGATGTTATGCATTGACTAATTGAAAGACTAATTATAGGTCTCTCAAAGGAAGATAATTTAACTACATAGTGGATAGAAATTTATTTCGTAGGCTGTAAACCTACGATCGAGGCAAGTTTCTAACTCAACTTGAGTTATTATTTTCAAAGCATATTAGTGAATAATTATTGATGATTATTCACGTCTTTATTGATTATTGAAATTGCGCACTTTTGTGCAATTGAATTAGATTCTCGCCATCGGCGTGAATTAAATTAAAGTTCTTCATTTATGAACTGTTTATGGGATAGATCTATGCTAATTGTATCAATTTAGATCAAGCATGTCTAAATTTGTTAAATCAAATGGATTTTAAATAAGCTGTTCTTATTAATTGATATGGTAAGAACTCTTGGTCGAGAAATGAACAAATTTGATTAAGGCATGATATCAATGTCGGATTATTAAGTGTTTATGCATAAATCACGGGGTATGAAAAGGTGATCCCTTGAATACCAAAACTTTTAAAAGGTCGATTTAAATCACTTGAGCACCTTGGCAAATGTTCATGGTTATTCAAAACCACTCGATTCATGTTATTCAATTATCGAATATTCAATTGTTGATTATTAATTCATGTTCCTTCACAATCTTATATTATTGTTGAACATTGAAGGCAATATTTCTTTCTAAGTCATGATATATATCCTTTGTCTTTATAAACTTGTGAAGCAAATTAGTTGCTTACTCTTGCTATATCATGACCTCTATTTTCAGTTAAGCCCTGAAGGATCTAATGCGAAGGACAAGGGCAAGGGCAAGATCCAGGAGTAATTTTAGAATGAATGTTAAATTAGTTATTATCTAATGGAATTTCTTGAGTAAACTATTTGTATTATAAATGGTGTATTTAAAGTTAAGGTTAGAGAGACCTTGGGACCATGTTTTGAGACTTTTGTATAATGAACAATGTATGTTTATTATTTTGAAATAGTTATAGAATGCTTATGATGATGATAGGATCGTGAGCACTGAATCTGAGGTTAGAGAACCTGGATTTGGGGGCGTCACAATGCAAGTTGTTATATTATATTCGATTGGTCAGGGAATATTCATTTTAACAGGGAATATTTATACGACGGCACAATCATTGGTGGACCCCACAACGGAACTATTGTCGGATTGAGAAAACGGCAAAAATATCTTTTTATAAAAATAACGACGAAAGTTTTACCGTTAACTGTTAAAACACCCGATGTTAAAAGTACAGTAATATGCGTGGTTGCACAGTAGCACATGGTATTGATTATTGATGCTTACGTGAGAAGTCACTAAGTTTTGTTCAATTATTGCTACAGTAATTACTGCATAATATCTCACGTTATTTGATTTAATTATTGTCGATATTTTATATATTAGTAAATCAATAATTAAGACGACAAAGTTATTCATATTATTATTTACAATATTGACAATGTCTAGAAGTTCTGTCAAAGAGAGGTTTGGTCACCTAAATGTGCGCCAATAGGGAAAAATCCTTATTGGAAAGCCCCCTCTTTCCTAGGAACGACCTGGTTGTTAAATATTGCGAATTATAATAATGAAAATAAATGTTGTTAAAAATATTGAGGGGATTTTTATGAAGTATTTGTTATAAATTGGCTTATTATATGGACCCCCATTTACCCATTTTTCAAATAATCGGTAGAAAGTTATAATAAGAGGTGGGGGGCCCAGATTGGGACCCACGTTTGAAAGTAAAGTCAGGGGTGTGGGGAAGGGAAATGGAATGGTCGGGAGGGAGTAATAAAGTTATTATTATTATTATTATTATTATTATTATTATTATTATTATTATATATTATAATAAGTTTTATTTTTTTTATGAAAAATAGAATATATTATATTTTATTAACAATTTAGAAAATCAGACAATTTTTAGCGCCCGTGAATTGAATTCGTATAAAAGTACTGTGCGTCCGTGATTTTTATTTTCAAATAGTATCCTTCTATTCTCCTATAAATAGGATGCTTAGTTAGAATTGAAAATCACACCAGAATCAGAGAATTCTTCTTCTATAATATTGAGCATATTTCTTTCAAGTTTTAGAAATCTTTGAGCATAGAAAACACTGAAAGTTTTCTTCAAGAATATCCTCGCTATACCAGTTGGAATACTCTTCTTTTCAAGGTAAGGGATGTTATTATTATTCAATATTCGTATGGAATAATATTTTCTTCCATACTCTGTAGTATGAGTAATATTTTTTCGTTTCAGATTTCGAATTCTATACTCATTTTGTTAAAGTTTTGACTTCTATACTCCATGAAATTAGTAGAATATCCTTGATATTTGCGCTTCATCCAGTATCTTTTCATGGAAATATTATTCTGAGCATTCTTCATAAGTTTTAACTTTTTCATGCCGGGGTATTATTCACGAGGTTACTATTCCCAAAGTTACTATTCACGGGTACTATTCACTTGGTTACTATTCACCCAGGGTACTATTTATGATAAAAAAATTGACAATATTATTGTTGAATTTTACTCCACAAAGCAGTATCATGTTGATAATTTGGACGTTATTGATTTCTGGATAAATTAAATTATAAATCTTTAAAAATTTATCCTTGAACTTGTTTTATTGAATTCTTATATCGTTGTCATCATCCTCATGTTTATATTATGTTAAAAGTCATATGTGGCCTATAGTGCATAGATGGACTTAGTATGATTATGACTAGGGATTATTCGGTATAATCATGACCGTAATATTACAAATGATGTGGTAAAAGTCTTCATTGGCCCGTAGTGCATTGATGGACAATTGTTGGCATGATCATGACCATTGATGAATAAACGAATATCATTGGCCTGTAGTGCATGGAAAATTTGTGGTCGTGATACTAAAAAATACCTTTGGCCGTAGTGCAAGGGTGTTTCGATGATGTGGATTATTTATTAAACTGAGTCTCAGCGATAAAAATGATGAAAAACCTTTTAAATCATAGAAGATAGTAGATTTTATGCTCTACTTGACTCTTCTAATGGATTGTTTGTTACATTATGATTAAACTTGATGTTTGTTATATTTTATCAGTTTAACACTGTTAAAGGCTAACGATAAATTATTATGCATTATCTTAGTCATAATGTTTCTTACTGGGCTAGTTGAGCTCACCCTATTGCTTTCATTGTTCTCTTGAAATGAGAGCGTGGAAAGGACTAGTCGGGGAGCGGAGTGAGCGGTCGAGATGATAGCATTAGTAGTCCTCACTATTCTATGAAATAGTGTGATAATAAATGTATTGAGGACTCCATTTGATTTGAATACTGTCAAGAAGACAATATTTGTATTAAAACTCTCAATTTATGTTTTGTCATATTTTACACAACTGTTGTATTATTAAGTTGTATTTGAATTTTGTACCATGTATTTGGCGACTCAAGATGGGTGATGTATACCTATTTTGGGGCGTCACAGTTGATATCAAAGCTTAGGGATATGATCCCTAGCTGAGATGTGAGACAAGACCTAGGAGGGGAGAGACGGGAAATTTCTTCGCTAGTATAACCTACCTAAGTTTATTTGGTATTTAAATGGTAGGTCAGAATATAGGGATAATATGTGGCATGTCAATTAACCCTTGTTTCGTGGCAGTGTTTGAAAATGACATCCGAGAATGTTGAGAATAGCAATGGAGCACAGGAGACCGTTAAGTCACCACAGATCAACACCTAGGATAATATGCATCAGGAATGCAATAATCCTCAGGTGAACAACAACACTTACCAAATGATAAACAATGGGATGCTCAGAGGCTTTATGCAATTCATGTAACATCAGGCAAGAACAACTCCTGTCCAAAATGCAGGTGGAAATACTGGAAACTCTCGGACGGTCACCGCTAAGCAGTTCAAGGAGCTGGGACCACCGGAGTTTATTGGAGAGCCAAAACCACTTAAGGCGGAGACGTGGATAAAGCAAATCACCAAGATATTTGATGTCTTGGGATGCTCCGAGGAGTAAAAGGTTCCCTTTGCCACCTTTATGTTACGAGGGAGAGATGATTTTGGTGGGAATCGTAAAAGCGTACCGACTGTTTTGACTCAAAATGTCTTGGGAGAAGTTCCAAGAGCTGTTCAACGACAAGTAATTTCCGAAAGTATTCGTCACATGAAAGAGGTAGAGTTCATCAAGTTGGAGCAAAATAATATGATGAGTGTAGTAAGAAGAAGCCAAGTTTGCCGAGTTGTCCGGTTTGCATCCCACTTGGTTGATAATGAGGAGAGAATGAGCGGATGTTTCTAAGAGGTTTGAAACCCGATATATCGTCAATATCTAATTTCTCATAAGCGTGTTTGTATTGAGATGTTGTAAATATGATTTCTCGATTATTGGAGTAGCGATAACGAGTCAACCCAACCAAGAGAAAAGCAAATGGCAAAATGATAATACCGGTGCAAGTACTTGATCGTTTAAGCGGTGACAACAAACGTGGAGACAATAAAAATGGACATTTCAAGAAAAGAAGATTCAACAATGATGGAAAGACGTCATCACCAGCACCCATTTAAGGAAGGAGAACGACCACCTATCATATGCTTCAAATGCGAAGGGGAGGGATACATCAGTCCAAACTGTGCGGAGCAGTCCAAAATGTGTTACAATTATGGAAGAGAAGGTCACCTAGATAGATTTTGTCGTACTGGTAAGCCAAGTCCAATTGGAACGGTGACACCAAATTTCGTCCCAGACAAGTCAAAACCAGTAGTTCAAGGGAGAGCGTTTGTTGTGACCTCCCAAAAAGCAAGGAACCCGAATGAGGTCATCACGGGTAAGCTTATCATAAACTCTAGCGAAGTATATACCTTATTTGATACCGGTTCTACCCATTGTTTTATTTCTCCTACTTACGCTCAACGTTTAAATTTAACTCCGGAGAATTTAGACTTTGATTTATCTATTAAAACTCCGTTGGGAGAAACCTTCATTACATCCACTGTTTATAAGTCTTATTTGGTTAAAATCGGTACCCTCACATTACTTGTCGATCTTATTTCCTTAAAAATACTTGCATTTGACGTAATTCTAGGGATTGATTGGTTAACTACTCATCATGCAAAAATTGATTGTCAGAGACCTTCCTCTAAATACTTGGCTTTATGACATGGATGACGAAATTGACGGAGAACCCAAACCAAATATGCAACTAGATGAGCCACAAGATATCGAAATTGTGGAGACAATTGGGGATAATGAAATAGAGGTCGATGAATATCTAAATGGGTCTCCACCAAAGATTAAAGAGTCAGTCAGATTTGCAAAAGCATGCCCACTTGGTAGTTATGTTGTCGGCGAAGCTCTTGATGATAAAAGAGAGAGTATAATTTTGAATCTATGGTGGGACGAGACAGAGAAGATAGACGAAGAGCCCATTGTGTGTGACAAGCTTACATGCCCCAAAGTGATCACATACACAATGGAGAAAATACCTAGTTGTGGGACGTTCTTGATTGAGATCATACCAAATCAGAGTATGCTAGGTGACTTTAAAGCAATGACTATCACAATTGGGAACCTTCCAAAAGCTATATTATTTCCGATGGATGGAGGGTTTCTCAATTATCGAAAGAGGAATTGGATAGAGAATTGAAGAAGTCAGGCTGAGACTATAAAACAAGCGCTTATTGGGAGGCTACCCAAGTTTAATTATTATTTTTTATTTTTAATTTTTATATTAGTAGTTTTGAATTTGCATTTATTTAGAATTTAATAAAATTATTTCTATCATGGTTTACAGGTTATTTAAGTCAAATTCAAGTGTTGTGCCCAATTTGTTCCATGTGCCTAGCCTATTCTCCAAACTTAGCGGACAAGGAGGAAGATTGTTATATTTTCAGGGAAGTCCTCTGCTTTACTTTTTTCTATTTCAGCCATTGAGGACAATGTCTAGTTTAAGTTTGGGGGCATTTTAGTGTCATAATGCATATAGTTAATTATTTGCATTATAGTTCGTTATTTTTATGTGTTAGCATTGTGTTTTTTTTAGGTTGCATATAATACATGGTAGTTAATTGCATATGCATACATAGGTTACATTAGTATGTGTTCATGTAGTATAATTGCATATATATATATATTGCATGAATCTGTGCGATCGGTTGGTGTGGTCTTAGCTCGGCCTATGATAAGATTAGTATTAATTGTTAATTTGAACAGTGTTGATAATTGATGATGAGTTCTAATTTTAAACATGAAGAAAATATGAGCCTGTCTGAAACTTATGTAATCGGTTAGCACTTAAAGTTTAACTGTTTTAATCCACTTGGTTAAAGGGTTTCATAATTTGTTTCTGAGGGAAAATCTTGGTCAAAATTTAAGGAAATTAGTGAACTGGCGGTAAAGGTTAGAATGACGTAAAAGCTTGAGTTTGGGGGAATTTCTGGGGTATATATATACAAAATGAAAAAAAAAGAAAAAAAATTAGAAAATCTAAAAAAGAAAAAAGAAAAAAAAGTGAATAAATATCGTGGCATGCTTGTCTAGTTTTGTGGCCTTTGTTACTTGATTAAGTAAGCCCGAGAGGATTATCTTTACACCTAGCGCCCTAAGGTCTTAATGGTCTGGGAGTCGTTGGTCGAAAGCTCATTAAGGTATCATTGAAAAGCCTAAGGGAATAAGACATTGCACGGCTATGAGAAAAATAAAAAAAATGAATAAAACACGAGAAAGAACAAAAAATGCCCTCGTGGTTGAATAAAAGTATAAATAAATCTTGTATTTACCATTAGACTTGGTTATTGCTTAGTTTTAACAGGAGTTATCATATTCACAAAAGTAATTGAATTGGAACTGAAATTTTCCTTCTAAGAAGTTTGTTATGTGATTTTCTTGATATGTGGTTGGTTAGAATGGTTAACAAGCACACACACACAACATGGGAGATGACATGTTTGGATTGACTAACTGGTTAGAGTTATGGACTTTGACTTGTTGCGATATATTGTTTGAGTATCATTGGTATCTTTGAGGCCTGTTGCTATATATCATACTGATTTATTACTGGATTTGTAGGTATATTAGGAAGTAGATCATCCATATGCATTCATGTAGTTGAGTTACGTTGTTTATTTTTAGTTCTTTTGTATTTTTGCTTGAGGACAAACAAACGTTTAAGTTTGGGGGTATTTGATGAGTGAGTTTTATATCCATGAATTGAGTGCATTTGATCTTAATCTTTTGGAAGTTTTTAAGTGTTTGTGTCTATTCATGCATATTTTATGTTATTTTGTAGGAATTGGGACAAAAGTTACGTGGATTGACGTTTAGGGTGGCTAGATGCGCATTTTCGGCTTATCATTTACATAATAGCCATTTCAAAGCCAATTTCAACATTGTTCCATACCTTATTTCGAATAACGTAAAGAATGAAAGTTGTAGATCTACGTCTCCTCTTTCCGAAACATCTTGAATCATCAAAATCGGAGTTCGGACGAAGAAGTTATGACCATTTTCCCAAAGGATGTCAGAGCAAAAAATTTCCGGAAAAGGGCCCAAAGCCGGGGCGCCCAAACAAGGCCTATGCCCAGCCCCAGGGAGCTAGGAGGCAGTGTGCCAGCACCGTGCCCAGCATCGGGGCGTTGAGGAAGAGTTTGGTCAAGCTTGGACGCGTTTTGGGGCGAATTTTGACATTTTTTTGACTCTAAATAGGATTGGGTTTGTTCCTAAGCTAAAAATTGGACTTGTAACCTATAAATACATGATGTAAGACATAAAATAAAGGGAGATTAGATAGATTAGATTAGATAGAACACTATATTAGTTTAGAATATAAACCCTAGTTTATATTGGATTGTTGGAGATTGAAGAAACTTGGAGACCATTGAAGATTCAAAGTAGGAGCAAGGAGGGAGCTTCAAATCTGCAGACAACAGATTCTATCTTCTTATCTTCTTCTATCTTTGTCTTTTAATGTTTATTCAATTGTGGATTTGTAGTTTTAATTTAATAATCATGAACTAATTCTTTGTTTTATATTACAATGGATCTTATTGTGTAGTTTATTTTAATATGCTTCGCTATCAATTGTTATGTTCTATTGTGAGGATTGTCTATTGTGATTTGGACTTAATTGCTTAATTTCCTAGCTAATAATTACCGTGATAATCTATATGAATTCGAGAGATGAAGTATTGAGTTAGATCTTATCATGATAACATGTGTTTGTGATTTCTACATAGATGGAATTCATGATTCGTGTTTAGAATAGAGATATGCCTTTACGCCATATGTAATCTTATAGAGAACTTGTGCTTTAAATCCTTTTTAATTGTAATTCACATAGAGATATAGCGGATTAGTTAATTAGGGTATCTTGCTTAATTCTATCATCTGTAGATTTAAGTGAGTATGAGTATTATGCATCGAGAGATGATTTTATCTACTTTAGTGTTCTTGATTAACAATTCATGATAGAGAATAATTGATGAGAAGTGTGTTAACTTAAATGAAGCAATAAGTGAAGTTGTGATCTTAAATCTCCGTAATCTTAATTTAACTAATGGAATTTATAGTAGTTTAATTATAAATTGAAATTCATTCGTTTAAATAAGATTTAGTTGGTTACGGGTTAGTACTTGGTAATTTTTATTAAACAATTCCTCGTGGGAACGATACTCTACTTTTACTTTATTACTTGTTGACCACATATACTTGCGTGTTTCGTATGCGTAATTAGATTTTACCCAACAAGTTTTTTGGTAGCAATTCACGGAATTAATTTAATAATTATTTACCAATATTAATTTAATCAAATTAGTCTTAATTTAAACATTTTTATTTTAATTTCTTCCTATATTTCTCTCTTTTCGTGTACTGATGGATGACTTTGCGTATCAATGGCCCATACGAACATGACTCAACCAAGGAAACGAGGATTGATGTACTTAATGCATTTCCCATGATCGATACAAATTGAGGCAAATTCGAAAACGTTGGAGGTTATCGCAGCCAAACGGAGTCGAAGGATGGCAGTTACATGTGACTATTGTGCTGGCAACCATCAAAGTCATCAACGCACCGTCGGGTTTTGAAGCTAGGTACAATATAGTGGTGATTACCTCAATAACTATGTTGATCCTAACTATCACCAAGTTTGGGGTATCACCGGATTAAATCATGGAGCGATACTTATGAAGACCAACATTACGCTCTAAATCCATCATACACACTGGAATTTTCATGTCCACCTCTAGTGTCACAAGAGACATATAATTCAAGGTTAGAGGAATTATTTTCCAAGTTCGTAGCAGCAAATGAGGAGAAGTTGAGTAATCAAGCTAGGTTAATTCAAAATCTTACTGATCAGATAGAGCAAATGATTGAGTCATAAGAAACCTTCCTCTAAATACTTGGCTTTATGACATGGATGAAGAAATTGACGGAGAACCTGAACCAAATATGCAACTGGATGAGCCACAAGATATCGAAATTGTGGAGACAATTGGGGATAATGAAATAGAGGTTGACGAATATTTCTCTTCCTATATTTCTCTCTTTTCAGGTACAATGGATGACTTTGCGTATCAATGGCCATACACGAACATGACTCAACCAAGGAAACAGGGATTGATGTACTTAATGCATTTCCCGCAGAGTCAGTACAAATTGAGGCAAATTCGAAAACGTTGGAGGTTATCGCAGCCAAACGGAGTCGAAGGATGGCAGTTACATGTGACTATTGTGCTGGCAACCATCAAAGTCATCAACGCACCGTCAGTTTTGAACCGGTACAATATAGTGGTGATTACCTCAATAACTATGTTGATCCTAACTATCACCAAGTTTGGGGGTATCACCCGGATTCGTCATGGAGCGATACTTATGAAGACCAACATTACGCTCTAAATCCATCATACACACTGGAATTTTCATGTCCACCTCTAGTGTCACAAGAGACATATAATTCAAGGTTAGAGGAATTATTTTCCAAGTTCGTAGCAGCAAATGAGGAGAAGTTGAGTAATCAAGCTAGGTTAATTCAAAATCTTACTGATCAGATAGAGCAAATGACCCAAGTCATAAGAAACCTTCCTCTAAATACTTGGCTTTATGACATGGATGAAGAAATTGACGGAGAACCTGAACCAAATATGCAACTGGATGAGCCACAAGATATCGAAATTGTGGAGACAATTGGGGATAATGAAATAGAGGTTGACGAATATCTAAATGGGTCTCCACCAAAGATTAAAGAGTCAGTCAGATGACAAAAGAGCGAGTACAATTTTGAATCTATGGTGGGACGAGACAGAGAAGATAGACTAAGAGCCCATTGTGTGTGATAAGCTTACATTCCCCAAAGTGATCACATACACAATGGAGAAAACACCTAGTTGTGGGACGTTCTTGATTGAGATTATACCAAATCAGAGCATGCTGACTTTAAAGCAATGGCTATCACAATTGGGAACCTACCAAAAGCAATATTATTTCCGATGGATGGAGGGTTCCTCAATTATTGAAGAGGAATTGGATAGAGAATTGAAGAAGTCAGGCTGAGACTATAAAACAAACGCTTATTGGGAGGCAACCCAAGTTTAATTATTATTTTTTATTTTTAGTTTTTATATTAGTAGTTTTGAATTTGCATTTATTTAGAATTTAATAAAATTATTTCTATCATGGTTTACAGGTTATTCAAGTCAAATTCAAGTGTTGTGCCCAATTTGTTCCATGTGCTTAGCCTATTCTCCAAACTTAACGGACAAGGAGGAAGATTGTTATATTTTCAGGGAAGTCCTCTGCTTTACTTTTTTCTATTTCAGCCATTGAGGACAATGTCTAGTTTAAGTTTGGGGGCATTTTAGTGTCATAATGCATATAGTTTGTTATTTGCATTATAGTTCGTTGTTTTTATGTGTTAGCATTGTGTTTTTTTAGGTTGCATATAATACATGGTAGTTAATTGCATATATATACATAGGTTACATTAGTATGTGTTCATGTAGTATAATTGCATATATATATATATATATATATATATATATATATATATATATATATATTGCATGAATGCATGCGATCGGTTGGTGTGGTCTTAGCTCGACCTATGATAAGATTAGTATTAATTGCTAATTTGAAAAGTGTTGATAATTGATGATGAGTTCTAATTTTAAACATGAAGAAAATCTGAGCCTGTTTGAAACTTATGTAATCGGTTAGCACTTAAAGTTTAACTGTTTTAATCAACTTGGTTCAAGGGTTTCATAATTTGTTTATGAGGGAAAATCTTGGTTAAAATTTAAGGAAATTAGTGAACTGGCGGTAAAGGTTAGAATGATGTAAAAGCTTGAGTTTGGGGGAATTTACGGGGTATATATATACAAAATGAAAAAAAGAAAAAAAATTATGAAAAGAAAAAAAAATTAGAAAATCTAAAAAAGAAAAAAGAAAAAAAAGTGAATAAACATCGTGGCATGCTTGTCTAGTTTTGTGGCCTTTGTTACTTGAGTAAGTAAGTCCGAGGGGATTGTCTTTACACCTAGCGCCCTAAGGTCTTAATGGTCTGGGAGTCGTTGGTCGAAAGCTCGTTAAGGTATCATTGAAAATCTGAAGGGAATAAGACATTGCACGGCTATAAGAAAAATAAAAAATGAATAAAACACGAGAAAGAACAAAAAATGCCCTAGTGGTTGAATAAATGTATAAATAAATCTTGTATTTACCCTTAGACTTGGTAATTGCTTAGTTTTAACCGGAGTTGTCATATTCACAAAAAGTAATTGAATTGGAACTAAAATTTTTCTTTTAAGAAGTTTGTTATGTGATTTTCTTGATCTATGGTTGATTAGAATGGTTAACAAGCACACACACACAACATGGGTGATGACAGGTTTGGATTGACTAACTGGTTAGAGTTATGGACTTTGACTTGAAGCGATACATTATTTGAGTATCATTGGTATCTTTGAGGCATGTTGCTATATATCATACTGATTTATTACTGGATTTGTAGGTATATTAGGAAGTAGATCATGCATATGCATTCATGTAGTAGAGTTACGTTGTTTATTTTTAGTTCTTTTGTATTTTTGCTTGAGGACAAGCAAACGTTTAAGTTTGGGGGTATTTGATTAGTGAGTTTTACCGTTAACTGTTGAAACACCCGGTGTTAAAAGTACAATAATACGCGTGGTTGCAAAGTAGCACACTATATTGATTATTGATGCTTACGTGAGAAGTCACTCAGTTTTGTTCAATCATTGCTGATAATTCTTTACATAGTATCTCACGTTATTTGATTCAATTATTGTCAATATTTTATATATTATTAAATCAATAATTGAGATGACAGAGTTATTAATATTATTATTTGCAATATTAACGATGTTCTGTAAGTTCGCGCGAGAGAGGTTTGGTCACCTAATTACGCGCATAATAGGGAGAAATCCTTATTAGAAAGCCCCTCTTTCACAGGAACGACACGGTGGATTAATATTGTGAATTATAATAATGATGATAAATTTTGTTTTATTAGTATTATTAATGTAATAAAATGAAAACTTTTTATATAAAAGGAATACTTTTATAAAGTTATTTGTTTTATTAGACTATAAATAGAATATATGATATTCTATTATGCATAGTGTTTGCATAATGTTTGCATAGTATTTGCATAAGTAAAATCTTTTTATATAAAAGCAGAATACTTTTTATAAAGTTATTTGTTTTATTAGACTATAAATAGAATATATAATATTTTATTATGCATAGTGTTTGCATAGTAAAATCTTTTTATATAAAGCAGAATACTTTTATAAAGTTATTCGTTTTATTTAGATTATAAATAAAATATATTATATTTTATTTAAAAGATTTTATTTTATTAGAATATTTTATTAGTATTGCATAGTAAATCAATATATGATCATCTGGTTTAAAAGTAAATCAATGCGGACCGTTCATGAATTAGTTACTATTCAGATCCATTCTCTATAAATGAAGCTCATTCCTTCATTATTTCTTACTAATTCCTTTGAAACTCAGAGGGAAAAACTATAGAGAGAAAGAAGAAAATATTCCGCTACTTCACTACTCCTATATCCGGTTTCTTCTAAGGTAAGGGATATTATTTGTTGTACTTGTAAGGGGTATTATTTCTTTTCGTCTTCGTGAAGAGAATTTACATTATTCCATTCTTTATCATTATGTTGGAATAACTGTTTATCGCAATCGCATACATGGTGAAATTCTTACATTATTCCATTCTTTATTATTCTTGTGTAACATCCACATCGCTCATGCGATTTATGCACTCCGGTTCCGTTCTTTATTATTACTGTTGGAACATCACATGCATCGGCGGTTTACGCATGACCGGTTCCATTCTTTATTATTCATTGGAACATCCACATGCAAATGCGGATTACGCATGACTGGTTCCGTTCTTTATTATTCGTTGGAACATCCATGCGTGCGGATTACGCATTGACACAGTTCCATTCTTTATTATTCTTTTGGAATAACTTTTCATCATGCGGATTCATCGCATGCATGGTGATTTCTTACATTATTCCATTCTTTATTATTCGTTGGAATAACTTTGTCATGTGGATTATCACATGCGCATGGTGAATGATCCTTTGTATTCATTCCTTATTAAATTATTGAAATGATGCATCTAAGTGGATTCTTTTGCATGGCGACGAAAATCCATTTGGTTTCATATATTTTCTTATACTCGGTTGGTTAAAGCTTTGACTTTATACTCCATGAAATTAGTGGAATATCCTTGATATTTGCGCTTCATCTAAATATCTTTTCATAGAAATATTCTTCGAGCATTCTTGAATTTTACTCACAAAGAAGTATCATGTTGACAATTTGGACGTTATTGGTTCTCGGATAAATTAATTCTTGAACTTGTTTTATTGAATTCTTATATCATTGTCATTATCCTCATGTTTATATTACGTTGAAAGTCATATGTGGTATGCAAAGGCATAGATGGACTTGGTATGATTATGACTGTGAATTAATCCGGTATAATCATGACCGTAATGTTACAAATGATGTGGTAAAAGTCTTCATTGGCCCGTAGTGCATTGATGGACAGTTGTTGGCATGATCATGACCATTGATGAATACACGAATATCCTTGGCCCGTAGTGCATGGATAATTTGTGGTTATGATACTAATGAATATCCTTGGCCGTAGTGCAGGGATGATGTGGATTATTGAGTCCCAGCGATAAAAGTGATGAAAAACCTTTCAAATCATAAAAGATTATAGATTTTATTCTCTACTTGACTCTTCTAATGGATTGTTTGTTCCGCTGCAGTTAAACTTGATGTTTGTTATATTTTATCGCTTTAACACCATTTGAAGGCTAATGATAATTTATTACGTATTATCTTAGTCATAATAATATTTCTTCTTTGGGCTAGTTAAGCTCACCATTTTGTTTTCATTGTTTCTCTGTGAAATGAAAACGTAGAGAAGACTAGTCGGGGAGCGGAATGACGGTCCAGATGATAGCATTAGTAGTCCTCACTATTCTATGAAATAGTGTGATAATAAATGTATTGAGGACTTATTTTGAGTTTGAATACTGTTTAGAAGACAATGTTGTATTAAAACTCACAGCTTATGTTTTGTCTTATTTTACACGACAGTTGTATAATTAAGTTTTTATTTATATTTTGTACCATGTATTTGACGACTCAGAATATGTGATGTATACCTATTTTGGGGGCGTCACACTATGCCTATCGACAACTCAAAGAATATGAGAGGAATTATCCTACTCATGATCTAGAGTTGGCATCTGTTGTCTTCACACTTAAAATTTAGAGGCATTACTTGTACGGGGAGAAAGTGGAGATCTTTACGAATCATAAAAGCCTCAAATATTTCTTCTCCCAAAAGGAACTCAACATGCGGCAACAACGTTGGCTTGAACTGTTGAAAGATTTTGATCATACCATTCAATCCATCATGGTAAAGCAAACGTAGTAGCTGACGCATTGAGTAGAAGATCATATGTGTGTACGAGTGCAATATTGTCAACACAAAGGCCCATTCTGTATGACTTACAAAGGATGGAGATAGAGTTAAAGACTTCAGGGACCCATGTGATGATGGAGGATATTCAAGTAGAACCGACTTTAATCGATAAAGTTAAACCTGCTCAAGCCATAAACCTGGAGCTGATGCGTATGAGGAAGAAAGTACAAGAAGGTGCTATTCTGGAAGCAATAATCGATGAAGAAGGAATACTTCGAGTCAACTCCAGACTTTGTGTTCCTAACGATTATGACTTGAAGTATAAAATCATGATGGAGGCGCACAACACACCGTTTGCAATCTGGGAGTACCAAAATGTATCGTGATCTTTGACATACATTTTGGTGGAGCAATATGAAGTGGGAGATAGTGGAGTTTATCTCAAGGTGTTTAACTTATCAACGAGTCAAGGCGAAGCATCAAGTGCCAAAAGGTCCATTGTAACCACTTGAAATTCCAGAATGGAATGGGAGAACATTACCATGGATTTTGTTATTGTTCTTCCCAAGGTTTCTCACGGCATAGATGAAATTTGGGCCATTGTTGATAGATTGACCAAATCTGCTCATTTCTTACCTATACGAGAAACTTATACACTTGAACGTCTTGCTCGTATGTACATAAATGAGATTGTAAGACTGCATGGTATGCCAGTATCCATAGTTTCTGATCGAGACGCAAGATTCACTTTACGATTTTGGGTTAGTTTGCAAAAAGATATGGGCACGGATTTGCGATTCAGTTCGGCATATCATCCTCAAATGGACGGGCAGTCGGAGAGGACTATTCAAACTCTTGAAGATTTATTAAGACTCTGTGTCCTTGACTTCAAAGGAAGTTGGGACAAGTTCTTGTCATTGGTGGAATTTTCCTACAACAACAGTTATCAAGCAAGTATTGGCATGACTTCATTCGAGGCGTTGTATGGGTGCAAGTGTCGTTCTCCAATATGCTAGGACGAGGTAGGTGAAGCAACGTTGTTGGGACCAGAATTGGTATGCATGACTACGAAAAAGATTCAAATGATCTGGCTATGTATAAAGACCTCACAAGATCGACTAAAGAGTTATGCTGATCTTCATCGAAAGGACGTGAAATTCAATGTTGGAAAACATGTATTGTTACGTGTTGCTCCATAAAAAGGAGTTAAAAGACTCAATCCTCGATTCATTGGCCCATTTGAAATCCTCAATCGAGTAGAAGCTGTGGCATATAGACTCGCTTTACCGCCAAGTATGTCTCGTGTTCATAACGTTTTTCACATATCCATGTTACGTAAATATGTGGAAGACCCGAACCACATTATTGAGTTAGAACCGGACGAAATAGCGAAAGATTTAACGTATGAAGAGGTTCCTGTTAAAATCATGGATAATAAGGAGAATATTTTACGCTCCAAGGTTATACCTCAAATCAAAGTTTTGTGGAGAAATCACGATGTTGAGGAAATGACCTGGGAGTTAGAATCCGAAATGAAATCAATGTATCCTCACCAATTCATCATATCAGGTATGTACCCTAATTTCGAGGGCGAAATTTCATAAGAAAGGGAGGTTGTAAGACCCCAACTTTTATGAATAAAGTGAATTTTCTATAAATATCATTTTGAAATATTATGGAGTGAATTTAATATAATGTTATTGTTGTGGGTAATATTTATAAATTTTGTAATGTATGCAAGTTGTTATATTATATTCGATTGGTCAGGGAAATATTCGTTTTAACAGGGAATATTTGTACGACGGCACAATCATTGGTGGACCCCACAACGGAATTAATGTTCGGATCGAGAAAATGACAAAAATATATTTTGTAAAAATAACGAAAGTTTTACCGTTATTAGCGTTGAAACATCCGATGTTAAAAAAGAAACAAAGAATCGTGTGGTTTCACAAGAAGACGCGCAGATTGATTATTGATGCTTACGTGAGAAGTCACTCAGTTTTATTCAATTATTGCTACAATAATTACTGCATAGTATCTCACGTTATTTGATTCAATTATTATCGATATTTTATATATTAGTAAATCAATAATTGAGACGACAAAGTTATTCATATTATTATTTGCAATATTCACAATGTTTAGAAGTTTTGTCAAGGAGAGGTTTGGTCACCTAATTGTGCGTCAATAGGGAGAAATCCTTATTGGAAAGTCCCCTCTTTCCTGGGAACGACATGGTTGTTAAATATTGTGAATTATAATAATCATAATAAATGTTGTTAAAAATATTGAGGGGATTTTTATGAAGTATTTGTTATAAATTGGCTTATTATATGGACCCCCATTTACCTATTTTTCAAATAATCGGTAGAAAATTATAATAAGATGTGGGGGCCCAGAGTGGGACCCACGTTTGAAAGAAAAGTCAGGGGTGGGGGGAAGGGAAATGGAATGGTCGGGAGGGAGTAATAAAGTTATTATTAATATATATATATATATATATATATATATATTATAATAAGTTTTATTTTTTTATGAAAAATAGAATATATTATATTTTATTATGCATAGTGTTTGCATAGTAAATACATAATAACAATTTAGAAAATCAGACGATTTTCGGCTCCCGTGAATTGAATTCGTATAAAAGTATTGTGCGTCCGTGATTTTTATTTTCAAATAGTATCCTTCCATTCTCCTATAAATAGGATGCTTAGTTAGAATTAAAAATCACACCAGAATCAGAGAATTCTTATTCTATAAAATTGAGCGTATTTCTTTCAAGTTTTAGAAAGCTTTGAGCGTATAAAATAGTGAAATTTTTCTTCAAGAATATCTCCGCTATACCAGTTGGAATACTCTTCTTTTTAAGGTAAGGGATGTTATTTTTATTCAATATTCGTAGACCTGGCAAAATTGGCCCAGGCCCGCGGGCCGGGCTGGCCCCTAAAAATTGGGCTTTGGGCTTAACTTTTTTAACCCATAAAAACTTGGGCCATTTTGGCTTCTACTCGTCAGGGTTTCGCCTGGGTAGCCCTCACTACCATGAGCTTTTTATAACCTCATTATAAAATAATGCTCTCATTGAGAATTGAACTCTAGTCCTCCCACACTCCTTAAACAAATACTCAAACCAACTAAGCTACAAGACTTTTTATTTTAAAGTCACTTAACTGTTTAGAGTATGTCATTAAGTGTGTCAAAATCTTTTAATCGATGATATAGATGCTTGTGGGAAGTTAAAAATTCTCCTCATCCAAAACACTTTGCTTTAGACCTCTAAATAATGAGATCCAAACATATATTCATGCATCTGCAGTTGATCGCTTTTGTAAAAAAATTACTAGTAGATACCTTGGTCAAATGGGGATCGAATATTGTATGCATCCATCTCTCTGTCTCATATGATTTAGGGATTTATTGTATTTCACCCCCAGAGATGCCGGGTCATATTCTCAATTCGTGAGCCTTAGAAATTCGTTTTTGACTACATGTTGTAATTAAATTATGAAACTTTGTAGTAAAGAAGTCTTGTAGCTTAGTTGGTTTGAGCATTTGTTCAATGAGTGGGGATGTTTAGAGTTCGATTGTCAAAAAGAGCATTGTTTTGTTATAAAATAAAACTCCTCATGGCTACAGTCTTACCCGCCAACCAGGCCACGGCCTCATATTTTCATTTCAGAAAATCGGGCCATTTTGGCCCTATCCAAATTTGGCCTCGCCCGCCTCATTTCGAACCGTTTGAAATTTCAGCCCCCATTTGCTGTGTCTAAATATTCGAATGAAATAATTTTTTTTTTCATACTGTAGTATGTAAGTAATATTATTTCGCTTTGATTTCAATTCTATACTCATTTTGTTAAAATTTTCGCTTCTATACTCCATGAAATTAGTAGAATATCCTTGATATTTCATGCTTCATCCAAGATCTTTTTTGAAATATTATTCGAGCATTCTTGATAAGTTTTAACTTTTTCATGCCGGTAATATTCACGGGTTCTTATTCCAAGTTACTATTCACGAGATTTATTCACTCAAGTTACTATTCACCCGGGGTACTATTCATGCTAAAAAAAATTGATTCGTTTTTTGTCTAAATTATTTTGGGACAATATTATTCTTGAGTTTTACTCCACAAAGTAGTATCATGTTGACAATTTGGACTTTATTGATTTTTGGATTAATTAAATTATAAATCTTTAAAAATTTATCCTTGAACTTTTTTTATTGAATTCTTATATCATTGTCATCATCCTCATGTTTATATTATGTTGAAAGTCATCTGTATTCAGAAAGGTATGTATGATGGACTTGATATGATTATGACTGTGGATTATTCTAAGATAATCATGATTGTAATGTTACAAATGATGTGGTAAATGTCCTCATTCGCCCGTAGTGCATTGATGGATAAATATTGCATGATCATGACCATTGATGAATACACGAATATCCTTGGCTCAGTAGTGTATGGATAATTTGTGGTCGTGATACTAAAAAAAATATCATCGTCAGAGTGGTAGGGGTGATTCGATGAAGTGGATTATTTATTAAGATGAGTCTCAAATGATAAAAATGATGAAAACCTTTTAAATCATAGAAGATAGTAGATTTTACGCTCTACTCGGACTCTTCTAATGGATTGCTTGTTCAATTGCAGCTTAAACTTGATGATTGTTATATTTTATCGGTTTAACTTTGTCAAGGTTAACGATAAATTACTCTGCATTATCTTAGTCATAATATTTCTTACAAGGCTAGTTGAGCTCACCTTTTGATTTCATTGTTTCTTCTTGAAATGAGAACGAAATTTTACTAATGGAACGGAGTGACTATCCGTGATGATAACATTAATAGTCATCACTATTCTATGAAATAGTTTGATAATAAATGTATTGAGGACTCCATTTGAGTTGAATATTGTCTAGAAGACAATATTCGTATTAAAACTCTCAGTTTATGTTTTGTCATATTTTACACGACAGTTGTATTATTAAGTTGTATTTGAATTTTGTACCATGTATTTGGAGACTCAAGATGGGTGATGTATACCTATTTTGGGGGTGTCACAGAACCTTCTGTTCCTCCGTGCATCCCAAGATATCAAATATCTTGGTAATTTGTTTAACCCACGTTTCCGCCTTGATCGGATCCGGCTTTCCCGCAAATTTTGGTGGTCCCAACTCTTTAAACTGCTTGGCTGTGACAAGCCTCGTATTGTTATCATTTTCACCTGTATTTTGTACTCGAGTCTCTCTCTTCTGATTTTGCATGAACTGCAAAAAGCTTCTAAACATCCCATCATTCATCATTTATTCAGTAGTGTTGTTTACAGGAGGAATATTGCCTTCTTGTTGCACGTTCCCCTAGGTGGTGATTAAAGGTGTCTCCACGGTCTCATTCACTCCATTGTTAATATTTCCAGCTGTCATTCTCAAATACTGCCACAAAATAAAGGTTAATTAACAAATTAACATATCACATATTAACCATATGTTCCAACTAACCAACCAAATAAGCTTATGTATGACACACTAGCGAAGGATTACTCGTCTCTCCCCTCCTAGTTCTATTCCCCGATCTCCGCCAAAGATCATATCCCTAAGCTCTGATACCAACTGTGACGCCCCCAAAATAGGTATACATCACCCATTATGAGTCGCCAAATACATGGTAAATAAACAAATACAACTTCAGTAATACAATTATCGTGCAAAATACGACAACACATATACTGTGAGTTTAAATATAAATATTGTCTAATCAACAGTATAAAAACTCAAAAGGAGTCCTCATTAAAATTATTGATACACTATTTTACAAAATAGTGAGGACTACTAAAACAACTATCCTGAACCATGACTCCATACCCCAGCTAGTTCATGCTATGTTCTCACCACCTAAGAAGAAAAATGGAATAAAAAGGAAAAGGGTGAGCTCAACTAGCCGAGTAAAGAATATAATGACTAAGATAATATACAACAATTTATCATTAGTCTTCAACAGGGAAAAATCTGATAGAATATAATAGACAACAAGTTTTAGATCAACAACTGCATCAGAAACATCAATCTATTAGAAGAGTCAAGTAGAGAATGAATTCTACTATCTTTTATCCCTGTAACATCAATCAATATACATCTTGAATCAAATATTCATCTTTGCACTATAGGCACCCCCCGACTTCCGTGAAAACATGGTTACCGCATCTTATTGATTTCCTATTGATAAAGTGTGTGTGTGTGTGTGTGTGTTTTATTGTGCTCAGTGCTTTTATTTTAAAGTCTTTTCTAGGCTTTATTTGAGTTATTTAGAAGTAGTTTTGTTCCTCTTTTCACATATATACGAAGGATTTGATTTAGCGAAAAGTTCATTTTAAGACAAAATATACATTTTGAATGATATTTTCGAAAAACATAATTTTCAAATCCTTCGCCCGAATAGTAATTGAGGACCTTTGATACTTCCTTTTATATTTATATTTCTTAGATGATCTACCCAAATCACTTTATTCTGCATGAAAGCTCTTTGTGATTTTATTGGAAAATCATTTTGGGTGATAATATATGCAGGCTCTATTTTTTAGCATCGCCCTTTGTAATGATCAAGGCTGGTAAGCCCATCGGTCCATTACTGTGCTCATGTATCGATTAGAAGATTTGGCGCCTCATCAAGGCCCATGCTTCTTCAACTGGAACTCCAGGTTGAAGAGTGCCAAAAAGGTCAGATCATCATCGGGCATGAAATCCATCTCGATGAATCCAAACACTCACAACTATGATTTTCACTATCACACGATCTTAAATACGAATTCTCGGGAAGAACCCCTTGAACTCGTTTTAAGATCCAATATTACATGTACAATGATTTTGCAGTATTTAAACATTACATTAAACTAAAAAGTACATTATGAGAATCTAGTTAAGATCCATTTAGTAGATCTCAACCACAGGATTTCCAGACTAACATTGATATGCTTAAATATGTATATACAACATCCTAAACTCGATAATAGATGATTCCATCGGTTGAAATTTCCATTACGAACCATCAGAACCCCCACCTATAGATAAAGATCTAGGGCTCTACAGAGTGATCGGGACTAACCAAAAGAAGTAAAACATCTAGATCTACCTTAGATATGAACCAATCTAGTATATAGGTTAGAGCGTCATGCTTCATAACCGTTCAAAGTGCTAGATTTAGCTAGATCTAGTCAAATAACTTGATTTACAACTGAATATGCACAAATTAACCTGTAGAAATTGAATGTCTACCCAATAATACGCAATATATAAAACAATAAATTTAACCGGTAGAAATTTCTATATCTACATAGATATAGTATTTATAACAATATTTACAAAGAAATTTGCCAAAATGAGTGTTTTCTCACCTTGGGTGACGCGTGAACAAGCTTCTTTTGGCTTGGGATCAAGTTATATCACTCTAAACACTCAATATGTATGATATAAGAGATCAAACAATGAAAATATGATGAAAAGATGTAAGACCCAAGCTCTCTCTCTCTCTCTCTTTAGCTTTTCCTTCTTGCGCGTAGCTGATTAATGATGTTCCTGTTGCTAATCTTATTAATCTGAGTTAGCCGCAAGTGTACCTGCAGCTGGAGTAGGTACATCTGAGACTGGGCCCCACGGGTCCCGTTATCTCTAATTTTGTGCCTTAGGTCTCAGTCCGATGGAAGTTGAGCTCTATACCCAAAAATCTCGGAAAGTCTTTGCGGAATGCTATGAAATGCGGTCGAGTCTGACTAAATCGGAGTCCGAGAAGATGATTCAATAAGCTGAAAGGTATCTTCCGATTCTCGAGGGTCATCAATATTCTCGTCTTTGATAGCTGGCAGTTCATTGGTTGTTGCGGTGACGTCTTATGGTCACATCCTCAGCTTTGCGATCCTCATTTAGTTCGCATCGTGTTTGGGCATTGTTGCCCCTTGATTCCTCCTCAAGGTTGTCTCCGGGGTGAAATATTGCTTTTTCCCTACCTCAGGGTTGTTTCCGAAGTGAAATAACGCTTTTACCCTACTGAAAGGTTAGTCCAAAGAAAGCAAAATTTTGAGTTTCTACATATGCCCCTTTTTGTCATGTTTATGCAATGCAATGGAATGAACACGACAAAGATTACTAGACACGAAGATACATGACAATGTATATCTAATGATGCAATGTCATGTGTAAAGTAAGCAATGAAATGTTTGATTTAGATTTAAAAAGGGTTACTTTCATTCGTTGCATTTGATGTGATTCGACTGGTTAACTACTCATCAAGCTACAATTGATTATTTTCGGAAGGTCGTTAGTTTTCATATTCCTAACCAACCTGTTATGCGAATTCAAGCAACCAAACCACTAAAGTCAATCAATGTTATATCAAGCCATAAAGTCATTCGTTTATTGAAAAACAAATTTCAAGCTTTCTTAGCCCGTGTCACGGATTTAAACAAAAATACGTCAGATTTGAATGATATTTCATTGTGTAATAAATTTCCTGACGTATTTCCTGAAGAACTTCTTGGCCTACCCCCAGAGCGTGAAATCAAATTTTGTATTGACCTTGACCTGGTACAAAACCCATTTTCAAAACCCTATATCGAATGGCTCCTATTGAACTTCAGGAGTTAAAACCCCAATTACAGGAACTATTAGACATTGGTTTCATTCGTCCTAGTATATTTCCTTAGGGTGCTCCTGATTTATTCATAAAGAAGAAAGATGGGAGTATGCGACTTTGCATTGACTATCGGGAGTTGAATCATGTCACCATAAAAATAGTATACGTCAGAATTGGTCGAATTTATCGAGTCGTGATTCGGGATAGAATCCTTTAAGGGGGAAAGATGTGACGAACGAGAATTTTGTAATTAATTTTAATATTTATTGAATTAAATAAATATTTTTCGATGATTTAATTATTAGATTAAATAATTAATTGACGCATCATGTGGTAGATTAATTTAATTATATGTGTTACATTTATTAAATTAATGTAGAGAGTTTTTATTATCAAAGTATGTGATTATGTGAGCTTATCAGTATTAAAAGAAATATTTATTAAGCATATTCATATTTTAATTAATTTAATTATTAATTAGAGAATTAATAATTTGACATTATTTATTAATGAGAAAATTATTTATGTGACTATGTGAATTTATGAGAAATTATTATATTTTATTTAAAATATATTAAATAAAATATTAGATTTATTTTATAAGGAGTGTGACATTTTCAAACTATATGATAAAGCTTTATTAAATTAAATGACTTTGAATCAATTAAGGGTTGCCAAACAAAGCCCTAGTAGTGGTTGGATGCGATTACCCATGTTTGGGTTAATCGACCATTACGCTGATCGATTCTCTTCTCCTCCGTTATATTACGTCTTCCTTTATTATTATTATTTTAAGTCCGGAAAAGCAGAAAGTGGAGAGAGTTTGAGAACTTTGAGAGAGATCATGAATACTGTGATTAAAGGTGAAGAAGTGTGAGAAATTGGGAATTGTTGTCACACCTGTGTAATCTAAGCGAGTATTCAAGGTAATCCTTCTTCCCAAATTTTAAAGTTACGTCATTTAGTTTTTATAAAATGGCTTTCATATATTTTGTAAAATCTACGTAATTGAAAAAGGGTTTGATTATGAGTTTATATATGGGTTAAGATATATCAAATCATATTTGATTATATATATATTATGTGAATTATCATGTCATCGGTTTCATAATACTATGAATTGCTATTTCAAAATTTACTGAGTTTTGGTTTTTGGCCATATATGGCCTTATACGTGATATTTCATGTATTGAACGATATTATCCCTAAATTTTACATTCAGATGTTATTATGCATGTTGATACGAAGAGACCAAAGTTTAAATAAATGTATTGTTATAACGAATCCAGAGTGACAATTTTCATTTTTTTTTATTTTCAAAACCTTCAAGAACATCAAGAATAAGTGGAAGTAAATGTGTTGATTTTGCAAATTATGTGTTACAACTTGTTAAAAATCATGCTAGATGGGTTAAGTAATGATTATATATGTATTACAATGATTGGGTAAGTCTAAATTGTAAAAATAACTAATTGGAAGTTATGGCCATATTCATGTATAATTTTACGGGTGATTGATTTTTGGCCTAATTTGGCCTTATTATGTTGTATTTATGAATCGCAGAATCAGAAATCGGCAGAATGAGTTTCAAAAACCATTTCCACGCAAGCTTTAAACTATATTACCATTACTACAATGATCAAAATAAATAAATAAATAAAAATAAAAAAATAAAAAATAAAAAAATATTCGATGAAAATTATTATTAAAATATTTATAAAATAAATTAAATATTTTAATTGAGATATTTATGGAATAAAATAAATATTCGATGAAAATTATTATTAAAATATTTATAAAATAAATTAAATATTTTAATTGAGATATTATGGAATAAAATAAATATTTGATGAAAATTATTATTAAAATATTTATAAAATAAATTAAATATTTTAATTGAGATATTTATGGAATAAAATAAATATTCGATGAAAATTATTATTAAAATATTTATACAATAAAGTAAATATTTTAATTGAGATGTTTATGGAATAAAATAAATATTCGATGAAAATTATTATGAAATAATTTATTCGAGTGTAATAATAGTAAGAGAATGAAAATATTCTAATTTAATTAAGTAATTAAATTAGAAGGGTAATGATTTGTTAAATAAAGTAGAGTTTATATTAAATAATTAAGTGAAAATGTAACTAATGAATGTCGTGAATACATATGGTATGTGTGTAGGATTTGTGGTGAAGCTAAGTAGTAATCGTTTAGCCTTCATTGCGAGGCAAGTTTCTAACCCTACTTGTCATTATTGTTCAAGTTTATTATTTACCTCGAGTAAATTATCATTACTATTATTCAAGTTCAAATGTTATATTAAAGATTGATTATCTTTTCAAAGCATGATTCAGTTATACAATAATTTTTCTATTGTATACTTCCTGAGATTATTATTCAATTTGAATATCATTATTATTGACCTTATTAGACTAGCGAACCCTTATTGATTCGACTAGTCCATAGTTGATGAAGCGTTCTAAATTTCAGAACCCTTGATGAATTATCCAAACCAAACTTCCTTTGGTGCGGACTCGAATGTCAAATTGAGATGAACAACCCTGCAAAGGGATTTACTTATGCGTTAGCATTAAGATATTGTGCACAGTATGGTACTAATATTCGATCCCCTAAGCACGTAGTAGAAAGGTCCATAGTCTTACGATCGTTAAAGGTTTCAAGTATAACCCTTGATAACCTGGGACATAGTTCAAGGTCTTATGACCTCGTAAATCTTTTGATTCTTGTTATTCATTCTTGATTCAAAAGTTGAGCTTTTATTCGGATGTCTTTGATTCACTCGCATGTTATTATACTATTATTTCATTGTTATACTTCAGGCATTTGTGCTCACTCTTGCGTAATAATAACATTGCGCTTAAGAACTAAAGAACCTGATAAACCTTCTACTAGTAAAGGCAAGGGCAAGGTTAACAAGTGATGAAGACTTGTTGTTTTATATGATGATGTATTTGTTTAAGACTTAAGTTAATGATGTTGTTTAAGACTTAATTGTTTATGATTCCAAGATGGATGTTTAAGGTTAGAGTAACTTTGAGATTGTATTTATTATGTAGTTGATGTAACCCCATAAGGGGAGATTTATTATTATTTCTATCTATTGCATGGTTTGCATTTATTATGGGTAGATAGATAGATGATATTTGTACAGTGAACACCAAATCCCGTGGAATTGAAGTACCCGGATTTGGGGGTGTCACACATGTTACCTCGCATTAATGACCTATTTGACCAGTTGCAAGGTGCTTAATTCTTTTCAAAGATAGATCTTCGTTCTGGATATCATCAGATAAAGATTAAAATTGATAACATTCCAAAGATTGCCTTCAAAACTCAATACGGGCATTATGAATTCCTAGTCATGTCTTTTGGATTGACTAATGCTCATTATGCCTTCATGGATATGATGAACCGAATATTCAAGGAATAATTGGATCATTTTGAGCAACACTTGAGGCTGATAATCCAAAAGCTTCATGAAAATAAGTTATACGTTAAGTTGAAGAAATGTGAGTTGTGGCTTGAGGAAGTAGCATTCCTTGGGCACGTGATATCGAAACATGGAATATTAGTTGACCCGGCAAAGATTGAAGCAATACAAAGTTGGGAGCAAACTAAGTTAGTAACCGAAATACGTAGCTTTTTGGGCTTAGCTAGTTATTATCAGAGGTTCGTGGAAGGATTTTCTCGAATCACCACTACATTAACTCAGCTGACTCGAAAAGATACAAAAATCAGATGGAGTGAGGAATATGAGAAGAATTTCTAAGAACTCGAGATGATAATCATTTCAGCACCTGTTCTAACAATACCATCAGGTTTGGAGGGATTTGTCATCTACAACGATACTTCAGGCAGAGGTTTAGGATGTGTTCTCATGCAATATGGGAAAGTAGCCAATACCTCTCGACATCTCAAAGAATATGAGGGATATTATCCTACTCATGATCTAGAGTTGGCAGCAATTGTTTTCACGCTAAAGGTCTGGAGACACTACCGGTATGGGGAGAAAGTGGAGATCGACACAGACCATAAGAGCCTCAAATATTTCTTCACACAAAAAGGAACTCAACATGCGGCAGCGACATTGGCTCGAGCTGTTGAAAGGTTACGACTATACCATTCAACATCATCTTGGAAAAAACGAACGTGGTAGCTGACGCGTTGAGTAAAAGATCGTATGCGGGTACGGGTGGGATATTTTCAAAATAAAGGCCCATTTTGTATGACTTACAAAGGATTGAGATATAGTTAAAGACTCCAGGAAAACACGTGAATATGACAAAAATATGCATAGAACCAGATTTAATTGATAAAGTTAAAACTACTCAAGCTACAGACCCGGAGCTGATGAGTATGAAGAAGAAAGTATAAGAAGGTGCTATTATAGATGCAAGGATCGACGAGGAAGGAATACTTCGAGTCAACTCTAGACTTTGTGTTCCTAACGACTCTGATTTGAAGTATAAAATCATGATGGAGGCACACACAACCCCGTTTGCAATCCATCCTGGAAGTACCAAAATGTTTCGTGATCTTCGACATACATTTTGGTGGAGCAATATGAAGGGAGAGATCGCGAAGTTTATCTCAAGGTGTTTAACTTGTCAACATGTCAAGGCAGAGCATCAAGTGCTAAAAGGTTTATTTCAACCACTTGAAATTCCAGAATAGAAGTGGGAGTATATTAACATGGATTTCATTATTGGTCTCCCCAAGGTTTCTCAAGGCATAGATGCAATTTGGGTCATTGTCGATAGATTAACCAAGTTTGCTCATTTCTTGCCTATACGAGAAACTTATTCACTTGAACGTCTTACTCGTATGTACATAAATGAGATTGTGAGATTGTATGGTATGCCAGTATCCATAGTTTCTGATCAAGACCCAGATTTAATTCACGATTTTGGGTAAGCTTACAAAAATCTATGGGCACTGATTTACGATTTAGTTCTGTATAACATCCCCGGATGGATGGGCAATCAGAAAGGAGTATTCAAACTCTTGAAGATTTATTAAGATTGCGTTCAAGACTTCAAAGGAAGTTGGGACAAGTACTTGTCATTGGTGGAATTCTCCTAAAACAACAGTTATCAAACAAGTATAGTCATGGCTGCATTTGAGGTGTTATATGGACGAAAGTGTCGTTCTCCAGTATGCTGGGACGAGGTGGGTGAAGCAACGTTGTTAGGACCAGAATTAGTACGTATGACTACGGAAAAGATTCAAATGATCCGGCAACGTATACAAACCTCACAAAATCGACAAAAGAGTTATGACGATCTTTATCGAAGGGACGTGGAGTTCAATGTCGGAGATCATGTATTATTACGTGTTACTCCATGGAAAGGAGTTACGAGATTTGGAAAGAGAAGAAAGCTCAACTCTCAATTTATTTGTCAATTTAAAATCCTCGACCGAGTAGGAACTGTGGTCTATAGACTCGCCTTACCACCAAGTATGTCTCGTGTTCATAACGTTCTTCACATATCTATGTTACGTAAATATCTGGAAGACCTAAACAACATTATTGAATTAGAACCAGACGAGATAGCTAAAGATTTAACGTATGAGGAGGTACCTATCAAGATCTTGGATAAGAAGGAACATATTCTACGCTCAAAGATTATACCTCAAGTCAAAGTTTTATGGAGAAACCATGATATTGAGGAAATGACCTGAGAGTTAGAATCTGAAATGAAAACAAAGTATCCTCACCTAATCGACATACCAGGTACGTACATCAATTTTGAATACGAAATTTCACAAGGAAGGGAGCTTGTAAGACCCCAACTTTTATGAATAAAGAGTCAATTTTTTCTAAATATTATTTTGAATTGTAAGGTGGTTATTTGATATAATGTTATAGTTATGGGTGGTATGTGCAAATTTTGCAAAGTAAGCAAGTGGTCATAAAATATTCGTTTGGTCGGGGAATATTCTTTTTATTGGGGAATATTCGTACGACGGCACAATCATTGGTGGACCACATAACGGAATAACTGTCGGATATAGAAAGCGACAGAAATAACCTTTTCATAAAATAACGGCAAGACTTTTACCGTTAAACTGTTGAAATACCTATGATAAAAGTAAAATAATACGCGTTGTTGCATAGTAGCACACGGTATTGCACAATATCTCTGATTATTGATACTTATATAAGAAGTCACTCAGTTTCATTCAATAATTGCCATAGTAGTTGTTATATAATATCTCATATTATTGATTCCATTATTGTCACAATATCATCTGCCCAAAATTTTATATTATTAAATCAATAATTAAGACGACACAATTTTTCATATTATTATTTGCATCATTGACAATGTCTAGAAAGTTCTGTCGAGGAAAATGGTTAGGTTATTTAATTGTGTGCCAATAAGGAAAAATCCTTATCAGAAATCCCCTTCTTTCCTAGGAAGGATCTGGTTGTCAATATTATGATTTATAATTTTAATGAGGAATAATTGTTGATAAAAATATTTCCATTGTGTTAGGAATATTAGTGATAGTGGAAATTGATATTTATTTCAATAATAGTTGATTTTTGGATGTTAAATTGACCAAACGGGTAATTAATCGGATAAATAAGCAATTAATTGATATTAGTTCACATGCAAGGAACTATTAGTTCACATGAAAGTAATATTTGGGGAGGTTATGCAAGATTGATAATACTTGAGGGACTAAATTAAAAATGGAGGCAAAGATGAAGGTACTAAAGTATAATTAACCTTGTAATTTACCACCTTTTCCTAGCCTAAAAATACTCCTCCATCCATTCATTATTTCCTACCAATTTGAAGACCAAAGTTATAATCACAAGTTATAGTGAGAGAAACTATAGAGAGAAAGAAGAAGAGTATTCTGCTACTTCATTATTGTAGTATCCAATCTCCTACTAAGGTTAGGGATATTATTTTTCATATCTGTAAGGGATATTATTTTTCGTATTTGTAAGGGGTATTATTTCTTTCGTATTCGTAAAGAATGTTATTTTCTTCACACTCATAAGGGTTGTCATTCTATTCCTTATTAATCTGTGGGAATAACCTATCTATGCGGATTACCGCATGTCTGGTGAACAACCCTTCGTATTCATTCTTTATTAATTTTCGGGAGTAACCTTTCTACGTGGATTACGGCATGCATGGGGAATAACCCTTCGTATTCATTCTTTATTAATCTTCGGGAGTAACCTGTCTACGCAGATTACCGCATGCATGGTGAATAACCATTCGTATTTATTCTTTATTAATCTGCGGGAGTAACCTATCTACGCGGATTACCCCATGCATGGTGAATAACCCTTCGTATTCATTCTTTATTAAATTGTGGAAATGATCTGTCTACGCAGATTACCGCATGACAGTTGAAAATCCATTTGCAGTTTCGTATATTCTTTTATACTTATATGATATCATTTCTTTTGTACTCATAAAGGGATATCGTCTTCTTTCATATTTCTCCATTTATGGTACGAATTTATTGTTTATTTCCATAACCTTATTATTAAATGGTGAAAACCCTTGAAATTAGTGGAATATTCTTAATAGTTTGTGTTTCATCTAGTATCATTCCACTATTGGTTTGAACTTTCTTATTAAATGGCGGGATACTATTTATGTTGGGGTACTATTCATTTGGAATACTATCCATTCGAGATATTATTCATTCGGGGTACTATTCACGACAAAATTGATTTCTTTTCTGTCCAAATTATTTTTAATACATGAATATCATTCTTGAATTTTACCCCACATTTAGTGATCATGTTGACAATTTGGACATTCTTGAACTCTGGATAAATTAAATTATAAATCTCTAATATTTATCATTGATCTCACTTGATTGATTTTTTATATCGTTGTTATCTTTTTTATGCTTATATTGTGTTAAAAGTCATCTTTGGCCCCTAAAGCAAAAAGATGGACCGTTGATTGGTATGTTTATGACGAGGAATTGGTATTGGTATAATCATGACCTTTAATGTTACAGATAAAGGTTTGTGGTGAAAGTCATCTTTGGCCCGTAGTGCATAGATAGACAAGTGTTTGGCATGATCATAATCACTGGTGATACAAACGATTATCTTTGGCCCGTAGTTCATTGATGGGAAATAATTATTGATTGATGTTACAGGGATAAAATATTGAAGATTGAATTTTAAATCATAGAAGATAGTAGACATCATGCTCTACTTGACTGTTCTAATGGATTGTTATTTCCGCTGTAGTTGTTGATCTAAAACTTGTTGTCTATTATATTCTATCTGATTTTCCCCGTTGAGGACTAATGATAATTTGTTCTACATTATTTTAGTCATAATATTCTTTACTGGGCTAGTTGAGCTCACCCTTTTCCTTTTTGGTTCCATTATTCTCAGGAGGCGAGAATGTAGTTGGGACTAGTCGGGGAGTGGAGTAATCGTCCAAGATGGTTATTATAGTAGTCCTCCCTATTTTGTAAAATTGTGTGACAATAATTGTAATGAGGACTTTATTTGAGTTTAGATATTGTCTACAAGACAATATTTGTATTGAAATTCTCAGGTTATGTGTAGTCATATTTTGCACGACAGTTGTATAAAGTTAGTTTATATTTGGATTATGTACTATGTATTTGGCGACTCAGAATGGGTTGTGTGGACCTATTTTGGGGGCATCACACTGTTGCTATGAATTAGTGAAACTGAACTGCAGAATTCAAGCTTTAATTTATTTGATTATCCTTATTAATTTAATCTTGTTTTCTTTAATTAATTAAAATCAATTCAAACCCCTGTCTTTTACTTATTGTAGAAACATTAGGATAAATACAGAACAATATCATTCTCTATGGGATCGATCCTTACTTGCTACTATATTGTGCTTAATTTTATGTTTGTAGAGTGAAAAGTAAGGTTTTAAACTTTGGAGTCCTAACGAAAGCTACCAAGGAGTATGGGCTAGGGTTTTTACCGGTAAAAAACCAGACCGAATATCGATAGTACCCAAAATAGGGTACCAAAACCGTAACAAGTTGAATCCTGTAGATATCTTGGACCGATTAGCGGTTGCCTGCTGCTTTTTACACTCGCTAGAATCGGCCCCAATTTTAAACTAAAACTTAGCCCAATTTTAAGCCAAACCGGCTCAAGAAGAGCATCCCAAGACTTGATTTTAAGCCAAAATTCAGCCCAAGGTCAAGCAACCGAAGACTAGTACCAGGCCCAGCCTTCTTTAAGCCAAAAATTGGCCCAATAAAAAATTAAAGACATGGAAGTCTTTTTATAAGAAAAACTTCCTTCAACTTTTATAAAATAACCAATGTGGAACTTGGCTATTAAGGTCATGTGTCTTTTTAGAAGGAAAACTTCCTTAGACTTTTATAAAAAAAAAAATCAATGTGGGACTTGGCTATTAAGAAATCACTTGGTTGTATTTTTATAAGAAAAACTTCCTTAGACTTTTATAAAATAACCAATGTGGGACTTGACTGTTAAGGTCTCACTTGTAGTTTTTTTATATAAAAACTTCCTTAGACTTTTTATAAATTAACCAATCAATGTGGGACTTGCAAACAACCATATTCTATCCAATTAATTAAGACTTTTATTCTAACTTAGGAGCATATCTTTCCCAACTTATTGATAAATAATTTAGTTTATCTAATTTCTTTTACTTTTACCAATTTAATCAATATAGAACTTGTAAACCACCAACTATTAATGTATTTAAGTTTATCTAATTTCTTTTACTTTTACCAATTTAATCTATATAGAACTTGTAAACCACCAACTATTAATAGTTGATAGTCTTTTTATAAAGCAAAACTTCCTTAAACTTTTATAAAATAACCAATGTGGGACTTGGCTATTAAGGTCTCACTTGATAGTCAAAACATATATTTCCCAACTTATTCATAATCATAAATAATTTAAGTTTATCTAATTTCTTTTACTTTTCCAATTTAATCAATATGAAACTTGTAAACCACTAACTACTTAGGTTTTCCTTATCAACCAATGTGGGACTTGAGTAATTGACCTTCACTTGGTAGTTTTTTATTAATCAATGTGGGACTTCCAAACAACCATATATATGTGTTCTCTTATCTTACCAATATTTCACATTGTCTAATTTGTGTTCTCTTGTCTTACCTCTATTTTATAAATAGGAGAGACCACCAATAATTTCATCAAGTCCTTAATATTTCTATTATGTCTTTTCTTGTGTTATTTCTATTTTATAAATATAGAAGACTTCAAGACAATTCTACAAGGCTAAGTAAAAAAATTGTTTAAAAATGGTTGTTGATCGGTACAACCGGTTCGGTTCGGTATGTATCGGACCTATAAAATTGGTAACCGGACTGACCGGTTCGGACCGGTCCAGTTCACCTAGAAAACCAAAATTACCGAAATTGGTGAACAACCCTAGTATGGGCGATGGATACTATGATTTGGAGAAGGAAGTATGGCCAAAAAAGAGTACCCTTCGATGTAAGGACGTCTGAGCTCTTAGGAAAGTTTAAATGTGTGGATGATAAGTGGTGGTTCGTATGCTTGGAGGGACAGTTTAAGGGATAAAAGATTGTATGGGCACGTTTACCTATTTAAAGTGTAATGATGGGAGTGGTAATGTGACGCCCCCAAAATAGATATACATCACCCATCTTGAGTCGCCAAATACATGGTACAAAATTCAAATACAACTTAATTATACAACAGTCGTGTAACATACAACAAAACATAATCTAAGAGTTTCAATATGAATATTGCCATCTAGAAAATATCCACACTCAATGGATTCCTCATTATATTTATTATCACACTATTTTATAGAATAGTGAGGACTACTAATGCTATCATCTAGACCGTCACTCCGTTCCCCGACTAGTCCCAGCTATATTCTCATTTCCTGAATAGAACAATGAAAGAAAATGGTGAGCTCAACTAGCCCAGTAAGAAATATTATGACTAAGATAATGCAGAATAAATTATCCTTAGCCTTCAACAAAGATAACAAACCGATAGAATATAATAGACAACAAGTTTTAGATCAACAACTACAAATGAATAAGCAATCCATTAGAAGAGTCAAGTAGAGCATAAAATCTACTATCTTCTATGATTTAAAAAGTTTTTCATCAACTTTATCATTTGAGACTCAAACAATAAAAAAATCAAATCATCCATGAACCACTTACCAAGGATATTCATGTAATCATCAATGGTCATGATTATACCGAATAATCCCTGGTCATAATCATACCAACAACTGTCCATCAATGAACTACAAGCCAATGAGGACTTTTATCACATCATTCGTTACATTACGGTTAGATTATACCGAATAATCCCTGGTCATAATCATACCAAGTCCATCTATGCACGTAAGCCAAATATGACTTTCATCACAATATAAGCATGAGGATGATGACAATGACATAATAATTTAATAAAACAAGTTCAAGGATAAATTTTAAAGATTTATAATTTAATTTATCCAGAAATCAATAACGTTCAAATTGTCAACATAATACTGTTTTGTAGAGTAAAATTCAAGAATAATATTCATGTACTAAAAATAATTTGAACAGAAAAGAAATATATTTTTCGGGTGAATAGTACCCTGTGAATAGTACTTCGGGAATAATACCCCGTGAATAGTACCCCGACACAAAAAGTGTCCTGAATACCCGAGTGAATGATAGTAGAGTGAATAGTAATCGGGTGAATAGTAACCCATGAATAGTACTCCAGCACGAAAAGTGCCCTGAATACCCGAGTGAATAATACAATAGTGAATAGTAACTAGGTGAATAGTAACCCATGAATAGTAACTCGTAAAAGAAAAATACCAAAGAAAATGATATTCCATGACGAGTACAAAAGAAATGATATCTCATACGAATATAATAGAATATACGAAACTGCAAATGGATTTTCATCCGCTATGCGATAATCCACGTAAACAGATCATTTCCACAATTTAATAAAGAATGAATATGAAGGTTCATTCACCATGCATGAGGTAATCCACACAGACAAGTTATTCCAATAGAATAATAAAGAATGGAATAATAGAAGAATTCACCATGCATCGATGATACCGCATGATGACGAGTTATTCCAAATGAATAATAAAGAAGCGGAACCAGTCATGCGTAATACGCATGCATAAAGTATATTCCAACGAGAATAATAAAGAATGGAACCCGGATATGCGAAATCACGCATGAGGATATTCCAACAGTAATAATAAAGAATGGAAAATAGAAGAATTTCACCATGTATGCGAGATACTTGACAAAGTGATTATTACAACATAATAATAAAGAATGGAATAATGAAGAATTTCACGTGTATGTATGGTAGATTAAGACAGACAAAGTTATTCAACATAATAATAAAGAATGGAATAACAACCCTTACGAGTATTGAAAGAAAATAAATCTCTTCATGAATACGAAAGAATAAAACCCCTTACCTTAGAAGAAAATTGGATACTGGAATAGTGAGGTAGCAGACTTCTCTTCTTCTTTCTCTCTATAATAATTGCTCTATAGCTTTAGTGAATTGGTGAGAAATGAAGGAAGAATGAGCTTCTATTTATAGGAAAATATAGTTTCGATAATTGCACGTTTTTGGGCTCGAAATATTACAGTATAATACATTCCTCTTTTCCTTCATTTTTAATTTAATCCTGCGAGTATTATCAAACTTGCACCACCTCCCCTAATAGTAAATCATGTGACTCAATAGTTCTAAACATGTGAAAAAAATAATTAGAGTATAGTACCTTCATCAATACCTCCATTTTTAACTTAGTCATGCAAGTATTATATATCAATCTTGTACCACCTCCCCTAATAGTACAAGAATGTGAATCAATAGTACACACATGTGAACAAATAGTTATAATCATGTGAATCAATAGCAATTAATTGCTCATTTATCCGCTTAATTACCCGATTGGTCAACATAACCTCCAGACATCAATTATTATCGAAATAAATATCGATTTTCACTAACACTAATAATTCCAACACAATGGAACTATCAATTTCATTTTTAATCAACACGAACTTATTCATCATTAATATTATAATTCACAATATTTAACAACCAGGTCGTTCCTAGGAAAGAGGGGGCTTTCCAATAAGGATCTCTCCTTATTGGCGCCCAATTAGGTGACCAAACCTCTCCTTGACAGAACTTCTAGACATTGTCAATATTGCAAATAATAATATGAATAACTTTGTCGTCTCAATTATTGATTTAATAATATAACATATTATGCAGATGATAATTGTGACAATAATTGAATCAATAATATAAGAGATATGATCGCAAAAGAATTATCGTGGCAATAATTGAGTATAACTAAGTGACTTTTACGTAAGTATCAATAATCAATCTGGTGTGCTACTATGCAACCACGCCAGATTACTATACTTTTACTATCGGGTAGTTCAGCGCTTTTACGGTAACACTTTCCGTGAGTTATTTTTATAAAAGGTAATTACGTAATTTTCTAACTACGACAATACTTCCGTTGTGGGGTCTACCAATGATTGTGTCGTCGTATGAATATTCCCCGACAAAAAGAATATTCTCCGACCAAACGAATATTTTATAACAACTTGCATACTTTGCAAAATTTATAAATACTACCCACAACTATAACATTATATCAAATCCACACCATAATATTAAAAAAAATATTTCGAGAAATTAAATCTTTATTCATAAAATTTGGGGTCTCACGAGTCACGGGTAAGCCCCTATCAGTCACGTGGCTGGATTGGGTGATGTGTTGGTGTGTAATATTCTAACCTTTTTATTTTGATGATGACTTAATATTATAGACTAATTTGTCTATTGTGAAATTTCAGGAAGGTGATAAAAGATCATTGATGAAAGACTTTAAAGATTTGAGTCGTAAGAAAAATATGTAAGATCATTGTAAATATTTAAATTTTTCGATACAAGGCTCTAGGACATTTTATTTGTACATTAAAATGTGATTAAATTTATTATGCATGCCTAAGTATGTTACATTAATGTTTTATTGCTATGTGTTAAGACTTTTGTTATTTGTATAACACGTGGGCAACAAAGTTGTTGGAAACATAAATGGCATAGATATAATCATTATCTATTAGAATTCTAAATGCATATTTCTTGGAAATACAAGATAATGATTATACTGAGAAAAGTTTGATATTTATTAAGCACTTTGCAATAATTACGGATTTAACACTTTGGTTTGTTTTGAAAAGAGTATTATGTTATGTTTATAAACTGTTAAGAGGATAATGCTTGAAAAATTCAAATGGAGATATACTCGGTTATTTGCTTCTAACTGACATAATTTTTAAGTGATATACTCTATTTGATTCATACTGGTCTTTTCTATCATTTTCCAACGAAAATATAATTGGACGTTGCAATTGTTATTATCTAACGTATACATCTTTTATGTAGCAACGGTAATTATATTGGGCTATAAAATGAAATTGATATTAGTGAAAAAATACAACACTTGAATCAATTATTGCACTCATACTTGGAAAGCAATTTTATTTTTTGTGCAAAATCTCCAGCTGCTGTGATATTATAATTCTGATTATTTTCAGCATATTTCCGTGGGCTATAAATCGGTAATATCTTTCTATTATTAATTGATCATTGCATACATTAGTTGAGCCTTGCATTGTTAAATTATTTATTTGCCTTGATCATTAGATCTCTATAAATTGTAATCTTATATTTTTAGACTAAGTGTTGTCTAAAGGAATTTAATCCAAGTGGATTAAGGTTTGTTTACAAACAGGTTTAAGGAAGCATAGGTGCTTAAGGGGTGCATTGGTGCACAAGGAGCAAGTGTGCTCAAGTGAATTATTGTAATTCAATTTGATAGAATCTATTTTGTAATAAGGGTCATTTTTAAAGAAATAAAAGTGAGTCTCCAATACTAGTTGGTATTGGACGTGGACTAGGCTATTATTATAGAGGGTAATAAATTTGAACCACGTAAAAAATCTTAGTGTTATTTTATTGCTTGATTTTCTTTAATATTTCTCAAGATATTTAGTTTTCTTAATATTTAAAATATAAATTTTTGCTTCATCTTGAGATAGTGTATTTACATCAAGTATTTTATCTGACTTATAAATTCACCAAGATATTTTCTTAAACAAAAAATTCAATTCGATAGACTGCATTCATTCAGCAAGCTGCATTATTTGATATAGTAGGCTATATTCAATAGTTTGAATTTAAAGTTTAAAAATTGGTCATAGTTTGCTCCCACACTTATTCAACCCCCCCTTCTAAGTGTGTCATATCTGAATTTCATTTGGTATCAAAGCAAGACTCTACTTACTTGGTCTTAAAGGTGACTTGTAGGGAAAGATTCTGACATGGCACGGTTAGGGGAACAACAATTAAGAAGGTCAATCAACCAATAGACCTCCTTTCTTTGTATGGAGAGAGAAAATTACAAACGGAAATTCGAATGAGGATCTATCTTAAAAGAGATCCTTGGGAATGGTGGGTTGTGGAGAAAGCGGACCATTGTTCCACGAAGAGATGATGGGACACCAAAGATTACGCTAGAAATGGATTCAATGAGATCTACATGGTCTCCTATGATTAAAAAGCAATGAACACACTTCGGTTGGCGGCATGGTTCAATCAAGATAGATAAAGTCTCTTCATGCAACACTTCCAAAGAAATGTGGGAGACCTTAGTAGTGAGTCGTGAAGGAATATCAAAAGTTTGAGAAGTTAAGCTAAGCATCTTTCATGCATGATTATGAAATGTTCAAACTCGAGAAAGATGAAACTATAAAGATGGCTCAAGCAAGGTTCCTTGTTCTTACGAACTCATTAAAAGCTCTTGGACAAATTTATTCCACAAAGTGAAATTAATCAGTAAGTTACTTGGGCTATGCCCAAAAGGTTTGCTTCCAAAATCACTACTCTTCAAGATTCCTCTACTATATCTACTATGGATACATTAACTCTTTTGGTGAACTTGAGGAATATGAACATCGGTTAAAGAGGTATGTGATGAGGGCGAAACTCCTCGAAGAAAGGTTTTAGCTCTTAATGAGAGGAAATGAAGAAGAGCTTGATGATGATTACGATGAAGAGATAGCCTTGATGACAAGAAGACTCAAAGGACTTCTTCAAAGAAAGAATAAGCGAAAGAATATCTTCAACTCAAATAAAAGGCAAAGGAAAACAAAGCGAGGAGGCGTGTTTTGAATGTGGACGTCGAGGCACTTCAAGAAAGACTATTTTCAACTAAAGAATAAAGGAAAAGCGAGGCTTGAGGATTATAAAAAAAAACAAAGCCTTTGGTCACTTGGAGTGATGAAGAAGAAGATGAAGTTGAAGTTGATGTTGGCCTTGAGGATGAGATAGCTCAAGTATGCTTCATGGGAATAGAAGGTGAATCAAGCGAGGTATTTAATTTTGAGTTTAATTCTTTGAAACAAGAAAATGATAAATTGAAAGAAAAGAATGCATATTTGAAAGACTTGGTAAATACATTAATAAATGAAGTAGACTCTTTAATAGATAAAAAGAAAGATATTGAAAAGGAATCTACATGTAATGAAGAAAAGGTTTTGATTGCAAAGATTGGTTATTTAGACAACTTTAATAAAATACTTTTCAATAAGGTGAAATTCTTAAATAATGAAGTCAAAAATTGACTAATGAGTTAAAAATGAGAGATGTGTGTATTGATGCATTTAGTGATAAATCGCTTTATTAAAACCTCTCTAATGACGAACTTCAAAAAAAATAGCTTCACTAAAATTATCTCTTGCTAAATTCGTTCAAGGTGAAAAAATTTAAATGTCATTTTGGGTAAACAAAGACCTACTTTTTGAAAGACAAGGAATTGGTTATAATTACATGCATGAAAAGGGTAATATGAAAATACTAAAGTCAAAATCACGTTTTAGATTAAATTATTGTTCACCCTTTACAGCGTGTAGAAATTTTGGCATTAAAGGTCATTTGGACATAAATTGCTTTAAGAAAAATAAGATTAAAAGGTTTGGGTTAAAAAGGATGATTTACTGCAACTAACATAAAAGGACCCAAAAGATGTGGGTACCAAAAGGATGAATTATTTTTTCTTGTGAGGTATGTCTCAAGGCGAGGTTCCATCTCAAAAATGGATTCTTGATAGTGGATGCTCACGTCACATATGGTGGTGACAAAACAAAGTTCATGGAGCTAAAAATCGATAAAAAAAAAATGATACGATTACATTTGGAGATAATCGAACTGCGAGATAATCGGAAAAGGTAAAATTGGAAATGGTAAGGTAATTATCGATAATGTACACCTTGTTAATGGACTTGAATTTAATCTTATTAGTATCGGTCAATTAATGGATAATGGTCACCAAGTTAGTTTTGATAAAGAAAAATGCACTATTTCTCATAGTACTAACAATGTTACTCTAGTTGCACAAAAGAAGGAAATATATATCTTATTGATTTTGAAGCAACAGGATGAAGAATTATGTTTAGCATCTCTGTACAAGATGAGGCTAATTTGTGGCACGAGAGGATGGGACATGTTCACATGGATTTAATCGAGAAATTATCCTCAAAGAATCTAAATCGAAGGGTTTAGAAAATAAAATATGAAAAGAAGGGAATTTGTGTTCCTTGTCGACTCGGGAAACAAGTAAGAACATCATTTTCTGACAAAGAACATGGTATCAACCTCTTCTCCTTTTTACAACTACTCCATCTTGATCTATTTGGACGGAAAAGACATCTAGTATAAATGGTAAGTTTTATGCTTTTGTAATAGTAGATGATTTCTCTAGATATACATGGGTATTATTTTTGAGAACTAAAGATGAAGCATTTAAGGAATTTGAGAAATTAATCGAAACTTGGAAACAAAATATAGTCTAAAACTTGTAAGGATAAGAAGTGATCATAGTCTTGAGTTTCTAAAAGACTTTATAATATTTTGTGATCAAAAGGGTGTTAGTCATGAATTTTACGCTCCTAGAACCCCTCAAGAGAATGGAGTTGTAGAAAGAAAGAATAGGACATTACAAAAAGCGACTAGAACTTTATTACAAGAAAGTAAACTTCTAAAAAGTTTTTGGGTAAATTTGTAAACACATCTTGTTATGTTTTGAATAGAGTACTTATTAAATCAATCATTTTGAAGACTCTTATGAAGCTGTTAAATAATAAGATTCCTAATATTAGTTATTTCAAAGTTTTTGGATCTAAATGTTTTATTCTAAATACTAGTGATAACCTAGGAAAATTTGATGCTAAATCTTATGAAGGAATTTTCATTTGGTATTATTCATAGAATAGTAAAAGCATATCGTGTATTTAACATTAACAAGTTGAGTGTTGAAGAATACATTCATATTCGATTTAATGAAACTCACAATGATCTTCTAAAAGAAAGAGATGAGGATGCAGGTACATTGGAGATCTTAGTAAATCCAGCAAACCAAAAGAACTATTCGATGAAACCAAGTGAACAAATCCAACAAGTTGAATTGGAAAACTTTCGGGATGTAGAACAAGATCTGATAGAAGAACTTGAAAGCGGACTTTCCTCAACAAGAAGAAGTAATACATGATGTACAAATGCGAAAAGGCGCAAGATATCTCAAGAACCATCCACAGGAAAACATCATTGGAGATATAAACAAAGGAATCACTACTGAAGAGGATTGCAAAATCAATGTGCTTTTTGACATTTTTATCCCAAGTTGAGCAAAGAATGCTAAGGAAGCTATCCTAGATGAAAATTTGGCTAATGGCAATGCGGGAAGAACTTCAACAATTTGAGCGATGCCAAGTGCGGGAACTTATGCCACCTCCTAAAAATGTTTCTATTATTGGAACAAGGTGGGTCTTCAAGAACAAGCTTGATGAGCATGGAACTATCACTCGTAACAAAGCACGGCTAGTAGCTCAAGGATACAATCAACAAGAAGGGATAGACTATGAAGAAACTTACGCTCCAGTCACTGCAGACTAGAGTCCATCCGCATCTTGTTAGCATTTGCATGTTACAAGAAGTTCACACTTTATCAAATGGACGTAAAAAGTGCTTTTCTCAATGGATACATCAATGAAGAGGTGTATGTAAAATAGCCTCCTGGATTTGAACATGAGAAGTATCCAAATCATGTCTACAAGCTAAAGAAAGCTCTCATGGACTAAAACAAGCTCCAAGGGCTTGAATACGACGGAGTTGAGTAAGTATTTGCTTTCAAATGGTTTTATTAGAGGAAAAATTGATTCTACATTATTTATTAAGCATGAAAATAAAGATATTATTATTGTACAAATATATGTAGATGACATAATTTTTGGTGCTACTAATAATTTTCTTTGTGAGTGGTTTTCTAAGTGCATACACGGGGAGTTCGATATAAGTCTAATGGGAGAACTTAATTACTTTTTGGGACTCCAAATCAAACAAACAAATGAGCGGTATGTACATCCATCAAACCAAATATACAAAAAGAACTTCTCAAAAGGTTTGGTTTTGAAGGATCTAATTCAAAGGCTACACCAATGAGCACTTGATAAAGCTTACGTTCAACGAAAAAGGTATAGATGTGGAGGTAACTAAATATCGAGGCATGATTGGTTGTTTATATATTTAAGCGCATCTAGACCCGGATATTATGTATAGTGTTTGTTTATGTGCACGTTTTCAAAGCAAAACCTAAAGAATCTCATTTACAATTTATTAAAAGGATTTTTAAATATTTAAGTAGTACAATAAATTTGGGATTATTTTATCGATTTGCAATCATTTTGAACTAATGGGTTATTGAGATCTTGACTATGCGAGGTGTCAAATTGATAGAAAAAGTACCGATGGTGCTTGCACATTTTAGAGTCCTGATCTTGTTCACGTGGCATAGTAAAAAGCAAACTTGGTTGCTTTATCAACCTTTGAGGGTGAATATCTAGGCTGCGAGGGAGTTGTTGCTCTCAAATTTTATGGTTAAAACAAACTCTATGTGACTTTGATATTTTATGTGATAATGTGCCTATATCTTTGTGATAATTCTAGTCTGATAGATATTTCTAAAAATCTTGTGTTACATTCACGTACAAAGCATATTGAAGTTAGACATCATTTTCTAAGGGATAATGTTTTAAAAGGATTAATTAAATTAATTTTTATTCCAACAGAAAAACAGTTGGCTGACATTTTTACTAAACCCTTAAGTGAAGAAAGGTTCTGCATGCTAAGAAGAGAACTTGGAATGTGCATGGTTTAATATGTTTACATACTAAAATAGTTCATGCATTAATATCTCATAATTACAATATATTTGCATGTTATTATTTTAACTATGTTTTGTTGATAAACATTATCTGTATGTAACCGGCAAAGAAGGCGTATCTGCACTGACACGGTTCACTGTATCTATATTTATGGGATTTGATATTTGAAAAAGACGGAACCTTTGAAGAGAGTACATTACATGATCCAACACTTTCCATTTCAGTTATAGATACACGCTTCTTTTAAAGATTAATGTCTATCGCTGACTTGGGAAACGTAAAGGTTAATACCTTGAGAAAGCGAACGGCAATGATAGAGCAGTTTTTGAAATTGAAAAGACGCACGTCTTTCGGTGATCAGAGTTATACTTGATTTCTATTTCTTATATCTTCAATCTTCTTCTTAAATCAGATACATCTTCTTCATTTACCAAAACTCCTTCGTTTTCCTCTCACAAATCGATAACACCATGAAAACTAGAGCTAGCAAGCGATCTTCTGAAAAATCAATCGACGAAGGTTCTTCGTTGAAGAATGTTATTGGAACAAAAATGAAATCAAAGAGAGAAAATAAGAAATCTCTGTCCGCATGGGTTATGCGATGCCACAATATTATCCGATGATTCAGATTCCAGTTTTTCTTTCCTAAAGGCTTCAGAAGCAGAACCATCTCAACGGGGTAAGTTGAAGCAGCAAGTGCATGCAGAACATCCTTTTTCACGGCGGAGTATCCTCAAATCTGGTAAATCCATTCTCATCTTCCCTGATTTGCCGAGAAAGTTTCTTTAGAGGTATAATTTTGAAACTTCGTTTTAAAAATTCAATTTCTCTGAAAGCAATTTGTGTATGAAAAATCTCTGGATCTGTTTTATCTCAAACACTCTATTTTGGAAAAATTATTCTTTGATTGTGAAATATCCCTATCTTTGCTTCTTCTCTCTACTATTGCTATATCTAGGTTAGTTCAACAATTTTACACTAATCTTGAATGCAATGGGGATTGTTTTACAACATATGTTAAGGGAAAGTCATTGTTTTTCACTAGTATCGATTTTGGTAGCATTCTTGGTATTTCTTCTGCTGGACCTTGTCCTTTTACTCTTAAAGGTGCTGCTAATATTCCTTTTCATCCATTGGAACAGCTTCATATTGTTATGAATGATTTTTCTCTTACAACTCTGTTTCTTCCAAAAACTGTGAATGTGTGTCCTACTGCATGTGTGTTACATAAGTTGGTTAGGTATAATTTGTTTCCACGACTTGGTGGTGGAGCAGATTTTACTTATCTAGATTTAGTTGTTGTGGCTATGATTCTTACGGGAAAACCTTTCAATCTTTCTCAAATGATGTTGTCTCATATGCAAAGTTGCATTCGTCAAACCAAGAAGTGTCTTCCTTATAGCAAGTTTTTAACAAAACTTTTCCAACATTTCAAAATTTCTTTTGATGATGAAATTTCTGTCATAAATCATGAGCTTATCGATACTGCTAATTTGACAAAATCTCATATTACTTTTCATGCTGGTGAGTTTGTTCGTCTCCTTCCTGATCCTCCTCCTATTTCTCCTACTCACGATTCGTCTTCCTCCCCTTTGCCAAATTCTCATGGGATTTGATATTTTGAAGCTTTTAAGCGAGATTACGCAAAATCAAAATCTTTGTGAAAGATGATTTGGTCGAAATTAGAAATCGTCTTGTGTGTCTTGAGAAAGGTAAATTACCAATGGATGCCCCTGAGATCAATAAATTATATCATCGAATTGAAGATGAATTTATTGATCTTCAAGCGGGTTTTGAGATTTAGACACTTGCTATGGTTGAAGCACTCCAACGGAAGTTTAATCGGAACACTTGTCAATTAAGTCAAGAGGTAAAATTTGTCAGTTTTCAAATTGGAGAGCTTGCAGATTTTATGGCCACCAGGTTCAATGCTATTGGCCAAAGATTTCATGTTCCAACAATGTATTCTCCAATTCTCGAATGGCCAATGAACAATTGGATGGCTGAGTACAAGGGTGACTTTCTAGATATGGAGCTTCCTCCTGCAACTTTGATACCTCGACCACCTCGACTTGCAAATGATTACACTTTGGAAGAGCGCCTTCATCGCCTTTGTCACAGACCTTAATTTACAATTCGTGCTGCACAGCGGGCTAATCTTGAGGATATTGATTGATTGAGGTCTTCTCTTTTTGCCTAATGACAAAGGGGGAGAATTATTTTAATCTGTGTTAAAGACTATGGTTTAAAATTGTTAAGACTGAGTGTTTAATTTAATATTTTGATATGGGTTAAATTACTGTATTTGGTATAATACTAACAAATGCAGGGGGAGTTATGAATTCAGTTTCCTGAAATAGTTAATATGCATGAATTCAGGGGGAGTTATAATTTTTGGTGTTGTCATCATCAAAAAGGGGGAGAATGTTGGTTTGTAATATTCTAACCTTTTTGTTTTGATGATGACTTAATATTATCGACTAATTTGTCTATTGTGAAATTTCAGGAAGGTGATAAAAGATCATTGATGAAAGACTTTGAAGATTTGAGTCATAAGAAAAATATGTAAGATCATTGCAAATATTTAAATTTTTCGATACAAGGCTCTAGGACATTTTATTTGTACATTAAAATGTGATTAAATATATTATGCATGCCTAAGTATGTTATATTAATGTTTTATTGCTATGTGTTAAGACTTATGTTATTTGTATAACACATGGGCAACAAAGTTGTTGGAAACATAAATGGCATAGATATAATCATTATCTATTAGAAGTCTAAATGCATATTTCTTGGAAATACAAGATAATGATTATACTGTGAAAAGTTTGATATTTATTAAGCACTTTGCAATAATTACGGATCTAACACTTTGGTTTGTTTTGAAAAGAGTACTGTGTTATGTTTATAAACTGTTAAGAGGATAATGCTTGAAAATGTCAAATGGAGATATACTCGGTTATTTGCTTCTAACTGATATAATTTTTAAGTGATATACTCTATTTGATTCATACTGATCTTTTCTATTATTTTCCAACGGAAATATAATTGGACGTTGCAATTGTTATTATCTAACGTATACATCTTTTATGTAGCAACGGTAATTATATTGGGCTATAAAATGAAATTGATATCAGTGAAAAAATACAACACTTGAATCAATTATTGCACTCATACTTGGAAAGCAATTTTATTTTCTGTGCAAAATCTCCAGCTGCTGTGATATTATAATTCTGATTATTTTCAGCATATTTCCATGGGCTATAAATCGGTAATATCTTTCTATTATTAATTGATCATTGCATACATTAGTTGAGCCTTGCATTGTTAAATTATTTATTTGCTTTGATCATTAGACCTCTATAAATTGTAATCTTATATTTTTAGACTAAGTGTTGTCTAAAGGAATTTAATCCAAGTGGATTAAGGTTTGTTTACAAACAGGTTTAAGGAAGCATAGGTGCTTAAGGGGTGCATTGGTGCACTGAAGAACAAGAAGTGTGCTCAAGTGAATTATTGTAATTCAATTTGATAGAATCTATTTTGTAATAAGGGTCATTTTTAAAGAAATAAAAGTGAGTCTCCAATACTAGTTGGTATTAGACGTGGACTAGACTATTATTATAGAGGGTAATAGCTGAATCACATAAAAAATCTTGGTGTTATTTTATTGCTTGATTTTCTTTAATATTTCTCAAGATAATTAGTTTTCTTAATATTTAAAATATAAATTTTTGCTTCATCTTGAGATAGTGTATTTACATCAAGTATTTTATCTGACTTATAAATTCACCAAGATATTTTCTTAAACAAAAAATTCAATTCGATAGACTGCATTCATTCAGCAAGCTGCATTATTTGATACAGTAGGCTATATTCAATAGTTTGAATTTAAAGTTTAAAAATTGGTCATAGTTTGCTCCCACACTTATTCAACCCCCCCTTCTAAGTGTACCATATCTGAATTTCATGATGGTTTAACTTTTTTGACAGCAGTATGTTATTTATTGACCAATTTTTTCACTCTCTTATTTTAAGTTTCTTATAATAAGATGGTGACGGCAATATTGGAGTATGGTTTAATGGGTCCAGGAGATTCGATCAGGGGGGCCTACGCCACATGGCAGAATGTTACAATGACTGTGAGGGTTTGTTGTTCTAGAGGGGTTACAGTCTGAGTTGACTTATAATTCTCTTGTCCTATTTGTGAGGTAGTTGAATAATATTCAATTATGAGATTTACAGTTATGAGGAACCTTTTACGTAGGACTTTTATTGAATTTGGGGGTTTGAGTTGGTATGATCAAGCTATAAATACACTGCTATAATCTAAATTTTAGATACTTACGCATTATATACTTTTACGTACTAAAGCAATTACAAACCTCAATTGTTGATATTTTCTTACTTGTACTTATTTTCACACTGAAGTTATCCCCCGACGATTTTAACCATCAAACCTTTTGATGTGAGATTCGTCGTTTAATGATTTGGTGAGCGGATAGATTTTTACGTTAGCAGTATGGTACATTAATTTGAGACTTATACGGGGTCGAGTTATATCGAATCTTTATGGATTGTATTTTAAGTTCGTTTTAATGCGGACATAGTGTAAATAAATACGGGTCTAAATAATAAATATTAGAACATAATTATCTCAAGCCTTAAGGCTTAAGCCAAGATCAGGTCAGGTTAGGCCAATTTAATTTAAGAATTTTATAAAATTAACCCAAACAACCCTCTTGAGAAAAGGGTCCTATGTTTAGTTTGACCTGATTAAGTCAGTTTGATCAAAAATCGTATTGAATCCGTCAAATTAACTCAATAAATCAATTCTCTATTATTTTTTTAATATTGTATTGATACCAAAAAAAAATTTATACTTAATAATATTATAACTCAATTTTATTATAATTTTAATAATTATAAATAATACATTTAAGAAATTAATATTTCCGCATGACTTTTTAACATTTTTACATAAAAATCGTCGCTGTAGATCCTATAGAAAACCCGTCTCTATACATCTACAGCGACATTTTTTATGCGAAAATATATTTCATGCCCAGATAACTTTTTCAGTTTGAGGGCAAATCAAAATTTAGGATCCGGTTAGCATGAAGTTATTTTTTTGATAAGTTGGTTAATTGACCAATAGAATACTGACACACATACAACCTCGCGCGTACAAGATTCTATCGATATTAATCATAACCAACTTATTCGAAAATAAACTTCATATCAACCGCTTCTCAAAATTTGAAAACATCTTTCATGCTGAGATGTCTCATAAGAATTTGTCGTACAAAACATATTTATGCAACAAAAAGTTGTAGATTTTGTGAAGAAAAACAATCTATCATTGTGATGCTTAATTACATCATGATTAGATTAGTAATAAGGGGATCAAGAGGGGGTCCGTCCAGGGGGGTGAGGTACAAAAGAGAGCGTCAGCGCCCCATCATTGTCCCTCTATAGTCTATTATAATCAGCAGCGTGAGAGAGAGAGAGAGAGAGGGAGAGACTACGTACATACTGCTGTTATTATTACTGCACAAATAGAATTTATAAGAGTATGTATATGATGTATACGTTCAGTACTGATGACGTTTAATAGAATCACTAGAGGAGAGAGATTGAGAGAAAAAGACAAACATATATACAAACATACTCCTTTAATTGCTAAATTCCATACATTTTCCAATTTTTCTTAAAAAATATCAATTCAACACAACCGTGTAAATATATATTATTGATAAATATTTTAAGACTAGTTTTTTCCTTTAAAACACATGATAAAATGAATAGTTATATTAAAACTAATAAAAATTGTGCAGAAAATATTATTTAATCACTATTAATTTAAGAAAATGATATTTTCAATGTCGAAATTTACATCCTAATTAAGGATGTAAATGAATCAAGTCGAGATGAGTATTGAATATTTAGATTTGGTTCATAAAATTTATCAAGTATAAAATAAGGTTTGATTGAAATTCGTTTAGCTACCGAGTCGAGCACGATCTCGAATCGAGTCCGAACAGTTTAAACTTTTCGAACAAATATGATTCGAATATCAATAGAAAATTATAATATGAGTAGGTTCAAGTAATTTATCAAACTTTAAAATTTATTCATATTTGAATTATTAATATTTCGAGTCGAGCTCGAATCAAACTTTTAGTCGAATAACTACGAATCGAACTTGAACTGTTTGCTCATTTTACGATTTTAATCCTAATACAAATATACGGGACTGGTTAGCGTGAAATTAACTTTAGTCAATTGATCAATACAGTGTCGACACACAGGTCAAGAGGTAATCTCTCTCCGCGTGTCAAAATTATATTGGTCAATTGACCAACTTATCATAAAATTAATTTCATAATAGCCAAATCCCAAATATACTTATACAGCCTTTCATTACATTAATTACGTTAAAATCAATAATTTCTTTATGACCTGGACACAGGCAAAACTTGTCAAGTCTACTACAAGATATATAAGATATGAATTCAGATGAATAATAATAATAGTGCAGGATCTGTACTAGTATCATCCTATTGAATGAAAAATTCAATCAATAAAACAAGTTACGTTTTGTAAGATTTTAATTCTCTTCTGGATTTCATTCCAGATTATGGCCCAACCAACCATTATAATTAGTATTGGTGAGACACGTGTTACGTGCTTAGGCTCTAAAATGAATTAAATTAAATAGTTTGAGCTTCATTTTTATTTACTTGATTAAAAATTCGACTCGAAATATAAATGATTCAAATATGAGTAAATTTTAAAATTAAATAAATTATTCGAATTTCTTCAAATTGTAATTTTTTATTGATACTCGGATCATATTCGTTCGTAAAATTCAAACTGTTCAGGTTTAATGATCGTGCTCGACTCAGTAGCTAAACGAGTCTCAATCAAATCTTATTTTATACTCAATAAATTTTGTGAACCAAATATAAACAACTCAATATTCAACTCAACTCGGTTCATTTACACCCTTACGTGCTATGTTTTCAAACTTGGACCGATTATTGAATCGAAAAAGTTATCGGCTGAATGGATCACTAGTTCAACTAGTGGTTGAACCGTTATTGAATCGGTGACGTCATAAATATATAAAAAATATATATTATTAGTAATTAATGAAAATTTTAAAATTTTCATTTTTTATAAACTAAAACATAATAAAGTTGAGTTACATTATTACTAAAAGTAGGTTATTTTAACATTAAAAAATTTTAGTACAAAAAAATAATTAAAAATCGGTAGACCAGACTCTTAGAGAGGTCAGTTGGGAGTTGAGTTTCTTGTGTACTTGTGAGGTAAGGAAGAGGCTGTCATTTCAAGACCAGATCATAGAATAGAACTAAACTCAAAATAAGGTACAACTAAGCTTGAGGAGTGAGCTGGGAACTTGTTGTCCAAGATAGGTAGTTGTGAATAGTTAGAAGTTTGTCTATAAAATTTTGTAAAGACTTCTCCGCCTGTTGAAGGAGTATTTATTGTTGATAATAATAGGATCTCAAGTCCTTGAGAAAAGATTGAGATTGGACGTAGCAACATTCCCGAGATGTATGTTGTGAACCAGACAAATCTCTGTGGATTGTGTGATTGTTTTTATTTTCTTGTATATTAACTTTAACACTGCAAATTAATTAACTAAAAATTCAAAAAGGCTTATGATAAATTTTTAAACGATAATAATATATTCAACCCCTTCTAGATTTTTATTGGACTTTCAATTGGTATCAGAGCGGTGCTCTTTAACTTGTTTGTTCAGTGGATACATGCATATCTAAGAGTAGATCCATCTATGGCTTTCACAAATGCTACTAGTTGCGGAGAAGGGTTATCAATATTGTCCAGACCTCCACTATTTGATGACACAAATTTTGCAACCTGAAAGAACAGATTCAAAATCTATGTCAAATCACAAGGAATCAAAGTTTGGCTTGCAATATAAGGAGGTGTGAAAGTTCTTACAAAAATTGTAGAAGAAAAGATCGTTGAAAAAGACATTAATAACTTCACTACTGAAGATGAAGAAGCTATGAATATAGCATCCAGAGCTGAACAAGTGTTGACTAGTGCTCTCATTGAAAGCGAGTACAAAAGAGTTAGCAACTACAAAGAATACTAAAGAAATCTGGGAAAAATTGATTGTAACCTATGAAGAAACCAATCACATTAAAGGAACCAGAAAGGATGCTCTAATTCAAGAATATAAAAATTTCAAGCTGAAAGAAGGTGAAAAGATTATTGATATGAAAATACGTTTTTTCCAGAATCATTGATAAGTTGAAACAGCTAGGGAAGGCGTAGACAACAAATGAAAAGAATAGAAGAATTCTCAAAGCTTTTCCTTCTGTTAGGAAAATGAAAGTTACAACCAATAAAGAAATGCAAAATTTAACTGTCTACCCTCTTGATAGCATTATTGGAAATCTTCGTGCTCATAAGGTTGATATTCTAGTCAAAAAAGCTTGACAAACCTCAAAAAGAAAAGAATTGCATTTAAAGCTCTATTTGTAGATCAAGAAAGTGATGATGAGTAGTTAAATGAAGAACTCTTGAGCTTAGATAACAATGAAGTTGCCTTGTTTTCAAGACAACTCAAGAGAGTTATTCAAAACAAAGCTCGCAAATATGGCAAGGGCTTTCTAAAGATAAATGATAATTTCAACAACTTCAAAGGCAAACAAGTCTTTAAGTCAAAAGTAAAAAGAGAAAATTTCAAATCAAACATCAACAATTTCAGAAATGTGAGTTCAAATGAAAATTCAAATGCATGTTTTGAATGCAACCAACCTGGACATTTCAAAAAGAATTGTCCAAAACTAGCCAACAACAAACAACCAGTAGTTGAGGAAAGTTGGGATTTAAGTAACGAAGAAGTAACTATCGAACAAACCGAAGAAAATACAAATCTATGTCTAATGGCAAACAATGATTTATCACCAAGATCTGAGGTAAACTCTGAACATCAACTACCCAACACTTCATTTGACACTTATAATATAAATAAAGAACATTATAAATTACAAGAAACTTATAATATCTATATATAAATAATAAAATACTTAAAGAAGATTTTGAAAAATTAATAAAAACTAACAAAAATCTTAAAATAGAAAATTCAAGTTTAATTATAACAAATGAATATTTAAATGAAGAAAAACTAGATAATGATTTATTATTAAAAGAAGAAATAGAAGAATTAAAGAAAATAAATAAAAATCTTGAAATAGAGAATTCAAATATAATCATTGATAATAAAGAAAAATTAGAAATGAATTATTATTGAAAGAAGAATTAGAAAAATTAAGAAAAATAAATAAGGATCTTGAAATAGAAAATTAAACACTTATCATTTTTATTGAAAACCTTGAAGTTGAAAATTCAACACTTGCAGTAATTAATGAAGATACTCAAATACAAGATCAAATGTTAAATGAAGAAATTAAAAATCTCAAGCTTGAAAATTCATCTCTAAAGATATAATTAGAAAAACAAAGTAAAGATTCTTCTGTAATATATCAAATTAATAATCTAACCAAAGAATGTGACGATTTGAATACCATAGTTCTTAGATTTACAAAAGGAAAAGAAAATCTTGATGTCATGTTAAATCAACAGAGATGTTGTTTTAATAAAGAAGACTAGGATATATTGGAGAGTCTAGTAAAACAAAAGATAAAGGACTTTACAATGTTAAAAGCAAAGAAAAAGAATGTCATACATCTCCGTTTACTAAATGTTCTTATTATAATAGAAACGGTCATTCATTTTATATGTTTAATGCTTGAAATGGAAACTATAAAATAAAAATGATTTGGGTTTTCAAGGGAACATACACTGCACCAACTATTACAAAAAAATAGTTTCATAGAAACTATTATCATACAGCTTATAGTCCTGTAACTCATAGAATGCTTATCTCCACTAAGACTGATTATTTTGTACCCAGTTTTTTTAAAGAAAAATACAAATATTCCTTATACAAAATGGGAAACTAACCCAAAGGGCCCTCCTTATTAAAGGGTACCAATCTATACAATTAGTATATATTGCAGGTATGTCTTGTAGCTAATTCAAATAGAAATAAATGGTTTATTGATAGGAAATGTTCAAGACATATGACTGGTGACAAATCAAAGTTGAATAATTTACAAGCTACAGACTATGGTGAAGTAACTTTTGGAGACAGCAAAAAAGGTAAAGTAATTAGAATTGGATGTGTTGGTAATAAGCATAAAACAATTTTCAACGTTCAATTAGTCACAAGACTCAAGTATAATCTTCTATCTAGTCAACTATGTGATAACGATTTTAAAATATCGATTAGCCCTCATAATTGCTCAATATTAGATCAATCTGGAAAATTAGTTTTATTATGCCTTAGAAATCAGAATGTATACACATGTGACCTAGATGCATATTCTCATCTAGATAATGTTTGTATTTTATCTATAAATGATGATTCATGGCTTTACCATCACAGATTAGGACATATTAGCATGAAACTAATCAACAATATTTCTTCTAAAGAACATGTTCGTGGTTTTCCAAAATTAAAGTTTTTAAAAAATCATATTTGTGAAGCTTGTGAATTAGGAAAATAAATTCATGCATCTCATAAAACTAAACTCACAGTGTTAACCTCAAGACCTTTAAAACTCTTGCATATGGACCTATTACTAAACATAACATGGGTGGTGATGTATATATTATAGTTTTGGTTGATGAATACTCTAATTTTATATGGGTTGATTTTCTGAAATATAAAAATGAAGCTGTTAATTCTTTCTCTTCTTTATGTAAAAAAACTCAGAATCAACAGGGAAGTTCTATTGTCTATATTCTATCTGATCACGAAAGATAATTTGATAATTCTGATTTTATTATGTTTTGTGATGAACACGGTATAAGTCATACCTTTTCTGCTCCTTACACACCTTAATCAACTGGTGTGGTTGAAAGAAAAAATTGAACTTTACAAGAAATGGCTAATACTATGTTAAATGAATATCGTCTTCCTAAATATTTTTGGGCTGAAGCAGTAACAACGTCCTGTTTTATCTTAAACTAAGTGTTATTAACACCTATATTGCTTAAAACAACCTATGAGCTTTATTATAAAATAACTCCAAAAATAAATTATTTTCGTATTTTTGAAAGTAAATGTTTTATTTTAAATACTAAATGACATTTGTTATAAGCCCCAATACCTAATATCATCCTGAGACGAATTCTTTGAAACCCCCCAATACGTTATAGTACTTTGTATTGTTAATCTTCTTGGGTGGCCCCCTTCCAAACATATTAGACTTCTCTCACCACCAAATTCAACAATCAAAATTCCTAAATTTGGCAATCTTTAAACAAACCGAATTAAATAAACAGATCTATTACGTACATATCTATTGCAGATCTAGTGGTACGCTAGTGCATATTTGAATTTGCAGTGTGTGTGTAGACTCTACTAAAGCTGGATAATTAATTTGTTCTGCACAAAACTGAAGTGTGTTTTGGCTTTGATTGTGGGTGGTGAATTTTTCTCTTTTTTGGTTTTTGATTTTCTTTTGCTTTATGTTGTGATTCTAATGGGATCCACTTGAATTTTTGGGTATATGGTTATGAGAGCCTCAAATGTTTATCTAGGTGTCAGTCCAGTTAGCAAAATTTGTCCAAATGTTAGTCACATTCATATAGGTGGCATGTCTGCTAGGGGAAGGGGCACGGTTGACTTGAAATTTGTAACGTCATGTGTACTTTTGGAAAAGAAAAAAACTTTGGGTGTAAGTGGGACTTCGGGGTCAACCACATGTTTTTTTTTGCACTTTTGCCCAATGATTATATAACATTAAATATAATATCAATTGTATATACTGTCCTTATATTTGAAAAAGAGAATATTTTTTGTGACGCCCCCAAAATAGGTCTACACAACCCATTCTGAGTCGCCAAATACATGGTACAGAATTCAAACACAAACTTCATTTATATAATTGTCGTGCACAATACGACAACACAATAGCTGAGTTTCAATACAAATATTGTCTCGTAGACAATATCAAAACTCAAATAAAGTCCTCATTACAATTATTATCACACTATGTTATTGAATAGTGAGAACTACTATAACAACCATCTTGGACCATCACTCCATTCTCTGACTAGTCCCAACTATATTCTCATTTCCTAAAGAGAAAGATTAAAGATAAGGGTGAGCTCAACTAGCCCATTAAAGAATATTATGACTAAAATAATACAAAATAAATTATCCTTAGTCCTCAACAGAGAAAAATCTGATAAAATACAATAGACAACAAGTTTTAGATCAACAACTGCAGTGGAATAAGCAATCCATTAGAAGAGTCAAGTAGAGCATGGTGTATACTATCTTCTATGATTTAAAAGTCCATCATCAATATTTTGTCTTTGTAACACGAATCAATAATCATTTCAGATCAATGAATTATCCATGCACTACGGGCCAAAGATATTCGTATGTATCACTAGTGGTCATGATCATGCCAAACAACTGTCCATCTATGCACTACTAGCCAAAGAGGACTTTCACCACATCATTTGTTTGTAACATTGTAGGTCATGATTATACCAATACACAATTCCTGGTCATAATCATATCAATCAACAGTCCATCTATGCACTACGGACCAAAGATGACTTTCACCACAATATAAGCATAATGATGATGACAATGATATAAAGAATCAATCAAGTGAGATCAAGGATAAATATTAGAGATTTATAATTCAATTTATCCAGGATTCAAGAATGTCCAAATTGTCAACATGATAACTAATTGTGGAGTAAAATTCAAGAATGATATTTATGTATATCAAAAATAATTTGGATAGAAAAGAAAAAAAATTCTGTTGTGAACATTATTCATGAATAGTACCGTATGAATAATACCCATGAATAGTATCCAAGTGAATAGTACTCGAGTGAATAGTACCCCGTGAATAGTACCCCAAATGAAAATATTAAAATTTAATAAGAAAGTTCAGACCAATATTCTAATGAAATGATACTAGATGAAGCGCAAAATTCAAGGATATTCTACTAATTTCGGAGATTATAGAAGCAATAATTATCAAAATAAGTGTAGATTTAAGAATTTAAAATGAAATAATATCACTTACATACTATAGAGTATGGAAGAAAATAATATTCCTTACGAATATTGAACAAAAATAATATCTCTTACGAGTACAAAAGAAATGATATCTCATACAAGTATAAAAGAATACACGAAACTGCAAATAGATTTTCACCCTTCATGCGGTAATCCGCGTAGACATATCATTTTCACAATTTAATAAAGAATGAATACGAAGGGATATTCACCATGCATACGGTAATTCGCATAGACAGGTTACTCCCGCAGATTAATAAAAAATGAATAATAATGGTTATTAACCATGCATGCGGTAATCCGCGTAGACAGACCAGTTACTTCGGCAGATTAATAAAGAATAGAATGACAACCTTTATGAGTATGAAGAAAATAACATCTTTTACGAATACGAAAGAAATAATACACATTACCTTAGTAGGAGACTAAATTTGACTTGTATAACAGAGATATTCTTGAGGAAATTCTTCACTATTTGCTACACTCAAAGTATCCTTATACTATAAAAAAATACGCACAGTATTATAGAAGAAGAATTCTCTGATTCTGATGTGATTTTCATTCAGCATCCTATTTATAGGAGAATGACATGGCACTATTTAAGAAAATCACGGATGAATAGGGAATTTCAGACGATTTTACGTGATTTTTACTATTCATTACTATGCAATATAATATTCTAATAAAACAAAAACTTTATACAAAATATAATATATTCTAATTATAATCTAATAAGACAAAAACTTTATATAAAATATAATATATTTTAATTATAATCTAATAAAATAAATAACTTTATATATATTATAAAAAGTTTTTTGTTTTATTACTATTATAATAATAATAAAATAAAACTGAGATAATTTTTTATCGGCGATTTTGAAAAATGAGTAAGTGGGGGTCTATGTAATAAGCCAAACTTACAACAAATACTTCATGACAACCCCTCTATTTTATCAAAAAATGAATAAATATTTACCACAAATCACTTATCTTTAATCAATACATTTTTAACCTCTCAACAATTACTCATCATTAATATTATAACTCACAATACTAACATCTAGATTATTTTCAAGAAAGAGAGGATTTCTCCTTATTGGCGCTGTAACGCCCGAGAAAATTGAATTTCTAGAAGAATTAAAATTTTATTTAATTATAAGGATTAAATGAATTTAATTGATTATTTATGGGAGTAAGCTAATTGAAGGTCGTTCTATAACCTAAACATATCAGAACATCGTAGGATTTTGGCTACGTGATATAATTAAAGTGTTTGAATTTCCAAGACGAAAATAAAAGCTTTCCGAGAAATTTTCTGAAAAACACTATTCACGCATTTCTGTTTGGGAATTATTTTTGAACTTCCGAAAAATACGTAACGATAGAATATCGAGGTGAGGTGGAATATCCAATAATATTTCAGCTATGGAAAACGTAATATTTCGCATGTGGACTTAATTTGAGAACGTTAGGAAAATCAAGCGTTAAGAAGTTAGGGTAATGATTGTATGATACGTAGGTATTGTACGAGGTAGAGTATACGAGTATGATACGAGGTATTATACGAGTACGTATGGATGATGGTATGTCGTATATGTTGACTAAGTAAACGAATTAGAATATGGGATTAATGCGTATATAATACGTTCTAAGGCTTTAAGCCATATGTAATTATAATTGTAGGATTATGTAGAATGTGTATAGTTTAATTGGGATTGGGTTAAGCCCAATGTGAACTAATGTTAAAACCAAGTATTGGTTATTGTAAAGTCCAATAGAATTTAATGTGCAAGCCTAAGTGTTTGTAATGTGAAGTCCAAAGTAATTTAATGCAAGCCCAAATGATTAAGTTAAGTTAATTATTGTAAAGCCCAAAGTAAATGTCCAATGGGTAGGCATGAACCATGGGGCAACCCATGGGTGATCCAAAGTGATAAGCAAGTTACTTAATGGCTAAGATATGTAATGACCAAGTAATTAAAGTGGGGAGCAAGATAACTTAATGGTTAAGTAAATGTGGTGAGCAAGCAAAGGATAAAAGTTGTGCTAAGCAAGTTAACTTAATGCCTAAGTGTTGTGGAGGCCAAGTTTACTTAGTGCTTAAGCTATGAATAGTAAGAAGGTGAATGGATTAATGACCCTTATGCCCTAACTTAGGATTTCCTATAAATAGGAAGCTTGTTAGCTCATTTGTTCCTTGTTCAAAACTCCAACAAGTTAAGTGCTTAGCTTGAGAGAATAAGCTAGAAAAGCTAGAAAGCTAGTCTTTCATATTTCAAGAAGCAAGAAGAAGATCAAAGCTTAATCAAGTAATTATCAAAGGGTAAGCCATCTTGAACCATGATCTCTTTCTCTTCCATTAATAGAGAAGTGAGTAGTGGTAGAGCATGTATGCTAAGAAAGAGTTGGAATGATGAATCAAATGGCCTAAGTCTTAATAAGCCGTGTAAGTCGTGAATAATCTATTCATAATCATTTAAGCTATGAACTTAAGAAGAATTTGTAAGAAATTGTCTTATGTTAATAATAATGAAGTAATATGATAATAAGAAGTAAAAATAGTGATTAAAGGACCTAACTCATTAATAAGTCGTAAGCAATGAAATCAAGTATGTTATACTTTAATAAGTAAATAAGTTCATGAAGGACATGTAATGACTTCACATGAAAATAAGATGTTGTAATATGTAAGTGGAGATGTCTATATAATGGATTGAATTCATTTAAAACGATGAAAAAATCTTAAGTAACGAAGTTTTGACGGAATTCACACGATTAGACGACAATCGCCAAATTCGTGAAATTCTCGGAATGGAAGTCGTATTTTGATATTGAGCTTGGAAAAATTGGTTTTCAATGGAGATAAGTCTTATTTGGCATTATAGAGTTGCGGACTCAAGAATGACTGAATTCTGACTTAGAACGAAGAAACGAGCGTTGAACGTTCATGAAAGTTTATCGTTTTCGTTAAAAATGGACTAATAGGTGAATTGCAAACAAAGTTGAATAGATAAAATTCTTGCATGAACACGTAGAGTATGTGATTTATGAACCGTATGCTCTTGAACGAGCCAATTCAGACTTATAATTAAGAAGTTATGAGGCCGGGAATCTCACCAAAAGAAAAATCATCAAAAAATTATTCGTAGTAGCAGAGTCGTGCGCATGGCGACTCAAGCTTAATTAGTCGGCCATGGCAGTCAAAGTGAGCCTCAATCCACCGCTTTACTCGCTGTGCATACGACAAATATCTAAAGGGACTCTCACTGCTTGTCATGAGTCCGATTCGGAGCACTAATGTGAGATGCACCAAGAGTAATAGCCGGCGCCGGAGCGCCAGCCTCATGACCTAAATAATGAAAAATGTTTACATGTTGAGCATGAAGAGTAATTGATGAACACTTAACTAAGGAACTTAATAAAACCTTATTAAGTTAGGATTAAACCCCAAGTGTGATCACTTAGGGTTAAAATAAGTCAATTGATGTGAACGGGAACGGTGTGCAATAAGTGTACTAAACCTATGACGATCGAGTTTCGATTAATAATAAAGTTAGTAAGCCGCAATGAAATACAACTAACTTGAACCGAGTTGTAATTTCAATTAAACTATAGAAGAGACAGAAGTTGGAAAGAACGATGTAAAAGAACGACGGTAAGCCGGAACCAATAATAACAAATCTAATACATGATTAGATTGAGAAGAAGGGTAAGATTCTTTAGGAACTATGTATGTACATTTATGACCTAATGTGGTATGTTATGTGATTATGTGTTGTAGAGACCGTAAAGACTCAAAGGAAACGTAATTTTACTGTAGCAGACGCTGAAGGCAAGTTTTTCTTAAACACTTGTCTAACCTTCGTGTTAGCCAGGTTTTCAAATTGATTCAAGTTATGAGATGCATGTATGGTTTTCAGGAAAGCGTCTATGACAGTTTTAACTCGGCTAGACTAATCTTGATAGATTGATTGAATTATTTACAAGTCTTTTAATATAGAATTGCTAACGCTATCCTACGCCAACTGTTTGGTACGGATTCAAGGTAAGCCTGTATATGAATAAACAAATGTATTTTTCATCGAGTATTCGATGGGCACGTGAGGTTGCCACAACTTAAACGTATACACGTTTAGTGGATATAGTGTTGATCAACATAGAGTACTATAGGTTGATCACCTAGAAGTGCTCGTAAGATATGCCTAACTTACGGACTTCATGCCGGGTTGTCCTTTTCAAAGAAATTATGAAATGTTCATGGTCTTGGACCATATTTGGTGTTTTACAGAATATTGTTATGGTAACACATTTTGAAGGAAAAGGAATGCTATTTTAAGTTATTGATAGTACTTCGTAACTATTATCCAGTTACTGAAGATATACGATTCCTATGTTTTCAAGCATGCTTTTTAAATGAAATTGTTGTACTTGCTGAGCTTGTTATGCTCACTCTTGCTAGAACCATATGAATGCAGCTTAGACCGAACGGACTGAATGATTCAGCGAGCTTAAAGGAAAGGCTAAGGCGAACTTGTAGATTACCTATGTAATAGTATAGGTTTGTAATGATAATATTTGATATTATGACAAGAACAAATGTAGCAGTTATCTGTAACACAGGGAATGGTAGTATTATTTTGGAATATATATATAAGACGTATTCGTTCTTTTGAGGCATTTCAATTGAATGTTTGTGTGAACAGTAGCACTATGGAGCACCATATGTCGGGTTAGAAGAGACCCGGATTTGGGGGCGTCACAAGCGCACAATTAAATAACTTAACCCCTTTCCTCGACAGAACTTTCTAGATATTGTCAATAATGTAAATAATAATATGAATAACTGTGTCATCTCAATTATTGATTTAATAATATAAAATATTGTGCAAATGATACTGTAAGACCCTAACTTTTATGAATAAAGATTATTTTTTCTCAAAATATATTTTTGAATATTATGGTGTGGATTTGATATAATGTTATAGTTGTGGGTATTATTTACAAATTATGCAAAGTAAGCAAGTGGTTATATAATATTCGATTGGTTGGGAAATATTCGTTTTAACAGGGAATATTCGTACGACGACACAATCATTGGTGGACCCCACACCAAAAGTATTGTCTTAGTTAGAAAACGACAGAATTATCTTTTTATAAAAATAACGGCGAGAGTTTTACCGTTAAACTGTTGAACTACCCGGTGGTAAAAGTACAGTAATACGCGTGGTTGCATAGTAGAACACAGTATAGAGTATTGATGCTTACGTGAGAAGTCACTCAGTTATACTCAACTATTGCTATAGTAATTGCTGCATAATATCTTTCATATTATTGATTCAATTATTGTCATAGTATCATCTGCATAATATTTTATATTATTAAATCAATAATTGAGACGACAAAGTTATTCATATTATTATTTTCAATATTGACAATGTCTAGAAAATTCTGTCAAGGAGAGGTTTGGTCACCTAATTGCGCGCCAATAGGGAGAAATCCTTATCGGAAAGCCCTCTCTTTCCTAGGAATGATCCGGTTGTTAAATATTGTGAGTAATAATATTAATGATGAATAAATTCGTGTTGACTAAAGATGAAATTAATATTTCCATTTTGTTGGGATTATTAGTGTTAGTGAAAATCGACATCTATTTCTATAATAATGGATGTCTGGTGTGACGCCCCCAAAATAGATATACATCACCCATCTTGAGTCGCCAAATACATGGTATAAAATTCAAATACAACTTAATAATACAACTGTCGTGTAAAATACGATAAAACATAAGCTATGAGTTTTAATACAAATATTGTCATCTAGAAAATATCCATACTCAATGGAGTCCTCATTACATTTATTATCACACTATTTCATAGAATAGTGATGACTACTAATGCTATCATCTGGACCGTCACTTCGTTCCCGACTAGTAGTCCAACTCGTTCTCATTTCTGAAGAGAACAATGAAAGCGAAAGGTGAGCTCAACTAGCCCAAAGAAGAAATATTATGACTAAGATAATGTAGAATAATTTATCATTAGCCTTCAACAGTGTTAAACTGATAAAATATAACAAACATCAAGTTTAACTGCAGCGGAACAAGCAATCCATTAGAAGAGTAAAGTAGAGAATAAAGTCTACTATCTTCTATGATTTAAAAGGTTTTTCATCATTTTTATCGCTGAGCCTCGGCTTAATAAATAAACCACATCATCCCTATACTACGGCCAAGGATATTCATTACTGTCACGACCAAAAATTTTCCATGAACTACGGGGCCAAGGATATTCGTGTATTCATCAATGGTCATGATCATGCCAGCAACTGTCCATCAATGCACTACGGCCAGGGAGGACTTTTACCATATCATTTGTAACATTACGGTCATGATTATATCGAATAATACCTTGTCATAATCATACCAAGTCCATCTATGCACTACAGGTCACAGATGACTTTCAACATATTATAAACATGAGGATGATGACAATGATATAAGAATTCAATAAAACAAGTTCAAGAATTAATTTGTCCAGGAACTAATAACGTTCAAATTGTCAACATGATACTGCTTTGTGGGATAAAACTAAAGAATACTCAGAAGAATATTTCCATGAAAAGATACTGGATGAAGCGCAAATATCAAGGATATTCCACTAATTTATTGGAGTATAAAAGCCAAAAATTTAACCAACTGAGTATAATAAAGAATAGAATAACAAAAGAAATCACCAGGCATACGATAAACAGCACAGACAGGTTATTTCAAAAGAATAATAAATAACGGAACTAGGTCATGCGTAAACGCATAGACAGGATATTCCAACAGAATAATAATTAATGGAACCAGGTCAGGCGTAAAGCACAGACAGGATGTTCCAACAGAATGATAAATAATGGAACCAGGTCATGCGTAAAGCACAAACAGGATGTTCCAACAGAATGATAAAGAATGGAATAATAGAAGAATTTCACCAAGTATAGGGTAGTCCGCGTATACAAGTTATTTCAACAGAATAATAAAGAATGGAATAATAGAAGTTCTCTTCATGAATACAAAAGAAATAATACCCCTTACCGTAGAAAAAATTGGATACTGAAATAATGAGGTAGTAGACTTCTCTTCTTCTTTCTCTCTATAATAATTGCTCTAAAGTTTTTGTGAATTGGTGAGAAATGAAGGAAGAATGAGCTTCTATTTATAGGAAAATATAGTTTTGATAATTGCACGTTTTGGGGCTCAAAATATTACAGTACAATACCTCCAACTTTTTTTTTCATTTTTAATTTAGTCCTGCAAGTATTATCAAACTTGCACCACCTCCCCTAATAGTAAATAATGTGAATCAATAATTCAATCATGTGAATCAATAGTATAATCATGTAAAAAATACGAATTACAGTATAAAACCTCCATCTATACCTCCATTTTTAACTTAGTCATGCAAGTATTATCAATCTTGCACCAACTCCCCTAATAGTACAAGAATGTGATTCAATAGTACACACATGTGAACAAATAGTTATATAAACATGTGAATTAGTAGCAATTAATTTCTCATTTATCAGATAAATTACCTGGATTTATCAATATAACCCCCTGGACATCAATTATCATCGAAATAGATATTGATTTCCATTAACACTAATAATCCAACACAATGGAACTATCAAATTCATCTTTAATCAATCTGAACTTATTCATCATTAATATTATAACTCATAATATTTAACGACCAAGTCGTTCACGGAAAAGGGGCTTTCCATAAGAATTTCTTCTTATTGGTAGCCTTGATTAGGTGACGAACCTCTCCTTGTGAACTTTAGACATTGTAAATATAGTAATTTAATAATATGAATAACTTTGTCATCTCAATTATTGATTTAATAATATATCATATAAGCGTAGATGATCTTTGTGACAATAATCGAATCAATAATATGAGAGAGATATGATCGTGATCTTTGTAGTAATAATTGAGTATAAATGGTGACTTCTCGCGTAAGCATCAATAATCAAATCTGTAGTGTCTTTAATATCGACCACGCATATTCTTTGTACTTTTACTCTAGGGTAGTTCAAGCGGTTTTAACGGTAACACTTTCAACATTATTTTTTATAAAAGATAATTACAATCGTTTCTAACTCACGACAATACTTTAGTTGTGGGGTCCACTTAATGATTGTCTTGGTTGTCTGAATATTCACTGTTAAAAGCGAATATTCAGACCAATTAAATATTATATAACCACTTGCTTACTTTGCAAAATTTGTAAATAATACCCACAACTATAACATTATATCATATCCACACCATAATATTCAAAAATATATTTCGAGAGAATTTAATCTTTATTCATAAAAGTTGGGGTCTTACATTTGGAGGTTATATTGACCAATCGGGTAATTAATTGGATAAATGAGCAATTAATTGATATTAATTCATATGCTTATAACTATTTGTTCACATGTATTTACTATTGATTCACATGCATGTACTGTGAGACCCCAAATTTTATGAATAAAGATTTAAATTTCTCGAAATATTTTTTTTTAAATATTATGGTGTGGTTTGATATAATGTTATAGTTGTGGGTAATATTTATAAATTTTTCAAAGTATGCAAGTTGTTATAAAATATTCGTTTGGTCGGGGAATATTCTTTTTGTCGGAGAATATCCGTACGATGACACAATCATTGGTGGACCCCACAATGGAAGTATTGTCGTAGTTAGAAAGCGAGCGAAATTATCTTTTTATAAAAATAACAATGAAAGTGTTACAGTTAAAAGCTGTTGAACTACCCGGTAGTAAAAATACGATGTCTGGCGTGAAGTTGCATAGTAACACTGCGGTATTGATTATTGATGCTTACGTAAGAAGTCACTCAGTTATACTCAATTATTGCTATAATAATTGTTGCATCATATCTCTCATATTATTGATTCAATTATTGTAACAATATCATCTGCATAATATATTATATTATTAAATCAATAATTGAGACGGAAAAGTTATTCATATTATTATTTGCAATATTGACAATGTCTAGAAGTTCTGTCAAGGAGATGTTTGGTCACCTAATTGTGCACCAATAAGGAGAAATCCTTATTGGAAAGCCCCATCTTTCTAGGAACGACCTGATTATTAAATATTGTGAATTATAATATTAATGATGAATAAGTTCGTGTTGATTAAAAATGAAATTGATAGTTCCATTGTGTTGGAATTATTAGTGTTAGTGAAAATCGATATTTATTTCAATAATAATTGATGTCTGGAGGTTATGTTGACCAATCGGGTAATTAACCGGATAAATGAGCAATTAATTGCTATTGATTCACATGATTATAACTATTTGTTCACATGTGTGTACTATTGATTCACATTCTTGTACTATAGGGGAGGTGGTGCAAGATTGATAATACTTGCATGACTAAGTTAAAATGGAGGTATAGTTGAAGGTACTATATCTTTGTAATTACGGTATTTTCACATGATTATAACTATTGATTCACATGATTGAACTATTGATTCACATTATTTACTATTAGGAGAGGTGGTGAAAGTTTGATAATACTTTCAGGACTAAATTAAAAACTAAGAAAAAGAGGAAGATATTATACTGTAATATTTCGAGCCCCAAAATGTGCAATTATTGAAACTATATTTTTCTATAAATAGAAGCTCATTTTTCCTTTATTTCTCACCAATTCACTAAAGCTATAGAACAATTATTATAGAGAGAAATTATAGAGAGAAAGAAGAAGAGAAGTTTCCTACCTCACTATTCCAGTATCCAGTTTTTTCTTAAGGTAATGGGTATTATTCTTTCGTATTCATGAAGAGAGTTATTTTCTTTCAATACTCGTAAGGGTTGTTATTCCATTCTTTATTATTATATTGGAATAACTCCGTCTCATCAAATACCGCATACATGGTAAAATTCTTACGTTATTCCATTCTTTATTATTATTCCATTGGAATAACTTTTATGCATGCGATCTATCGCATGCTCGTGAATTATGTTGTTATTTCATTCTTTATTATTACATTGGAATATCCATGCATGCGGATTACGATGACTGGTTCCATTCTTTATTATTCTTTTGGAATATCACATGCATGCTTGGGTTACGCATGACACAGTTCCATTCTTTATTATTCTATTGGAATAACACATGCTGTCTTGATTATCGCACGCCTGGTGAATTCTTCTGTTATTCCATTCTTTATTTATTTGTTGGAACAACCTGTCTATGTGGATTACCACATGCATGGTGAATGATCCTTCGTATTCATTCTTTATTAAATTGTGGAAATTATGCATCTACGTGGATTCTGCAGCATGGTAGTGAAAATCCATTTGCGATTTCATATATTCTATTATACTCAATTGGTTAAAGTTTTGGCTTCTATACTCCATGAAATTTGTAGAATATCCTGGATATTTGCGCTTCATCCAGTATCTTTTTATGAAAATATTATTCTGAGCTTTGTTGATAATTATTGATCTTTTCATGACGGAATACTATTCATGAGTTACTATTTATGGGTTACTATTCACCGATTATTATTCACTCAAATATTATTCACTTCTAGATTATTCTATGACTTTTTATGCCGAGTACTATTCTATTCACGAGTTACTATTCACCAAATTACTATTCACCCAAATATTATTCACTCGGGTATTTGGGGTACTTTTCATGTCGGGTTACTATTCACGAGGTACTATTCCCGAAGTACTATTCATAGGGTACTATTTACGGGGTACTATTTACCCGAAAAATACATTTCTTTTCTGTCCAAATTATTTTTGGTACATGAATATTATTCTTGAATTTTACTCCATAAAGCAGTATCATGTTGACAATTTGAACGTTATTGAATTCAGGATAAATTGAATTATAAATCTTTAAAATTTATCAATGAACTTGTTTTATTGAATTGTTATGTCATGGTCAATATCCTCATGCTTATATTGTGATAAAAGTAATCTTTGGCTTACGTGCATAGATGGACTTGGTATGATTATGACCAGGGATTATTCGGTATAATTATGACCGTAATGTAACGAATGATGTGGTAAAAGTCCTCATTGGCCTGTAGTTCATTGATGGACAGTTGTTAGAATGATTATGACTAGGGATTATTCGGTATAATCATGACCATTGATGATTACATGAATATCCTTGGCCGTGGTGCAGGGATGAATCAATTTTATTTATTAAGCTGAGTCTCAGCGATAAAGTTGATGAAAAACTTTTTAAATCATAGAAGATAGTAGATTTATGTTTTACTTGACTCTTCTAATGGATTGCTTATTCCGCTGCAGTTGTTGATCTAAAACTTGTTGTCTATTGTATTCTATCGGTTGTTATCTTTGTTGAAGGCTAAGGATAATTTATTACGCATTATCTTAGTCATAATATTTCTTCTTGGGCTAGTTGATCTCACCCTTTATTTCACTGTTCTCTTCAGGAAATGAGAATATAGTCGGGACGAGTCGGGGAACGGATTGACGGTCCAGATGGTTGTTTTAGTAGTCCTCACTATTCTATAAAATAGTGTGACAATAAATGTAATTAGGACTCCATTGAGTGTGGATATTGTCTAGATGACAATATTCTTATTAAAACTCTTAGATTATGAGTCGTATTTTACACGACTATTGTATAATTAAGTTGTATTTGATTTTTGTACCATGTATTTGGCGACTCAAGATGGGTGATGTATACCTATTTTGGGGGCGTCATAGTTGGTTTCAAAGCTTAGGAATATGATCCCTGGCTGAGATGTGAGACAAGAACTAGGAGGGGAGAGACGGGGAATTCCTTCGCTAGTATGACCTACCTAAGTTTACTTGTTATTTAATTGGTCGGTCACAGTATAGGGATAATATGTGATATGTCAATTAACCCTTGTTTTGTGGCAGTGTTTAAAAATGACATCTGAAAATGTTGAGATCAGCAATGAAGCACATGATATCGTTGAGTCACCAACGATCAATACTCAGGATAATGTGCAACAGGAAGACAATAATCCTTAGGTAAACAACAACATCGATCAAATGATGAACGATGGGATGTTCAGAGGCTTTATTCAATTCCTGCAACATCAGGTAAGAGAGACTCTTGTTCAAAATATAGGTGGAAATAATGGCAACCTACCATCAGTCACCACTAAGCGATTCAAGGCTGGGACCACGGAGTTTTGGGAAAGCGAGAACCACTTAAAGGCGGAGACATGGTTAAAGCAGATCACCAAGATATTTGATGTCTTGGGATGCTCCGAGGAGCAAAAGGTTCCATTGCCACCTTTATATTGCGTGAAAGAGGCGATTCTTGGTGGGAATCGTAAAAGCATTACTGACTGGCCGACTTTCAAGATGTCTTGGGATAAGTTCCAAGAGGTACATTCAACGACAAGTACTTTCCGAAAGTATTCGTCACATGAAGGAGGTGGAGTTTATCAAGTTAGAGCAAAACAATATGATGAGTGTCGCATGAGACGAGGTTAAGTTTCTTAGAGTTATCGGTTTGCATCCCATTTGGTCGATAATGAGGAGGAATAGCGTGAATGTTTCTAAGAGGTTTGAAACCCGATATACGTCAATACCTCATTTTTCACAAACTTTGTTTATATTCAAATGTTGTGAATAGGGCTCAGTTATTGGAGCACGATAATGAGTCAGCACAACCCAAAGGAAACGACCAACAACACGATAATAATCGTACCGGTGGCAACGACCATCGGAAAAATGATAACCATCGTGGGGGAAATTATCACGCCAAGAATGGTAACCACTTCGGTGGTAATCATGGCCAAGACAATAGAAGTGGAAATTTCAAGAAGATAAGGTTCAATAATGATGGAAAGACAACAGCACCAGCACTTGTTAAGGAAGGAGAACGACCGCCGGTCATATGCTCCAAATGTGGAGGGGAGGGACATATCAGTCCAAACTGCGTGATGCAGTCCAAAACATGTTACAATTATGGAAAAGAAGGTCACCTAGCCCGATTTTGTCGTGCACCAAAGTTAAGTCCAGCTGGGACGGTGGCACCAAAGGCGGATACGCACAAAACAAAGTCGGTGGTTTCAGAAAGAGCGTTTTTCGTGACTTCTCAAAAAGCGAGTAACCCGAACAAAGTTAGCACGTGTTAGTTAATTATAAATTCTTGTAAAGTCTATAACTTATTAGATACCGGTTCTATCCATTATTTTATCTCTCTTGCTTGTGCTCAATGTTTAAATTTGACTACGGAGAAATTAGACTTTGACTTATCGGTTGAAACTCCGTTAGGAGAAACCTTTGTTACCTCCACTTTTTATAAATCTTGTTTGATTCAAATCGACACTTTCACGTTACCTGTCGATCTTATCTCTTTGAAAATACTTGTCTTTGATGTAATTTTAGGAATCGATTGGTTAACTACTCATCATGCTTTTCGTAAGGTTGTTAGCTTTCATATTCCAAACTAACCTGTTATGCGAATTCAAGCAACCAAACCACTAAATTCAATCATTGTTATATCAAGCCATAAGTAAAGATCTCCGAGCCTTTCGTTGGTGACTTCCAAGTCTTGGAATACACCGAAGCTAGAATATCTGTAGGGGACGTCATGAATAACGATGGCAAGTTGATAGATATCAATGTGACGTGTTATCCAAGTCTTGGATGAGAGTCACAGTTTTGAATGACATTTCTATTGTTAATAAATTTCCTGACGTATTCTTGAAGACTTCCTAGCCTACCCCAGAGCGTGAAATCAAATTTTGTATTGACCCCAGTACAAAACTCATTTCTTAAACCCTCAAATATTTCTTTACCTAAAACGATCGTATAATGTGCCAAAGACGTTGGCTCGAAAGTACATTGAAGATTACGATCATACCATTCAATATCATCGTGGAAGAAGCGAAGCCAGTGGTGGTAGCGCGTTGAGTAGAAGATCGTATGCGTTTACGAATGCGATGTTGTTAACACAAAAACCAATTTCGTATAACTAACAAATGATGAAGATAGAGTTAAAGACTCTAGGGACCCACGTGAAGATAACGAATATACGAGTAGAATCAACTTTAATCGATAAAGTTAAAGCCATTCAAGCTACACACCCGAATCTGAAGAATATGAAGAAGAAGGTTCAAGAAGGCGTTATCTCAACCCTCAATTTAATTGACCCATTTGAAATCCTCGATCGAGTAGAAACTGTGGCCTATAGACTCGTTTTACCGCCAAGTATATCGCGTGTTCATAACGGTTTTTTTTCACTTATCGATGTTACGTAAATATGTGGATGACCCGAACCACGTTATTAAATTAGAACTAGACGAGATAACAGAAGATTTAACATATGAGGAGCTACGTGTTAAAATCTTGGATAAGAAGAATCGTATTCAACACTCAAAGGTTATACCTCAAGAGTTAGAATCTGAAATGAAGTCAAGGTATCCTCATCTCTTCGGCATACCAGGTACATACGTAAATTTCGAGGGCGAAATTTTATAAGGAGGGGGAGATTGTGAGACACCAAATTTTATGAATAAAGATTTAAATTTCTCGAAATATTTTTTTTAAATATTATGGTGTGGATTTGATATAATGTTATAGTTGTGGGTAATATTTATAAATTTTGCAAAGTATGCAGGTTGTTATAAAATATTCATTTGGTCGGAGAATATCCGTACGACGGCACAATCATTGGTGGACCCCACAATGGAAGTATTGTCATAGTTAGAAAAGCAGCGTAATTTTCTTTTATAAAAATAATGGCCGAAAGTGTTCTGAATTAAAGCTGTTGAACTACCCGGTTAGTAAAAGAAAACGATAATCTGGCGTGGTTGCATAGTAGCATACGGTATTGATTATTGATCTTACGTAAGAAGTCACTCGGTTATACTCAATTATTGCTACGATAATTGTTGCATCATATCTCTCGTATTATTGATTCAATTATTATCACGATTATCATCGTATAATATTTTATATTATTAAATCAATAATTGAGGCGACAAAGTTATTCATATTATTATTTGCAATATTGATGATGTGTCAGAAGTTCTATCGAGGAGAGGTTTGGTCACCTAATTGGGCGGCCGATAAGGAGAAATCCTTATTGGAAAGCCCCTCTTTCACAGGAGCGACTTTGGTTGTTAAATATTGTGAATTATAATATTAATGATGAATAAGTTTGTGTTGATTAAAATGAAATTGATAGTTCCATTGTGTTGGAATTATTAGTGTTAGTGAAAATCGATATTTATTTCGATAATAATTGATATGCGGAGGTTATATTGACGATCGGGTAATGCTTAGGATAAATGAGCAATTAATTGCTATTGATTCACATGATTATAACTATTTGTTCACATGTGTGTACTATTGATTCACATTCATTCTTGTACTATTAGGGGAGGTGGTGCAAGATTGATATAATACTTGCATGACTAAGTTAAAAATGGAGGTATAGATGAAGGTCTTATCTTTGTAATTCAGTATTTTCACATGATTATAACTATTGATTCACATGATTGAACTATTGATTCACATTATTTACTATTAGGGGAGGTGGTGCAAGTTTGATAATACTTGCGAGGACTAAATTAAAAATGAAAAAAAAGAGGAAGGTATTATCTTGTAATATTTGAGCCCCAAAATGTGCAATTATTGAAACTATATTTTTCTATAAATAGAAGCTCATTCTTCCTTCATTTCTCACCAATTCACTAAAGCTATAGAGCAATTATTATAGAGATTAAGAGAAAAGAAGAAAAGTACGCTACCTCCTTATTCGATATCCGATTTTTTTCTAAGGTAAGAGGGGTATTATTATTCTTTTGTATTCATGAAGAGAGTTATTTTTTTCAATAATTGTAAGGGTTGTTATTCCATTCTTTATTATTATGTTGGAATAACTTTTATCTCATCGCAATCTACCGCATATACATGGTGAAATTCTTATGTTATTCCATTCTTTATTATTACGTTGGAATAACTTATGCGTATGCGATCTATCGCATGCACGGTGAATTATGTTGTTATTCCATTCTTTATTATTACTGTTGGAATATCACATGCATGCGGATTCTGATGACTGGTTTCATTCTTTATTATTACATTGGAATATCACATGCGTATAGATTACGCTTGACTTAGTTCCATTCTTTATTATTACATTGGAATAACACATGCATGATAATTACGCGCGCCTGGTGAATTCTTCTGTTATTCCATTCTTTATTTATCTGTTGGAATAACCTGTCTATATGGATTGCCGCATGCATGGTGAACGATCCTTCGTATTCATTCCATATTAAATTGTGGAAATGATCTGTCTACGTGGATTACCGCATGGCGGGTGAAAATCCATTTATAGTTTCATATATTCTATTATACTCAGTTGGTTAAAGTTTTGGCTTCTATACTTTATGAAATTTGTAGAATATCCTGTATATTTGCGCTTCATCTAGTATCTTTTCATGGAAATTTTATTATGAGTTTTGTTGATAATTATTGATCTTTTCATGACGAAATACTATTCATGAGTTACTATTCACGAGTTACTATTCACTGAAATATTATTCACTCGGGTATTCGGCACTTTTCATGCGAGTACTATTCATTGAGTTTCTTATTCACCCAAATATTATTCATTCGGGTATTTGGGGTACTTTTCATGCCGGGTTACTATTCACGAGGTACTATTCCCGAAGTATTATTCACAGGGTACTATTTATGAGGTACTATTTACCCGAAAAATATATTTCTTTTCTGTCCAAATTATTTTTGGTACATGAATATTATTTTTGAATTTTACTCCACAAAGCAAATATCATGTTGACAATTTGGGCGTTATTGAATTACGGATAAATTGAATTATAAATCTTTAAAATTTATCCTTGAACTTGTTTTATTGAATTGTTATGTCATTGTCAACATCCTCATGCTTATATTGTGATGAAAGTCATCTTTGGCTTACGTGCGTAGATGGACTTGGTATGATTATAACCGAGGAATTATTGGTATAATCATGGTAGTAATGTAATGAATGATGTGGTAAAAGTCCTCATTGGCACGTAGTTCATTGATGGGCAGTTGTTGGTATGATTATGACCAGGGATTATTCGGTATAATCATGACCATTGATGATTACAAGAATATCCTTGGTCGTGGTGCAGGGATGATTCGATTTTTTTTATTAAGCTGAGTCTCAGCGATAAAGTTGATGAAAAACTTTTTAAATCATAGAAGATAGTAGATTTTATGCTTTACTTGACTCTTCTAATGGATTGCTTATTCCGCTGCAGTTGTTGATCTAAAACTTGTTGTCTATTGTATTATATCAGTTGTTATACTGTTGAAGGCTAAAGATAATTTATTCTGCATTATCTTAGTAATAATATGTGACTCCCCCAAAATTAGGTATACATCACCCATCTTGAGTCGCCAGATACATGGTACAGAATTCAAATACAACTTAATAATACAACTGTCGTGTACAATACGACCAAACATAAACTGTGAGTTTGAATACAAATATTGTCTATTAGAGATTATACAAATTCAAAAGGAGTCCTCATTACAATTATTATCACACTATTTCACAGAATAGTGAGGACTACTAATGCACCATCTAGGACCATCACTTTGTTCCCCGACTAGTCCCAACTACGTTCTCATTTCTTAAAGAGAACAATGAAAGAAAGGGTGAGCTCAACTAGCCCAGTAAAAAATATTATGACTAAGATAATGCAGAATAATTTATCGTTAGCCTTCAACAGTGTAAAACTGATAAAATATAATAACTATCAAGTTTAACTGCAGCAGAACAAGCAATCCATTAAAAGAGTCAAGTAGAGAATGAAATCTGCTATCTTTTATGATTTAAAAGGTTTTTCATCACTTTTATCGGCGGGACTCGATTTTAATAAATAATCCACATCATCGAATCACCCCCTGAAGACAATGAGAGAGGATATTCTTTAGTATCACGACCACAAATTATCCATGTACTACACGGCAAGGACATTCGTGTATTCATTAATGGTCATGATCATGCCAACAATCGCCCATCAATGCACTACGGGATAATAAGGACTTTTACCACATCAATTGTAACATTACGGTCATAATTACACCGAATAATTCCTGGTCATAATCATACCAAGTCCATCTATGCACTACACGCCACATATGTCTTTCAAAAATATAAACATGAGGATGATGACAATGATATAAGAATTCAATAAAACAAGTTCAAGAATTAATTTATCTAGGAACCGATAACGTCAAATTGTCAACATGATCGACATCGATTTGCAGAGTAAAATTCAAGAATGCTCGGAAGAATATTTCCATGAAAAGATATCTTTGGATGAAGCCGCAAATATCAAAGATATTCCACTAATTTCATGGGTATAAGTCAAAGTTTTAACCAACCGAGTATAATAAAGAATGGAATAACAAAAGAAATCACCATGCACGCGATAGATCCTTGCAAAGAAGTTATTCCAATGTAATAATAAAGGATGGAATCAGTCCGGTCAGAACGCATGTAGCAGAAAGGATATTAAGCGGGATAATAAATAATGGAACCGGTCCGCGTAAGCGTCATGACGAGGATATTAAAGCGGTGAATAATAAAGAACGGAATATTAGAAGAATGTCACCATGTATAGGGTAGCCGCGATATACAAAAAGTTATTCCAACGAATAATAAATAATGGAATAACATAAGTTATCTTCATGAAAGTACAACAAATAACATCCCTCACCGTAAAAGTAAAAAGCTGAATATAAGAGTAGGGAAGTAGCGAGAATACTTTTCTATAGGTTCTCTTGTAATTTCTCTAGAGTTTCGGTGAATTGTAAGAAATAATGAAGGAATGAGCTTCTAGTTATAGGAAAATGGAATGAATAGTAATTAATTCATTTAACGGTCCAGATTGATTTATTATTAAGCGGACGGTCCATATTGGTTTACTATTAAAACTTAAAACAACGGTCCATACTTGATTTACTATTAAAACTTTAAACCAAATGATCCATATTGATTTACTATTATAACTCCACCGGTGGTCCATATTGACTTTACTATTATATCTTCAACCAACTATTCGAAAAATTAAGACATCTCCTCATGGAATAATATTGTACCCAAATACAGAATGCACGATACTAGAGTGAATAAGAATCGGGTGAATAAGAACTCATGAATAGTAATTGTGAATAGTAACTCATGAATAGTAACTCATGAATAGTAACTCGTGAATAGTACTCTAATACACGAAAAAGTGTCCCGAATACCCAATTGAACAATATATCCTCCAAACATCAATTATACTAACACAAATAAGTCCAACACAATGGAACTATAAAATTCATATATTTAATCAACACTCTAACTTATTCATCATTAATATTATAATTCACAATATTTAACAACCAGTTCGCTCCCCAGAAAGAGGGGCTTTCCGATAAGGATTTTCCTTATTATTGGCGCAATTAGGTGACCAAACCTCTCCTCGATGTAACTTCTAGACATTGTCAATATTGCAAATAATAATATGAATAACTTTGTCGCCTCAATTATTGATTTAATAATATATCATATAACGCAGATGATGATCTGTAATAATAATTGAATCAATAATATGAGAAATATGATGCAAAGAATTATCAGTAGCAATAATTGAGTATAATTGAAAGTGACTTCTCACATAAGCATCAATAATCAATAGTGTGCTCTTTGCAGTACTTCACGCCAGACATCGCATTTCTTTTACTAAGGGTAGTTCATGCTTTTTAACGGTAACACCTCCCGTTATTTTTATAAAGTATTTTTGTCGTTTTCTCAATCCGACAATAATTCCGTTATAGGGGTCCACCAATGATTGTGGCAATTGTACTAATATTCCTATTAAAATGAATATTCCCCGACCAATCGAATATTATATAACAACTTGCATGTACTTTTGCAAAATTTATAAATATTATTACCCACAACTATAACATTATATCAAATCAATACCATAATATTCAAAAATATAATTCAAAAAAATTATTCTTTATTCATAAAAGTTGGGGTCTTACATAATATTTCTTACTGGGCTAGTTGAGCTCACCTTTCTTTCTTTTCAACGTTCTCTTCATGAAATGAGAATATAGTCAAGTAGTCTGGGAACGGATTGACAAATCCAGATGGTTATTTTAGTAGTCCTCACTATTCTATAAAATAGTGTGACAATAAATGTAATGAGGACTCTATTGAGTGTGGATATTGTCTAGATGACAATATTCTTATTAAAACTCTTAGATTATGTTTTGTCGTATTTTACACGACTGTTGTATAATTAATTTGTATTTGAATTTTGTACCATGTATTCGACGACTCAAGATGGGTGATGTATACTTATTTTGGGGGCATCACATGTACTATTAAGGGAGGTGGTGCAAGATTGATAATACTTACATGACTAAATTAAAAATAGAGGTATAGATGAAGGTATTATACTGTAATTATTTTTTTCACATGGTTGTACTATTGATTCACAAGATGTACTATTAGGGGAGGTGGTGCAAGTTTGATAATACTTGCAGGACTAAATTAAAAATGAAGGAAAAGTTGAAGGTATTATACTATAATATTTTGATCCCCAAAACGTGCAATTATCAAAACTATTTTTTCCTATAAATAGAAGCTCATTCTTCTTTCATTCTCACCAATTCACTAAGACTCACAAGAGCAATTATAGAGAGAGAAGTTATAGAGAGAAAGAAGAAGAGAAGTCTGCTACTTCACTATTCCAGTATCCAGTCTTCTTCTGAGGTAAGGGATATTATTTTTGTTCAGCATTCATAAGGAATAATATTTTCTTCCGTACTCTATACTATGTGAGTAATATTATTTCATCTCGTATTCCTGATTATACCCTCATTTTGTTAAAGTATTGCTTCTATACTCCGTGAAATTAGTAGAATATCCTTGGAATTTGCGCTTCATCTACTATCGTTTCACAAGGATATTTTCTACACATTATTGTTAAATTTTAAGCTTTTCATGTTGAGTATCATGTCCATGAGTAGTATTCATTTTACAGATTATTCACAAAGTAATATTCACGGGTACTATTCATAAAGAACTATTCATAAAGTACTATTCACGAGTACTATTCACAAAGTACTATTCATGGGGTACTATTTCCGAAGTACTATTCACGGGGTACTATTCACCCAGAGTACTATTCATAACAAAAATTGATTTCTTTTCGGTCCAAATCATTTTTGATACAGTATTATTCTTGAATTTTACTCCACAAAGCAGTATCATGTTGGCAATTTGAACATTATTGATTTCTGGATAAATTAAATTATAAATCTTTAAAATTTATCCTTTGATTTTATTTAATTGAATTCTTATATCATTGTCATAATCCTCATACTTATATTGTGATGAAAGTCATCTTCGGCTTACGTGCATAGATGAACTGTTGATTGGTATGATTATGACCAGGGATCATTCGGTATAATCATGACCCGTAATGTTATAAATGATGTGATAAAAGTCATCATTAGCCCGTAGTGCATTGATGGATGATTCTTTGGTATGATCATGAATTATTGGTGAAAAACACGAATATCATTGGCTCGTAGTGCATGGATAATTCGTGGTTGTGATACTATTTATTAAGCTGAGTCTCAGTGATAAAATTGTTGATAAAAATTTTAAATCATAGAAGATAGTAGATATCATGCTCTACTTGACTCTTCTAATGGATTGCTTGTTCCGCTGCAGTTAAAATTGATGTTTATTGTATTTTATCAGTTTAACACTGTTGAAGGCTAATGATAATTTATTTTGCATTATCTTAGTCATAATATTTCTTATTGGGCTAGTTGAGCTCACCCTTTATTTTCAATGTTCTCTTCAGGAAAGGAGAATATAGCTGGGACTAGTCGAAGAACGGAGTGACAGTCCAAATGTTTGCATTAGTAGTCCTCACTATTCAGTGAAATAGTGTGATAATAATTGTAATGCGGACTTTATTTGAGTTTGGATACTCTCTACAAGACATTATCCGTGTTGAAACTCTCAGCTACGTTTTGTTGTACTGTATAAAAGAAGTTTGTATTTAAATTCTGTACCATGTATTTGGCGACTCAAGATGGGTGATGTATACCTATTTTGGGGCGCCATGACATCAAACAATAATTGAATCAATAATATGAGATACTATGCAAAAGAACTATCGTTGTAATAATTAAATAAAACCGAGTGACTTCACGTAAGAATCAATAATCAAAGATATATCGTAATATCGTAGTGATATTGTGCAATCACGCCAGACATCGTATTTTTTATCATTGGGTATTTCAGGTTACCACGGTAAAAAATTTTGCCGTTATTTTTTATAAAAAAATTATTTATATCGCTTTCTATATCGAACAGTTATTCCCCGATCAAACGAATATTTTATGACAACTTACTTACTTTGTAAAAATTTTCACATATCACTCATAACTATATCATTATATCAAATCAACACCTTATCATTCAAAATAATATTTAGAGAAAATTAAATATTTATTCATAAAAAATTGGGGTCTTTCATTATTTATTGAATAAAAAATAGTGAGAAAATCAAAATTATATTTAATACTTGGGATAATATTGAAAACTAAGTAATTAATGCTTGTTTGAAATTCTCAAACGACTTATATCAAAAAAACAAAAATACTTTTATTTAAATTACTTATATTAAGAGACGAATGGAATAATATTTTGGGCGCATAATATAATTTTTTTATGGAGTAATTACATATTA